>CM056049.1:685809357-686524357 GCA_029574335.1 Rana kukunoris | reverse complement strand
AACACGTTGCTTTATCTAACTAACAGCAGGCTGTAAGTCTTTTTGTCTCCGATTTTATTGAGTTTCATTTGCTTCTCTGACTATGAAGAGTCATTGCGCTATGGATAATCAATTGCGCTCTTTTCTGTAATTGAAACTTAACCATGTTTTGCTTCTTTTTTTATTTGCATTATGAGCCATTCTGAAATAAATCAAATGTTGCACACACATCGCCTTTGCTGGCATTGACTCTCCCTTAGTTTCTATGGCAATCTCGTCCCGGAAGATGTCAATAAATTGAATTTCATACTTTGAATTAATTCTTTCTTTAAGCTTTCCTAACCGGCTAATCATTGGGAATGCTGCATTGAAAACGTAATTGCAAATACTTGTTTGTTGTAATGCGTTTTATGAATGGGTTCTATTTTTCCAAAGCTGTATGTATAGTTTACATTGTTTTTTTTTTTTATTCCTTTGTAGTGAAAAGAAGGTGAGACTTGCTGCGATATAGTATGGATATTTTTCATTTGGACTGACCCAGGGGACACAGCCTACCTGCTGAATGGCTCCAATTGTTATGGGGAAATTTATCTTCAGGTCTCTGCTAGTGAAATCCCCATGGCTGCTCACATTTTCTAAATAGCCACAAATCTAAAAACACTGGCAATAGACATGAATAAATGGTCACAGGTGCTTGCACAATCAAACTCTTTCCCAATGTCTTCTGGCCCACATTCTCCTCCAAACAGGTGCACTCATGTGAACAGCAGGGACATGATGATGAATGCCTTTATAAATATAGAAAATAGTAATAGAGGAAGGGGGGGGGGAACCTCTGCAGACAGTCCCTGATCAGTGGAAATCAAATGTCATTAGACAAGGTGTGCGCAGCCTATTGCATTAGGGTGTACACCCCAAAGCCCAAACACACACTACCAATCACTCATGGTATTCATTCAGAAAGGGAATGGGCCAGTAAATTACATATGTACTGGCCCCTTCCCCACTTCTAAAACATCCCAGCAGCAACAGCCGATAGGAGAGTTGGGAAGCTGGCAGCGCTGCGGGGGGAAAGATGGAAGCCAGGAGAGGGAATCTGTGCTGCACAGGGGGATTAGGGTGTGCCTGGGCACACCTGGCACACCCTGTGCGCACGCCTATGGTCATTAGACAAGGTTTCCTAACCAGATCAATTGCTTTCTTTCCAAAAAATGATTCTTCAGAGCAGTTGCATTCTGCTGCACAGGTATTGGGGTTGGCCTACTAAGAGGGTTATTTGATAAAGACAAATCTACTGTGCACTTGGAAGTGCAGTCGCTGTAGACAGGACCGTCTTTAAGGCAGGGCAAAAGGGGAAACTGTCCTGGGCCCTGTCATTGTTGTGGGGCCCAAAGCAGCTGCCACATACTTGCCAACTATCCCAGTTTAAATTCCCTTGTCCCTAGAAATTTTAGTCCTGTGCTGTGTCCTGATATCTCAGTGTGATGTGCTGCTACTGATGCTGCCCAGCTCTGCCATATTGTTGTGTACAAATGACTCACATGCTGAAGCCTGTGTTTACATGTAAATAATCATTGATATGTAAATAACGGCGGGATTAATATGTAAATAGCTGAGGCTGACGGCATTCATATGTATATCATGCCCCTCTGCAGTGAAGAGATGATGTGCTGTATCCTCTAGCTACCAATCAGTGAGCAGTATAACTGTACAGTAATCTCTAGCAACCAATCAACAAGAAGAAATCATGAGTTGAGCGAACCCGAACTGTAAAGTTCGGGTTCGGTACGGACTTTGGGTTTTTCCCAAACCCGGACCTGAACCTGAATAATTGCTGAAAGTTCGGGTTCGGGTTCGGAGTTCGGGGGGAAAAAAATGCGCAGAGGTCCCCCCAAATTCAATAACCAGACCCTTTAGGTCTGGTATGGATATTAAGGGGAACCCCGCCATCAATTTAAAAAAAAAATGACGGGGGGTTCCCCCCAAATATCCTAAAGGTCTGGTCACTGGAGAGATCACCCGGCGCTGGATAGAAGACAATGTTGGAGCAGGGAGCAGCATCGATCGTCTATTTTCCCCGCTGGATTTTTATTTGGTTTAATTAATAAAGTAATTTGTTCTACGGTGTGTGTGTTTTTTTTCCTGAAAACTACTATTTACACTTCCTTCATGAAATGGTAGGGGTACAGTGTACCCCATTACCATTTCACACAGGGGGGGGGGGGGCAGGATCTGGGGGTCCCCTTTGTTAAAGGGGTCTTCCAGATTCTGATAAGCCCCCGGCCCCCACAACCACCGGGCAAGGGTTGTGGGCATGAGACCCTTGTCCCCATCAACATGGGGACAGGTGCTTTGGGGGGCACCCCAAAGCACCCTCCTAATGTTGAGGGCATGTGGCCTTGAGGGCATGTGGCCTGGTGCGGTTCAGGAGAGGGGGGGCCGCACTCTGTCCCCCCTCTTTTCTGCGGCCAGCCAGGTCAACGTGCTCAGATAAGGGGTCTGGTGTGGATTTTAGGGGGAACTCCACGCCATTTTTTTGTGAGCCGTAATGTGTGCTGTAACCTCTAGAAACCAGTTAGTAAGTGGTAATGATATGATGTAACCTCTGGCAACCAATCACAATCACTGCCTGATTTGATACAGTAAATTGATTTTAAGTCTAGCTGATATGTATTGTATGTCTTAGAGCAGGAGGAAAACGAAAATGCATGGGGGGGGGGGGGGGCAAGAACATTTTTGCCCAGGGTCCAATCAACATTAAAGATGGCCCTAGCTGTAGATCTGAAGGGGACATGCAAAGAAAATAAAAAACATAATTTTAGCTTGTACGTGATTGGACGATAAAATCAGCAGAGCTTCCCCTCATTTCAGATCTTCCCCTCAGATCTACAGTGACTGCACTTTCAAGTGCACTTGTAGTGCAAAGTGGATTTGCCTTTAGTAAATCAACCCCATAGACTTCAGACTCTGCAAGGAAATGTTCCTCAGTGCTTATTGAATGTGGTGAAATAGCACTCTGCACAGAATACCCAATCACTTGCAAGGAAAATAAGAAAACATATTTCTGCTTGCAAATGAACGGATAACCGAGGTCATAAGAGCCTCACCCCATTCACAGTTTGGGGAAAACTTCCCTTGCAAAGTGAAAAATCTATTTGCTTTTAGTAAATTAGCCCCAATTAGTTGTCACCCAAAAAAGGCAGGACTCAGGCACTCAGGACTCAGGCAGTTCCTCGCTAGGGAGCTGGCGTGCGTTCCAGGCCAGGGGACCAGCGGGACCGGAAGTGCGTTGTTTTTACGTATACAGGCGCTTCGACGTACGTTTCGTGATTAACATGTCGTCAGGAAGCGATGACGACGTGTTAATCACGAAACGTACGTCGAAGCGCCTGGATACGTAAAAACAACGCACTTCCGGTCCCGCTGGTCCCCTGGCCTGGAACGCACGCCAGCTCCCTAGCGAGGAACTCGTATCTGGCTTGGACTTCACCCCAGTTCCCCAGCGAGGAACACTCATCATAGCCCATCCTGCCATGCTGACTAGCCTCAGTGCCGGGTCCTAGGCACTACTAAAGTAAGAGGCCATTTGGCTATGCTGTTTTATCTGTGACATATTTTAAATAAACTGTACTTCACTATGGTGGTTTCCCCTCTCCCTCCTTCATGAGAGTGTTTGATTCCAGGAAACATAGAGCTGCGCAGCCGAATCATTCAACTGGTTTAGTGACCAACTGCTGTATTTGACCTTTTCTAAACAATCAGGTCGACACCGTGCGGTAAGAAGCCATCCATTAGTGCACATTTGGGGGATCTTCTTGGTGGAGGTGGACACCTTTTACAATGAATTTTCAACAATTTGCATCTGAGAAAGATTAGCCTTGATTGGCCTTTATCTAACACTCTTTGAATGGACTTGAGTTTATTTATTTATTTATTCATTCATCTTCTTTTTTTTTTTTGTACAATCTATTTCCATTTCACTATTTTCAGTGTGTAGCTGCTCACTAAGTCTGCTATTGTTGGTTCAGACGAACCATTTATTAGATTTCACTTTATTGTTTATTCTCTTATTATTCATTATTAGCGCCCCCTCCATATACCATTAATATACAAAAATAGAGCGACAATTTTGGAAAAAAATCTATATTTTTTATTTTTTGTTATAAGAAAAATCAAATAAACTAAATTTTAGTCAAACATTTAGGCCAAAATTTATTTAGCCACATGTCTTTAGTAAAAAAAAAAATCGCAATAAAAAAAAAAATTAGCTACCTAGGAACAGCGACACTAATACAGCCAGGGCCGATCCTACCCGGGGTGCAAAGGGTGCAGTGCACCCAGGCGCCACAGAGGTGGGGGCGCTGAAGCGCCAGAGTGCCTGTCTCAAATCACTCTCTCTCCTTGTTTGTGTAGAGCGGCGCCGCGGCTCTCCCAGCCGCCGCCGCCGCTGCTGTGTTTGACGTGTCCCCCCCTCCCCTCCTGTTAGAGAGGGGAGTGAGAAGTCCGGAGATCGGAGCAGCTGTCTCTGTGTGGAGAGACGCTAGCTGCTCAGTGACCTCGCTGAGGGGGCGGTCCATAATGCCTCACACTGCTCCTCTCTGTGTCATAAGAGGACTCCTGTCTGCGGCGATCTGTGATCCACCGGGCGGCGCGGCTGCACACTGTCCCCTCCTCTGCAGCTGCCGCCCGGGTGGATCACAGATCGCCGCAGACAGGAGTCCTCTTATGACACAGAGAGGAGCAGTGTCAGGCATGATGGACCGTGTGTTTTTCAAGTAATGGAGGGGGGGGGGGGGTCTGTAGTAATGTAGGGGGCGTTTCTTTTCCTGGTGGGAGTCTGTACTAATGGGGGGGGGGGGGGTTATCCCTGGGGTCTGCACTAATGAGGAGGGGTTGTCCTGGGGGGTTTGTACTAATGGAGGGGTTTGTCCGGGGGGTCTGTACTAATGTGGGGGTTTGTCCTGGGTGGGTCTGCACTAATAGGGTAGTTTGTCCTGGGGGGTCTGTACTAATGGGGGGAGTCTGTACTAATGGGGGGGTTTGTCCTGGGGGTCTGCACTAATGGGGTGATTTGTCCTGAGGGGGATCTGTACTAATGGGGGGAGTCTGTACTAATGGGGGGGGTTTGTCCTGGGGGGTCTGCACTAATGGGGTGATTAGTCCTGAGGGGGATCTGTACTAATGGGGCAGTCTGTACTAATAGGGGGGCTTGTCCTGGGGATATGCACTAATGGGGGGGTTTATCCTGGGGGGTCGGTACTAAGGTGGGTTTGTCCTGGGGGTCTGTACTAATGGGGGGTTTGTTCTGGGGGGTCTGCACTAATGGGGTGGTTTGTCCTGGGGGGGTCTGTACTAATGGGGGGGCTTGTCCTGGGGGTATGCACTAATGGGGGGGCTTGTCCTGAGGGGGATCTGTACTAATGGGGGGAGTCTGTACTAATGGGGGGGGGTTTGTCCTGGGGGGTCTGCACTTATGGGGTGATTAGTCCTGAGGGGGATCTGTACTAATGGGGCAGTCTGTACTAATAGGGGGGCTTGTCCTGGGGATATGCACTAATGGGGGGGTTTATCCTGGGGGGTCGGTACTAAGGGGGGTTTGTCCTGGGGGGTCTGTACTAATGGGGGGGGTTTGTTCTGGGGGGTCTGCACTAATGGGGTGGTTTGTCCTGGGGGGGTCTGTACTAATGGGGGGGGGCTTGTCCTGGGGGTATGCACTAATGGGGGGGCTTGTCCTGGGGGGTAGGTACTAATAGGGGTGTTTGTCCTGGGGGGTAGGTACTAATAGGGGTGTTTGTCCTGGGGGTCTGTAATAATGGGGGGTTTGTTCTGGGGGTCTGCACTAATGGAGGGGTTTGTTCTGGGGTCTGTTCTAATGAGGAGTTTGTCCTGGTTGGGTCTGTACTAATTGAGGGGTGGTTTGTCCTGGGGGTCTGTACTACTGGGGGGGTTGTCCTGAGGTAGGTCTGTACTAATGGAGGGGGGTTGTCCTGGGGGGAGTCTATACTAATGGGGGGGTTTGTCCTGGGGAAGTCTGTACTAATGGGGGGGTTTGTCCTGGTGGAGTCTGTACTAATGGGGGGGGTTGTCCTTGGGGGAGTCTGTACTAATGGGGGGTTTGTCCCGGGGGTCTGTCAAGGGGAGTTTGTACTAATGGAGGGGGATTGGTTTGTCCTGGGGGGGTCTGTACTAATGGGGGGGTTGTTCTGGGGCAGTCTTTAATACTGGAAGTGCGTCTGTACTAATGGGGGGGTGTTTTGTCCTGGGGGTCTGTACTAATGGAGGGGGTCTGTACTAATTGAGGGGGATTGTTTGTCCTGGGGGGTCTGTACTAATGGGGGGTGGTTTGTCCTGGGGGGTCTGCACTGACGGAGGGGGTCTGTACTGAGGGGCAACTATAGGTGGAGGAAGGGGGTGACACCATGTTTTACCTCAACGGGTGACAACAACCCTAGTGACGCCACTGCAGCTGCGGGCGCTACCATCAGAGAGAGAACCCCCCTGCCGTGCGCCACCAGAGGGAAAGCCACACAGCCTAGTGTCATCCCTGGCGGAGAAAGGAATGGAGTCATTGCCAGAATACAGATCTGGGCTCTACCCAGCGGAGTATCCATGGGCAATTCAGAGTGAGCTGACTCCTGATCAGAGGAACCGTTGTTGCTGTATCGCTGGGTCAGGTGAGAGCCGATCGGCCATTATCTACTTATGCCAATAGGAACTGTAGTCTCTGACCATCTCCTGTATTATATCTCCAGTCACTGACTGTCTCCTTTAATATGTCTACACTCTCTGATCCCCTCCTGTACTATGATTGCAGTCTCTGACCATCTCTTGTATCATGTCTACAATCTGACCATCTCCTGTACTATGTTTTGGGACACTTTCTAACAGTATCAGAGAGGTTCCCCTCCAGGTCTCATTAGTGTACGCTCTTCCAGTATTTTCTTTATTGTTCAAAGATCATGGGAGGATCCCAGGGCAACAAATACTTCTTAGAGGAGCATCTCTGTGTTTGAGTCATTGCCATAGAAACATTTGTAAAGGGGAGGAGTAGGTAAGATGACCACACCCCCTTTGTGGGGGCGCCAGAAATATTTCTGCACCCAGGCGCCTGTGACCCTAGGATCGGCCCTGAATACAGCGATCAGAAAAATGATCGCTTAGTGACGCTGGCAATAGGGAGTGAAAGGGTTAACAAGGGCGCTGATCAAGGGGTTAAAACTTTATTAGGGGGGTGTACGGGGGCTACCCTGGACCTAACACTGACTGACTGTCACACTGACACTTACTGCAGTGATCATACATATAATCACTGCATTCAGTGACACTGTGACAGGGGGGAGGGGGTGGGGGGGGGCGATCGGGGGGGTTAAATGTTCCTATGTGTCTGTGTGTCAGTGTGCTGTTGTTCAGACTTACTATGTGATGTGATCTCTCCTCAGCGGTGGTCAAAAAAAACGCTGAGGGAGAGATCACATCATTTCCCTCTTCCTGTGTTTACACAGGAGGAGGAAATGACACGCAGGGGGAGCGCGCGCATTGGCTGAGAGCGATCCGGAGGGGGCGGACAAAAACCAACCGCCCCCCTCTCTGCATGGATCGCTCGGCAAGGTAACGGGACCGCCGTATGTACGGGGGGGGGGTCCGATCAGACCCCCGAACCCCCTCAAGGCACCAACGTATATATACGTTGATGTGCCTGTCGGTGCCATTCTGCCTACGTAAATGTACATGCGGCGGTCCGCAAGTGGTTAATTTAGTTTTTAGGCAGTTGCGTTTAGAGGCTTTTCTAAAACAAAAGAATTTGTTCAGACACTGATGTTTCAATGTTTCAGATGCCAGATGTGCCTAAACGCGCCTAAACATGGTACCGTCGCTTAGGCGTGTTTTTGTTTATAAGCATTTTTAAAGGTGCCCTATTTTATTTGATGATGTTATCTTAAATGAACGCTCCTAGACGCGAACGCGGCAAAACGCAACTAAACGCGACATGCAAGCACTTCTAAGCTGAAGTTTTTAAATGCCGTTTTCAAGCTGTCAAGAAAAATGCTCAGAAGAGGTTGCCTGAGCGTCTTGTGTACATCAGGCCTTAATGGGGATTGTTTTTGGTAACTTTTGACCTTGTAGAAATGTATTTTATTAGACCTTATGTACACTGCTGTACGTAAACAAACGTTTAGGAGCAGTTGGGCACTTTCTTTCAGCTGCCCCTGAACTGTCCTCTGATATCTTACCAGTACATGTACACAGAGCCTGTTTATAGTAGTTTCTAGGCAGTTGAGTTTAGAAGCTTTTTTTTGGAACCCAATAAAATGGGTTCAGATGGATGGTCAGAGGCATTTGAAACGCCAAATGACTGCAACAGCTTGTAAGAGCGGTAACTCGTTCAGGAGAGGTTGAACAACGTCCTGTGTACATTAAAAGAGTTGTAAAGGAAATTTTTTTTTTTGCTGAAATGACTGTTTACAGGGTATAGAGACATAATAGTTAACTGATTCCTTTTAAAAATGATTAAAAATAGATAAAAATCAATCATATAATGTGCCTGCAGTTTCAGTTTCGTTTTTGCATGCTGTTTCCTGGTTCTGTGATGTACAGAGGCACAGAGCCAATACAGGGCAGTGATGGTTTGTAGACATGTGCAGACTGGAATATTTCGTTTTGTTTTTTCGTTTTCGTTTGGAAAATAAATTTATTTAGTTACTCCGGAAAATCGTTTTGATTTATTTCGTTTTTCGTTGGGGAATAGCTTTCGCCCAAAAATCCAATAATACTTGGTTTCTGTCGAATGGTCAAAAGAATATTCGACGGAATGTTGAATCTTTACGTCGAATCGTACATTTCCGTTCGAATATTCCGCCTACAAGAATTCTAATGTTGTATGACTAGTAATAATGTCTAATATATTTTCTCATAAATCAAAATCTATTCTCTGTAATGTCGAATCTATTAATTCTATAGTGTCGAATCTTTTCCCTATAATGTGGAATCTTTTCCCTATGATGTCAAATCTTTTCCCTATAATGTCGAATCTTTTCCCTATAATGTCGAATCTTTTCCCTATAATGTCGAATCTCTCTATATCGAATTTTTACCGCAACGAAAACAAAAATAAAGCATTTTTTATGTCGGATCTTTCGGTTTTCGTTCCTTGCAATTTCGTTATCGTTTGTTAAAACTATAACGAAAAAAACGGATTTTCTGACTAAAATGCATGAGATTTGCAGGCCTCACCGTCACCCCATAACCTCCCTTGGTACAAATAACTGGCACAAACACACTATTTTATTGGCAAAAAATTGGCCGCGACCCTTTTATTGTTTTTTTCACAAATCAATAAATAAATCATAAACTTCATTAATTACCAATAATTATGATAAATATTCCAAAAAAACATATCCTACCTGCTCAGTTATCAGAACACGAGCAGTAGCTCAAATTTAAAAAAAAATACAGCCCTCCTTGAACTCCAAGGTGGCTTTCCACATAAAAGTGCCACGACTGGGGCGGGAGGGAGGGAGTTTGAAATTCCTCAGCTGCTGCTGGAAAAGAGGAAGTACACCTGCCCTGCAATCCCATATATAGCCTTTCCCAGCGCTTCCTGGTTTCCTTTAACAAACTGGATTGGCTACTACCCCCACAGCCCCACCCTTAAAGGGGCCGTGTCCCTCCCCTTTTAACCTAGCATAACTATTAACACACCTGGACTTGTCATTAAATTAAACTGTGGGAGCCCGCAATCTCAAGTCAGTGGTCCCATACTGTGACCTCCTACTCATTCTAACGAAAACGAATGCACATGTCTAATAGTTTGTTAAACGAAAGTGATTGGTTCTGAGGGGTTTTAGACACACAGTAATCACACCTCCTTGATTAGTGACCACAGAGAGAAAGCTCCCATGACTTTTTTTCATCAGGAAACAGACAACCAGGAAGTGTCCAGAACAGAGAAGAATTACGGCAACATCAGAGCAAAAACGAACAATGAGCACATGAAACCAGGACTGCAGTAAGGTAAAGGAAGCTATTTAGCTAAAGAAAAAAATTCCTTTAGTGACCCTTTAACTTAGGAGGTGAGCTCAGATTGAAAGGCTCTTCTGTTTTTGTGTATAAATAAAAACATTTATTAAATAGCAAAATAGCATTTCTTGTGAAAAAAAAATAGCAAAATAGCAAATGGTTACAGGAAGAATATTGAATGATGTAATCAAATATTAAACAATGTCAAAAATAGTATAGTTGTGCTGTTTTTGTTTAAGTGATACTAAAGTCTAGTTTTTTTGGGGGGGGTTGAAAAATTACAAACATCCTTCTCGGGTCCCTCTTCCGTGCTCCTGGCCCCTCCCTCCTCTTGCGTGTTTCCACAGCAAGCAGCTTGATATGGGGGCACCTGAGCCGAGTCACCGCTGACTGTGTCCATTCAGACATGTAGTAGCTGCCCTGCCCTCTCTCTACTCACTGACTTTGATTGACAGCAGTGGGAACCAATAATGCTTCACTACTGTCTCAGCCAATGAGGAGGGAGAGCCCAGGACAATCAAGTTTCTCGTGCAGATGGGGCTCAGGTGTGTATTAGGGGGCTACTCACACAGTAGGCTTTGAAGGTCATGCAATGTTGAACCTGAACAACATTTATGTAGGTTGTCACGGGAAAGACCCCTGGCGTGGTGGTAGGGCGCCGCAGTCCCATGGGGGCAACAGAGTCCTTCACTGTAGCGGACATCTCCACGTGGTCTCTCTCTCTCTCCGGAAGTAATGGTTCTGCAGAATTGGCGCGCAGATGGGTGTGACTTTGCTTGCTTGGCGCAAAATCCTCAAGCACGTTCCATGCAGGGGAGGGTAACTCCTCCCATCCAAGAGAACTTGTCCGGACACGTTACAGGCACGTGCTAGGCCGCACATACGCTCCAGCTCAGCGAGACGTGATTAACCTCCTCTCTGCCAGACAGTTCAATACACGACTTTTAGACACACTCCGTACTCACTTCTGATTGTCAAGGGTTACAGCCGAAATCTCAGACGAGCCCCCACGTGCTGCGCTTACCCCCAAAGGAGCCGCTGGTTTGATTTGGGATCGGCAAATTAAGTTACCCCAGCTTGGTCTAGGGATGCACCAGAAGGATTTAGCAGTAAACGGAGGTCCACACAGTCAATAAAGATTTTCTCAATGCTTTAATTCCAGGCCAACATTAGCCAACATCAACCTTGGTGAAGGAAGGATAGGTTGATGAGGGAAGAGAAACTTTCGATGTCAGGCCTGGATATACACAAGGCAGATCAGCCCTTAGCAGCACAAACTTTCACACGTCGCCACTCCTATGAGATTGAGTGGATAAGGGGTCCCCGGACAGGTGTCTCTCACACAGACCTGGCAGCTGAGGCGCCACCTCGAATCTTGGCTGGGAGGAACGGGTCTCTCTCACAGGCCCGGCTCTAGGCCTCTGCCACAGGCCAGTTAATTTGGATAGAACAGACCGAATCCTCCCAGTAGTTTCTCAGCACAAGTCACCGGGTGGCAGCAGAGCGTACCTGCCAGCAACCTGGTCACCGAATCCCCGTCTGGGACTCTCCCAAGCTTCGGGGACCCAGCAAATCACTGGGGGCCCTTGACTCCCGTCTCCGGCCGAGACTCAGGAAGGCCCAGGAACCTAGCCAGGCGGGCCGTGCCGGCGGGATCCATGGGTGCGCACACCCTGAAGGTGGATGCAGCACCCCGAGTCCGGGACCCCGCACACGTGAAGAAGAAGAATCCCGAACACATGACCTAGGTCCCAGATATATCCCTCCCTAGCATGCCCACCAAGGAGAAAACCTCTCCAATTGGCTGCTCAGGAAGACTCCATCCGCCAGAAATCCCGCTGGCTCCCACTGCCGGCCAAGGACGAAACAACATCCCCAGAATGCAGTCCGAGCCAGTGAACCTTTCCGGAATGACATAGGTCAACAACCTAAACAAATCACAACTGGGAGCAACTTAGCTCTCCCAGTCCAACTAGTTTTAAACGCAGCGCCCATGCAAAAAAACGAGGGGGCGCTACACATTCTTTCATTTTTGTGCATTGTAAGCCAAACAAAGAGCAGGGTTAAGATTAGAAGCAAATAATTCATGCCGTTATAGGCTTCATAAATCTTTAGTCACAAAAGCATTAAAAGATGCATTATTGTGGTTGCACTGGAATGTATAAAACTCCAATTGCATTTAACTTATGGACATTTGAAATGTAAAGACATTTGCAATGCTCTGAATTTCTGAATTTAGCTTAGCAATTTACTGGCTGACTTTTTCAGTAACACTAACACTATCTGAATTAGCACTTCTTGTATAGGTAGAAGTTCTTCTAAATATCTTTATTGAAAAATAATTTTGCTTTCCCTTCATTTAGTGAGGACTAGTCATGGTGTCTTTTGTTAATCACAGTCTATTATTTCATAAACCTCTAAGCATCAGGCAACATTCATAGCAAATGATTTACAATTACTTTTTCTCATTTCCTTTACTTCTCTTCAGCTCTAAACCTTTTGATTCAAAGGGGGAGATTTACTAAAACTGGTGCACACAAAATTTGGTACCACTGTGCATGGTAGCAAATCAGCTTCTAACTTCAGCTTGTTTAATTAAGCTTTGACAGAAAAAAACTGGAAGCTGATTGGTTTCCAGGGCCGTCTTTAACCACTTTACTACCGGCCGCCGTCAATTTACGGCGGCACAATAGTGCTCTTGTTCTGAGAGGATGCCATATGACGTCCTCGCCTTGCAAAGCCACTAGGGGGCGCGCGGGCCTGTCGGGCACCCGCGATTGCCCAGTAACTGAGCAGGACCGTGGATCCCTGTGTGTAAACACAGAGATCCACGTCCTGTCAGGGAGAGGAGACCGATACTTTGTCCCTTGTACATAGGGACACAGATCGGTCACCTCCCCCAGTCAGTCCCCTACCCCTACAGTTAGAATCACTCACTAGGGTACACATTTAACCCCTTAATCGCCCCTAGTGTCAACCCCTTCCCTGACAGTCACATTTACACAGTAATCAGTGCATATTTATAGCTCTGTTCGCTGTATAAATGTAAATGGTCCCAAAATAGTGTCAAAAGTGTCCGGTGTGTCCGCTGCAATATCACAGTCATGATAAAAATCACTGACCTACGCCATTACTAGTAAAAAAAAAAAAGAAATGCTATAAATCTATCCTCTATTTTGTAGCCGCTATAACTTTTGCGCAAACCAATCAATATACGCTTATTGCGATTTTTTTTTTAAACAAAAATATGTAGAAGAATACGTATCGGCCAAAACTGAGAATAATTTTTTTTTTATATATATTTTTGGGGATATTTATTTTAGCAAAAAGTAAAAAATATAGCTTTTTTTTTTTTTGAAAAATTGTCGCTCCTCTTTTGTTTATAATGGAAAAAAACACAGAGGTGATCAAATACCACCAATAGAAAGCTCTATTTGTGGGGAAAAAATTATTACAATTTTATTTTGGTAAAGTGTTGCACTACCGCGCAATTGTCATTCAAATTGTGACAGCGCTGAAAGCTGAAAATGGCCTGGGCAGGAAGGGGGTGAGAGTGCCCAGTATTGAGGTGGTTAATGTTGATTGGACCCTGGGCAAAAAATCCCCCCCCCCCCTGCAATTTTGCTCTACACCTACTCACCCACCCACAAATGACTGTAACAGCTTGTAAGAGCGGTAATAGGGCAGAGCTGGGCAGCATTAGTAGCAGGACTTCAAACTGAGATATAAGGACACAGCACAGGACTAAAACTTCAAGGGACAAGGGAATTTAAACTGGTATAGTTGGCAAATATGAGGCAGCTGCTTTGAGCCCCACAACAGTGACAGGGCTCAGGGCAGCTGCCTCTTTTGCCCTGCTTTAAAGACGACCCTGTTGGTTTATGTGCAGGGCTGCACCAGGTTTTGTATGCTCCAGTTTCTAGTAAATTCCCTCAAGTCTCTTGCTCAGGTTCAGTCCATCCATTTGATTTAGCAGCTGCTCATTGCTACACTGCAGTAAAGCAAAAGCAGTCTTTATATCCATCCCCAAAAGATACATACAGTACAGTGGAACCTTGGATTACCAGCTACGAACTGTTCCGGTTGTCACTGGCGCCCCCCGCACCTATGGCCAAATGTGGTACTGCCCACCCCATTAGCTTGATTTCTGCTCGTATTGCGAGACAACACTCGCTAACCGAGTCAGAAAAAAAAAAAAAAAATTGCTCGTCTTTCAAAACGCTCGTTAACCGTGTTACTTGTTAACAAAGGTTCCACTTTTTAATGCTATACTGTATATTTTAACAATGTATATACTGTATACATACATAGACAGTATTTACTATGTTAATAAGATCTAAGATATAGTGGTGAGGGGTTTAGTCCTAGAGGACTGGCCAGTGGTCTTTGGTGTAGCTCAGGATGTTCACTGGAAAATAAAAGAGGAGAGCTCAACAACTGGCTCCTCAAAAACAGTTCATCAAAAAAGAAAATGTGAAAATTACTTAAGCCGATCATATATGGATCAAAATTCGGATGGTTTCAGCAGGGAGTGTTCGAATTTCGATCCATGTATGGGCAAGGTGTTTGTACAGAAGTCGATTTGCCATTCGAGGTCTGTACAACTAACCTGTTGGAAAACACCACGTGATCAGTGATACCGGCTGGAAGGTCTGATCAGTGTATTCTGAAAGCAGGGAAATCCCCCCTCCATCAGAACACAAATAGGTCAGCGGGAAATTGAGGTGGATCGTGAGACTGGGTCACTTTTTTATTCGTCATTAGTCAAAAATTGTTATGCCTTGCATCTCTTAAGGCTGTAGTCACGCAAGGGCAGGGTTAGGCAACCTTAGAGAGGTAAAGACCTACCTAAACAACATAAGAGAAGTCACAGATCACTGGCCGGTGTCGCCCATGTCATCCAATGTCGCCTCCTCACCGTCTGATTTAAAGCGGATGGCCCCTTAAAAAAAGATATTAAAAGCCAGCAGCTACAAATACTGCAGCTGCTGACTTTTAATATTAGGACACTTACCTGTCCTGGAGTCCAGCGGCGTCCGCAGCAGAGGACAAGCGTTCGCTCGTCTCTCTGCTGCTCCCCCCTCCATCCACGGTTCACTGCCCGGTTCCCTACAGCGCATGCACGAGTCGTGCTGCGCCCGCCGATTGGCTCCCGTCTTTTGCCCGAGACTGCGGGCCGGAAGTGGGTGCAAATACCTGTCTTTAGACAGGTATCTGCACCCCACTCCCCCTGAAAGGTGTCAAATGTGACACCGGAGGGGGGGAGGGTTCCGATCAGCGGAACTTCACTTTAGGGTGGAGATCCGCTTTAAACCTATAATTGCTGTACTACCGTGCAGCAATAGCATGCAATGCACAGCAACTATTGGTTTAAATCATTTTAAAGGTTAATATGCAAGTTATTGTCATAAAAAGTGTTTGGGGACCCGGGTCCTGCCACAGGGGACATGTATCAATGCAAAAAAAGTCTTAAAAACTGCAGTTTTTTCAGGAGCAGTGATTTTAATAAAGCTCAAAACAATAAAAGTTAAATATTCCTTTAAATTTCGTACCTGGGGGTGTCTAAAGTATGCATGTAAAGTAGCGCAGGTTTCCCATGTTTAGAATTGTCCCTGCACAAAGTGTAATTTCTGAAGGAAAAAAAGTCATTTAAAAATACTCTTGCTATTAATGAATTGTCGGTCCCGGTAACAAAGATGTCCCGAACTATTCGCTGGCGAATAGTTCCCAGCGAACATACTGTACCTGTCACCAAGAATGTGTTTCCAGCACGACAGCATCATGCTGATTCTCGGGGTCAGGGTGCCGACATCTCGCACTCGCTGGAATAGAAAAAGCACATTCAAGCGAGCGCGTCATAGAAGCGACGGGGATCCGACTTGGTCTCCCGTCAAATCTACACGCGGCATTTGGTATGAATCATGAGGGGGAACTCCACGCCAAAATTTTAAATAAAAATCCGGCATGGGTTCCCCCGCAGCAGGCATACCAGGCCCTTAGGTCTGCTATTGATTGTAAGGAGAACCCCGCCTATGCCGAAAAAACGGCCTGGGGGTTCCCCCACAATCCATACCAGACCCGTATCCAAAGCACGCCGCCCGGCCGTACCAGGTCGCATGCTCTCAACATGGGGGGGTTGGGTACTCTGGGGCAGGGAGGCGCCCTGCGGCCCCCCCACCCCAAAGTACCCTGTCCCCATGTTAAGGACAGGGCCTCTTCCCGACAACCCTGGCCGTTGGTTGTTGGGGTCTGCGGGCGGGGGGCTTATCGGAATCTGTGAGCACCCTTTAATAAGGGGCCCCCAGATACTGGCCCCCCACCCTACGTGAATGAATATGGGGTACCCACCTGAGCATGATGGGACTGTGACATCATTAGAGGCCTATATAAATCGGTGCAAGCCACGCACCCGGCATTACAGCGGGAGGAAGCATCGCGTCAACATTGGAAGAAGAGAAGACGGCGAAAGGCGGCATAGAAGAGCAGGCTGGCCGCCGCTAGTAGTTGAGCTAACACGAAGATAGCGGTGGCCAGCCCTGAAAAAGAAGGCACCGGAGAGCGAGCGGGAGAAAAACTGAAGAGCGCTGAGACAACAGCCGTGAAGTGGAGAAGATGGAAGAAGACCCCCGGAGAGCGGAGAAGACCCCCCGGAGAGTGGAGAAGAGCCCCCCAGAAGACGTTGAAGAAGCAAGCGCCCCCTCGTAAAAGAGCCAAAGAAGAGAGGGGGGCCCGGAGCTGACTAATAAAATATTTTAAAACCCTGTGTTGTTTTTTTTAATTAACACTTTGCTTCCAGGTGAATAGGTAGGGGTACGATGTACCCCATATTCATTCACCTAGGGTGGGGGTCGGTATCTGGGGGCCCCCTTATTAAAGGGGGCTCCCAGATTCCGATAAGTCCCCCGCCCGCAGACCCCGACAACCAACGGCCAGGGTTGTCGGGAAGAGGCCCTGCCCTTATCAACATGACACAACAATAAAAAACAAAAAAGAAAATAGACTGCACACCCTTAAGAGTTAACTACAAAAAATTGTTTTATTAGAATAAATATCAAAAAGAACACATGTATGTCAGGTATAAAAACTCAGGTCAACTATGATATGGTAGACCAACCCAGGGATGGTCCCCCTGGATGTCCACTCAAAAACGGCTTTTACCAGTAACTAATGCTCGATCATCCCAAGGGGAGATCAGAGTCTACAAAAAATAGCGCCCCCACCCTCCACATAACACACATGGGTCCCCCCCCCCACACAAAATTGCACACCTGAACCCCAACTATTGGCAATATTTCCTAATGGTTCCCACAAATAGCAGTGATTCCCTGTAATTCAGGTGAAAAAATCACTGGCTAGATGACGAAGTTCTGATACCCACGGAACGAAACATGTAAACTTTTGGGGAACAGGGACCCCTCCATGCACACTTCAGCCTCACGGTTTTTCCTTTATCAGCTCGGTAATATTGTACCTTGAGCAGATATACCATCAATTAAAGGATGCCTTATGGAGACATGAAAAGCACACCTTGAGGACAATTACAACACTTGGCTTCCAGCCATTGTCTTTGGAGATTGAATAGTTTTATTTTTATTTTCATTCTGGACATTGCAATCAACAACTCATTATCAGAGACGCTGTACTACCACTGTCCTACCTTGGACACTATCATACCGATTCACCTGATATTGCTACTTCTAGGAATAGCACTTCAAGCTTTATGCATAAATGGATGGTTTGGCTGCAATCCCTTTGAGCAGTGCGTGATTGGAGAAAATAGCTTCTACTTAGAGCTATGAATGACAGCAAAACCGTGAGTAAACCCTGCACTAATACTGCTGAGGAATATTACTACAACACTGTCATCTACAAACTAGCATATTATATGCCCAATCACCTATCATCCATCCATAATAGCTGATACAAATCTCATGGAATGTGAGCTGCCTAATAGGATGAATAAGCACTATGGGCCAGATTCAGGAACACTTGCGCTGGAGTATTTGGATATGCGCCGCGTAACTGTGCTGATGCGCCGACGTTTCTATGTGCCCGTACCCACCAAACTAGATGCGCCCAATAACGGGTCATTTGCGACCGGCGGAACGTTCCGACGCCAGAGTATCGTCAGCGTTTATTTTCGCTGGGCGCATCAGTCGCGCCCATTGATTTCCCCTGCAAATATGCAAATGAGGGATTTTTCACAATTCACGAACGGATTAGCACCATACGCTGGCTACATGCGCCGCGCGTATCTGATCCGTCCGGCGCAAAGTTATTTCTACAAAAGGCTGCTTTATCTTTACTCCAGACGGTCACAGGTCAGCAGGAGAGCAGCTACAGCAGCGTTACCGACGATCGGAGCTAGCTGAGCACCCCCACTTGCAAGGACAACACCTCTGTGTGCCAACATGCCAGGGGCACTCGTGGTCCTAGAACTACTGATGGGTCCCCTGGAACCAAGAAGGCGGGCACGTGAGAGGATATACCGCACTCGTATGAACCTCTTTGGCATGGGGGATGAGGAGGTGTATCGCCTATTCAGATTCAGCCCAGATGCAATACTTGAACTAACCACAACCCTGCAGGATGACATCACCAGCAAGACACACCGATCACAAGCAGTGCAGCCACTGGTGAAGGTACTGGCAACACTCCATTTCCTTGCAAGTGGATCATTCCAGCGTACAAGTGGAGTGGTGGCTGGGATGTCACAGTCTTCCATAAGCAGATGTGTGCACCAGGTTGTCCCTGCAATCCTCAGACGCATGTCCAACCAGTTCATCAGACCCACCACTGAGGAGCTGCGGCTGAAGGCAATGACAGATTTCTACAACATTGCCAGATTTCCACGCACTGTGGGGGCCATTGATTGCACACATGTGGCCCTACAGCCCCCCAGTGCCACAGAGCACATATACCGCAATCGGAAGCATTGGCATTCCATCAACGTACAGGTGATAGCCGATGCCCAACGCCTCATATGGCACGTCCGTGCCAAACACCCCGGGTCCAGCCATGACAGTTTCATATACCGTCAGAGCCCCATCCCAGCAGAATTTAACCAGAACATGTATGGGGACAGTTGGCTGGTTGGTGAGTGACATGGGAGTCAGACATGACTATCCCCTCCCGTCATGCACAACAGAAATCGCACATGCATGACTAACATTCTCCTGTCTTTTACCTTACAGGTGACTCTGCATATGCATTGGGACCCCATCTAATGACTCCTTTCCGGAACCCCCAAACCAGAGGAGAGAGAAAATACAATGAAGCACACATCAAAACCCGTGCAGTGGTGGAGCAAACATTTGGGCTCCTGAAGTCCCGTTTCCGATGCCTGGATAAGTCTGGGGGGGCCCTATTGTATTCCCCTACCTTTGTGTGTCAGATCATCGGTGCATGTTGTATTCTGCACAACTTTGCTATGAAAAAAGGCCTGCATATTGACATACGTGATGACCTGACCCCCGACCCACACAGTCCCCCCCTGCCAGAGGACACCCAGTCTGCTGATGGAAGAGCAGTCAGGAGGGTCCTCGCCGTAGGCATCTTTGGACACTAAACCAAAACATTAATAACACAGACAGTGCACGCGTGTACACCACTGGATCACACACACCACATGCACATCGCATTGGATTAGCCCAAGTCCAGCATGTAGGAGTTGGGAGCAGTAACGCCAGCGTCAAGGCCCCAATGATGTCACTGTCCATTCACACACCTTTCACACGTCATTCATTCAGCCGTGGGGTTCACTTCACCACTACGGCCGAGGGTGACACCCCTTACTTTCAGCAGTGCCACCCTCTCACATTCACACACCATTCACACTGTCCCCTGCACTCCTGACCGTGTGCAGTTCAAAAATAAATTAGAAAGATCATATCCTGATCAATAAAATAAAAATAATCTCATACCCTGAGAAAAATTTAAAAAAAACTCATGACCTGAGTATGTGAAAAACAATAATATAAAACAAGAAAAAAAAAAGGCCTCATCGGGGATGCCGGGGGCTTCTTCTGGGGGCCCCTCTCTGGCTCCGCAGCTGCCTGGATGGAGTGGGTGGGGGTGGGGGGGCATCTGGAGGTGGCTGATCCCCAGGTGGGCCACTCCTGGCAGGTGTGGCCTGCGTGCCCTCCAAGGCCCTGGCTATCCGTCCAAGGTAATTGTTCGTCTGGGCCTGCATCCGGAGCTGACGGGTCACCTGGTAATGCTGGGCCCGCCGACTCAGCCTCCCCTGCTCCCGGATGGCAGCACTGTTGGCCTGGACGGCTGCAGTGAGGTGCTGGATATCCCCCTGCACCTCCCCCAAAGTGGTGACCACTGCAGCGCAATTAGAGCTCACATCCTGCACTGCGTTGCTGAGGTTGGCAACGGAGCCCAGGCTGTCAGACACTTTCTGCAAGTGCACCGCTATGGCCCCCATCTGTTCTGTCTGCCTGGCGTGATCCCTCGCCAACTGGTCCTGGACACCATCAGACACCCCCCTGGTCTTCTGGGTCGCCTTCCTGGGGCCAGAAGATGGATGTCCTCGGGTGGAAGGAGTCGCCCTTGAGGGGCTTCCAAGGATGGGGGAGGGGACGACAGACGGGCCAGGAGAAGGGGAGGAGACAGACAACACCAAAGAAAAGTCCTGCTCTGCCACAGCAGGATCTTCCACAACCACCTCGGCAGGTGTGGTGTGGCCACTCTCCTCCTCCACAACCTCTTCACCACCCAGTGGCTCGGGCACATGATGGCGTGGGGGGGATGGGGTGGAATGCAGGCTGACAGATGATGGCCCAGCTCCGTCATCTGTGGATGACACAAAGCAGACACATGTTGGTGGTCCCACACACTTGGCACATGTACCCCCCCCCCCAAATGCAAAACATCAAATAGGGGATTAAAAAACACTTACCTGTCCTTGTGCCTTCCTCCACGGAGTCATAGCCTGCGACCCCCTCCACCTGCTCCCTCTCCAGGCACCGAGCAACCACCTCCTCCTCTGCGGTCAGGGTGACAGGACATGGGGGACCACCACCTGTGCCCCTCTCATACCTCCTGATGGAGGCCACCTTGTCCCTCACCTTGCGCCGCAGGTCATTGATTTTCTTTTGTATGTCCCCAGCAGTCCGGGTGGAGTAGCCCAGGACATTGACCCTGGCAGCAATCGACTCCAGGATGCCCTGCTTCCTCTCCCGGCTGGTCTTCCGGCTTTTTTTCCCATGGAGAAATTCATTCTCCGTCTCCATAGCCGAGATAATGACAGAGACCTCCTGGGTATTAAAGTTGAGGTTCCTCCTCTCTCTGGGGGTAGCGGGAGCAGCCATTACAGAGCAAAAGTATCTTCCCTGGGGTGGGGGGAAACGGAACTACTTTTGCGCCGGAATGGCGTTTCCGCCAGCGCTTTTAAGCGCCCAGCGGAACGCATTGCGCTGACGTTTCCCAGGAAGTGGTGCTGACGGAAGTTGTGAGCATGCGCACAAGGGGGCGAGTGGAGCCGCACTCACTGCGCATGCTCCGTGGATGATGCGCTGAACGTAAGCCTCTGCGCTGGGCTCCGCCCATCATTTACATATGATCACACCCACTTCCACTTGCGTCGGGTTACGCCAGCGCATTATCGTTACTCTGGCGCAAGTTTACGCGCAACTGCTATGTGAATTACAGGAATTGCGCTGAAAGGGTCTTCAGAGTAACGTAAATGAGAAGCGTTACTCCAGAGGAAAGATACTCTCATCTACCTGAATCTGGCCCTATGGCCAGATTCAACATGTGTCTGCTTTGTGTCATCCACAGATGACGGAGCTGGGCCATCATCTGTCAGCGTGCATTCCACCCCATCCCCCCCACGCCATCGTGTGCCCGAGCCACTGGGTGGTGAAGAGGTTGTGGAGGAGGAGAGTGGCCACACCACACCTGCCGAGGTGGTTGTAGAGGATCCTGCTGTGGCAGAGCAGGACTTTACCTTAGTGTTGTCTGTCTCCTCCCCTTCTCCTGGGCCGTCTGTCGTCCCCTCCCCCATCCTTGGAAGCCCCTCAAGGGCGACTCCTTCCACCCGAGGACAACCATCTTCTGGCCCCAGGAAGGCGACCCAGAAGACCAGGGGGGTGTCTGATGGTGTCCAGGACCAGTTGGCGAGGGATCACGCCAGGCAGACGGAACAGATGGGGGCCATAGTTGGGCACTTACAGAAAGTGTCTGACAGCCTGGGCTCCGTTGCCAACCTCAACAACGCAGTGCAGGATGTAAGCTGCAACTGCGCTGCAGTGGTCACCACTTTGGGGGAGGTGCAGGGGGATATTCGGCACCTTACTGCAGCCGTCCAGGCCAACAGTGCTCCCATCCGGGACCAGGGGAGGCTGAGTCGGCGGGCCCAGCACTACCAGGTCACCCGTCAGCTCCGGATGCAGGCCCAGACGAACTCCTACCTTGGACGGATAGCCAGGGCCTTGGAGGGCATGCAGGCCACACCTGTCAGGAGTGGCCCACCTGGGGATCAGCCACCTCCAGATGCCCCCCCACCCCCACCCACTCCATCCAGGCAGCTGCGGAGCCAGAGAGGGGCCCCCAGAAGAAGCCCCCGGCATCCCCGATGAGGCCTTTTTTTTTTCTTGTTTTATATTTTTGGTTTGGACATACTCAGGTCATGAGTTTATTTTTTTCTTTTTCTCAGGTTATGAGATTTTGTTTATTTTATTTATCAGGATATGATATTATTAATTTATTTTTGTACTGCACACGGTCAGGAGTGCAGGGGACAGTGTGAATGGTGTGTGAATGTGAGGGGGTGGCACTCCTGAAAGTAAGGGGTGTCACCCTCGGCCGTGGTGGTGAAGTGAACCCCACGGCTGAATGAATGACGTGTGAAAGGTGTATGAATGGACAGTGACATCATTGGGGCCTTGACGCTGGCGTTACTGCTCCCAACTCCTACATGCTGGACTTGGGCTAATCCAATGCGATGTGCATGTGGTGTGTGTGATCTAGGGACATCAGTGGTGTACACGCGTGCACTGTCTGTGTTATTAATGTTTTGGTTTAGTGTCCAAAGATGCCTACGGCGAGGACCCTCCTGACTGCTCTTCCATCAGCAGACTGGGTGTCCTCTGGCAGGTGGGGACTGTGTGGGTCGGGGGTCAGGTCATCACGTATGTCAATATGCAGGCCTTTTTTCATAGCAAAGTTATGTAGTATGCAACATGCACCGATGATCTGACACACAAAGGTAGGGGAATACAATAGGGCCCCCCCAGACTTATCCAGGCATCGGAAACGGGACTTCAGGAGCCCAAATGTTTGCTCCACCACTGCACGGGTTTTGATGTGTGCTTCATTGTATTTTCTCTCTCCTCTGGTTTGGGGGTTCCGGAAAGGAGTCATTAGATGGGGTCCCAGTGCATATGCAGAGTCACCTGTAAGGGAAAAGACAGGATAATGTTAGTCATGCATGTGCGATTTCTGTTGTGCATCACGGGAGGGGATAGTCATGCCTGACTCCCTTGTCACTCACCAACCAGCCAGCTGTCCCCATACATGTTCTGGTTAAATTCTGCTGGGATGGGGCTCTGATTGTATATGTAGCTGTCATGGCTGGACCCGGGGTGTTTGGCACGGACGTGCCATATGAGGCGTTGGGCATCGGCTATCACCTGTACGTTGATGGAATGCCAATGCTTCCGATTGCGGTATATGTGCTCTGTGGCACTGGGGGGCTGTAGGGCCACATGTGTGCAATCAATGGCCCCCACAGTGCGTGGGAATCTGGCAATTCTGTAGAAATCTGTCATTGCCTTCAGCCGCAGCTCCTCAGTGGTGGGTCTGATGAACTGGTTGGACATGCGTCTGAGGATTGCAGGGACAACCCTATGGGCCAGATTCAGGTAGATGAGAGTATCTTTCCTCTGGAGTAACGCTTCTCATTTACGTTACTCTGAAGACCCTTTCAGCGCAAGTCCTGTAATTCACATAGCAGTTGCGCGTAAACTTGCGCCAGAGTAACGATAATGCGCTGGCGTAACCCGACGCAAGTGGAAGTGGGTGTGATCATATGTAAATGATGGGTGGAGCCCAGCGCAGAGGCTTACGTTCAGCGCATCATCCACGGAGCATGCGCAGTGAGTGCGGCTCCACTCGCCCCCCTTGTGCGCATGCTCACAACTTCCGTCGGCACCACTTCCTGGGAAACGTCAGCGCAATGCGTTCCGCTGGGCGCTTAAAAGCGCTGGCGGAAACGCCATTCCGGCGCAAAAGTATTTCCGCTTCCCCCCACCCCAGGGAAGATACTTTTGTTTGGTGATGGCTGCTCCCGCTACCCCCAGAGAGAGGAGGAACCTGAATTTTAATGCACAGGAGGTCTCGCTCATCATTTCGGCAATGGAGACGGATAATGCTTTTCTCCATGGCAAAAAAAGCCGAAAGACCAGCCGGGAGAGGAAGCAGGGCATCCTGGAGTCCATTGCTGCCAGGGTCAATGTCCTGGGGTACTCCACCCGGACTGCTGGGGACATACAAAAAAAAATTAATGACCTGCGGCGCAAGGTGAGGGACAAGGTGGCCTCCATCAGGAGGTATGAGAGGGGCACAGGTGGTGGTCCCCCATGTCCTGTCACCCTAACCGCAGAGGAGGAGGTGGTTGCTCGCTGCCTGGAGAGGGAGCAGGTGGAGGGGGTCGCAGGCTATGACTCCGTGGAGGAAGGCACAAGGACAGGTAAGTGTTTTATAATCCCCTATTTGTTGTTTTGCATTTGGGGGGGGAGGGTACATGTGCCAAGTGTGTGGGACCACCAACATGTGTCTGCTTTGTGTCATCCACAGATGACGGAGCTGGGCCATCATCTGTCAGCGTGCATTCCACCCCATCCCCCCCACGCCATCGTGTGCCCGAGCCACTGGGTGGTGAAGAGGTTGTGGAGGAGGAGAGTGGCCACACCACACCTGCCGAGGTGGTTGTAGAGGATCCTGCTGTGGCAGAGCAGGACTTTACCTTAGTGTTGTCTGTCTCCTCCCCTTCTCCTGGGCCGTCTGTCGTCCCCTCCCCCATCCTTGGAAGCCCCTCAAGGGCGACTCCTTCCACCCGAGGACAACCATCTTCTGGCCCCAGGAAGGCGACCCAGAAGACCAGGGGGGTGTCTGATGGTGTCCAGGACCAGTTGGCGAGGGATCACGCCAGGCAGACGGAACAGATGGGGGCCATAGTTGGGCACTTACAGAAAGTGTCTGACAGCCTGGGCTCCGTTGCCAACCTCAACAACGCAGTGCAGGATGTAAGCTGCAACTGCGCTGCAGTGGTCACCACTTTGGGGGAGGTGCAGGGGGATATTCGGCACCTTACTGCAGCCGTCCAGGCCAACAGTGCTCCCATCCGGGACCAGGGGAGGCTGAGTCGGCGGGCCCAGCACTACCAGGTCACCCGTCAGCTCCGGATGCAGGCCCAGACGAACTCCTACCTTGGACGGATAGCCAGGGCCTTGGAGGGCATGCAGGCCACACCTGTCAGGAGTGGCCCACCTGGGGATCAGCCACCTCCAGATGCCCCCCCACCCCCACCCACTCCATCCAGGCAGCTGCGGAGCCAGAGAGGGGCCCCCAGAAGAAGCCCCCGGCATCCCCGATGAGGCCTTTTTTTTTTCTTGTTTTATATTTTTGGTTTGGACATACTCAGGTCATGAGTTTATTTTTTCTTTTTCTCAGGTTATGAGATTTTGTTTATTTTATTTATCAGGATATGATATTATTAATTTATTTTTGTACTGCACACGGTCAGGAGTGCAGGGGACAGTGTGAATGGTGTGTGAATGTGAGGGGGTGGCACTCCTGAAAGTAAGGGGTGTCACCCTCGGCCGTGGTGGTGAAGTGAACCCCACGGCTGAATGAATGACGTGTGAAAGGTGTATGAATGGACAGTGACATCATTGGGGCCTTGACGCTGGCGTTACTGCTCCCAACTCCTACATGCTGGACTTGGGCTAATCCAATGCGATGTGCATGTGGTGTGTGTGATCTAGGGACATCAGTGGTGTACACGCGTGCACTGTCTGTGTTATTAATGTTTTGGTTTAGTGTCCAAAGATGCCTACGGCGAGGACCCTCCTGACTGCTCTTCCATCAGCAGACTGGGTGTCCTCTGGCAGGTGGGGACTGTGTGGGTCGGGGGTCAGGTCATCACGTATGTCAATATGCAGGCCTTTTTTCATAGCAAAGTTATGTAGTATGCAACATGCACCGATGATCTGACACACAAAGGTAGGGGAATACAATAGGGCCCCCCCAGACTTATCCAGGCATCGGAAACGGGACTTCAGGAGCCCAAATGTTTGCTCCACCACTGCACGGGTTTTGATGTGTGCTTCATTGTATTTTCTCTCTCCTCTGGTTTGGGGGTTCCGGAAAGGAGTCATTAGATGGGGTCCCAGTGCATATGCAGAGTCACCTGTAAGGGAAAAGACAGGATAATGTTAGTCATGCATGTGCGATTTCTGTTGTGCATCACGGGAGGGGATAGTCATGCCTGACTCCCTTGTCACTCACCAACCAGCCAGCTGTCCCCATACATGTTCTGGTTAAATTCTGCTGGGATGGGGCTCTGATTGTATATGTAGCTGTCATGGCTGGACCCGGGGTGTTTGGCACGGACGTGCCATATGAGGCGTTGGGCATCGGCTATCACCTGTACGTTGATGGAATGCCAATGCTTCCGATTGCGGTATATGTGCTCTGTGGCACTGGGGGGCTGTAGGGCCACATGTGTGCAATCAATGGCCCCCACAGTGCGTGGGAATCTGGCAATTCTGTAGAAATCTGTCATTGCCTTCAGCCGCAGCTCCTCAGTGGTGGGTCTGATGAACTGGTTGGACATGCGTCTGAGGATTGCAGGGACAACCTGGTGCACACATCTGCTCACGGAGGATTGTGACATCCCAGCCACCACTCCACTTGTACGCTGGAATGATCCACTTGCAAGGAAATGAAGTGTTGCCAGGACCTTCACCAGTGGCTGCACTGCTTGTGAGCGGTGTGTCTTGCTGGTGATGTCATCCTGCAGGGTTGTGGTTAGTTCAAGTATTGCATCTGGGCTGAATCTGAAGAGGCGATACACCTCCTCATCCCCCATGCCAAAGAGGCTCATACGAGTGCGGTATATCCTCTCACGTGGCCGCCTTCTTGGTTCCAGGGGACCCATCAGTAGTTCTAGGACCACAATTGCCCCTGGCATGTTGGCACACAGAGGTGTTGTCCTTGCAAGTGTTGTTGTTCAGCAAGCTCCTATCGTCGGTAACGCTGCTGTAGCTGCTCTCCTGCTGACCTGTGACCGTCTGGAGTAAAGATAAAGCAGCCTTTTGTAGAAATAACTTTGCGCCGGACGGACCAGATACGCGCGGCGCATGTAGCCAGCGTATGGTGCTAATCCGTTCGTGAATTGGGAAATCTCCCTCATTTGCATATTTGCAGGGGAAATCAATGGGCGCGACTGATGCGCCCAGCGAAAATAAGCGCTGACGATACTCTGGCGTCGGAACGTTCCGCCGGTCGCAAATGACCCGTTATTGGGCGCATCTAGTTTGGTGGGTACGGGCACATAGAAACGACGGCGCATCAGCACAGTTACGCGGCGCATATCCAAATACTCCAGCGCAAGTGTTCGTGAATCTGGCCCTATATGGATATATTTGCTTTGAAGCTTTGAATGGACACTAGCCTTATGCTATGGGAATTTGCCCACTATCTATGGCAATATCATTGTGTCTCAGGTGAATTTTATCGTGAAGATTAACATTACAGTGTCCCTGCTTGAATATCTGATTTACATCTACTTACTAATGAAAATATACCTATGTCAGAACCATTGACGTATCTCGGCATAGAGCCTACATATACCGTCAGAATGTTTATTCTGAACTTATAAACTATTATTGTATTTATGGAAATATGTAAATCTGTGCTTTGGGAGATATACACTTTTCCTACGATACAAGATATCAAAATTCTTTTATCCGTGCTATTTTGAGGACGAGTAATACAAATGAATATTTAATACATATATATTTATTAACTAAAGATATAGTGCAACAATTAAAATCAGGTACAATTCGTATCAAAACAAATAAATGATATGCTTCCACAATAGAGATAAATGACGCTTGAATGTTCAGATGATATTTACATTATATGACAAGGTATATTCCTAGCTCTTATTTAAATCATCCTGGCGTAACTTGAAACCTTTTAGTTATTAATTGACATAACCTTGACATTGCATTATTTCTTCTCAATATCAAACAGATCTCTTGCTACTACTTCTTATTAATGTGTACATAACAAATGTTATATGGTACACAAGCTTTTTGTTAAATTTGGTGAGGATCTATCTTCACATATGACATCACTCTCAAACCACAATAGTTGGCACTTAGCTTTTTAAAGACAAACGTAATGTGCGTATGTCTCCTAATATTTGGAATTCAATTATCTCATGCTGCAGGTAGACACAACTAACTCCCAAATTATCTTTGCCAAGTATATTTAAATGGTCTTAGTGGAGTGTATGTGAAAAACCTCAGAATTACCAAAAAGGTAAATAATCAAAATTCAATCTTACCAGTAATTAAGAGTCCTGTTTGAGAAGGTAAAACCTAATGAAGGATTCCTGTGAACTCCTTACATGTTTGGTCACTCTCTCCTCCTTCCGGCTTCCTTCAGAGATCAGAATAGCTTCCAGCCATCAGCCCTCCAGAGATCAGACTTGCCATCTCTCGAGCTTCTCCCATCCACCTCGACCTTTTATGATTGTCCTGTGCAATACTTTTATCTTCCCAAAGAAGTGGGTGTGTATTTCCCTATCACGTGACTGACTATGTCACATGATAATATGTTTTGGTGGATGACCACCTTGAACCATGCCGATATTAACCTGTAGGGGGCAGTGGCGTCTAAAGAATAATTCCTAATTTTAGGGTTATTCAGAGTTAACCAGGATTTATGACCCCCTGTGACCTGAATCTTGGTATAGCATCATAAGTTGTTATATATGTCAAACAACATGACAACAAACCTAGACATTCAGGCGGCCCCCAAAATTTACGATTGAGATAAGGTGTGATAATCTACCCCCATGCCTAGGAAAGTTCCTTTAAACTAATACTGGGATGTGGTCAAAGCCATCTAATACTTTGAAATATTAGAGGATCTTATACCTGGGATCCCAATAATGTCTATGTATTTGCGAGTATACTATGTGAACTATTAATACACATATATTGTCATGGCATAATGAAGACACAATACTATTTAAGATATATAATTCCATTGGGATAGTGAATAAGCCCCTCTAGTCTCATAGTATAAAGACCACCATGTGCGTAGTGTCATGCTGTGCCAGGGTGTTCATTCTCTTATCTTATAAGTGTCAAACCCAAAGAGAAATGACCTGGAAGACGGCACAGATAGGCTCCTTACAACCTAGAAGCAGTGTCCATTCATGCCTGAGAACCTATATTTAAACTTTAACAGGGAAAGATGGTTGTGCTAAGTTCACCATATCCATGTATATGGAACATTATGAAACATATATTATGTGCGATTTTTATATGTATTCTTTTAACCCCAAATGTTCTGACAAATCCCCCCCACGTTCTTTCATATTCTGGCGAATAGCCAAAGACATATTAAGGACGTGTCCGAAGAAATATCAGTGGTTTAAAAGATATGGCCACACCATTATTTTTCTTTATACTTAAAAAAAATGTTCCTCTCTTCGTCCATATGATAAAGAATGTTCTTGTATGACTTGGACCTCCCTTCATGAGTTCAAGTCTTTATAAAAACAAAATGAACTGTTGCAATGGTGGTGTCACCCCCCCATTTCAAATGTAATAAAACAAAACTGGTAAACCAGTAATTGAAGAAACTCTTCAGTGAATCCGTTCTTGTAGTGTTACGAGCTGTAAAGGGGATTCAATATCCCTTCTTTCAACGGATATTCTTGGATTCAAATGAACAAGGGATTTCTGCAACAAATCATTCTTTTCCACAACACGGATCCTGGAGCATCTTGCTTCATGACTCCTGATTGGATTCGATGTGGCGGCAGGTACCATCCGGAACTGGGCATCACGGATTAACTTCCTCCAGACGACCGCGGTGTCTTTTGGTGGTTCTTCGCCTGTACCAATCAACGATCGGTCTGGATTGTGGTTTGGTGACGGTTCCCTCCGGAACGGGATGCCGAGGATTGACATCATCCATGCGATCATTGCGTCTTTGGTAGATTAGTCCACCTTTACCAATCAACGATCTGGTACGGATTGTCAATCTTTTTCTATTGGAGTAAATATACAGTATGAGTACATATTCTTATTAATTAAGATTTATATTTTCTAACTATGCTATATCTATATATGATGTAGCGATTGGTTAACTATATTTTAATTAACTAAAAATCATCAACGATTTAATGATGATATTATTCTGCCATGAATGGCAGGATCAACACTAAGGCTGAAGTATATGGATTTGGAGATCTGTAAGTCAAGAGAGAAATATCACAATGTCATTTCATTACATTACATTCTCTTGATCCTTTTTAAATCTCTACTTATACGTTACCTTTGAGCATCCTTGGTTGGAAAATAGGATGACAGGCATACAATTTCATGTTTCATACCATACCCAAACATGTCCTCAATTCACTGATATTGGCGGATACTCTTGACCTCATCACAGTCTCCAATTTCTTCTTGTGCGAGACTTCGGCTGTAAACCGTATGCCTCAGGAGATGAACCTTGGAGCAACACCATTGGTCTTCCTGAAATTAAATTTCAAACACCCACCTCCCTCAACTGGTTAAGAACATATCTGGATGCTGGGATACTCTTTTCAAACATTTTGTTATTCAACAAAAAAAATCATCCACCTATGTTAAACTTTTTCTTGAAGGTACATCAGGCCTTGGCCTTGTGGAAAATAACAAACAGAAACAAAATCACATTTAAAACATGAATTTATCTGACCAAGTTACATTCTGTTTCAGTTGCACTATTTCTTACCACCATTAACTGCCAGCTTGTATGGGTCTTCAGGACTTACCTGAATGTTCCATCATCATGGGGCATCACTTAGTATGGTGAAGTAATTAGCGCTTTGTATTTTTATATCAAGCATTGGTCAATGTATGGCACAGCTTAGTTGTACATTTATACCCGTTTATGTCGCTGTCTGATCAGCATATAAACGCAATGACCATTTGGTTTAAGAATATCAAGTATAGGAATTTCATAAGATCCGGTGCACTAATCTTACAAAGCTCCTCTCCATTAAATTCTTAATGGTCTCCACTAGCGAAATATAGCCAGCCAGGGAGAGACAACAATGTTTGATTTAAAACACAAGGTACCTTTTCACTTGGATCAGATTGGATCCTAGCTATGTGGATATCTATTATACCACATCACAGGAATCTTTTCGTAACATATATTCTTGAACTCTATGAAAACTTTTCTTTCATGAGTGTGATTTACAGAAATCTTTTCTGTGTACATCCTGACTGCGAAACCTTTTCATGCAGCAGGGTTCTTTTAAAATCTTCGGCCTGTGTATACATGGCCGGGTAATAATAAAATTTGTATTAGTACCTGTCTGGATAATGACCTTTGTGGTACTAATATGTTTACTGCATCTGGCACTAACCAAGATTATATTAGGGCTTCATGTTCATTTATGAAACTACTTGGGTTTTATTTTAATCTGGACCACAGTGGTTACCAGATCTATGTGTATAATAAAGCGATGTAATATATCGTTGCCAACGTACACATGATATATTGGGTCATTGATTATCAGAAATAAACGACTGATTATTTATTTATTTCCTGAGGGGTGTGAATACCTAAATATTTATCTTAGGATTGATCAACTATTTTAATAATTTCTACTAATGTGATTATATTCCTGGCATAAATATGAACCTCATAAATATTCCCCAGGTCACTGACCTGTTAGGGAAAATACCATACAATCCCAGTAGGATTACGTATAACTGCTAAGCTCAATAGAGTCAGCATACACTGTATGGATATGAGAATATCACCTTCCAAGCATGCCTCTCACTTATATTCCGGGGGACATACACTTTAGTATGATCCTCCCGTCTGACCCTCATTTTGGGGAAAAATGGAGATGCCTGTATGAAGGTGCCATCTAAATATGGATCTCACTCATGCTCACTGATTGTGAGAGAACTGAGAAGGTTCACATGTATGGCCTTGTCACTTGAGACCATGTAACGTTTTAATAAAATCACAATAGGATAAAAAAATACTTTTAAGGAGATCAATATCAATATGTAATTGATCATGGGCATATTAATTATACCCACGGAAATGTAAATTACTTCATTCCCTTTTAAGTTGAAATACAACTGGGCTTTTTATTTTTATTTGATTTCAGGACAGTGCTGAAATATTTACCAAGTCAGCTTAAAATAAATAATTTTAGCTGATGTATTTTTCAGAAAATATATTCTTGGGTTTATATTAAATATTTCTGAAATAAAATAATTGCTTGGATTTATTAAAAATGTTTCTTCATATGGTATCCTGTTATTATAAAATACCTGTAAGGAAAACAATTTAAAACCAACAATACTTGGAATTTATAACGTGTAACAATTTTTTTTTGTTTCATTTTGTCAGCTAGGTGTTTGTATAAGCAAGGAGCAATGTCCCCCCTGCTATCACACAGACATTCTTATAGATAAGCAGCCAGCTTCTATGAAGCCAGGTTTTGGCTGCGAGCACAATTCAGTCTGCTTTTTTTTTTTTTTTCCCACCCCCCCCCCAAGGAGGGTGTTAAAAACTGCTTTTAGAGAAAAGAAAAAAAACTTTTAAACAGCTTTTGTTCATGTTTTTTTTTTTTTTCTCGGTCAATTGCAGACATTCAAATATTTGAACACCTCAGCAAGATTTCACTTAGTTTTAAAACTGGGTGTAACTTTTAATTGAGAGGAGCTTCAATTTTGTTCTTGCTCTTATTAAGCCATTATTCGAGCGGGCTTTTTAAATTTATTTTTGAAGCTCCGGTTCTGTAGAACTGTAAAAAGGATGGTGTTCTGTTTAACCAACCCGATCCATTTTTGGGATAATAATCCCTGGCCATAATAATTTTTACTTTATTTTGGAAAGCCTTACCAAACAATTGGGAAACTTCATGGCTTTCAAAATCTTTCAAGCTGGGCTTTCTTGAGAACTTTTAAAAGTTCTGTGGTACTTTGATTGGGCTTAAGTTTAGAAGTACCCATGGTCCTTCTTGCAGCATCAGCTGATTTATAGGGACCAAGCTCTGTCTTCATTACCCATACTTCTTTGATAGAAGACATTACCTGATATTTTGCACACTGTCTGTGATGCAGACCAATTTCCTTCTCTGCATCAGCAGGACCGGCTGCACTAAAAATAACTTTAGTCTTTGTCATTTTTCAATATTGCATCTAACAATGGCAATACAAGTATTAATTTTTTTTTTTTTTTAAATCAAAAAATTTATTTTAAAAAAAATTAAATATGAAAAAATATATATATAATTTTTCACAATTATATTACTCGTCTCAAACTTTGACAGATCCCGGACGAGCCCCCATCTATGTCAGAACCATTGACGTATCTCGGCATAGAGCCTACATATACCGTCAGAATGTTTATTCTGAACTTATAAACTATTATTGTATTTATGGAAATATGTAAATCTGTGCTTTGGGAGATATACACTTTTCCTACGATACAAGATATCAAAATTCTTTTATCCGTGCTATTTTGAGGACGAGTAATACAAATGAATATTTAATACATATATATTTATTAACTAAAGATATAGTGCAACAATTAAAATCAGGTACAATTCGTATCAAAACAAATAAATGATATGCTTCCACAATAGAGATAAATGACGCTTGAATGTTCAGATGATATTTACATTATATGACAAGGTATATTCCTAGCTCTTATTTAAATCATCCTGGCGTAACTTGAAACCTTTTAGTTATTAATTGACATAACCTTGACATTGCATTATTTCTTCTCAATATCAAACAGATCTCTTGCTACTACTTCTTATTAATGTGTACATAACAAATGTTATATGGTACACAAGCTTTTTGTTAAATTTGGTGAGGATCTATCTTCACATATGACATCACTCTCAAACCACAATAGTTGGCACTTAGCTTTTTAAAGACAAACGTAATGTGCGTATGTCTCCTAATATTTGGAATTCAATTATCTCATGCTGCAGGTAGACACAACTAACTCCCAAATTATCTTTGCCAAGTATATTTAAATGGTCTTAGTGGAGTGTATGTGAAAAACCTCAGAATTACCAAAAAGGTAAATAATCAAAATTCAATCTTACCAGTAATTAAGAGTCCTGTTTGAGAAGGTAAAACCTAATGAAGGATTCCTGTGAACTCCTTACATGTTTGGTCACTCTCTCCTCCTTCCGGCTTCCTTCAGAGATCAGAATAGCTTCCAGCCATCAGCCCTCCAGAGATCAGACTTGCCATCTCTCGAGCTTCTCCCATCCACCTCGACCTTTTATGATTGTCCTGTGCAATACTTTTATCTTCCCAAAGAAGTGGGTGTGTATTTCCCTATCACGTGACTGACTATGTCACATGATAATATGTTTTGGTGGATGACCACCTTGAACCATGCCGATATTAACCTGTAGGGGGCAGTGGCGTCTAAAGAATAATTCCTAATTTTAGGGTTATTCAGAGTTAACCAGGATTTATGACCCCCTGTGACCTGAATCTTGGTATAGCATCATAAGTTGTTATATATGTCAAACAACATGACAACAAACCTAGACATTCAGGCGGCCCCCAAAATTTACGATTGAGATAAGGTGTGATAATCTACCCCCATGCCTAGGAAAGTTCCTTTAAACTAATACTGGGATGTGGTCAAAGCCATCTAATACTTTGAAATATTAGAGGATCTTATACCTGGGATCCCAATAATGTCTATGTATTTGCGAGTATACTATGTGAACTATTAATACACATATATTGTCATGGCATAATGAAGACACAATACTATTTAAGATATATAATTCCATTGGGATAGTGAATAAGCCCCTCTAGTCTCATAGTATAAAGACCACCATGTGCGTAGTGTCATGCTGTGCCAGGGTGTTCATTCTCTTATCTTATAAGTGTCAAACCCAAAGAGAAATGACCTGGAAGACGGCACAGATAGGCTCCTTACAACCTAGAAGCAGTGTCCATTCATGCCTGAGAACCTATATTTAAACTTTAACAGGGAAAGATGGTTGTGCTAAGTTCACCATATCCATGTATATGGAACATTATGAAACATATATTATGTGCGATTTTTATATGTATTCTTTTAACCCCAAATGTTCTGACACTTATAAGGAAACAATACTAAGCCCGACACGGCGAGTTCAACGGGAGAACTTTTCTCAGTGAGCTATTAGGCTCAATATCCTTCATTTTGTTACATTGTTTTTTTGTTTTGTTTTTTTTTCATCATCAGTCTCTATTGGATCAGTGCTACTATTACCACTAGTCAGTGGATTTTTTCATGTCCCCTCTTTCAGGTATTTAATTATGTTATATTCCATCATCTAGCCAGTGATCTTTTCACCTGAATTACAGGGAATCACTGCTATTTGTGGGAACCATTAGGAAATATTGCCAATAGTTGGGGTTCAGGTGTGCAATTTTGTGTGGGGGGGGGACCCATGTGTGTTATGTGGAGGGTGGGGGCGCTATTTTTTGTAGACTCTGATCTCCCCTTGGGATGATCGAGCATTAGTTACTGGTAAAAGCCGTTTTTGAGTGGACATCCAGGGGGACCATCCCTCGGTTGGTCTACCATATCATAGTGGACATGAGTTTTTATACCTGACATACATGTGTTCTTTTTTGATATTTATTCTAATAAAACAATTTTTTGTAGTTAACTCTTAAGGGTGTGCAGCAGTCTATTTTGTTTTTTGTTTTTTATTGTTGTGTTATATTGTAATTTGGATTGCACCCCCCGATAATATCGGTGAGTACTACATTTTTCAAAATTAGGTGGGCATCCCATATTTTCTCTTTTTGGTTACCCTTATCAACATGGGGACAGGGTACTTTGGGGTGGGGGGGCCGCAGGGTGCCCCCCTGCCCCAGAGTACCCAACCCCCCCATGTTGAGGGCATGCGGCCTGGTACGGCTCAGGAGGGGGGGCACTCGCTCGTCCCCACTCCTTTCCTGACCGGCCGGGCGGCGTGCTTTGGATACGGGTCTGGTATGGATTGTGGGGGAACCCCCACGCCGTTTTTCCGGCGTAGACGGGGGTTCTTCTTACAATCAACAAAATTGCGCTAAAAACTGCAAATAAAACTAAGCAGAATAATATTAAACAGTAAGATTAGTCCATATACATAAAAAGGATGAATGCACAGGATCAGGTGTGTTCTTAAAGTTCAATTATAAATTAAATGTTCATAGTAAGGGTCTCCCAGGTGTGAACACTGATGACAGACTTTAGGAAAAAGTGTTGAAAGTAAACGCCTCCACCATAGGTATGAATGGCCTCTTACCAGATACAAAATGCAAATGAGCCTTATGCCAAAACCCAAAAGTCACCGTAAGCACCTCCAACGTCCAGATCACCTATACAAGGACCATCCTCGGTGTCATCGGTATGCGTCAGGATGTATGAAAGAACAAAAAGGCTCTCATAGTGTAAAATCGTCAGGTTTTAATAAAATAGGAAAATGGTATGCACTTACAAGAGATCTTTCAAAAGCAGGCATCCAATATAAAATAAGCCGGCCGGCTAGCACATTCCGCCCGTGTCTTCCGGGTAGAGAGTAATTTTGCGCGGTGACGTCAGCACGTCGCCTCCCTACGTTTCGTCACTAGAGGGACGTGTGACACGTCCCTCTAGTGACGAAACGTAGGGAGGAGACGTGCTGACGTCACCGCGCAAAATTACTCTCTACCCGGAAGACACGGGCGGAATGTGCTAGCCGGCCGGCTTATTTTATATTGGATGCCTGCTTTTGAAAGATCTCTTGTAAGTGCATACCATTTTCCTATTTTATTAAAACCTGACGATTTTACACTATGAGAGCCTTTTTGTTCTTTCATACATCCTGACGCATACCGATGACACCGAGGATGGTCCTTGTATAGGTGATCTGGACGTTGGAGGTGCTTACGGTGACTTTTGGGTTTTGGCATAAGGCTCATTTGCATTTGCCGGCTTTTTATTTAAAATTTTGGCGTGGAGTTCCCACTCATGATTCATACCAAACGCCGCGTGTAGAATTGGCAGATCCCCGTCGCTTCTATGACGGCATTGTCCCCATAGTGGCAAGCCGGCTCGGCGCTGGCTCCCACGATGGGGCTCGTAGGTAGTCAATCTCGCCGAGAAAGGGAGTGAGATTGACACAATATCGCGATCACCTACTGTAGCTTGTTCGCGTCCGCCCCCTATTCGTCATTATTGAGCAAACTTTGACCCTGTACCTTAAAGTCAGCAGACACATTCCAGCCAATCAGCAGCATACCCTCCCTCCCAGACCCTCCCACCTCCTGGACAGCATCCATTTTAGATATCAATTGGAACCTGCAGTCTTAGTGAGAGGAGGGACAGTGTAGCTGCTGCTGATTTAATAGGGAAATCGATAGCTAGGCCAGTGTATTCAGTGTCCACTCCAGTCCTGAAAGACTCATCTGATCTCTGCTGTAAGGACAGCGTCCTGACAGCACCCCAAAAAGCCCTTTTTAGGGCTAGTACATCAGTCTGCTTTTTTCTTCCTCTGTAATCTAATTGCAGTTGCCTGCCAGCGTGAGTGTCAGGCTCATACTGTATACTGTGCCTACTTGCCCAGTGCCACCACTCATATATCTGGTGGCACAGTACATTGCACAGCGCACGCGGAGAGCCCCATTTTGGAAGTAGGAGGACCAACCAAGCATTTTTTTTCCATCTCCCGGTTCCTAAAATCAATTACATAGACCGGCCCCTGATAGGAATAGTACTACTTAACACACCACTCATATCTGGTGGCACAGTATATTGCAAGGCACAAGCGCAGTGCCCCAAATTGGAAGTAGCAGGACCAACCAAGCATCTTTTTCCATCTCCTGTTTCCTAAAATCTTTTCCATACACGTCCCCTGATAGGGGACGTAACAGGGATTAAACTGATAGGAATAGTACTACTTAACATATCACTCATTTTGGGATTGCACAGTACATTACACGGTGCACGCGCAGTGCCCCAAATTGGAAGTAAGTGGACCGACCAAGCATCTTTTCCCATCTCCCAGTTCCTAAAATCTATTCCATACACCGGCCCCTGATAGGGGAAAAAATAGAGATTAAACTGTTAAGAACAGATTTTTTTTATTTAAAAAAAAGAGGACAGCCTCTGCGGAGCTGGGTATTTTTTGGCCGCGTTACTGACGCTCATGCACAATGGCTGTAGGCTCATGCGTTCTTTTGCGGAGGTGACAAACCTGGTCAGTCAAACTCAAGGCAATCATCGACCTCATCCCATATGCATTTTTTCTGGAGCGTGCCCTGCGAAGAGTGCTGGATCAGGCCGTAGATGAGCATGAAAGCCCAGATTCACAGAGTGCAAGGCGCACATTACGCCGCCGTAGAGCAAACGTCGTACGCCACGCCAAGGTAGCGCGGAGAGGCAAGCATTGCATTCAGCAAGCCAGTGCTCCCAACGTTGCACCAGCGTGGCGTGGGTTTCGAAGGTGCACGCCGGTGTAGGTGGAAGTGGGCGTGACCCCATGCAAATGGTGGTCCGAGCGTGGTGCAGTGTTTTACGCCCGACGTATCACGAACTGCGCATGTGCCGTGATGTCGGCGCGACGTGGACGCATGCACAGCACCCTCCTGCGCCTGCTCACAACCACGCCGGCACAACTGCCTAAGCTACGCTGGCTCACCGCGTACGCTCTCAACATAAGTACGCCCAGCCAGATGCACGTCCAACGCAAAAGTACGCCAGCTTATGTTCACTGGTGCAGACGTGTTCCCTGGTGCAGACGTGCTTTTGGAATCTGAGCCAACATGTCAGACAGTGAAATTGACAAGGAGAAGAGGAAGAAGAACTTCTCCGTGGATGAGAGGGCGATCCTGATTACGGCCATTGCCAAGTATGACACCTACCGCCACGGAGCACAGAGCGGCAGGACAAGCAAGGCCAGGAAACTGGAAATCTTGCAGAAGGTGACCCTGGAGCTGAACAACCTCGGCTATGAAACCAGGACATGGAAGGAGGTCCAGAAAAAAATAAATGATATACGTCGGTGTGTCAGGGAAAAGCTGGCAAAGATGAAGAGGCACCTCAGGGCCACGGGAGGCGGATCAGCCAGTACTTTAAGGCTGACAGCTGAAGAGGAGGTCATAGCCAGCTGCCTGGCGCAGGAGCAGGTGGAGGGCCTGGAGGGATTTGACTCCAGCGAACAGGACTTGAGGAGAGGTAAGTGTGTTTCATCCCCCATCCGGTTTGGAGCATGTGAGGGGGTGCAAGGGAACATGTGACAAGTGTGTGGGTCCACCAACATGTGAATGCTGTGTGTCATCCACAGATGTGCTGGAGGGAGCTGGGCCATCATCTGCCTCTGGACGACCCACGCCAGGCAAGCAGCATGTTCTTCAGTCTGACTCCCTGGGAAGCCACGAAGCAACGGTGGAGGGGAGTGCACACACATGTGCATTGGTAGTCGTTGTGGAGGAGCATGTGGACATCCAACAGGAGAACTGCCTGTACCTCGATGAAGATTCTATCCGAGACGGTGGAAGTCGCAGACCTCCTAACGGCCTCGACGCCCATCTGGGGATCCCCCGAGGGCCACTCTGGCCAGAGGAACGCTTTTAAGGGCCACCCTGGCCAGAAGAACGCTTTCAAGGAAACGCAACCGTCTGCAACTCCAAGGAAGGCCCTGAGCAAGACCAGGGGTGCAGCCGGATCCGTCCAAGAAGGGCTTGAGAGGGAACAGGCCTGCCAGACACGGCACATGGCAGACATTGCCATCGACCTCCACTGTGTGGCTGACAGCCTAGCCTCCTTCGTCGGGTCCTCGGCGAAGGCACAGCCTGAGTGCACATTGGCTGTGCAGGGCACCGTAGCCACAATGCAGCAGTGCCTTAACCAGCAGGCCGAACACACCATGGCCATCTCTGACTGCCTGCAGGAGGTCAATGCCAATTGTGCAGCCATGGCCACATGCCTGTGTGACCAGTCACAGACCCTGGATGGCATGTACCAGCACATGGTAGCAGGGGGTCCGTCAACATCTGGGGCGTCCCTGTACACGTTCTGTTCGAATTCCATTGGGATGGTGCTTTGACGGTATATGTAGCTGTCGTGGCTGGCCCCGGGGTGTTTGGCACAGACGTGCCATATGAGGCATTGGGCATCGGCTATCACCTGTACGTTGATGGAATGCCACTGCTTACAAGTCTGGTATATGTGCTCTGTGGCACGGGGGGGCCCTAGTGCCACATGTGTGCAATCAATGGCCCCGACGGTGCCTGGGAATCCGGCAATGCTGTAGAAATTCTGCATTGCCTTCTGCCGTAGATGCTGATGGGTCGGTTTTATGATGTGGTGGGACATGCATGTGAGGGGTCGAGCTCATGTTTGACTCGAACATAAAGCTCATCCCTACTAAGTCACCACTTGTCAAACATGCTTGGACCACTTTTCAGCTGAGAAGCCGTATCTGTTGCCCTTGTGAATGAGCCTGATTGTACCAGCAATTCTAGAATGCCCAAATGTAAATAGAACCTAAAGAATTTTCAAACTACACATTTACCTAAAATCAATAGCTCTGGTATTTTTTAACACAAATATCCAATATTTCCAGGTATATGGGAGACTGTAACTCACAACAGGTGACAGTGTGATTGCCACAGATCAGTCATATAGGGAGATGGGGAGAGTCCTTAGACCTGTGTAATCCCCAACTAGAGTAACTCACATATTTCTCTTTTAAATTCTAAAGGCTAATCAGAGCAGCAGGAGAGCATGTTGCCAGAGGCGGGGGGCGCCGGAGAGCCTCAGAAATACTCTGGGACAGCTCGGCTGTCCGCACCACTAGTGGCCAAATACCAACGCAATTCCGACGGTATAGCACCCTTTGCCGCCACCGCACCTCCTACCCCAGTGTGAAAGGGACCTTTAGGTCTGCAGCACCCAGTGGCTACCAGGAAGGAGCATGCACATCTAAAGAGATTACCTGCTATTAGATACCTGCACCAACTATTACTTGCATTTCTTTCACCTGGGACGCTGTTTACCGGTTCAGATTGATACTGTCATTCCACCCATTATGTGCACAGCCTTTTATGTTATCCACTATATCAGTGATGGCGAACCTTGGCACCCCAGATGTTTTGTAACTATATTTACCATGATGCTCATGCACTCTGCAGTGTAGTTGAGCATCATGGAAAATGTAGTTCCAAAACATCTGGGGTGCCAAGGTTCGCCATCACTGCTCTATATGTACTGCTTGTTACTGGGCATTGTTAAGCTCTTCGTCAGGTTTTGTTGAACATGTTAAATTTCTTTCTGAATGTTTCCCCCCCAAAAAAATATTGAACACGTTATACAGTAGGCATAACCTAAGTATGTGCCTACACCTTCATGTGGCTATACAACCACTTTGGTGTTCTCCAAGTACTATCAGCACCTGGGTTTGTTTTTATTGCATGTTTCTTTAAATTACATTCAGAGTGCATTAACAACTGAAAGAGCATGCAAGCCATTAAAACCGAAATGTCACTCTAGCAGCCTGTAGAGTGCCAACAAACACATGATAATATTGCCATGAAGTCCATTAAGATGATGTCAGAGAGTGAAGAAGTTAGGGGCTATAGCAACAAAATCAATAATTATTAAAGTGGTATGTTAAAGGTTAAAGGAGCTTGTCAGAGGCACAGGCACTTCATGAACCTCTTTGCTTTACCAGGAAAGATGTTGAAACATACAGCTAAAATGTACAGGATGCATGTTGTGAGTCATCCAGTCTTAAGACTCTCCAGATTCTGAGGTTGATAGACAGAAAACATTAAGCTAATGGCAGGCAGAGAAGGGGGGAAGAGATTCTACCTGAGATATTTTGGTCACACTTGACAGCCAAAGACCTTATCAACAATACATATTTCAGAGAAGCACCATTGCGTTAAATCTTATACTTTCCTTTTCACATAAGAACTCAATTTAAAATAAATACACTATGTGAAATATATCAGCGTATAACATTTCTCTCTATTTGCAGTATAAAATGTTCCTTGGATAAAAGATGAAGCCCAGTAAAACATATGAGTTATAAGGATAATTGAAATCAATCAATCAGAAATATCCAGTTAAAATATTTCTTTATTGTTCACTAGAATAAAAAAATTGTACATGCTAATATACCGTATATACTCGATAAGTATAAGTGACCTGAATAAAAGCAGGGGCACATAATTTTACCACAAAAAAACTGGGAAAAAGTATTGACTCGGGGGTGAGAAATGCAGCAGCTACTGTAAGTGGAAAAGAGGGTCAACAATGCCCATCTGCAGCCTCACTGTGCCCATCTGCAGCCTCAATGTGCCCATCTGCAGCCTCACTGTGCCCATCTGCTGCCTCACTGTGCCCATTTGCAGCTTCAATGTGCCCATCTGCAACCTCATTGTGCCCATCTGCAGCCTCACTGTGGCCATTTGCAGCCTCAATGTGCCCATCTGCAGCCTCGCTGTGCCTACCTGTATCATCAGTGCCCATCTGCAGCCTCATTTGCCCATCTGCAGCCTCATGTACTTTTGATCTCCCGCTGTGTCATGCAACTGCAGTCAGCGGCCGTCCACTGTAACAAAGCCCTGCCTCCTCCTCGTCCATGATAGACGGAACACTGATTCAGTTTCCCAGCATTGTATCAGTGTTCAGTGTTCTGTCTATCACGGATGAGTAGAAGGCGGGGCTTTGCTGCACTGGACGGCCGCCGAACAGTTAAGACTGCATGATACTTACTCGAGTATAAGCTGAGGGGGGCTTTTTCAGCATAAAAAATGTGCTGAAAAAGTCGGCTTATACTCGAGTATATACAATTACTATACTTCTAAGCTACAGCAGAGTTCTTATGGTCGAGGAGGGAGATCAACTGTGGGGCACTCAGAGACTTGGGGAGCCAACTAGAGACACAAATGGCAAGGAGATAATTAGGATGGACATTTATGATCATATAGTCTTTTGCTCAGAATTATTGATACCATATATTGATATGTGTGTGACATTATTGATCGTGAACAACTATGAGTATGCAATTTTAAGAATAAGGAGACCCACCAAACACTTGATTATCATGTAGGCAGGTGCAACCTGGCCTTCATTCTGTAGCTGGCACAGTGCCACTATACCAGTGGAGTGGGATCTTTGGGGAAGATTGTTCCCTGAGAAATCCCATAGTTGTCACAGAGGTCACAGCTGTGTGATTAAACACTGCAACTTTTAAATGACCTCGGGCAGCCATTTTTGGTGTAGGGCACAAAATATAAATTCAGGTGACCATTTTTTTTTTTTTTTAAACTGCTGTTTTTTCGGGAGCAGTGATATTAATGATGCTTAAAGTAAAAAAATAAATTAAAAAAATGAAATATTCCTTAAAATATCGTACCTACTGGGTGTCTATAGTATGCCTGTGAAGTGGTACATGTTTCCCGTGTTTAGAACTGTCCTTGCACAAAATGACATTTCTATAGGAAAAAAAAGTCATTTAAAAATGCTTGCGGCTTTAATGAAATGTCTGGCCCCGGCAATATGGATAAAAATCATTGAGAAAAATGTCATGGGTTCCCCCCCCCCCCCCCCTCGGCCATTACCAACCTCTTTGGGTCTTGTATGGATATTAAGGGGAACCCCGCACCCAAATTAAAAAAAGGAAAGGTGTGGGGCCCCCAGGCCCCATATACTCTGAACAGCAGTATACAGGTACAGGCGGTGCAAACAAGACAGGGACTGGTATTAGTATGAGAACACCAGCAATTGTATTCAAATAGCTTTAGGTGCACACTGTGGACACGGTACACTAAGTGAACATACTGCAGCTAGCACAATCACCTGCCTGCCTGTCAGTATATTAGCAAGAGAATACAGGAACAGATCTAGCTAAACTGAATACAGTGTATAAATATATATACAACACCTGGGATGCATGTATATCCTCTACACACTGTCACTGCAGCTAACTGACTTGCCTGCCTGCTTTATCTAACTCAATTGAAATTACATTGTCTCTATCTCTCTTTCTGTCTGTCTTTCACCACTGCCGCCACACACGCAGGCGGTTATATATACTGTGGGGCGTGTACTAAACCCCCTGAGACATAATTGGCCAAAGCCACCCTGGCTTTGGCCAATTATGTCTCTCTTTGCTTATGGCACTGTGGTTGGCCAAGCATCAGCCAGCAATACACTGCGATGCCGCAGTGAATTATGGGCCGTGGCGCGCCATATGAATTTGGCGCGAACGGCCCATAATGTTCGAAATTTGGCGAACAGCCAAACAGACGATGTTCGAGTCGAACATGGGTTCGACTCAAACTCGAACCTCATCCCTATTGGAAACTAGTGCCTGCAACAACATATTGCATTTACTTCTGTTAATTATATTATAATATACAAGAAACTATACTGTGTGTGGTTTCTTCCAGTGTGGATACCTCGGCCCCTGACCCTGCCTACAACCAGATAGAATATGATGTGAGGTTAAAAAACAGGAATCCCATTTTTTATCTGCTCTGCGATATCCCCATCTGGGTTATTTGGATGACCACACATGGGAATGCTACCAAAAAAAATGTACACAAAAGAAGTGTAACTATTTGATGTAAATCTAATATTCATCTCCTACACTCCTCCTGAGGAATTAAACCATTTGTCTACGAAACCCTGAGAGATATACATATTTCCCCACTTCAGCGTTTCCCAATTTGACATGGAGTCAATAGACAACGAACATGGCAACACAGAATAAACACTGAATATTTGGTATGATATGGAGACTTTATATTAATGAAAACTGTTTTTTAAAAATTACATTTGAATTTTAGTCTTGTGAACATCAAATAAATATTTTAACTGATTATGTTTGATTGGCTGTATCCATAAAAGTGCCGGTTTTTCTACATTTTTCTATATTGTTATGTATTTAGTGGTGTGTGGATTCAAAATATGTAGGATTATATCCCAAACAAATTTAAGAATTGTTACTTATTGTTCATGTCACGTTAATAACATACTTTGAGCTACCCTATGCTAAAAAAAATATAGAAAAATCTATTTTGAGAATTCTATAGAAAATAAATAAAAGCTTTGAATTTTTAAATACATTTTATTCATTTTTTTTATTATTGTCATCAGTACTAATATTTTAGTAAAATGACAGGTAATAGATTTAAAGCTATAAATTTGTTTAAATCTATCTCGAGGCAAGTCCAAATTTTTAGCTTCACCTCACATCCACCACTTTAGATAATCTTCTTTTTTTACTTATCTCAAACCATCCAGGAGAAAATCTTCTTTGAAGTGTGGGTTCTTTCACCACATGGCTCCAGTAACTTATCTACCCAAGCAGTACAGAGTCTGCAATGCCATATCATTTAGTTGCATCCTGCAGAACTAATGTGGGAGTTGGTGTTGTGGAGAGCGATCTTCTAGCACTCAGATAACCAGTTAGGGGTGACAGTTCTTCTCAACAGGAAATGTCTCTACTAGTACAGTTGTGCGACACCACAGCAAAAAGCCCAGGCCAGTGAGGCCGCATATATGTGTTCTGTCGGCATGAAGGCGTTAAAAATGAATACATATTTATTTTTTCTTAACAGCAGGGTTGTCTTAAAGCCCAAAAATTGTTGTATTAGCATGGCATGGGATTCGATGGGGGCTAATGCAATTTCAATTATACTTCTTCTAAACCTACCAATATGTACAGTTGTTATTAACGTGGTCATGCAATATAAGTGCTTTTGATGTGTACAGTTTATGTTCTGTTTTTTTTTTTGGTAGCATTATCACTTTAAATATGGGCTACATGTACAGAACAGGCCAGCTGATATCCCCTAGGGAGCTAAAATGAAAATACTGCCATGTCCATAGGAGTTAATCAAATGTAGCTCTTTAGAAATAATTTCTGTTTAGTATGACTGGAGCTTTCCAGCTGCGTAAATTACTATTGATTTAATATTGCACTTTAGAACAGAGTCACCGCCTATGTAATTCCCTGAATGTGATTACAGTAAAAAAAAAAACAGCATGATCAGTCTTGTTGTTGAATAAGGAATAGTGGAATCGAGAGCTTTTTTCCTGTAAGATGGACACTATTTACAGCTTAGAGTAGTAATGGAATGGCATCCACTTTACCAGTACTGCCATTTACTGAGCAGTTCTTCATCTTCTTTTTCACTGTAATTCTCTGCGCTATTCCTTTTTCATTTTTTTTTCTGTACACATTCTACCTCTGCATCTAGCACAGGGCTCTTTATAAAGTGTACCTGTCTTACAGTATTAGCAAAACCAGTTTAGTCTTTGTGAATAGCGGACACTTCTAGGCGCTTGCACCTTACCTCTAACCAACTTCAGAGGCCAAAAGAAAAAAAATGTATTGTGTGTAGTGTACCCTGCGTAAGCCACTGTGTGATCTCTGCTTATTTTGATCTATTAATTGGGGGGGGGGGTTATCATAGGTGTGCACACAGGGTGTGCCTGGGCACACCCTAATCACCCCATGTGCATTAGCATTATTGCTCTGTGTGCCAGTGGGAAGTCAGGAAAGATCTCATACACACGCATGGTTTTCTCGGCAAGAACCAGCAAGAAAACTGCTGGCAGAGCTTTTTTGCAAAGTATACCGAGCGTGTGTACGAGGCTTTCTGGTTTCTCGTCAAGAAAACTGCCTAAAATCTCGACGAGAACCTGTTCTCTATTTTCTCGTCGTGATTCTCGGCAGTGTTTTCCTGCCGAGAAACCCGAGAGTGTGTATACTTACCTGTCGCCGTGGAAACCTGCACATGCTCGAAATGACTTTGACGCATGCGCGGTAGCTTCCTAGGCATAGGTAGGGTGTAGCAAGATGGCGGCAACTGTATCGAATTATGACGAGCAAAGGGCTCGTTGTAGTCGATGACGTCACTGCGTTCGTTTCATTCAAAAGAATGGCGGTTCTTTTGAATGGAGTGTCTGTACACTCGGCCGGCAAGAGATTCTTGCCAAAAATCTCGTCAGGAAAAACAAAGTTTTTTTTCCTGACGAGATTCTGGGCCATGTGTACAGGGCTTAACACCTGATTGGGTATTCTTTACAAATCTTCACCATATTTACATTTACTGATTAAAAAGAGTGCAACAGTACCGTGTTATGAAATTTCAAGTTGGTGAAGGTTATTGATTTGCACTCTTTGGAGGAGGATATATTGACGTATATTGACGTATTTCACATCCAGTTGTTGTTGGGGCCTTTAGTGGACACACTACACATTTATATACATATGCAAATTTGCTGTACATGTGAAATTTTGATTTCAATATTTATATTTTTTTCAATACTGTATATTTAACCACTTGCTGCCCCCCTTTTTTTTTATAGAAAGCCCCCAAATATTAGATATTTTCTGAAAACAAAGACACAGGAGAATAAAATGGTGGCTGTTTTTATGTCACACTATATATGAGCAACGTTTTATCAGATGTAAATTTCCAGGAAAAAAAATACACTTTAACCATTTGCCAACGAGCCGCCACAGTTATACGGCGCTTTGTGTAATATATACAGCGTGCGCGTACACGGTGCCGGAGCCAATGCACGTGGCCCTCGGTCATGATGTCCACCAGCCACTCGTGATCCCTCCACAAAAGAGTCAATGTAAACAAAGCAGATCATCATTTTGGCAGAAGAGTAGAGAGAGATCGTCTGTTCCTAGTTATTAGGAACAGCGATCTCTCCGGGTTCCCAGTCAGTCCATTCCCCCCACAGTTAGAATTACCTCCCTAGGACACACTTAACCCTTTTATCATCCCTGGTGTTAAGCCCTTCTCTGCCAGTGTGGTTTATACAGCAATCAGTGCATTTTTATAACATTGATCTCTGTATAAATGTCACTGGTCCCAAAAAAGTGTCTCAACTGTCCGCCGTATTGTCGCAGTCCCGCTTAACATCGCTGATCTATCCCCTATTTTGTAGACGCTATAACTTTTGCGCAAACCAATCAATATACGCTTATTGCGATGTTGTTTACCAAAAATATATAGAAGAATATATATTGTTCTAAACTGATAAAGAAGTTTGTTTTTGTTTTTAAAAATGTAAGTGCCCTATTACCCATGTGGAAATGGAAGTAGAAGTGACACAGGGTTCGCTGCAGGGCTTCAGAAGTTCGGGCATAGCTTGGGCATAGCTCAGGGCTCCCATTAGGAGACAAGTGTAATCTGCTCAGAAGACAGTACTCCAGTAGTGGCCCGTGCATTGTAGGTTCCCTAGCACTGCTGGCATCCTCCCTATCCATGCGCCTGGCCCCTTTCAGGATGCCGGGTGCATGAATTCCTATGGCGGAGATGGGGTGGGTGTGTTTTTTGAAGCACATGATTAGAGCCAGAAGCTCTAATAGGCTTCAAAAATCCCACCCAGTTGTGTGATGATAGCAAATACATACCTATCAGGAAGCAGGTATGAGACCTGTTTCCTGATTGCCCAAAACATAAGGTGATCCTATTGGATGCCTGATGTGGAGCCAGGGAGGAAGCCGCTGGAGTCAGAGAGTAAGCCAGCAGGCTGGACCCCGCATCCGCTAGCCTGGAAAAGCTCCCCAGACCCTGCTTCCACTAGCCTGGAGCAGCTACCCGGACCCTGCACCCGCTAGCCTGAAACCGCTGCCTGGACCCTGCACCCGCTAGCCTAAAGTCGCTGCCTGGACCCTGCACCCGCTAGCCTGGAGCCGCTGCCCGGACCCCACACCCGCTAGCCTGGAGCCGCTGCCCGGACCCCACACCCGTTAGCCTGGAGTCGCTGCCTGGCCCCCAATCCGCCAGCCTGAAACCACTGTCCGCAACCCTGCCATGCTGGATGACATCCCCCTCTATATAGATATATCTATCCAGGTAAGTGCCAGACCAACCGGCAGACGTGCGTGGGGGGTGGTTATTGCAGCACCCCCAAACAAAAAAAACATCAGCCGCCAGTACTCCATAGCATTCAGGAGGTTCCTTGTCTGAAAGAGTTAAGGCAGCTATGTGAGCAGTGGCGTATCTAGGCTATGGCAGCCATGGCAAGTGCCATGGGCGCCATATGAAGGGGTCGCTGTTGAGTGGCTGGGCAGCAAGGCACTTACCAGGGTCTGAGGGTCTCTTCTTTCCTCCTCCCGAGCATAGGCAGGATCTCCTTTTGAGCACTATTGCTAATGGACAATGGCAGCGCTATCCCTGCTGCGTTCAGCCACAGCCCTCCCCTGTTCTCCCAGGCTCTCCCATTCCATCTGGTCGGATTGGCAGCGCACAAAGAAGAAGGAGGAACATCAGTTCTCTTCTGTGAAAACTGAGGCCTTAAAGTGGTTGTAAACCTAAAAAAAAAATTTTTTTTATGTCACAATGTAGAGTATAATATTTCCTATCATTTGTGCCCAGTCTTGCCACACAGAGTTAATCCAGCGCTGAGTAATCCTCTTTTATGTTCAGTGAAAACGAACAGCCTTCCAGATAAAACCCTGCCTAAATCAAAAAGTCCGGAATCTCTCTTCTTGCTTTGAGTGACAGGTTATTTACATATCTAGCTAGGACATGTTTATCATATGTTATGTTTTGTTTATCATAACATGAGGTTATATAACATCATAACACATCCTAGTAATATACAATGAACTTTGGATCACCTCTTGTTATGATAAACATGTCCAAGCTAGATTTGTAAATAACCTGTTACTGAAAGCAATAACAGAGAAACGGACTTAACCTAATTTGGCAGGTTTTTATCTGAAGTCCGGTTAATTTGCACTGGACTTTAAAAGAGGATTACTCAGCGCTGGGTTAACTCTGTGTGGCAAGACTGGGCACAGATGATAGGAAATCTTATACTCTACATCGTGACATCAAAAAAAAATTTTTTTGGGGGGGTTTACATCCACTTTAAGTGATGAAGATTTCATCACTTCCAGTATTGGTTCTGCATTTACCTGGCCCTGGAGGGGGGATTATGGGTCTAATAAGCCCCTGATTTCTCCATAAAGAGGATATGTCACTACCCAAGGTATCACAAGGTAAATATCACTAGTTTTGTTAGCTGTTTTTTTTGTTAAGGTTATCTGAAAGATGGGTTTCAAATGTTTCAACAGAGGCGCAGTTTCAGTGATTGCCACAGGCGCCATTTTCACTAGATACGCCTCTATATGTGAGTCCATATGACTGAGGAAACCTAGAGGTCTCAGAAGACTGACTGAACCCAGGGTGTCAGGAGATCCTAGGCCAGAGTGTAGGCCTGTGCAACCAAAAAGCTGCCACTAAAAAGGCTGAGAGAACTTGAAGTGCTGAGAGATCCAGGAAAGCTGGGTGAGCTGAGAGAGGGGCACAAGAACTCAGGGGTTCTGTGTAAGATGGTCTGAGGGACCTGCCTAAAGCCAAAGGCCAAGGTTTAACCCTTGTTTAATGTTGTACAATGTTGTTTTGTGCTAATAATACGTTTATATATCATTATAGTATATAGATAATCTATGTTATAATCCGAGGCCCTGATGAAGCAGGTTATTCTACGAAACATATAGGCCATGTACCCAGATTTTCCAGTTGGGATAACGACACCCTGGACAACACTACTGTAACTGTTTTTAACTAGTTATTTTTAGATTTTTTTCTACAATTAATTATGTTTATGTGTAGAATAAAGATTTTTATTTTTACATCAATTTCTATTGATTTTATTAGACCTTGCAAGATACATGTAAAGTCCCACCTTATTTTGTTCTAATATGGTATACAAATAATTATGACATTCCTGTAGGCTCTTATGCCTCCCCAGAGACCTAACCAAATCTTGGGAGAAGAATCCTACTGCTGGCTTCAGCTTTCCAGGGTGACTGATTTTGTGGCCTCACCCTGAGATAAGCCACTGCTTTGTATGTGCTCTGCTCTGGTCTCCTCTGCAGGTATAAACAGGAACATGAGGTGGATCCAAACATGCATGTTCATGAAAAAGTAAAAATCTCTTTTGTAATGATACAGTACCTGCATCTCCAACCTCCATCAGATTCATACTGGTAGCTAAGAAAAACCTGTAAGAAGAGAATAATGGAGGGCTGCCAGTAATGACCACCCTCTAAAAATGCTATTTTCCTGGCTTCTATGTTGACCTTCTGCCTTTAGTATTTTGAGTCACTGACCCAGAGAAAATGAAAGCCAGAGTTTAGCCAGAAGCCTTTATCACCATATGTTTTCAGGGGAGTGACTCAAAGCACTGCTGCTACATGTGATTGTTTGGATTTTAGATGTAGAATTAGCATTTGATACATTTTTCATGCTACATGCATTCATTGTCACAGAGTTTGGTAACCCCGTTGTGTTGACAGGGGAGGGGAAATGGCCAACAACAGACAGGACAGATGCTATAGCAACGTAAGTCCTCAAACAGATGGCCAGAGCAAGGGATAGACAGTGACCTGGTCAGAGACAGATAGTCTAGACAGAGTCTAGGTTCTAAGAGCGTAAATAGCAATATATGACAATAGCAGTAAGGTAACAGCCCAATGATCAGTATAAGCACAGACACACTGGATATAAGCACAATCCAAACAATACACATAAAAGATTTAAGACTGTCAGACAGAAGTCAGAGACAGACAAAACTCACACCGGTGCACGAGAAAACAGATCAGAAAAAGATAAATCCCCAACGTTCTATCCAAAGCAGAGTTCCGCCCCCCCTTCCAAAAATTAAAAGCCAGCAGCTACACATACTATAACTTCTGACTTTTAATATTGCGAAACTTACCTGTCCTGTTTCCATCAGCTGTTGGGTGCTACCGCCACAATTGTCAGTAAGGGAACCTGGCAGTAAAGCCTTGCGGTCCCTACTGTGCATGCACGAAGTGCGCTGCGCTCTCTTAGTGGCCCGTTGGCAGGGGAAGGAGGAGGTAGGTAGCCAGACTTGGCATACCTTGCCACAACGAGGTCGGGCGGAAGTGGAGACAAGATACCTGTCAAAAACAGGTACCCACTCCCCCCCCCCCCTGAAAGGTGCCAAATGTGGCAACGGAGGGGGGGAGGAGACAGATGAGAGGAAGTTCCACTTTTAGGTGAAACTCCACTTTAACCATTCTTGATTGGGATACAAGTGTGCACTGTAAAGACTGTAAAGACTTGAGTGAGTGAGTGAGTGAGTGAGTGAGTGAGTGAGTGAGTGAAAAACGTATATAGCGCAGCACATGCAAACTTTATCGCCTCTGGGCGCTCATTGTTCATTTCTCCTTTGATATCAAAAGAGTTGAGTTTTGATCTTTCTTCTGAAGGCCAAGTGGTTCTCCTCCAACCAAATGCTGGTTGGTAAAGCGTTCCATAGTCTGGGACCTTGGACCGCAAATCTTCGTTCTCCTTTGGACTTGTATCTGGCTTTGGGTATCTGGAGCAGGTTTTGGTTGGTGGATCGCAGAACGCGATTGGAATTGTGAGCTTTTATTTTTTCGCATTGATATTGGGGGGCCTTTCCATGGATGCACTTATGCGTCAGACAGAGTGCTTTAAACTCAATTCTGTCTTTTACTGGCATCCAATGAAGGGTTCTCAGCGAAGGTGAGATTGATTCCCAGGTTTTTTTTCCCTGTCACAAGTCTGGCGGCTGTATTTTGAACGACTTGCAGATGAGAGATTTGGTACTTGGGGAGTCCGAGATAGAGGGCTTTTGCATAGTCCAGTCTGGAATTAACAATTGTTCCCACCACGACTGCTATGTCTTCTTTAGGAATAAAAGGAATGAGTCTACGTAGTAGACGCAGCAGATGGTGATATCCGCTGACTACTGACCCTATTTGTGCATCCATTGTCATGTAGGTGTCAAAGATGACCCCAAGACTTTTGACTTTGGAGCTAGGGGTGATGATTTCACCCAGAATGGGAGGGGGTGTCCAAGTTGTTGCAAGTTGATTCTTACGACTGGCGTGAAACAGAAGGAGTTCTGTTTTCGCACTGTTGAGTTTAAGATAACTCTTTGTCATCCAGTTTTCTATCAAAGAGAGACATTTCTCTAAACTGAGATGATGATTCTTCTTGTTGCAGATTCGAAAATACAGTTGTGTGTCGTCTGCATAAGAGTGATAAAGTAGTTTTTGCCTACTAATGATTTCAAAGAGTCCCAATTTCACTATTTGTGATCGGTTTTCCAGAAAAGAGGAGAACCATGATAGATCACCTTCTGCGACTTTGGCTACTTCAGCTAGCCTAGTCAGTAATAGATTGTGGTCTACAGTGTGGAAAGCTGCACTTAGGTCCAACAGAACTAGAAGAGAAGATTCTCCTTCGCCCTGCGGCCTCGAGAACGACGTCCCATATTTTGAGCAATGCTGTTTCTGTCCCGTGCCCGGGACGGAAACCCGATTGAAATGGATCGAGTAGTTTGTGGGTATCTAGATGCTGTTGCAGCTGTTGTACCACTACTTTCTCCATTACCTTGGAGAGGACGTTAAGGCCTGTTATGGGACGACGGTGAGTTGGGTCTTTGGGGTCAAGGGTAGGTTTCTTCAAGATGGGTTTAATTATGCCCTGTTTCAACTGGAAGGTGTGTGGGCTTACCTTGAGTGGCGACTTGTAAGCTCACCCTTGCAGGTACCCACAGCCCACGGTAATAAGGTAAGACACTACCTGGGCTGTGAGTTTGTGCACGGGGGCCAGATAGGGATTAGCCAATAATAGTCAAGTATAGCCGGGCCCAGGATTCCAGAATTCAGAGTAAGGTCAGAAGCCGGGGGTCAGTCTTGTAGCTGAGCAGACGGGGTACAAGCCGTGGGTCAAGGCCTGGAGAAGGCAGGGAAAGTCCGGAAGTACAGGCAGGAGACAGCAGCATTCCAGGGTACATAAGCCAAAAAGGTCAGAAGCCGGGGTCAGTCATGTAGCTGAAGATAACCACAGGAACACAGGAACCCTTGGCACAGACAGGACGATCAGAGAACAATGAACTGACACCTCCCTCATAGTGAGGCAGGGCTTTATACCCTGGTTGATTAGGAAACCTGCCTCAGCTGGACCAGGATAGACAAGTGCAGATTGTAGGGAGATCAGGCAATCAGCACATAGTTCAGAACCAGGCTCCGACGGACAGCAAGCAGAATATCAACTGAGAAGTGGCTCAGAGGCAAAGACCCGGAGCAGCAACGGAGAGGTCCTGGGTTCAATTCCACCCAGAGCCACTTGAGGCGCGACCACACCTCGCTGTCCGTTTGGCATGGTAGCGACCGTGACAGGAGGGTACTGAACCTTCCTTGAAGGACTGGTTTATAAGCTGTGTGATAGGAGGTGCTAGGATACCGGCACATTCCTTCAGCAGTTTGGTGGAGATGATATCATTAGGCGCTGTGCTATTTCACAGAGTACCTATGATATTTTTGGCGGCATCGGTGGAGATGGGTTTAAGGGTGAACTTTGTTGAATGCGGTGTATTTTTATGGAATTTGGGCGAATGATTGAGGGGGGGGGAGTAAAGGGAGGTACTGTTTTGCTGAATGCTTTCACGGATTCTTTCAATTTTGTTAATGAAATAATCTGATAATTCATTGCAAAATTCTTGGGTATCTGAGTTAGGGGCTTCAAGACAGACGGGATTCATGATCTGAGTGACAATCTTGAAGAGTTCGCGGGGGCGGTTTAGGGCATTGGTGATGGCATTGGAAAAGTGTTTTTTTTTTGGCTTTGAAGATTTCTCTGTGGTATTTTTTTTGTTATTGCCTTGTAGATGGCGTGGTTTTCCTCTGAAGAGCTTCCGCTGAAGAGTAGAAGTGCTAAGTAAAGGGCCATACACATGGACTGAATATCGGGCAGCATCGGGCGGTTCAATAGAATTTGGCCAGCTTCTGTCAAGGGCCATGACTGAAAAATGCCAGCAATCAGTATCCAATGAGCACTCTCAGCCAATGGCAATGCATCGCTTTATGCACTGGTCCAAATCATTTGGTGGAGGGGGGATTATGGTGTGGGGTTGTTTTTCCATGATGGTCCAATCACGCCTAGGTATAGTCACTTGTCTGGATCTGAAGTATTGATTTATAATGATAAAAGGGACAAGGTTTTTTTCAGGTAGACATAGGTTAGATAAAATGTAAGATAAAATGTAAAAGGTTTTTTTTTTTTTTTTAATGTCATTACGGTATGTCACAAATTTTCTTCTACTGCTTTGTAATGTTACTAAGAGGACTGATTTAATGTGAGAAGAGGAAACGGGTTTCCCCATCTAAGCCCAATTTACTCAGTGTCCTTTAAATCCCTTACCATATCATTCCTGCTCTCTTGTAGCCTTCACTTTCCAGCAAATTATGAATGAATAAACCCATTCAATTTTTTTTTTCATAAATAGCAGTACACTTTTTAAACACAATGATGCATTTATTTAGAAAATTACTATAAAACTGTTGTATTTACTTAAAAGTCAATAGTGAGAATTGAACACAAAAGGGTGACATATTTTCTGCATTTGTCCACCAAGAAATAAAATAAGATAAGAACTGAAGTTGATACGATTTTGGTGGGAAAAGTTATTAAATGACAAGATAATTTATGAGCTTTTAAGACTACAAAAGCTAGTTCCAAGGATAAGAAGAATCTTGGAAGACGAGCAAGAGTACAATTTTATCCAATTATTTTTCTTATGATATTACATGCACTCCAGGGTGTACAGAGTAAGAGAATGTTGAACAAGATGTCCAAAAGATGAAAATATAATAGTTTCTCTTCTAACCATCCATCCATCAAAGACCATTAGTGAACTTTGTGCTTTCTTTTTAGAAACTTTCTTTGTATTTCCTAATGGTCACTTAGATTTAATAGGTTCCTGCCATTGTTCACTCATTAGACAAAAGTTTCAGTTCTAAGAAGTTAGTGTGTCTACGAGTACCAAGGGCTTTTCTAGCCCCCAAACATCATACACTTTATCTCGAAATTACTGCAGTGGGTGTTGGAGTTGGCAGATACTCAAGAGCTTCGCAATCATCAGTAAAGAAGACCAAGTCCTGAAAACAAGGAAAAGAAAAGGTAAGAAACATAAATTTAAAGGCAAACAGTACATTTTGACAACCCATGCCTACCCCCTCTCAGAGGCGGCTCTTTAATTAGACAAACTAGGAGGTCCCCTAAGGCCTCGCACTCACAGGGGCCTCACAGCTGCCTAACTTAGCTGCGGCTGCTGTGCTCAGGCAGTGTTAAGAGCCCTAACTCAGGAGAGGGACCGCCAGCTTCCCTAACAACAAGTGAATATCGGTGACACCACATGATAGGTAACCCTTGGGGATGGATGAAGCCTTACAGGTGTCTGTACAGCCATAACTATCTGGTTATTAGTGCTGTTCCAGCCATATGAAAGGCTCCTCATAGCTTACAACATCTTACATCATTTGTTTTTTACTGTGCAAATTGTAGCCTCAGTGTGCCATACCTGATGAGCCTGTTATGCATTGCCTTCAGACAGCGGCCATCCATTCCAGTCAGTGTACAAAAGCCGCGCCTCCTCCTCGTTCTCGTCCGCGTTAGGGGAACACTCAGTTTCCCAGTAGCGAGTCAGTGTTCAGTGTTCCACCTATCACGGACATCCTCTCGTCCTCGTCCGTGGAACACTGAACACAAGTCTCTGCTGGGAAACTGAGTCTTCTCCAATCACAGATGAGGACGAGGAGAAAGTGTGGCTTTTGTACACTGACTGGAATGGATGGCCGCTGTCTGACTGCAAAGCATAACAGGCTCATCAGGTATGCAGACACAGACTCGAGTATAAGCCGAGGTGGGCATTATCAGCACAAAACAAATGTGCTGAAAAACTCGGCTTATACTCGAGTATATACGGTATTCTCCTAGCCACCATATTGAAATCATGCACGCCGCAAATTGTTGGCACTATATAATTCCTGTATTATTATAATAATAATAATGTCTCCGGCCAGAGGCCTGATCACACATTCCTGACCTGAGGCCTACACATTTTTTAAAGAAACTGTGGCTTCATGTCTTCACAATACTTCCCATGACATTTTACATAATAGCAGATGTTTCCTCGCACAGTGCCACTAGTATGAATGTTCATCTTGCAGCCAGGGCCGTATTTGCTCTAACCTGCCGCCCCAAGGCCAGGTTCCGCAATGCACCCCCTCCTCACCAACCAAACCCCCCCCCCCCAATCAACGGAGAATGGCAACCGGATGGCAGGGGCAGTTAGTTCAAATTTTAAATTTTTTACATTTTTTGTAGCTTGTTGTTTACTTTCTTTTTTTTGTATAATTTTCTTATTATTTTTAATATTATTTTTCTTATTCTTTACTTTTTAATTCCTTTTTTATTTTTTAATTTAATTATTGTTTCTTTTTTTTTTTCTTTTTTTATGAAAAAAATTCACTTAACTTTATTGCTATCACACAGGAGAAAACAATTCCCTGTGTGATAGCAATTGGAGGTGACAGGTTCTCTTTGTTGACCCTGTCACCTCCAAAACAGGAGTCATATCACTGCACTAGAACTCCTGTCACAGCTGAGATGGGAAGAGCACAGCTCACCCCTCTCACTTTGTACATCCGTGGCAGGGACAGGAGACAGACTCGGTGGCCGGGGGGAGGACGGAGTTCTGAAGACAGAGCCAGCAGACAGAGGTATGTGGAAGGGGAGGTTTGACAGCAGCACACATTTTACAAGTGATTTCGGCGACATCGCTGCAATCACTTGTTAATGAGCAAGCGGATTCCCCCACACTACATTTAGTCCTGCTAAAAAGCAACTTACCGCCCTTAACTATATGTTCTGGGTTTTCGGCGACTCCATGTCGCTGCCGCCCCGAGGCGCCCCCTGCCAGGCCTGGCCTCGTGGCCTTGTGGGAAATCCTGCCCTGCTTGCAGCAATCATTTCAGCACACGTACATACACTTTAGCCATCTTCCTCTCCTACCTTCCTCTCCTCGGGAGCACTATATGACTGGAACCACCTCCCCAGGTATACTAAGATATACCGAGGACTGAAGGTCAGGGGGCAAGGTCCTTCCATTTGTATACTGCCACTATCTTCCCAATGCCCCATCTATAGATTTGCCCAGCTGGGCACACTCCCTGATGACTCCTATTTCCAGGTTTCAGGTTTCACATTTAGGAGACTCGGTCCAGGCCCCCCAAGGCCTCATGCACCACTCTACAGGAACTGCAGAAGAAAGTCAGGGGTAAACAAGGCAACTACAGCTAGTTCTTACAAGATCTGTGCCACTTTCCCTGTGAATTCAGCCCTGTACGGGTCTCTTTAGATCAGCTCAGCACAGGTCCAGGATAACATCTTTTCAGCTCTTGGGTGTCCTTTTCCCATACCCCTTACTCACTGAGCTCCACCCACAGCTGGCATTAATTTGGGCAATAGCTCCCCGCACTACATCACTACAGGAGGGGGTTCTTTAAAAACGAACTAACATCTGCTTATAACTTTCCCCTTACCATGCCATAATGACAATAGAGCCATCTAGTGGCAGAAAAACCAACTGCACATGCCAACAAGTATAGCACATGTGTGAATTGTAAGATTCTATTGTGTTAGCGTTTGGCAGAGAACTGGGCCTGACAATGACTGTTTTTAAAATATATATTTTTTCCTCATGTGCATTAAAACTGACATATTAATCACCCTTTCATATGCAAGTTAGCATACCACCAACCATCCCCATACATAGCTAGTGCCTCTTTGGCAAAAACAAAGTGTGGAGGAGAGGGAGCAGCTTCAACTCTACCAAAAAATTTCAATGCTCTGGTGATTTAGAGTGGCCTGGCTATTTCATTTTACTTCCTCTTTATGAAAGCTGGTATTGGCTACAGAATGTGCAGCTGGTCTTATTAGCCAATCAAATTCCAGCTCTTCATTTCCAAATTCCAGCTTTAGAAAAATCAATAAGCATTTCATTTTTTTAATTATTTAATTAGTAGAAACTTACTCTTTTACAAGCTGTATTCATAATATTGTACAGAGTTCTTGCTTTCTTCATTAAAGCCTTCACCCTTGGTAGTCTTCCACAGTTTGGAGCCGAGACAAAGTCGCGCAGTTTTATCATTACACATGAATTCTGAAACAGAGCATTTTACAATAAAATTGAGTAAATTCATAGATACTTTACCACTAAGCCTCTCCATCCAAACTATCAAACACTTTGTAGTAATAAAATATATTTTGATTTTAGTCAAAGAAATATGAAATATTGCATCATTTTCAATTTAGCCAGTAGGTGGAGCTATTATCTCCTTTTAACTGACTTTACCACACATTGAGAAAAAATGCCTGCTGTTTAGGCAGAGCAATAGCTCAAGATGACATTTACAGTTGTGCTCATAAGTTTATATACCCTTGCAGAATTTATGATTTCTTGGCCATTTTTCAGAGAATATGAATAATAAAACAAAAACTTTTCTTTCTCTCATTTTTAGTGTTTGGCTGAAGCCATTTATTATCAACCAACCGTGTTTACTCTTTTTAAATCATAATCACAACAGAAACTACTCTGATCAAAAGTTTACATACCTTAGTTCCTAATACCGTGTATTGCCCTCTTTAGCATCAACGACAGCTTGAAGTCTTTTGTGGATGAGGCTCTTTATCTTCTCAGGTGGTAAAGCTGTCCATTCCTCCTGGCAAAAAGCCTCCAGTTCCTGTAAATTCTTGGGCTGTCTTACATGAACTGCACGTTTGAGATCTCCCCAGAGGGGCTCAATGATATTGAGGTCAGGAGACTGAGATGGCCACTACAGAACCTTCACTTTATTCTGCTGTTGCCAATGACAAGTCGACTTGGCCTTGTGTTTTGGATCATTGTCATGTTGGAATGTCCAAGTACATCCCATGAGCAGCTTCCTGGCTGATGAATGCAAATGTTTCTCCAGTATTTTTTGATAACATACTGTATTCATCTTGTCATTCTTTTTGACCAAATTTCCTGTGCCTTTGTAGCTCACACATCCCAAAACATCAGCTATCCACCTCCGGGTTTCACAGTAGGAATGGTGTACCCCTCATCATAGGCCTTGTTGACTCCTCTCCAAATGTAGTTTATGGTTGTGGCCAAAAAGCCCAAATTTTGGTCTCATCACTCCAAATGACTTTGTGCCAGAAGGTTTGAGACTTGTCTCTGTGCTGTTTGGCGTATTGTAAGCAGGATACTTTGTGACATTTGCGTAGTAATGGCTTTCTTCTGGCGACTCGACCATGCAGCCCATCTTTCTTCAAGTACCTCCTTATTGTGAATCTTGAAACATCCACACCACATGTTTTGAGAGAGTCCTGTATTTCACCTGAAGTTATTTATATGTTTTACTTTTCATCCCAAACAGTTTCCCTGGCAGTTGTGGCTAAAATTTTAGTTTGTCTACCTAACCGTGGTTTGGTTTCAACAGAGACCCTCATTTTCCACTACTTGATTAGATTTTGATCACTGCTGACTGGCATTCTCAATTTCTTGGATATATTTTATATCCCTTTCCTGTTTTATACAGTTCAACTACCTTTTCCCAGCAGATCTTTTGACAATTCTTTTGCTTTCCCCATGACTCAGAATCCAGAAACCTCAGCAATGGATGAAAAATGCAAGGGTCTGTCAGGAGTCCAGAAACTCATTGAGCTTTTATACACACACACTTATTACAAGCAAACAGATCACAGGTGAGGATGGTTACCTTTAATAGCCATTCAAACCCCTTTGTGTCAACTTGTGTGCATGTTATTAGGCCAAAATCACCAGGGTGTGTAAACTTTTGATCAGGGACATTTGGGTAGTTTCTGTTGTGATTATGATTTAAAAAAAAAAAAAAGTTGATTGATAATAAATGGCTTCAGCCAAACACTAACCATGAGTGAAATAAATGTTTGTGTTATCGTTCATATTCTCTGAAAAATGGCCAAGAAATCATAAATTCTGCCAGGGTGTGTAAACTTATGAGCACAACAGTACATATAAAGTAGAACTAAAAATCATTCTTTCTTAGAGGACCAAAGTTTCTGTGTGGGTGATATTACCTTAAAAGAAAAGTTTACTGTTCTGTAGGCTCTTTAGATAATCAATAATGTTCTTGAAATCCTTTGGCACACTTTAAATGCGTATTTGTAAAATTGTACATATACTGTATATATGCTTTTTTCCCTCTAGAACACAATCTCATTCCAGGGCTGGATTCAGTGCTGGAGCCAAAATGTGACAAAGACCGAATTGAGTGGGGAGAAATGGAAAGTTGTACGGAAAATGATACCTCCCTTTTCCTCCAAAATGTGCAACTTGATAATAAAAATGGTAATGCCCCGTACACACGATCACTTTATGTGATGAAAAAAAACGAATTTTACTGTGAAGTAAAAAACGACGTTTTTGAAACTTCGCTTTTCAAAGACGATGTTGCCTACACACCATCGTTTTTTCACAAAAAGCGAGGTTACGTTCACCACTCTTTTCCATTGAAGCTCGCTTCATAACTAGCTTCTGGGCATGCGCGGGTTGAAAAACTTTGTTTTAAACAAAGTTTTTTGCTACACACGGTGACTTTTTGTGAAACAAAAAACGACGTTTTGAAAAACGGCACATAAAATTGAAGCATGCTTCAATTTTTTTTGGCGTTTTTTACAAGACATAAAACAACGTTTTCCCCTACACACGGTCAATGAAATTGACGTTTTTAAAAACTTCATTTTTTTTCATTGCATAAAGTGATCATGTGTACGCGGCATAAGACTTAAATCTCATGTCCGTGCTAAGCAGTTATAATTGCGTGAACCAGGAAGTGCCGGTAAATGTCTTTCCCAGGTTTACGCTGACCGGGAGAGTCGATCGTTGGCTCTCCCTGTCAGGGGGGGGGTCTGTGCTGATAATCAGCACAGCCCCTATCAAAAGGTGCCAATCAGTGCCCAACACCTGCTAGCCTGAACACATAATAAATGCTTGTCAGTGCCCACAACCATGCCGATCAGTGCACGCAACAGTGCCAATCAGTGCATAAAAAAATGCTAATCAGTGCCCCATCAGTAATGCCTGTCAGTGCCCTATTAAAGTGCCAATCAGTGCCACTCAGTAATGCCTGTCAGTAGCTTCTCATCAGTGCTGCCTATCCAATGCCACCTATCAGTGTCCATCAGTGCCGCCTATCAGTGCCCATCTGTGTCCAGTGCCACCTATTAGTGCCCATCAGTGCCGCCTATCAGTGCCCATTTTTTTTTTTATTGACAGTCTTTTTTCGTGTATAGCGCAAAAATTAAAAGCCGCAGAGCTGATCAAATATCACCAAAACAAAGCTCTATTTGTAAGAAGAAAATTATAAAAATTTAGTGTGGGTGCAGTGTTGCATGACCGCGCAATTGTCATTCAAAGTGTGACAGCGCTGAAAGCTTAAAATTGTCCTGGGCAGGAAAGGGGGAGGGGGAGTGCCTGGTATGGAAGTGGTTAATTTCAATTATCCAATCACACGCAAACATTCTTCCTGTTTTCTTCATTTTAACAAATAGTTGGGTATTTAAAATAAATATGGCTTTTCTTTCACTATACTGAAGCCTGGTACACACTAAAGCCGCGTACAGACAATCGGACATTCCAACAAGAAAACCGTGGATTTATTTCCGACGGAATGTTGGCTCAAAATTGTCTTGCATACACACGGTCACACAATGTGTCGAAAATTTTCGATCGGCAAGAACGCAGTGACGTACAACACTGCGACGAGCCGAGAAAAATTAAGTTCAGTGATTCCGCGTTTCACACTTGGTTAGGGCTTATTATGAATAAGCCCTAACCAAGTGTGAAAGGCGTCGGCTGTTTTTTGATTCTTGCTGAGTATCTGTGGTGCCTGCTTATGCTTTTTCAATAAAGACAACTCAAGAGTTTTCCGGTGTGCGGCCGTCCATCCGTTCTTTGTTATTTCCATTGCCTAGTGCATTGCCAGCACGCGCATATACCTGGACTGATCCACGAGTGCACTTGGGATTTCCCTGGAGTGGTGAACCCCACTTCGCTTTGTTCTAAGAACTTTTCTTGTTGGAAAAATTAAGAACCAGCTCTCAAACATTTGTTGTCGGGAATTCTGACCATGTGTACGTGGCATAACAGTTTGGGTTGAATAAAAAAAAAAAAAAAAACTGACAGCTCAAGTCGGAGCCTCTATTTTAATGATCTGATATTAATACAGCTATGTCCCCTGCTGAGCTGTTGCGTTCTGACAGGGGGAGGCCCCCTCCGTCAAAACACCCCAATCAGCGCTCTGATCGGGAGTTGGTCGGCTGGTGATCGGCTTCTGTCGAATCGATTAACATACACACGGGACGAATGTCAGCCTGTTTTTACTGAACTGGCCGATGTCTCCCGACATTCGACTCGTGTGTACGGGGCTTTAGTGAATGTACTTTCCAAACTTTGCGATGTGATCAGACTCTATTGCTTTAGAAAGCATCAATATACCGTAATAGGAAAGTAAATACATGGTTTCAAATGTGTATTCACTAACTCAAAACCCTAAATTCTTGCTGTGAATGTATTTGATTGGGAAAAATCCTACCTATTGAAATGTGCATTCTAAAAGTAGAATTCAAAACACTGGCAGTGTTGCCAACCGTCCGTATTTTTACGGACAGTTCGTAAAAACAAGCGCTTTTTTCTCCGTTAGTAAATGACCGTTGTTGCGGGAATGTGCCAGTAAAAATAGCCGAGATCGGTTTGGCTTGGAATTGCGCATGGAGATTGGAGGCAGTGGGTGATTGGAGGCAGGGGGTGATGGTGGCTGCGTTGGCACCACAGAGTGGGATGGAGGCAGGGGGCAATGGAGCCAGGGGAGACTGGAGGCAGGGGGTGTTAGTGAAAGGGGGTGATTGGAGGCAGGAGGTACCACAGAGGGGGATAGTGGCACCGCAGGGGGTGGGGGGGTGGAGATAGGGGTTGTTGGTGGAACCGCAGAGGGGGATGGATGCAGGGGACGATGGAGGCAGGGGGTGATTGGAGGCAGGGGGCCTGGGGGTGATTGAAGGCAAGGGGCCTGGGGAGATTGGAGGCAGGGGGGGATTGGAGTCAGGGAGAGATTGTGGCACCACGGAGGTGGGTGAAGGCAGGGGGTGTTGATGGCAGAGGGGGATGGAGGCAGGGGGTGATTGGAGGCAGGGGGCCTGGGGGAGATTGGAGGCAGGGGGAGATTGGAGGCAGGGGGAGATTGTGGCACCGTAGAGGGGGGGGGGGTGAAGGCAGGGGGTGTTGGTGGCAGAGGGGGATGTCGGCAGGGGGTGATGTGACTAAATAATTTGCCCTTATTATATCGAAAATAACAAAAATATGTTTTTTTTTTTACCTTAATTTCTACCTTAAATCACATTGCTATTTCCCTAACGTAGTTGTTTGTAGCCTAAATACTGAAATTTGCACCTAAAAATTTAATTCAGCAACTTTTGTGAAAGGCCAGTAAAAACGTTTAACACCTTCCATGCCAGTGTCATTTTCACAGTAATCAGTGCATTTTTATAGCACTGTTCACTGTATAAATGACATTGGTCGCAAAATGGCATCAAAAGTGTCCGTTGTGTCCGCCATAATGTCGCAGTCACGATACAAATCGCAGATCGCCGCCATTACTAGTAAAAAAATAAATCTTAATTAAAATGCCATAAAACTATCCCCTATTTTATAGACGCTATAACTTTTTTGCAAACCAATCAATAAACACTTATTGCAATTTTTTTTACAAAAAATATGTAGAAGAATACATATCGCCCTAAACCGAGGAAAAAATATGTTTTTTTTATATATTTTTGGGGGATATTTATTATAGCAAAAAGTAAAAAATATTGCATTTTTTTTTTAGAGGTGATCAATTACCACCAAGAGAAAGCTCTATTTGTGAGAAAAAAGGATGTGAATTTTGTTTGAGAGCCATGTCACACGGCCAAATCGCAAAAAGTGGCCTGGTCATTTGGCAGCCAAATGGTCCGGGACTGAAGTACTTAACCACTTGCCTACTGTGCACCTACACCCCCTTCCTGCCCAGACAAAATTTAAGCTTCCGGCACTGCGTCGCTTTAACTGACAATTGCGCGGTCGTGCGACGTGGCTCCCAAACAAAACTGGCGTCCTTTTTTTCCCACAAATAGAGCTTTCTTTTGGTGGTATTTGATCACCTCTGCGGTTTTTATTTTTTGCGCTATAAACAAAAATAAAGCGTCAATTTTGAAAAAAATTCAATATTTTTTACTTTTTGCTATAATAAATATCCCCAAAAAATATATAAAAAAAATATTTTTTTCCTCAGTTTAGGCCGATACGTATTCTTCTACATATTTTTGGTAAAAAAAAAAATGCAATAAGCGTTTATCGATTGGTTTGCGCAAAATTTATAGTGTTTACAAAATAGGGGATAGTTTATGGCATTTTTTTTATTTATTTTTTTACTGGGACTGCGACGTTATGGCGGACACTTCGGACACTTCGGACACTTTTCTGACATTTTTGGGACCATTTACATTTATACAGTGAACAATGCTATAAATATGCATTGATTACTGTATAAATGTGACTGGCACTGAAGGGGTTAACCACTAGGGGGCGGGGAAGGGGTTAAATGTGTGTCCTAGTCAGTGTTCTAACTGTAGGGGGAGGGGGGGTGACTGGGAGAGGTGACCGATTGTGTCCCTATGTACAAGGGACACAGCAACGGTCTCCTCTCCCTGACAGGACGTGGAGCTCTGTTTACATACAGAGCTCCACGTCCCTGCTCAGTTACTGGGCAATCGCGTGTGCCCGGCGGCGATCATTGCCGCCAGGCACTCGCGCCGGGATCCCAGCAGAGCGGCAGGTACGCGCCCGCCCGCGGCTTTAAAAAGACATCACGTCATATGACGTGATGTCAGGATAATGGAGTCCTCCGCCCGCCGTCATTTGACGGTGGGCGGTGGACAAGTAGTTAATGAAGGTACAACATTTAGAAACTCACATGGTTGATGATTAAAACAGGCACTTCTAAGTATGCAGGGATCTGGGGTAAAGATGTCCACATAGACCAGGGGTCTCCAACTTTTTAAACATAGGGCCATTTTACTGTCCTTAAGACTGTAGGGGGGGGCAGATGTTGGTGTCAGTGGGAGGAATAGTGCCCCATCATTGGTATCAGTGTGAGGAATAGTGCCCCATCATTGGTATCAGTGGGAGGAATAGTGCCCCATCATTGGTGTCAATGGGAAGAATAGTACCTTATAATTGTACCCCAAAGTTGGTGTTAGTGGGAGGAATAGTGCCCCAAGGGCCGGATAAAGGCAAGCAAAGGGCCACATCTGGCCCCCAGGCCGCAGTTTGGATACCACTGACATAGACCATCCTCCTCACTGCCATTGACGGCGTCTCTTCTACACTGCGCTCCACGAGCGGTTCAAGCCTCGTTTTCAGATTACACTACTGCAGGGTAGTCTTCCCGGTCATGATTGCAGACTGACAGCGGTGAGAGCCGGCGGCGAGGAGGACGGTCTATGTGGACAGCTTTACCCCAGATCCCTACATACTTAGCTTTACCCCGGATCCCTACATACTTACATGTGCCTCTTTTAATCATTAACCATGTGAGTTGCTAAATGTTGTACCTTCATTAAATGTAACCATATTGCTAGAGGCGTCTCTCTTCTCTTTTATACTCAGCAGCGTCTGCTGGATTTGCTTCTAATCCCCTTATGGAGGCTTCCATTTGTGGATGGACATTTTATGGTTACACATCCTATCACATTGCTATAATCTTTTTAGATGGACTATAAACTAAAGGACTTAATGGTTGTGGAACAAATCATTTGAGTTCCCATTTATTTCTTATGGAGAAATTCGCTTTGATATACAAGTGCTTTGGATTACAAACTATGCTCGCAATCCCAGGTTTTACTGTACTACACCCTACCATGATGGGTAATAATAATCTAACAACTAAAATAAATTCATAAAAAATGAGACAGAACATTAGGTGGGCAGTTACAAATATTGTATCGAATATATATATATATATATATATATATATATATATATATATATATATATATATATATATATATATATATATATATATGAAATGAGTACTCACGTGTATGTCCAGGTAGAGAGTTGGAAGAGAATCCTTGCATGGTCCCTGTAACAGACAATAGCTGTTAGAAATGAAGTCTTGTGTTACTCCAATGTGCCCACATTACCCTCCAGTTACTTACAGCAGGTACAAACTTCTGCAGAGTTTTGTAGGATTCCGTGATGTCTTTGCTCAGGGCGACCACTCTGGAGTAGCACGTTGGGGGAGCAGAGTATGTGAACAGAAACAATATATTAAGTGCTAAGAAACTCAGAAAAAGCTTCATTACTGTTTGCAGTATGTCAGCAGAGGGCTGCTAATGGCTCTTGCTGCGGTTTGTAAATCAATGGACACAGAGACAGGCAGTCAACACCAATTTATACAGACAGCTGAATCGAGGGGAGAGAAAAAAAACAGGAAAAAAAAGATCCCAGGCGGAATGCCAAGAGTTGAGATGAATATTTACATTCAAGCCATGTCAGGAACAAGTTTTCTGCATTTCCAAAAAGTAGATTGAAATACAATTACCAAAAACAAGCATGCACAGAAGAAATTCTGCGGACACATCTGTAAATAATAAATTGGGCTTCTTTCAGTCCAGGTTAATTGGAAGTAAATTATGAAAGCAAAAAGCAAAGAGAGATGTAGCTTTTTCCTTCTGCAAACTACGTCTGCTTTTTTTAATTTGTTTTTTACCCCTTACTGGATGAAAAATAATTGCTATATTCTGGTTAAAGGCAAACCAAAATAGTTACTGAACAATTTAAAGCGGTTGTAAACTGCTGCACGTTTTTTTTTTTACCTGCAAGGCAAAGGCATAATGTGCGAGTATGCATTGCATACTCGCACATTATGTGAAACTGTGATGGAGTTAAATAAAATGATATTTTTGTGTTTGTTACTTTTCTTTTAAATCACTCAAATGTTGCTTTCTTTCTTTCTTATATTGTTTGATTTCTTTTATTTCTTGATAAATATATGTATTTGTGGTTATATACTACAATACTACTTTCCTTAAATGAAGGGACCAGTATAGAGTTAAAAAACCTTCAGGAAGCGATAAATGAAGACAGATGTTACTCACTCCTCTTGACCCCCTCCATCGAACAAAGAAAGATGGCCCCCAAAGACTTTGAAACGTGTGCAGCATGCCAAGAATAAACGTCACAGGAAGAAGCCATATATGGACTGACCAATCAGTTGTGCTCATTAGGGATGAGCTTCGCGTTCAACTCGAACATTGCCTGTTCGATCGTTCGTCGACTTTCGAAGAAAACGGGGCGTTCGCGGCAAATTTGAGTGACGCGCCACGGCCCATAATTCACTGCGGCATTGATTGGCCAAGCATGCACTATGACCCGCATGCTTGGCCAATCACAGCCTGCAAAAAACGGAGAGCCATAATTGGCCAATTATGGCTCAGGGCTTTAGCACACGCCCCACACTATAAAAGGCCGCCTGCTGGGTGGCCTTGTGTAGTGTGTTCCAGCGCTGGTTACAGATCAGACAGAGAGAGAGAGAGATTGTCTTTTTTTTTCTAGCTAGATAGAGCAGGCAGGCTAGTCAGTTAAATTTACAGTGTGTAGAGGATATATATACATCTCAGGAGTTGTACATATATTTATACACTGTATAGTTTAGTTAGATTGGTTCTTCCTAATCTGTCAGGAAGTTGATTGTGCTAGCTGTAGTCCCACCATGTCCTCCTGAGGAGTCCCCCGAACTGTTTCAACATAGTGTTGGGTACATGCTGCATGAAGATGTGCAGCGTTTTGAAAGCTCCGATGATGAAACACAGATAGAGGAAGGCAGTAATGTGAGCCCAGAGAGAGGGGGTGCCCGAGAGGGACAGCAATCTGGCAGTCATGTTCCCCCAGCTGCAGCATACTGCCAGGTTTTCGACAGTGTTGAGGAGGGAGGGGATGATGAAGTCACTGACTCTACGTGAGTGCCTGATAGGAGAGAGGAGGAGGAGGAGGAGGAGGCACAGGCACATCTCCAAAGAGGCAGGATGCCCTCCAGGGGACAGCTTAAGGGCAGCACACCAACCGCATTAGATCTCAGAGCTATGTAGGGTGCTGCTGTGTCTCAGCGTTACTGCAAAAGTTCTTTGGTGTGGGCCTTTTTTGAGACATGTGCATCAGATCGCACCATTGCTATTTGCAACATATGTCTCAAGCGTATCTCGCGTGGCCAAAACATCACCCGCTTCGGCACCACATGCTTGACCAGACATATGTCGACCTGCCATGCAGTTTGTTGGCAAGCATACCTGAAAGACCCACACCAAAGAACAAAGTGGACATCCCCTTGCCCCTCATCACTTGGGATCTCCAACTCCACTATACCCTCAGTCCTCTCTGAAGCCTGCACTGATAGGACTGAAGGTGTAGAATTTGGTGTGTCACAACTTAGTAGTACATGCGGGCAATCTACTATCGGTACACCAATGTCAGATTGTACCAGACAAATTTCCCTGCCCCAGCTGCTGCATCACCGAAAGAAGTACTCTCCCAGCCATCCACATGCCAAGCGGTTTAATGCTAGCTTAGCGAAATTGCTTGCACTTCAACTGCTGCCTTTTCAGTTGGTAGATACTGCCCCCTTCCGTGAGTTTGTGGAATGTGCGGTACCTCAGTGGCAAGTTCCCAAACACCACTTTTTTTTACGGAAGGGGATTCCAGCAACAGAGGGAGGAAGTGGAGGACTTCCTTACCTCTCAAGGCCCCCTTTATCCAGACAGAGGTCTTGCTTGCCCGCCTAGCACACAGGAAGAGGATGAGGAGGAGGAGGAGGATGATTGTATCAGCAGCATGGAGGTGGAGCATAGCACTCTGCATCAGCAGCAGCAGTCTTCAAGGGATCATTTACAGTCTCAAGGAACCCATGGACTTTTACGTGGCTGGGATGAAGTGGCTGCAGATCCTGTCATCCTCAGTGACCCAGAGGACTGTGCCCCGAATGCCTCAGCAAACCTACGCTGCATGGCCTCCCTGATCCTGCACAGCCTGCGTAAGGATCCTCGCATTCGTGGTATCAAGGAGAGGGATCATTACTGGCTGGCAACTCTCCTTGATCCACGTTACAAGAGTAAGGTTGTGGACCTTATGTTGCCGTCTCAGAGGGAGCAGAGGATGAAACATCTTCGGGAGGCCTTGCAGAAAGGTCTGTGCAACGCGTTCCCAGAACCTGGGGGATTACCAAATCCTGGTCCTGGACAACGTGTTGCTGAGGCTTCGGTGAGTCAAAGAAGAAGCGGTGGAGAAGGTGGCCGTCTGACTGATGCGTTCAGACAATTTTTTAGTCCGCAGCCCCAAGGTATGACTGGTTCCAGCAACCATCGTCAGCGACTGGTTTACATGGTGCGGGAGTACACTACCTAGGGGCAAGATCAGACTTGGACACCTTCCCCATGGAAAATCCTCTGGCTTACTGGGTCTTGAGGATGGATCACTGGCCAGAGCTTGAACGCACATTTAGTGCTGCTGGAGGCTTTGTGACCGATCACTGGGTGCGCCTCTCCACCGACTCCGTCGATCGACTGACCTTCATAAAAATGAATCAGGCTTGGATCAACACCAGCTACCAAGCACCTGATGCTGATGTAACTGAATCATTTTTTTGAAATGTCAGATCCCTTGGAGACTGCCTATGCTGATGCTGAGTGACTGCTCTGTTATGCTGACTCAATGATCTTGCTGTTAGCTAGTAAGAACATTGTTGGTTCTGGGCACCACCACCAGTGCCTAAGGCCCAATTTTCTGCCCCTGTTTAACAGGGGCGTATATTAACAATTTTGAATGCAATACTTTGCATGTGGCTCTTTGCTGCGCTCCAATTACATTATCTGTGAGGGGTTGCAGTGTTGTGGCATCGCCACCAGGGCCTAAGGCCTGTTTTTTCTGCCCCTGTTTAACAGGGGCGTATAATAACAATTTTTGATGCAATTCTTTGCATGTGGCTCTTTGCTGCGCTCCAATTACAGTATCTGTGAGGGGTTGCAGTGTTGTGCCTAAGGCCTAATTTTTCTGCCCCTGTTTAACAGGGGCATGTAATTTACAATTTTTGATGCAATACTTTGCAGCAGGCTCTTTGCTGCGCTCCAACTAGTGTGTCATGGATCTTGGAAGACAGAAGTGTTCCTCCTTGAATTCGGTTAGACACAGGCTTTTGCGAGGTGTTAATTGCATCTACCCCTAGACATTTCATTGTCCATGGTGTGATAACCCTATTTAAAGCCTTTTGATTATCAGGTGTAAATGTCTTCTGCCCTGTCTCAACTCTCCAGACGGTTCCATTGTTCTGTGGCTGGCTATTGTGTACATTGATTGCCCTGGGGCTTTTGTCTCAATACACATAACAGTCTTTCTATTCAAACCTTTCTGACCAATCTCTGCTGTGTCATTTTCAAGTCCTCATTTGCATGGTTAAGGAGGACCTGAGTGGAGACTGCATACTTTACAATGGACCAATAGGAAAGCGGTTGTTGGGGGCGGGATGTTCCAAATTCTGTATAAAAGTGTGCTGTGTACTTTCAATAAATGTGTCCTGTTTGAACATACATACAACGTGCTTGGTGTGTGTTCTTGATGAGTCCGATCGGCACCGAGCAGTCGGTTGGATCCGGGAACCTTGGATGACTGGACCATCAGATGTTGTAATCTGCAATCTGATCCGATAGAAGCAGAGGAGTGTCGGGAGAGCAGGACCTGGGCGAGCAAGGGTCTCGTCACATAGAGTATCTGTGAGGGGTTGCAGTGTTGTGGCCTAAGGCCCAATTTTTTTTTTTTATATACGGCAGTCCCCTACTTTCAAACATCCAACTTACAAGCGACTCCTACTTGAAAACGGAAGGAGACAACAGGAAGTCAGAGGAAATCTACTCCTAGGAAGGGAAATTCTCTTCTGTAAAAGGTGTCTCCTGTCCACTGATGCTTTATTACAATCCTTGTTTCACAAAACAATTTTTTTTTTTTTCAAAAAATCATTTGTCTTTGGGACAGAAAGTGAGATGCAATCTTCTGAACAGATGCACACAGACAGCAAAACAAATGTTACAGGGGTGATAACCCTTCTCTATGTTTTCAGAAAAGCTTAAAAAAAGATGTTATGTCTCAAGCTACACTTTAAAGAAGTACCAGTTGAAAATTACAAATAGATTCTACTTAACAACAAACCTACAGTCTCTGTCTTGTTTGCACCACCTGTATACTGCTGTTCCAAGTATATAGGGCCAAAGGGGCTTGTAATGACCTGGGGAGGGGGGCGGGGAATAGGCATGTGCGTTTCGTTCCGAATCGAAATTCGGACAAATTTTCCATTATTCGGACATTCGGATGCATACGAATTCCTGAACTGCAATATTAGTGAATTTACCAAATCCGAACAAACGTTTTCGATTCCGAATCGAAAACCCGCGGACTAAATTCGATCGGAATTCGAAAAAAAAAATTCTATTCGAATTGAATTCGAAAAAAATTCTATTCGAAAAGAGACTATTTGTTTTCTAATCCGGTTGAAATATTTTCGATTTCGACTGGATTTTTTAGAAATTCAGTCGAAAATGAACAAATTCCGAAAACGGTCTAAATATTTTCGAAATCGACCGGATTTTTCGAAATTCGTTTGAAAACTAATTCAACACATGTAACGAACCTAACTTAACGAAATTAATTAAATGACGAATTGAAAGGAAACGAAACAAAACAAATTTTTCACTTTTGCACATGCCTAGCGGGGAAACCCATGCTATTTTTCTCAGTGATTTTCATCTATATTTTGCGGGGACCAGACATGACATTAAAGCCGCAAGCAGTCTTAAATTACTTTTTTCTTATAGTAATCTCATTTTGTGCAGGGACAGTTCTAAACATGTGCCACTACTATAGACACCCAGCAGGTACGATATTTAAAGGAATTTTTCATTATTTTTTTTCACTTTAAGCATCATTAAAATCGCTGCTCCAAAAAAAACAACCGTTTTTAAAACTTTTTTTTCCATTGATACATGTTCCCTGGGGCAAGGCCCGGGTTCTGAAAGACGTTTTCCAACAATAACTTGAATATTGGGCTTTAAAATGAGCACTTTTGAATTCGAACGTTCGAGTCCCATAGACGTCAATGGGGTTCTGAATGTTCGCGTGAACATTAGGTCCATTCGAAGGTTCTAGTGCGAACCGAATGGCGGGGGTGTTCGGCTCATCCCTAGTGCTCATGTGAATGCTGTCATTTTGTCTATAAAGCTGTGCTGGCAATAAAATTCCTTCTCTTGACGTTGGGAATGGTGGAGAATGTGGACAAAACTTCCCTCTTGTCTGTGTGTTTTACTATTATGAATTTGGATCAGAGACAGAATGGGTTTTAGCCCTGGGATTGTGCCAGGGGTTATAATTCCTTATCAAAACTTAAAGGGGTATTATGTGAAACTTAAAGGGGTTGTAAAGAGAATTTAATATTTTTTTTAAAAACCAAACATGTTATACTTACCTCCACTGTGCAGCTCGTTTTACACAGAGTGGCCCCGATCCACGTCTTCTGGGGTCCCTGTGCGGCTGTCTCTGGTCCTGCCCGCAAGAACTTTCCACCTTCATGCAAGCTCTCATGGTGTGGAGTCGCGGGCGCGTTCCCGTGATACAGCCTGCTGCTATAGCCGCTCACTGTATCACTCAGGCCCGCCCACGGCGCGCTTCGTCATTGGATGTGATTGACAGCAGCGCGAGCCAATGGCTGCGCTGCTTTCAATCCATCCACTCTAGCCAATCAACGACCATGTTCTTTTCAGTCGCAAATATAGTTTATGTAAAGATACACCCCAAATATATAAAAATAGAAAAAAATGTATGCAAAAACACAATTTCGTCTGACTCTTCCATCAAATAGGAGATGCAGCCTTTAACATTGGTCCTTGTGTGTACCGCAGCAGGTCTGAAAAGAGCTTGACCAAAAATGGTCACCCTCTCAGAACACAATAACACTGCAGGGGAGTTCGTAGTGTGTACCAGGCCTAATGCCACGTACACACGATCGGTTCATCCGATGAAAATGGACTGATGGATTTTTTCATCAGATATCCGATGAAGCTGACATTCATCAGTCTTGCCTACACACCATGAGTTAAAAATCCAATGGTGTCCAACGCGGTGACGTAAAACACAACGACGTGCTGAGAAAAATTAAGTTCAATGCTTCTGAGCATGCGTCAACTTGATTCTGAGCATGCGTGGATTTTTGACCGATGGATTTCCCCACAGACGATCGTTTTTTTCTATCGGTTTTTTAACCATCAGAAAATTTTAAAACAGGTTCTATTTTTTTTCACCGATGGGCCCACACACGATCGGTTCATCAGACAAACCGATCGTGTGTACAGGGCATTAGATTGAGAACCAAGCAATCAAATATTGCTGATGGCTTGGCTCTGATGCCGCGTACACACGATCATTTTTCAGCATGTTGCCCACACACCATCGTTTTAAAAAAAAGATGAGCAAAGCGCGGTGACGTACAACACGTACAACGGCACTCTAAAGGGGAAGTTCTCTTTGCCTTTGGGCTGCTTTAGCTGATGCCGTGTTAGTAAAAGACGATTCGCGCTTCTCTGTCTGTAACAGCGTGATGAGTGTGCTTACCCCATTATGAACGGTAGTTTTACCAGAACGAGCGCCCCCGTCTCATAACTTGCTTCTGAGCATGCGCAGGTTTTTTTACGTCGTTTTAGCCCACACACGATCATTTTTTACAACCCGAAAAACCACATCGCTTTAATCGACGTTAAAAAATGCAGCATGTTCGATTTTTATTTTTTTTGACGTTTTTCAGAACCCGAAAAATGATGTGTAGCCCACACACGATCATTCTAAATGATGTTTTTGAAAAACAAAGTTTTTTTAATGCTGAAAAATGATCGTGTGTACATGGCATCAGCCTTCATTGAGCAGGGAGCCAGTGATTGTCAGTCATCGACTCTCTTTTCTGCCCCTCCAGCACTCACTGGGCTGTGCGGGGACAGAAGCTGTAAAGTCGGGACCTTTCCCAAGCCTGGCTCGGTTGAGTGACGTCAGCCGACTTTAGCCTGCTAAAAGAGGTTACAAGAGTGCAGAATGAATGCACTCTTGTTATCCCCAGGAGAAGTATACCCAAAACAGCTTTGCTACACTTCTCCTTTAAAGAGATGCAGGAATGGAAGACAAGTAGTACACAGCAGATGCCTCCATAGGACGTCTCCTTGCCTTGGCTAAACTAAACACAGACTTGCGTGACCCCACACTACAAGTGCTGATTAAATGTATTTCTCCAAAGCTGAAGTATGAGAAAACAGAACGGACTGATTGCTGGCACTGCCAGCATTGCACGGGCGGGTCCCACCTGTCTTCAATAATACTGAAAATCTTCAGCAGCGTATGCCAAGTGCTTGCTACATAGATTTACAATGGATACATACATACAATGTGTTTACTCGAACATTAGATTACATATAGATGTGCTGTATAATGTGCATATTTGTTAGAATTTACTAGCCTAATTTATTTCAAAAACATACACAAACCAAGAATGTCTTCCTGTCTGGCACAGAATAAAGGGCACATTATCGTATGAGAAAATCTTCTGAGACCCGTGATGTTATTTTGTAGAAGTTGACCAGAAACAGAGTTTCATTATTTTATTCTGAAAGGACATTTTGTTTGGAGCAAAATTCCTTGCATACATCTGAAAGTGTAGAATCCACTAACTCTACCACGTTCCCTGTTCAGCCATACGTTAATTATGTTGTTTTGAGGCTCTATATCACCGAATGAACTATACAACAACATGGATTTCATAACAAGTACAGTAACTCCTAATGAATCTATGTCTGGCCTGCTTGGGACGCCTCATTACAAGTGTTCTTCTGTCTGACCCCGTAGACAAGTCTAAAAATAAACTGGGTAGTTTGAATGGTTCTTTCAAAAATATATGTAGAGGGAGTTCATTTCCAAAATACATATTTCTATGGATCACATACTGATGGAGAAATAAATCAACATCATAAAAAATGCTGCAAGCAAAACTCAGCATTCAATAATATTTATGTAATAGCAGGGCTTTTTTTCTCAGTGAATAGGTGCAAGAACTCCCTCCTTCCGAGTCACCTCTCGTGTCCACCTCCGAGCACCATTCCTTGATTCCACCCCCTACCCATCTCCGAGTACCATTTCTTGATTCCAACCCCTACCCACCTCTGAGCACCATTCTTTGGTTCCACACATTACCCACCTCAGAGCACCATACTTGATTCCACCCCCTACTCACCTCCGAGCACCATTCCTTGGTTCCACTCCCTACCCACCTCCGAGCACCATTCCTTGGTTCCACTCCCTACCCACCTCCGAGCGCCATTCCTTGGTTCCACTCCCTACCCACCTCCGAGCACCATTCCTTGGTTCCACTCCCTACCCACCTCCGAGCGCCATTCCTTGATTCCACTCCCTACCCACCTCCGAGCACCATTCCTTGATTCCACCCCCTACCCATCTCCGAGTACCATTTCTTGATTCCAACCCCTACCCACCTCTGAGCACCATTCTTTGGTTCCACACATTACCCACCTCAGAGCACCATACTTGATTCCACCCCCTACCCACCTCCGAGCACCATTCCTTGGTTCCACTCCCTACCCACCTCCGAGCACCATTCCTTGGTTCCACTCCCTACCCACCTCCGAGCGCCATTCCTTGGTTCCACTCCCTACCCACCTCCGAGAGCCATTCACTTTTTTAAATAAAAAAATAAGACAACAATACATTTGGCCCAATTTTTTTACATATTGTGAAAGATATCGCCGAGTAAAATGATATCCAACATGTCACGCTTAAAAATTGCGCCCGCTCGTGGCATGGCGTCAAACTTTTACCCTTAAAAATCTCGATAGGCAACGTTTAAAAAATTCTACAGGTTGCATTTTTTGAGATACAGAGGAGGTCTAGGGCTAGAATTATTGCTCTCGCTCTAACGATTGCGGCGATACCTCACTTGTGTGGTTTGAACACCGTTTTCATATGCGGGCGCTACTCGCGTATGCGTTCGCTTCTGCGTGCGAGCTCGTCGGGAAGGGGCGATTTAAAAAAACATTTTTTTTGTTTTCGTATTTATTTTTATTTATTTTACCAATTTTTAACACTAAAATAAAATAAATAAAAATATTCTCACTTTTATTCCTATTACAAGTAATGTAAACATCCCTTGTAATAGAAAAAAGCATGACAGGTCCTCTTAACCACTTAAGGACCCCCGCACGCACATATACGGCCACAACATGGCTCGTACAGGCACAAGGGCGTAAATTTACGTCTCCGCGGCGTGCGGGGGTCCCCCTGGCTCCGGGAGCGATCCGGGACGAGCGGACGGATGTCAGTGTTTACCCGCCCCCCCGCGATCGCTCCCAGCCAATGCGCGCGCTCCCCCTTTGTGTCACTTCCTCCTCCTGTGTAAACACAGGAAAGGGGAAGTGATGTAATCTCCCATCGCAGCGGTATTTCCAACCGCTGCGATGGGAGAAACACCTCACAGTAAGTGTGCACTAACACTACACTGACATACACACACATAGGCATACTTAACCCCTTGCGATCTGCCCCCCCCCACCCCCCCTGTCACAGTGTCACTGAATGCAGTGATCTAATCACTGCATTTAGTGTCAGTGTGACAGGCAGTGTAAAATCAGTTAGTGTTAGGTTCAGGATAGCCCCCCCACCCTCCCTAATAAAGTTTTAACCCCCTGATCACCGCCCTAGTTAACCCTTTCACTCCCTATTGCCAGCGTCACTAAGCGATAATTTTTCTGATCGCTGTATTAGTGTCGCTGTTCCCGCTAGGTAGCTATTTTTTTTTATGGCGATTTTTTTTTTTTACTAAAGACATGTGGCTAAATAAATTTTGGCCTAAATGTTTGACTAAAATTTAGTTTATTTCAAAAATGTCGCTCTATTTTTGTATATAGCGCAAAAAATAAAAATCGCAGAGGTGATCAAATACCACCAAAAGAAAGCTCTATTTGTGGGAAGAAAAGGACGCAAATTTTGTTTGGGAGCCACGTCGCACGACCGCAAAATTGTCTGTTAAAGCGACGCAGTGCCGAATCGCAAAAACACCTTGGGTCATTTACCAGCGTATTGGTCCGGGTCTTAAGTGGTTAAATATGAGATCTGGGGTCAAAAATACCTCAGATCTCATATTTAGGCTTAAATGCAAAAAAAAAATTAAAAAAAATGTAAAATGTCATTTTTTAAATAACATTAAAAAAAAAATGTCTCTTTAAGACGCTTGGCGGGACTGACATTTTGACTTCACTTCCGCCCAGCAGAGCTACGGGGATGGATGAGGGAAATGTTTCCCTCACTCGCATCCACACTGAGCATGGGAGCGGACCCGATCGCCTCCGCCGCTACCGACGGCTCCGGTAAGCGGCAGAGGGCGCGGGAATGCAGCGGGAGGGGGGGGTCCTCTCTCGCCAACGATAACGGCGATCTCGCGGTGAATCCACCGTGGAGACCACCATTATCGTTAGACTGACCGCCCACAGAAGAGATGGATATCTCGGTTGTGGCAGCAGCTGCTGCCGTTACCGAGATATCCATCCTTAAAGTCATGACGTATAACGGCGGTGGGCAGTCGATAAGTGGTTAAATTTTTCTTATGGTTAAAAAACCAATAGAAAAAAAACAATCGTCTGTGTGGAAATCCATCGTTAAAAAATCCACACATGCTCAGAATCAAGTCGACGCATGCTCGGAAACATTGAACTTCATTTTTCTCAGCATGTCGTTGTGTTTTACGTCACCGCGTTGGACATGATCAGATTTTTAACCGATGGTGTGTAGGCAAGACTGATGAAAGTCAGCTTCATCGGATATCTGACAAAAAAATCCATCGAATTAGATTCGTGTGTACAGGGCATTCAAGTATTTCTTTGCGTTTTAGACAACATAGTTGTACACTATGCAATTTGATTCAGCACCTAGACCCCCACCTAGCCCAACACTTCAGTTGGTTTCACCTACTGTGGGGGATTTGCAGCATCAATTGTTCAGCATTTCTGTGGCTTACAAACAGAATATGAGCCATCAAATATCCATAACCTATTATTTATATGATTTTACTGGTTGTTCTTATCCTGGCTTTTTACATTCTGCTGGTTTTGTTTGTTGTCATTATGTGCTGGAAACGAAACCCCTCATTCCATTTTCTTTATAATGGTTATCTCATGTGGCATAAAGCAGCTGGCTAGATTGCGTCAAACTGTTTTATTCCATTTTCAGAATAAATATGCATAGTGGTTACAATACCTGGGAGATGGATTAATAGACTTTCCTGAATGCATTGCACAGTGATGATAGAATATACTCAGGACTGCTGCACTATGCTAAATGATATGAGAAACTAGGAAATTTGCCCAGCCGTATCATCACTTGAAGGGTCTTGTTCTTCCAGAATGAGAGATCAGACTTGAATGCCGTCTCTCTACAGCAAGGTACAGTCTGACCAACCCTTTAATGTATCTTTCCACATTAATTATTTTGTGGAGCACCTTTCGTTGTAAAGATAAGAGCCAAAACAGATTTTGGATGCAGCATTTCAGATGTTGCTGTGATTGTTGTACCATTTTCTGACACAATAATTCTACAAACTGCAGACTGATGCTAAAGCCTCATGCACACTGCGCATTGAAAATGGCACTTTTAGTAGCGTTTTACTTTTTTTTATTTTTTCCGGCCTCTAAATGCCCCTCAATGTTAGCCTACATTGACTTGAAAAAGTATTCACACCTCTTGAAATGTTCCACATTTTGTCCTGTTACAACCAAAAACGTAAATGTAATTTATTGGAATTTTATGTGATAGACCAACACAAAGTGCCACATAATTGGGAAGTGGAAGTAAATTGATAAATGGTTTTAATTTCTTTTACAAATAATTATATGAAAAGTGCGGCGTGAATTTGTATTCAGCCCCCCTGAGTCAATACTTTGTAGAACCTTTTGCTGCAATTACAGCTGCAAGTCTTTTTGGAGATATCTCTACCAGTCCATTCTTGTTTGCAAAAATAGCTCAAGCTCTGTCAGATTGGACAGAGAGCATCTGTGAACAGCAATATCTTGCCACAGATTCTCAATTAGAATTAGGTCTGGACTCTGACTGGGCCATACTAACACATGAATATGCTTTAGTTTAAACCATTCCATTGTAGCTCTGGCTGTATGTTTAGGGTTGTTGTCCTGCTGGAAGGTGAACCTCCTTCACAGTCTCAATTCTTTTGCAGACTCTAACCACTTTTTATGATTCTTCGGCTCCACCCATCTTCCCATCAACTCTGAACAGTTTTTATGTCCCTGCTGAAGAAAAGCATCCTCACAACATGATGCTGCCACCATCATGTTTCACAGTGGGGATAGTGTGTTCAGGGTGATGTGCAGTGTTTGTTTTCCACCATACATAGCGTTTTGCTTTTAGGCCAAAAAGTTACATTTTGGTTTCATCTGACCAGAGCACCTTCTTCCACATGTTTGCTGTGTCCCCCACATGGCTTCTCGAAAACTGTAAAAGGGACTTCTTATGGCTGTCTTTGAACAATGGCTTCCTTCTTGCCACTCTTCCATAAAGGCCAGATTTGTGGAGTGAAAACGACTAATAGTTGTCCTTTCGACAGACTCTCCCACCTGAGCTGTGGATCTCTGAAGCTCCTCCAGAGTTACCATGGGCCTCTTGGCTGCTTCTTTGATTAACCACTTCAATACTGGGCACCTTTGCCCCCTTTCTTCTCTGAACAATTTTAAGCGCTCTTGCATTTTCAATGACAATTGCGCGGCTATGCAACACTGTACCCAAATTACATTTTTATAATTTTGTTCCCATAAATAGAGCTTTCTTTTGGTGGTATTTATTCACGACTTTGTTTTGAAATTTGTGCGATATAAGCGAAAAAAGAGCAAAAATTTGAAAAAAAAAAATGTTTACTGGTACCAGTAAATTAAAACATTTTTTTCTCAGCGTACTGTCCCTTTAAGAGCGCTGGCTCCTATTTTTTATTTTTTTAAATGCCACTGCAAGAGGTACAGTCTCTGGGTCTTGTGTCCACATTCTCCACCAATTTGTAGGGGATCAGACTCAATGCAGGTATTGCTGGAAGGCTGTGGAGATACCCTGAGTGTTACAAATCCGTCGCTAATATGCGGTACAAATTACCCACATTTGTTAGCTAAACAGTAATGGTATATATGTGCGTTATCCCTAGCTAGAGTGGGAGACTAGAATTCCGAGTAATTTACAGCGGGCGTTGGAGAGGTCTACACAGGTCTTGGGATCTAAATCCCTTTTATGGGAAAGTTTGAGGGTGGCTATAGTAGAAAGGAGCTGGGCAATATCGGCAGATCTAGCTTTCTGTAAGCTGGAGCCGTGTTGTATAAAAACCCCATGAAGTACGCATTTCGGGGCTTCCCATTTAACTAGGGGGTTAGTATCATTAGACCTGTGAGTCAAAACAAAGTAATGGATCGCCTGTTTAATCGCTGCCACACAAGGTGTGTCTTTCATTAAATTGCAATTTAAGAGCCAGAAAGACTTCCTATGGACCTTAGGAGGGTGCTATGCGTAGGTGTATAGAGGCCTGGTCAGACCACAGTACATTACTAGTGTTGAGCAGAATATGCCATATTCGAATTCGCGATATATCTCGAATATATAGTCGAATATTCGACATATATTCGCTAAATACGAATATTCATGATATTTTTTCGAAATGAAATGATTGCGAATTTTCGCTATCGCGAATGCGAATGCGATTTCGAATTGCGAATTGCGAATGCGAATATTCGAGAAATGCGGAATGGAGCACTCTGATTGGCACAGAATATTCGTGATATATTACAATATAAAATAATTGCGAATATTCGAGAAATGCGGAATGGAGCACTCTGATTGGCTCAGAATATTCGTGATATATTACAATATAATATAATTGCGAATATTCGAGAAATGCGGAAGGAGCACTCTGATTGGCTCAGAATATTCGTGATATATTACAATACAAAATAATTTCGAAATTTCGAGAAATGCGGAATGGAGTACTCTGATTGGCTCAGAATATTCGTGATATATTACAATGTAAAATAATCGCGCGATATCGCTATTGCCGAATAATCGCATTGCGATTTTTCGGCAATATAAAATGAGCGCTGCAGCTACTCGGCCCAAGGTCTCTAATCATACCAGCAATGCTTTTAGACGTCGATGGGGATCTCTAGGATGTGATCTGTTCTAAAAAAAAATTGAAAACATTCGAATATTCGAAATAGCGAATATTCGCCGCGATATTCGCGATATTCGCGAATACTCGAATATGCAATATTCGTAGCGAATATTCGCAATGCGAATATTCGAGAGCAACACTATACATTACCAAGGGACGTCTTAAGAGGAAGGTCTAACAGGGATTGGGAGACAAGGAAATTGCTAATACGGCTATAGTAATTATGGGCCACTGAGTAACAGCTGTAGTCTCTCTCGAAGGGGTGTTATATGCACCAAACATCCACCAGTTGAGCGGAGTGTATGAGTGACTTAATGTGTGTGACAGTGGAGTGAGGTATGGAAGACTTACCCGAGGAGGTGTCCAAGGCCCGGGAAAGAGTCACGTTGAGGTAATTCTTTCAGTATCATTGATAGGAAATCACCCTGGTTTTATTTTTGTATGTAATTTATTTGTACTATAACCCTGTCCAAGTTATTTCCTTTGCACCATCAAACTTGTAACATGGGGTGGGAGAATTGTTAGTTTTGTTAGTGCTGGCTTTGGGCAGTGTGAAAAAGAGTGTAACAGACACTCTCAGCTTACGCAACTGCAGCCAGCAAACCTGCTGGGAAGCCATAGTCCAGTCTGAATAATGTGTCTGGGTTTCAGACAGTCCAAACCCGAACTGTCCGGGTAAATCCCAGACAGGTGGCAACCCTAGCCCAGGAGCCATTTTTCAATGTATTTTTCACAGCTAGGGACCAGCTGTATTCTGGTGGGGGGTGAGTGTAGGACCCACTACCTTAGGTAGGTGCTAAGTGTAGGTTTTTTGTGTAAGGCCGCGTACACACGTCCGAGAACCTCGTCGGGCTAAACTCATCGTTCCGCCTGACGAGGTTCCCGATGAGCGGTCGAAATAGCTCGTCGAGCCAAAGTTCTCATTAAACAACAAGGAAAAAGAGAGCGTGCTCTCTTTTTTGGCTCGACGAGCTTCCCGACGGGACGCTCGTCGCAAGTGTACACACGACCGAGAACCTCGGCAGAATATGTCTCCCAGCGAGCTTCTCGCTGGATTCTGGCGAGAAGCTCGTTCGTGTGTACGGGGCCTAAGCTGCCAGCGCAGGTAAATTTAGGCAGGCCTATGCTGTGAGCTAGGCCTGTTTGTTTTGATCTGGGGGCAGGGAAGTGGTTTAGTGTAGAAGTGGGTGACTGACATGTGCCTTGGCTCTTGGGTGCCTCCTCTGTTTTCAGGGAGAATGTTCTGGAAAAGGGGCAGGGCAGAGAGCTGGAGTGACATGGGATGCATGTGGGAGTCCTGACCAATCCCCAACTAGGATTGGCCGGGGGCAGGCATCCTATATACACCCATGGTCAGCCTGCTGGGGAGAGGAGCTGGATGTAGAGCCAGAGGGAGAGACTGTGGGAGTTTTGTGTCAAGTCGCTGCAACCAGGAGGGCGGGCAGGATTTGCAATCGGACTTGCTGGGATCAGTAGTCCATCTACATTTATTTTCTATCAAATCAGTTGCTACCACAAAGTACTGCAGACTCTGACCTACAAAGGGCTGTCAAGTAAATACACTGGGACTTATTCAGAGTGAGGCCTAGTCATGTGCTGATTAGAGTTGCCACCTCATCCCTTTAAAAAGGAACATATATTAATTACACAGGTTCTGTGGCCAATTAAGGTGGTAATTAAACTCACATGGTGCTTTATCTGTATTAAATTAGCCTCAGAATCTGTGTAATTCAGATGTGTTCCTTTTAAAGGGATGAGGTGGCAACCCTAGTGCTGATGGTGTGATAGGAGTATTAAAGTTGGACAGTGAAGCAGTGTGCTGGAGGAAGAAGTGTTCTGAGGTGAAGGACTGCCAAGTTTAGAGTCAACCATCTTGTTCAGCTGAGAAGTGTGACAAACAATATTCATCCTATGGGCATCCCCAACCATTTTCCTCAACCAAGTTCAATCCCCTAAAAAACAAAAAAAAACAAGCAAGAGTTCATTGACTGAGAAGCGTGTCTAATGGATGTCTGGCAGCGGGGTGAAATGTGTGGATGCTGTAACACGTAGCAACCCCACAGGGCCATCACTACATATATAATATATTAGATCATTTTTTTATAAATGTATATATATTTTAGGGCTGTGCAAATTAACTTTTAATTAATCGATTAATCTTTAATTTTTTTGATCGAATAAAATCTTTTTGATCGATTAAAATTCTTTTGATTGGTACTCACCTCTCTGCCGGCTTCTAGGCCTTCAGGGAGTTCCCGGAGGGTCGGTGACGTCACAGACACTGGCGGAGCTTGCCGTGTCCATCTGAAGGGCTCCTTTGCCGTGTCTTCATATCTGCATGCCGGTGGGACCTTACTATCTGCCACACGCAAGGGCTGTTACACTTTCCTCCATCACTTCCCTCTATCAACCTGGGATTCTACAACCATCCACTGGGAGTTGTGATAGTTCCCTTCATGGGACATCTACATGCCGACAGACTGATGTTAACCCCTCCTCATCTGGATTCAGCAGTAGTATCGTTGTACACATTTTTATACCAGTATCATACTTAGCTACATGTTTTTTATGACTGCTTTTGCTACCGTTTGGTATTACTCGCACCATTTTTACAGTTTATGTAGCTACATCGATTTTATTTCCAGTGCAATATTTGTTTGGTTACCTACTTGAAGACTATAAAAGTTTTAATGCTATTCCCATCGAGCGCTGCCTTTGTGTGTTTTTTGTATCCTGCTATCCATTTTCCCAGTGGTTGGTAGCTGCACTGGGAATCGGCCTACAAGGAGATCAGCTAAAAAGTAGTTGGATCTGTATGTGCGCTATAATTAATCAAAATTAGTCGATTAATCGATTAAAAAGAAAAGCGATTAATCGAACACAAACATTTTGATCAGTAACAGCCCTAATATATTTTATTATTATGTTTTCTAGAAAGATAAATAGAAAATGTTGCATTCACTAGTTGGCCTTCTACCTTGTTAATCTCACTCCTTTACTGCAGAAAGCCTATTGATTATAACAGCTCAGGCTAAAATGAGACACACAGTGGAATCATCAAAGTGACTCATCCGCCTTGCTTCCACTTACTAATACTGCTGTGCTCCCTCTCTAGAAATCCCCTAATGCTTTAGAATCTGTCATGGATGAACCTTCCTGTGTCAAATTTATATTTGTAGGATTTTTTATGTATATGAATAGGAAACAAAAATCTATACAATATCACATTATGAGCATATCAATGTAAAAATAAAGAAATAAAAACAATCCTATTATAATTTACCTTTAAAGGACTTGCTGTATTAACCGCTTTAGCCCCAGGAGATTTTACCCCCTTCCTGACCAGAGCACTTTTTCCAATTTGGCACTGCGTCGCTTTAAGGCCCCTTTCACACTGGGGCGGGAGGTGCGGAGGCGGTATAGCGGCGCTATTATTATTAGCGCCGCTATACCGTCGGAATTGCGGCGGTATTCGGCCGCTAGTGGTGAGGTTTTAACCCCCGCTAGCGGCCGAAAAAGGGTTAATACCGCCGGCAATGCGCCTCTGCAAAGGAGCATTGCCGGAAGTATAGTCGCGGTTTCCCATTGATTTCAATAGGAATGAGCGGTGGAGGAGCGGTAAACACACCACTCCTCTCACCGCTCCAAAGAAGCTGCTAACAGGACTTTTTTGAACGGTCCTGCTAGCGCACCGCTCCAGTGTGAAAGCCCTTGGTCTTTCACACTGGAGAAACAGCATCCGTTTTTTAGGGACGGTTTGCAGGCACTATTTTTGGTGCAATAGTGCCTGCAAACAGCCCCAGTGCGAAAGGTGCCTAACTGACAATTGCAAAGTCGTGTGACGCTGTACCCAAACAAAATTTACGTACTTTTTTTCCCCACAAATAGAGCTTTCTTTTGGTGGCATTTGATCACCTCTGTGCTTTTTATTTTTTGTGCTATACACAAAAGAAGAGCGACAATTTAGAAAAAAAAACACAATGGGGGTTATTTATTAAAGGCACTATAAGTGCAAAGTGCATTTGAAATTGCACTGAAAATGCTAGATTCAGGTATAATTGCGTAATTTTGTGTTAGCGTAGCGTACGCTGTTTACACTACGCCGCCGCAACATTTACGGGCAAGTGCTGTATTCACAAAGCACTTGCCTGTAAAGTTGCGGCGGTGTAGCGTAAATGGCCCATCTTAAGTCAAATTGGGCAGATATGGGGAGTGTATTATTTAAATAACGCGCAATCCCACGCCGAACGCACTGCGCATGCGCCGGCCGTGAATTTATCCCAGTGCGCATGCTCCAAATCACGACGCCAATACGCAATGTAAACGACGTGAATGTCACTTACTCAAAGCCCTATTCGCAAACGTTTCACGTAAACGACGGGCGGACGTTTGGGAATTGGCGTAGAGGCTCATTTGCATATTTTAAACGGGAACGCCACCTAGCGTCCAGCCTAAATATGAAAATAAGATTAGACGGCGTGAGAGACTTTGCCTTTCGTAAATAACCCCCAATATCTTTAACTTTTTGCTATAATAAATATCCCGTATTTAAAAAAACAAAAAAAATTCCTCAGTTTAGACCTATATGTATTTTTCTACATATTTTTGGTTAAAAAAAAAAATCGCAATAAGCGTATAGTGATTGGTTTGCTCAAAAGCATCTACAAAATAGGGGACATAATTATGTAATTTTTATTATTATTATTTTTTTTACTAGTAATGCCAATGATCTGCGATTTTTATTGGCACTGCAACATTATGGCGGACAGATCGGACACTTTTGACACATTTTTGAGACCCGTGACATTTATACAGCGATCAGTGCTATAAAAATGCACTGATTACTGTATAAATGTCACTGGCACTGAAGAAGTTAACACTAGGGGGCGATCAAGGGGTTAACTGTGTTCCCTCTCTGTGTTCTAACTGAAGGGGGATGGGACTTATTAGGGGAAATGACAGATCGCTGTTCATACTTTGTATGCACACACGATCAGTCATTTCTCCCCTAAAGGACCGGGATCTGTGTGTTTACACATCCGGTTCTCGCTGTGTCACGTGGGTGCCCAGCGATTATCATCGCGCCCGCCGGGTACTCACATTGGCTCCGGGGGCAAGCAGTAGGCACGTGCCTCCGGGAGGGGGGGCATGCGCACCCCTAGTGGCCACAGGGCGAAGCGACGTAACATAACATTGTTTCGCCCAGCCATGCTGCCGCAGTAAAACTGCGGCATCTGATCGGCAAGTGGTTAAATTCCTTTCATTCTAGCAGCAGTGAAAAGCGATCTGATGTTTATTTCTTTTAAGAGCACAGTAAAAGGAGGTTTGCAGGCATTCAGGAAGCAAAAGAGATGCCTGTTTTTTTTCCCCATTTACTACCAAATGGTGGTTTTGCATTGCAAGCATTTTGCTGCGTGGCGTCATTCCCTTACAGGCAGTTCCACCTGTAAAATTTGGCCTGCCACTAAGGATGAGCTCCGGCGTGTTCCCATAGTACACGTGCAGAGTCCGCCAGGAAGTCAGCACGGCGCTGCGCTAATCACAGGCAGGGAGACATTGTCCTGATGCTCGGCTGCAGAGATTGGGAAATGTCTCCCTGGCTGTGATTAGCACAGCGCCGTGCTGACTTACTGGCGGACTCTGTACGTGTACTATGTGAAGACGCTGGAGCTCATCCTTACTTGTCACATTTAAATTGCCAGACCACAAAGTATTGTGGATGAGGCAATGCTGTCAATCACAGCTAGTGAGCCAATGGCTGTGATTAGGCTCGGAAACCAGCCTGCTGGAATGTCCCCCATAGCAAGAAGCTTACTATTGTGGGCACTGGGCATGGGGGAGGGGCCAGGAACACTGGCAGGGGCCCCAAAAAGAAGAGGATCAGGCTGCTATGTGCAAAACTATTACACAGAGAAGGTAAATATGACATGTTTGTTATTTAAAAAAATATGTTGCTATTATTTTAACCACTTCATTACTGGGCACTAAAACCCCCTTCCTGCCCAGACCAATTTTCAGCTTTCAGCGCTGATGCATTTTGAATGACAACTGCGCGGTCATACAATGCTGTACCCAAATTATATTTTTATCATTTTTTCCCCAAAAATAGAGCTTTCTTTTGGTGGTATTTGATCACCTCTGCCGTTTTTATTTTTTGCGCTATATAAATTTTTTTTTTTTTTTTTTTTACTCTTTGTTATAATAATATCCCAATTTAAAAAAAAAAATTATAATTTTCCTCAGTTTAGGCCGATACGTATTCTTCTACATATTTTTTGTAAAAAAAAAAATCACAATAAGCAAATATTGATTGGTTTGCGCAAAAGTTATAGCACCTACAGGGGATAGATTTTTTAATTTTTTAATTTATTTTACTAGTAATGGCGGCGATCTGCGATTTTTCTTTTGTCAGGTCTGCGATATTGAGGCGGACACACCGCACACTTTTGACACTATTTTGGGACCATTCACATTTACACAGCGATCAGTGCTATAAAAATGCATTGATTACTGTATAAATATGACTGGCAGTGAAGGGGTTAACTCTAGGGGGCGAGGAAGGGGTTTAATGTGTAAACTGGGAGTGATTCTAACTGTGTGGGGGGAGGGGGACTAACTGGGGGAGGTGACTGATGCTATGTCCCTATGTACAAGGGACACAGCATCGGTCTACTCTCTCCTTGACAGGACGTGGAGCTCTGTGTTTACACACAGAGCTCCACGTCCCTGCTGTCATCGCCGATCGCGGGTACCAGGCGGACATCGCGGCCGCCAGGCATGCGCATCGGCTTCTCGGCGATTCACCGGGCAGAGTTTTTCCCCGCTGCACGCCCCCAGATGCAAATAGGACGTCCAGGGACGTTCACCCAGCACTTGAGGGCCACGCTGTGGACGTCTTTCGTCTACAGCGCGGGTCTCAAGTGGTTAACCGCTTCAATACCGGGCTTTTATACCACCTCCATACCGGGCCTATTCTGACACTTCTCTCCTACATGTAATAATCATCATTCTTTTGCTAGAAAATTACACAGTACCCCCAAACATTATATATGTTTTTTTTAGCAGACACCCTAGGGAATAAAATGGCGGTCATTCCAAAGTTTTATATTGCACGGTATTTACGCAATTATTTTTCAAATGCCTTTTTTTTGTAAAAAAAATTGTTTTATGAATTAATAAAATAACAAAACAGTAAAGTTAGCCCAATTTTTTTTGTATTATGTGAAAGATTATGTTACACCGAGTAAATAGAGACCCAACATGTCACGCTTTAATTATGCGCACACTCATGGAATGGCGCCAAACTTCGGTACTTAAAAATCTCCATAGGCAACGCTTTATTTATTTTTTACAGGTTACAGTTTAGATTTACAGAGGAGATCTAGTGCTAGATTAGTTGCTGGCACTCTAACGCACGCGGCGATACCTCACATGTGTGGTTTAAACGGCGTTTACATATGTCGGCGGGACTTGCGTGTGCGTTCGCTTCTGCACGCGAGCTATCGGGGACAGGGGCGTTTTAATTTTTTTTTTATCTTTTATTATTTTTTTTTACTTATTTTTTATTTATTTTTCCACTTTTTTCATTTTTTATTTTTTTTCCACTTTTATTCCTATTACAAGGAATGTAAACATCCCTTGTAATAGGAAATGTGTGTGACAGGTCCTTTTTATGGAGAGATGTGGGGTCAATAAGACCTCACATCTCACCTTCAGGCTGGAAACCATGAGATCGGTGAAAAAAAATTCATGAATGGTGACTTACAGCCGCAATTGCGGCTTTGTTTACATACGGGGACCCGGGCGTGACGTCATCAGATCGCGCCCGGGTCCTCCGTCGGTCATAGAGATGACTGGTGACCATCTGGTCATCAGTCATCTCTATGCTTCCTGCCGCCGCCGACGATTCGTTCTCCGGGCCCCCGAAGGTACATGTGAGCCTGGAGAAGCACCGGATGGCGGCGGGAGGGGGGGGATGTCCCCTCCCGCGGCCTGTAAGAACGATCAAACGGCGGAACCGCCGCTATGATCGTTCTTACATTGTGCAGAATCGCCGGCTGAAGAAGAGGATATCTGGATGATGCCTCTGGCTGCAGGCATCATCCAGATATTCGCCTGCAATGCCCAGGCCGTCAATTGACGGCCACTTAGGATGGTAAATCCCATCCCAGGCCGTCAATTGTATATGGCTGGGTATTGAAGTGGTTAAAGGATAACTAAACTCGAGCACAAAAATGTACTATTTCACAGCTTATAATACTGATGCCGCGTACACACGATCACTTTTTGTGCTGAAAAAAAAACGAACGTTTCATGTGAACGAAACAAAACAACGTTTTTCAAACTTAATTTTCCAAAACGACGTTGCATACATGTGAACAAGTGAAGAAAAAAGGGGCGCTATCTGCTAATATATTGAACATATAGTATACAACATAAAAGTGAACAATATAATATTGAACAATATAAATAAAAATAAAAATCGTGGCACAACAATATGAGCAAATAAATAACAAACAAGTGAATACAATATAAATGCAAATAGTTATAATAATAATAAACAGTGAATGTCTGCACAAAGTCCATCAAAAATTAAGATGGGCATTGATGTGCTGAGAAACAATTGTAATCTTAAAAAGTGCTTTGTGTTGGATCATCCAAATATAGTAATCCACCTTCACCAAAGTGCCACCGCAAGTGAGGATAGATGGCTCCTTACCCGATGTTGTTGACCTATTACTTAAAATAAGGTCAAATAGAGCTCGAGTGTCAGCTGCTATCCATGGGGGACTCCATACCAGACCCAGTTGGTAATGGATTTCATATAATGAGAGAAACAGCTTCCATAGTATAAAACCTTTTATTTTAAAAATATGCTCAAATAACAACAGCCGATTGGCCTCTTACTTGAAGTGGTGCCCGTGTGCCCGGCACTGAGGCTGTAGGCTGTAGATATGAAGGGATATGGAGAGAGAGGTGAGGTAAGCTGGTAAAGCCGGCGTGCGTTCCACCGCCGTCAGCTTGAAACCAGGAAACCGGAAGTGGCTAGTAGTGCGTGCCCAGGTACCGCCTACACACCATCGTTTTTCCAAAATGCTCTTGCGAAGCGCGGTTACGTACACCACGTTCGACGACACTCTGTTCCATTGAAGTTCCGTCTCATAACTTGCTTCTGAGCATGCGCGGGTTTAAAAACGTTGTTTTGCTCACACAAGATCACTTTTTATGACACAAAAAATTACATTTTGAAAAACGACACAAAAAATTCAAGCATGTTCGAATAAAAATGTTGTCGTTTTTTTTTTGGTCATAAAACAACGTTTTGCCCACACACGATCATTTTAAATGACGTTTTTGAAAACGTCGTTTTTTTTCATCACAAAAAGTGATCGTGTGTACGCGCCATTAGATTTGGTACCTACATTTGTATTCTTTTGGTTATAAGCACCTGTTATAAGAACATTTTCAGCAAAAACAGAAAGTACTTATTTATCCTGCCATAAATGCAGTGTCCTAGTCACTTTCTATGAACTACGCCAAAGAGTATCTTTCCTTCCTAGCTATCTTCTGTAAACTACCAATTGCTCTGCCCTCTGTGTAATGGAGTTACAGACATGTTTGGAGTCCATATCAGGAAAGCACCTTAGACCGGCTATACGCGGTTCGAATCTCAACCGGTTTAGCAGGAACCGGCGAAGATTTGAACCATTAATGGGCAGTCTGAATGAACCAAGTTGATCAATCCATGAACTTGGGTACACCCAGCCTGCTGGATTCTCTGCGTGGGGACGGCTTTCCACTCCCATTCACTCCGGTAAGCTTTTTTACAACCGGTGGTGCTCATATTGTACACTCACTCAACGCTGATATCACAAGGAACATGTTTTTTCTTCTCTTAAAGCGGAGCTCCGCACACAAAAAATATTAAAAGCCAGCAGCTACAAATACTGCAGCTGCTGACTTTTAATAGTAGGACACTTACCTGTCCTGGAGTCCAGCGGCGTCCGCAGCAGACGACGAGCGATCGCTTGTCACCCTGCTGCTCCCCCCTCCATCCACTGTGAGGGAACCAGGAAGTGAAGCGCTCCGGCTTCACTGCCAGTTTCCCTACGGCGCATGCGTGAGTCACGCTGCGCCCACCGATTGGCTCCCGCTGTGTGCTGGGAGCCAGGTGTTCCCAGCACACAACGGGGGGCGACGGGATGTGATGACATGCCCGTATTTTGCCTGAGAATGCTGGGCCGGAAGTGGGTGCAAATACCTGTCTTTAGACAGGTATCTGCACCCCCCTCCCCCCTGAAAGGTGTCAAATGTGACACTGGAGGGGGGGAGGATTCCGATCAGTGCGAGTTAGGGTGGAGCTCCGCTTTAATTCAGTTTATTTCTTTTCACCATTATTCTTCCACAGACTTAAAGGATCACGAAAGGATTTTTTTTTTAGCTAAATAGCTTCCTTTACCTTACTGCAGTACTGGTTTCATGTCCTTATTGTTCATTTTTGCTTTGAAGTTGCTGTAATCCTGCTCTGTTCTCCACACTTCCTGCTTGTCTGTTTCCTTATAACCACAGTGCTGGGAGCTTTCTCACGATGGTCTAAGCTGTCATTGTTGTGTGTCTAAAACTTCCCAGAACAAATCAGATTCATTTTAAAAACAAAACACTGCCTTGGATTTGTTTGTTTTTGTTCTGTGTTTCTATTTCTACTTCACAGAAACATGAAGCCAGTTCAAAAGTGAAACTAACCTGCAGGCACATTATATGATTGATTTTTATCTATTTTTAATCATTTTGAAAAGGAATCAGTTAACTTTTATGTCTCTATACCCTGTAAACAGTCATTTCAGCAAAAACATTTTTTTCCCTTTAGTGACCCTTTAACCACTTCAGTCCCTGTGTATGCTCAATTGACGGCAGCTTAGGGGATCTGAATATCCAAGCTGCCGTCAATTGACGTCATCGTGTTTTCCGACCACTGGGGCGTCCCCGAGATGCCGATGCGCGTGCCTGGCGGTCGCAATGTCCGCCAGGTACCCGCTGATCGGCAGTTTTAGAGCAGGGACGTGAAGCTCTGTGTGTAAACACAGAGCTCCACGTCCTGTCAGTGAGGCGCCGTACACACGGCCGAGGTTCTCGCTGAAAACCAGCGAGAACCTCGCTGGAAGCTGCATTTCAGCGAGGACCTCGGCCGTGTGTACGGTCTCGGCGAGCTTCCCGTCGGGAAGCCCGTCGAGCCGAAATAGAGAGCACGCTCTCTATTTCCTCGACGGCCCGCCTGGAAGAATGGCTGGTTGCCATTCCCGACGGGCGGGTCGCCGATTTCGACGGCCGGGAGAGAACCTCGACGGGCGGAACGATGTGTTCTGCCCGTCGAGGTTCTCTGCCGTGTGTACACGGCCTGAGAGGAGACAGATGCTGTTTCTCTTGTACATAGGGAGACAGCATCGGTCACCTCCCCCAGTCACCCCCCTCCCCCCACACAGTTAGAACACACCCAGGACTCACATTTAACCCCTTCTTCACCCCCTAGTGTTAACCCCTTCACAGCCAGTCACATTTATACAGTAATTAGTGCGTTTTTATAGCACTGATCGCTGTATAAATGTGAATGGTCCCAAAAATGTGTCAAAAGTGTCTGATGTGTCCGTCGCAATATCGCAGTCCTGACAAAATTCGCAGATCGCTGTATTACTAGTAAAAAAAAAAAAAAAAAATTGTCAGAATTCTATCCCTTATTTCCTAGCCACTATAACCTTTGCGCAAACCAATTACTATATGCTTATTGCAATTGTTTTTTTTTACCAAAAATATGTAGAATACATATCCGCCTAAACTGAGAAAAAAAAAATATTTTTGAAAAAAAATTGCATTTTTATTATAGCAAAAAGTAAAAAATATTCTGTGTTTTTTTTTTCAAAATTGTCGCTTTTTTTTGTTTATAGCGCAAAAAAAAAAAAAACGCAGAGGCGATCAAATACCACCAAAAGAAAGCTCTATTTGTGGGGGAAAAAAGGACGTCAATTTTGTTTGTAAGGCACGTCACACGATCGCGCAATTTTAATTTAAAGCGACGCAGTGCTGAAAGCTGAAATTTCGCCTGGGCAGGAAGGGGGTATATGTGCCCAGTAAGCAAGTGGTTAATAATAATTTTGACTCATTCAGAGTTTAATTTACAATTTTCTGTTCATTCACAATGGTTTATATTGCTTCTTACATACGTATGACTTTGTAGCTGTACAGAATTTTTAAGCGCTGCACCTATTTTTTATTTCTAGACACAAATACTGAATGTGTAGTAAATGTCCCAAAAATATATTCCAGAACATAATTTTTTTTTTTTCAAATATAGTTTTTATTGTCAATTTTCACATAAAACAGAGTAATGTAAACAGTTAGCAAGCGGTCTAAACGCTTTACAATATAGACATAGTATGCAACAAATAGGAACATAGAGATTGTCATTGTAACATTGGTAACCTTAGTAGTGCAGCAACATTCATATATCTACCATCCAGGTAACATTTGGAATTATTGAAGCAGTGAAGTTTCATATTAAAGCTTATATTGTTTCTTACCGTGCAACCTCGGGGGGCGTGTGAAGGGCAGAACCACTCAAGCACCCCTCTAAGGGAGCAAGACTGTGCTCGAGTATTCCACCCCACCAGGTCCCGTTTGGGGGTCATAGGTTGGGGTAGTTAGTCAGGAGGGCGAGTAGGACATTTATCACCGTTACAGGTTAAACATTTTGACAAAGGAAGGGGATTCCGTCCAGTCCTTCCACTGTTGCCATAAGTGGAGCTGCATCAGTCTGTCCCCCTGTTTCAAAGCTAGAGTCGTCTCGTAAATGAAATGTTCCTGTGTGGTGCGGATAACATCTACCACCGTGGGAGGGTCAGGGTCCTTCCACTTCCTTGTGATGCTAAGGCGGGCTGCCAGGAGTATATGTACTATGATGTACCGCATCGGGTTAGGGAGCCGGTCGATGTCTAGGGATAGAAGAGCCATTGATGGGCATTCTTCTAGTGAAATGTCAGTGACTGCAGATATAAGGTTAAAGACAGAGTGCCAGTAACGTTTGAGTTTGGGACATTTCCAGAATGTGTGTATCAAATCACCACTCTGTCCACAGTTCCTCCAGCAGGAGGCGGACAGCGTTGCGCTAAACTTAGACATTCTGTCGGGGGTCAGATACCACCGGTGAGTTAGTTTGAATGCGAGTTCCCATAGAGAGGAGCAACATGTGGCTTTGTAGGTGGATAAACAGGCCTTCTCCCATTTGAGAAGCGAGAAGGTTTGTCCTAGATCTTTTTCCCAGCGTGCAAGGGCTGCTGAGCTGGTAAAGGTAGTCTTTTGGTGCAGAATGTTGTAGAACAAGGATATTCCCTTCTTTCTAGTTGTGGGGGATTTAAAGAAGATCCAAGCTATCTGAGGGATCTTCCACGAGAGAGATTTGAGCTTGGCAAGGCAGTGTTGGGTGCGAATGTACAGATACCTATCAGTTTGTGGGAGAAGGTATTCTTTTAAGAGCATGGGGAATGTTTTAGTTTTACCCTCGGCAATAATGTCTGAGACGTATGCAATACCTTTGTGTTTCCATCCCGTGTAGGAAGAGGATTCAATGAGATGTCTCAACGTGTCAATAGGAATGGGCCAGGTCGCTAGGTTGGGGTGAGTGCTCGTAAGTTTAGAGAACTTGGACCAGGTTTTGATGGATGCTACTATGGGGGGTGACATCTGAGCGAAGTGAGTTTTGCCTAATAATGACGCGAACAGCCAGGCCTGTATGTTTTTTCCCGGGATGAATGATGCTTCCATCTGTCCCCATGTTGTGGATGGGGAGGGGTTTGTAAACCAATCTTTTGATTGTACTAAAATAGAGGCCATATAATAGTCCTGGAAATCGACGTATCCCAAGCCCCCAGCTAAACGGTGCTTAATTAGTTGGGAGTGGCCGCATCTAGCTTTTTTACCTTTCCAAACAAATTTGGACAAGATTGTTTGAAGAGATTTGAAGTAGTTGAGTGGGATAGGGATAGGGATAGTTCTAAACAAGTACAATATTTGGGGTAGGTGGAACATTTTGAACGCCGCTAGTCGGCCCATCCATGAGAACTCGAAGGACGCCAGCCTGGTAAGATCAGCCTGTAGTTGTAATCTTAACGTAGATAATTAGACGCGAATAACGATTTGGTGGATTTAGTCAGTTGGATGCCCAGATAAGTCAAACTGTGATCTGCCCAAGCATATGGGAATTGGAGTTTGATTTGTTGACTAGTGGGTGTATCTAAACCTAGGTCCAGTATGTAAGATTTGGCTTCATTGACCTTGTAATAAGAGACATCGCCGAACCAGGCTAGCGTCTTCTGGATCTCAGGGATAGAGCGGGTAGGGTTTGTGACCATAAGGATCACGTCGTCCGCGAACAGGCTAATTTTGTGTTCTTGATCTGCTAGGGGAATGCCAGATATGGCCGGGTTAGACCGAATTCTTTCTGCCAGGGGTTCCATGACAAGGTTGAAAATAATGGGTGATAGTGGACATCCCTGCCTTGTACCGTTGGAGATTTGTAGAGGTGCGGAGAGGGCATCTGCAGAGAAGACCTGCGCAGTGGGATTGGAGTACAGGGCCATTATAGCATCACGGATTGTACCTTTAATGCCAAATTTTGACAGGACCGCTGAGATATAATCCCAGTGGACCCTGTCAAAGGCCTTTTCGGCGTCTAGGGATAGTAGTAGTGCTGGGGTTTTAGTGGTTTCTACATGGTGAATGATGTTAATCATCCGTCTTGTGGCATCAGAGGCCTGCCGACCTTTAGTGAATCCTGATTGATTCGGGGAGATAAGGATTGGGAGTAAATCTTCTAATCTTTTGGCAATCATTTTTGCAAATAATTTTACATCGAGGTTAAGTAAGGAGATGGGACGAAAGTTTTTCGGGGTGGTGGGTTCCTTTCCCGGTTTGGGTAGGGTCACCACCAAGGCTTTGAGCATTTCGGGAGGGAACGACGAGGATGTCGCAGCTGAGTTGAAAACTTGGCATAGTGTAGGAGCTAGAATGTCTTTAAACTGTTTGTAGTATTCCCCAGTGAAGCCGTCGGGGCCTGGTGATTTAGAGTTGGGCAATGTTTTTATGGCTGATATGATTTCAGTGATTGAGAAGGGGGAGTTTAGGTCTGCCAGCTGTTGGGGAGTTATAGAAGGGAGATTTAGGGGATCTAGAAAGTCATGGATCATCTCAGGAGAGGGTTGGGCTGTAGTCGGGTCCGCTGCTAAGTTATACAGGTCCGCATAATACGCACTAAAGGCGTTTGCTATTTCTTGGGGTTTGAGGAGCTTTTCGTTAGTGTGAGGATGCTGTATGTAAGGGATTTTTGTTTTAGCCCTGTGACCTTTAACCCTTTGAGCCATCGCTTTGCCTGCCTTATTGCCCGTCGAGTATAAGGTGGATTTAAACCTCTTATAAGCGTTAACATGTTTATCAAGAAGGAGTGTCCTCAATTCCTGGCGGAGGGAGAATATCTTAGATTGTAAGAGTGGGGAGGGATTTAGTTTATTCAGGGATTCAGTCACGGTTATCTCATTCGTCAGTTCGTCTATGCGTTGGGTTCTTTTTTTTTAGCTCTAGCCCCCATCTGGAGAAATGAACCTCTGATGACCGCCTTGTGAGCGTTCCATACCACCAGCGGGTCGGACACTGACCCCTGATTAAGGGAGAAGTAATCTTCCAATTTCTGTTTAATGGAGTTGGAGTAGCATGGTGTTTGAAGTAGGTGGTTGTTAACCCTCCAAATATAGGAATTAGGATGACGAGCGTCATCGGTGACAGTAATGCTAACAGGAGCGTGGTCCGACCAGGTGGTGGCATGTATAGAGGAGTCTAAAATTTTGTGTAGCAATCGGCTGTCAGTCATAAACAAATCGATACGTGAGTAGGTGTTGTGACGCGGCGAAAGGAACGTGTAATCCCTCTCACTCGCATGACAGCACCTCCAAACATCATACAAGTCATTAGCATTAATGAAAGTTTCTAGAGGTGAAGAACAGCGTTTGTTGCCAGCAGTGGAGTCCATTACGGGATTTGGTACCATATTGAAGTCGCCACAGATCATCAAATGGCCTTGTTGTACTTTGCGGGCCGCTCGCAAGGTTTTTCTGAGAAAAGGCATTTGGCCATGGTTCGGGGAGTAGATCGAGACCAGGGTGTAGGTGACGTTATTGAGGATGCAGACCAGGATAATGTATCGCCCGTCCGGGTCGATAACCGAGGTCAATAGTTGAAAAATAACAGTGTTCTTGACGGCAATCATAACTCCTCGTTGTTTTTTAGAGAAGGATGACTGGAAAACATGGGGGAATTGCCTATGCTGGCATTTGGGGGAGGCCCCCGTAGCAAAGTGTGTCTCTTGGACACACAATACATCACATTTATAGTCGAGTGCGGATTTCCAAAGAGAGGAGCGTTTTACAGGGTGATTCAGCCCTTTAGCATTGAGGGAAAGAACAGTGATCCCCATTGTGGGTGGTGGTGGTGTGGCGTGGGTGTAGTTACTCACAGTTGTGGATGGTGATGCAATAGTCCAGATGGCAGAAGGTGGTGGTGGCTGTGATGGGGGGTAGACGTGCTTCTGTACAAGGAGATTTTCAGATGTTGAGCCTTCTAGGAAATAAAATGTATTAGTACAGAATTTTAATGAGATTACAAAAAAAAAAAAAAAAAAAAAAAAAGAAAAAAAGTCCCAGGGCAGTCCAAGCCTGGTTACTGCACCAATGGAATATCAACTTGCGTGGAACAATATGAGCAATGGGGGATAGGAGAATAAGAAAAAAAAGTCTATAACTGCAGAACAAAGAAAAAATAAAACAAGCACAAATTCGTCAGCAAGAACCGCTCATAAGAGCAGCTGACTAGTAATGGGGAAAGTTCAGCGAGCAGGTGTACAATCGCATAGCCGGACCGGACCAGGTCATACGTTGTATGTAGTAGTAGTATAGGGCTGGTTGATCAACGGTGGGTGGTCTTCTTTTTCTCCCGATCAGACCCGAACGTGAACGGATTAGGAGGGCCATGAGGGCCTGGGTGGTTAGGAGAGGGGTCAGGCAGGATGCCCCATGAGTGTAGCAGCTTCATTCCTCCTTCCAGTGTGGAGATGGTGTGTGGCACGCCATTGTGCGTGACCAGAATGGTCGCTGGATGGCGCCATTTGTAGACAATCTTGTGGTTATGCATGGCTTTGGTTATGGTTTTCAGTTGTCTCCTCAATTGCAGCGTGTACTGGGACAGGTCGGCATATAGTTGGATGTCAGAGTACGGAGCTGGGAGCGGAGATAGTTCTCTGGCTTTCATAAGGATCTGTTCTTTTGCCTGGTAGAAGTGTACACGAAGTAGAACATCGCGGGGGACGTCTGCTTCAAGGTGGCGCGGTTTGGGGATGCGGTGTATGCGATCGATCGTTAATTCGATCGGGGAGAGGTCTGGCAGCATAGTGGAAAATAGCGTGGCGGCAAAGTTGTGCAGGTCTTTAGGTTGGACTGATTCAGGGACCCCACGCATTTTGACATTATTGCGTCTGGACCTGTCCTCTAAATCTGCGAGTTTTGCTTTGATCCAGAGGGAGTCCTCTTTCTGATCATTACATGCATCCACCAGATCATTAACCGTCTCCGTGCATTCCTCCATCTTGCTTTCTATAAACTGTACCCTATTGTCCATGTGTTTCATTTCTATGAGAATCTGTTAATCAGTGATGATAGATTGGTCATAAGGGAAGATTGTAGTGACATGAGCATGTCCTTCATAGTGGTGTCCAGCACTGGTTGGCCAGATGTTGGGAATTGAGCTATGGAGGATTGCAGTGAGGAGATTGCAGAAGGGTTGTGTAGGCCTGTACTCACTGTGTCTGAGGCCTGGTTGGAGGCGTCCAGTCGCATCCTCGACTTCGCGGGGCTCTGTGTTATCGGGGTAGCAGGGAGTCGTCCTGGGGCACATGAGAGTGGAGTCCTGATCTTGGATGTTGTGGATGCAGGTCCGGGGAGTCTCCGTAGGACAGCGATTGCCTGCTTGCCGCTCCGTCGGCGCCATCTTGGCCTCTGCGGCGCGGCTGGAAGGAGAAGGCCTCCAGCCGCTTCAGCCCCTTTTCCTGAACCCTCTTGCGGGACATCGTTGCGGCGGAGTGATGGGAGGGTGATCGGGCAGACACTATGTGGCAGCTGCGGCGATGGTCGCCCTGTTTCGTCGCTTTGGTCCGGTCGGGTCAGCGGAGCTCACGGCTCAAGCGTCCATCTTCATGCGCGCGCAAGCCACGCCCCCTCTTCCAGAACATAATTTAATAACCAGATCCACTCCCAGATATAGTGAGGACTGCAATAGTGGATGTCAGATCAAATACTGAAAGCTTATCTACACTATCTGCTGTCTCTCCCCTCTGTAGGTTCTTGTTGGAGTTTCTTGCCATTTGAACCCTCTCGCTCTAGTCCGTTGGAGTTTATAAACTCAGGAAAATCCACATTTTAAATCAGAGGATCATGCTTTCCTCACTCAGCCACCAGGGGGCAGTATTAATTAAGCGTTTGCTACTCATTTTCTCCATAAAGCATATATATATATATTTGTAGTATATTCCTTATAGCTCATTACAAATGTAAGTTCCAGGAGAGATATTGTTTACCTAGAGTCAATGCCAGACTTATTTTATTATGATCAAATAGCAACATGTATTCTTCTTTATACTTCCCTTCTAGTAGAAAGTTTGGTGTTTAAAGCGGGGGTTCACCCTAAAAAAAAATTCTAACATTACATTGAGCCGACTGGTTAGACTGAGAGCAGCTAGAAATAATAGAGCAGGGATCTCTAAACTACGGCCCTCCAGCTGTTGCAGAACTACATGCCCCATGATGAATTGTAAAACTCTGACATTCACAGACATGACTAGGCATGATGAAAATTGTAGGGCCATAGTTTGGAGACCCCTGTAATAGAGGGATGTTTTTTAACCCCCCTGGCGGTATTCCCGGGTCAGACTCGGGGTTACATTTTTGTGCTACGATCGGTAACCCCTGAGTCAAACTCGGGCTCGCTTCGCAGCATCCACAGGCAGGGTTTACTTACCTTGTCCCTGGATCCAGCGATGCATCCCTGCTGTGTGAGCGAACGGGTGCTCACTCGATTCACACAGTGTCCCCGTGTTACGACGCACAGGGGCGGAGAACGGTGCCAAATTCAAAAATGTAAACAAACACATTACATACAGTATACTGTAATCTTAGGCCTTGTACACACGAGGGAATAAATCCGCTGAAGATGGTCCGACGGACCATTTCAGCGGAAAAATCCCCTCGTGTGTAGGGGCAAAAGGACGCTTTTTGCCGGATTCATCCGGCGGAAAAATTCCAAAGCATGCTTTGAAATATTTCCGCCGGATAGCTGGCTGGCAGATATGTCCGCTGGTTAGTACGGCAAACCAGCGGACATATCTTGCCGCACATGCGTCGTATCCTGTGAATGGATCCGACGCATGCGCGCGGAAGTGTTTACTTCCTGGTGCGGTGACGTGGCGGTCACGTGGCGGCGTCAACGTCACCGCCGCGTCACCGCGCTGTCAGCCGGCGGGGAATTTGATCCGATGGTGTGTACAGCCATCGGATCAAAACATCCCGGCGCAAATATACGCTGTAAACGGTCCGGGGACCGTTTACAGCGGATATTTCCCGTCGTGTGTACAAGGCCTTACAGATCACAGTACTGTATGTAAAAAATACACCCCCCTTTGTCCCTAGTGGTCTGCCCAGTGCCCTACATGTTCTTTTACATAATAAAAACTGTTCTTTCTGCCTGCAAACTGTCCATAGCAACCAAAACTGTCCCTTTATGTCAAAAATGGTTTTAGATCAGCTAGAAAACAGCGATAATAAATTATAATCACTTGCAGAATTGAGCGATAGCAATTTGTGGGGAAATTTGTCTTAAAAAAATAAGTAATGACAGCGACAATTCTGCAACTGAGCAAATTTCAGTGATTTTGAGTTGATTACATTATTGAATAATTTTTATTATAATTATATTATTATTTGTTATAATTATTTATTATATTAAGATTTATTATTTATTATATTATGATTTATAATTTTTTTTTTAAATGTCATACCCGGGATGCCTATTAGACTCTTGTTTGGTCAGATTTAAGTGAGTTATTCCTAAGAATTACAGGCCTACAGTATAAAACGCCAAATTTCCTTGCAAATAATGGTACCGCTTTCAGCACCTAAAATCTGAAAGAATCATACCGCCAGGGAGGTTAAAGACATGGATGAGTTTGCCCTGACTATTACAACTGAATTAAATAGCACTTTTGTTTTAGGATGCTCAGATACAGTGAAGTTCTACTTGACCACTTGAGAACCACGCTGTAGATGAAAAACGTCCACAGCGTGGTTCTCAACTGCCGGGTGGACGTCCCTGGACGTCCTGCTTTTACATTCCCCCCGCGCGCCGCCGAGGGCATGCAGCGGGGAAAAACTGTGCCCGGCGTGTCACGTGATGCCGATGAGCATGCCTGGCAGCCACGATGTCCGCCAGGTACTCGTATTTGGCAATTACAGAGCCAGGACGTGGAGCTCTGTGTCAGGGAGAGAGGAGACCGATGGTGTGTCCCTTGTACATAGGGACACAGATCAGTCACCTCCCCCAGTCAGTCCCCTCCCCCCACAGTAAGAATCACTCCCAGGATACACATGTAACCCCTTCCTCGACCCCTAGTGTTAACCCCTTCACTACCAGTCACATTTATACAGTAACAGTGCATATTTACAGCACTGTTCGCTGTATAAATGTGAATGGTCCCAAAATAGTGTCAAAAGTGTCCGATATGTCCGCCGCAATATCACAGGCCTGACAAAAATCGCAGATCGCTGCCATTACCAGTAAAAAAATAAAATAAAATAAATCATAAATCTATCCCCTATTTTGTAGATGCTATAACATTTGCAAAAACCAATCAATATACGCTTACTGCGATTTTTGTTTTACCAAAAATATGTAGAAGAATAAGCATCGGCCTAAACTGAGAAAAAAAAATGGCATATTATTATAACAAAATTAAAAAGTATTTTTTTGTTTATAGCGCAAAAAATAAAAACCGCAGAGGTGATCAAGTGCCACTAAAAGAAATCTCTATTTGTGGGAAAAAAATTATAAAAATATAATTTACATTGCAGCAAAGTGTCATTTCTTCAGTGTTCTCACTTGAAAAGATAGAATAAAATATTTACAAAAATGTGAGTGGTGTACCTACTTTTGTGAGATACTGTATGTACCCTACATTAGCGTTAGGACCTTACACTGCCAGAGCATGGGGAGAGAGGACACTGCAGGGGGCAGTCTAACAGCACAGAGGTGCGGAAAAGTGGGTAAGCAGATATCCTTTTTTATGTTCCTTAGACCTAAATCAGAAATGAACCCTTCATGTGTGGGTACAGTCCCACTGAAAGGGCTAATTTTTAAGACCCCTTAGGGCCGCGTTAGCGCAAAAAGCACCACTAGTTGCTTAACTGTCGTTTTAGCTGCGCTTTTTGGCCGCTAGCGGGCGCTTTCAACACCCCGCTAATGGCCAAAGAAAGGATTAAATATTCCTGAAAAGCACTGCTCCTGAAGCGCTTTGCAGGTGCTTCGCCAGCGGTGCCCATTCATTTCAATGGGCAGGGGCGGTGGAGGAATGCTGTATACACCGCTCCAAAGATGCTGCTTGCAGAACTTTTTTAAACAAGGCATTTCCCTATTCTGCCTTGTGACAGGACACTGATCTTCTGCTCCTTGTTATCAGGAGTAGTGATCACTGGTAGCCCAGCCCCCCCCCCACAGTTAGAATCACTCCCTAGGACACACTTAACCCCTTCCTAGCCCCCTAGAGGCTAACCTCTTCCCTGCCTGTGTCATTTACACAGTAATTAGTGCATTTTTATAGCACTGATTGCGGTATAAGTGACAATGGTCCCAAAATAGTGTCAAAAGTGCCATTACAAAAAAATAAAATAAAAATATATTAATAAAAATGCCATAAAACTATCTCTTATTCTGTAGATGCTATAACTTTTGCGCAAACCAATCAATCACAAAATAAACTGTGGGAAAACGTTTTTTTTTATATATTTTTGGGGGATATTTATTATAGCAAAAAGTAAGAAATATTGCTTTTTCAAAATGTACGCTCTTTTTTTGTTTATAGAACAAAAAATAAAAACCGCAGAGGTGATCAACTACTACCAAAAGAAAGATCAGTGTGATCACAGGAGGAACAAAAAGCCCTCCTAGTTTGGCTGCTGAATCCATTTGGATATTCCTAAGTGAGTGTGATCTCTATAATTTGAGATCTGCCATTTCTGGTAAGAGGCGTGCACTATATGTGGTGAAGGCACTCATCTGTCATGTATGGTCTATGACACAGACACATACTGGAATTCCATTATAGGATTGGATGTTTATTTGAACGTATGAAATATTCTTTATGACTTTTCTTTAGGACTATTTTTGAATATTTTCAAGTTTCATTTATTCACTTGATTTTGCAGTATACATTTACTTGTAACACACAATTTGGTATATCATGTTTATGTTTTAATTTTTTTTTATTATCAATTTTTATTAATATTTATCGTTACATGAAAAAGACATAAAAAACAAACAAAGAACAATTGTTCACCTACTTCCATAATTAAATGAATGCATAGTATCTCAGTCTGTATATATCACTCAATATAGAAAAAAACACAAAAAACAACACAAAAAAAGGGGGGAGGGGGAAGAGGGGGGATAGCCAGGGGGTGGGACAGGGACACGCCCCCTCAAAAAAAATATGTTTTTCGTTTAATTATGGTTTGAATCAAGCGATGAGCGCACCAATTTTCTTAATTTTTTTCTATACAGTTGAACCTCAGATTACGAGCATAATCCGTTCCAGGAGTATGCTCGTAATTAGTGTTGTCCCGATACCACTTTTTTAGGACCGAGTACAAGTACCGATACTTTTTTTCACGTAGTCGCCGATACCGAATACCGATACTTTTTTTAAATGTCCCCCACAAATGCAGCCATGTCCCCCACAAATGCAGCCATGTCCCCCACAAATGCAGGCATGTCCCCTACATATGCAGCCATGTCCCCCACATATGCAGCCATGTCCCCCACAAATGCAGCCATGTCCCCCACAAATGCAGCCATGTCCCCCACATATGCAGCCATGTCCCCCACAAAAAGCCATGTCCCCCACAAATGCAACCATGTCACCCATATATGCAGCCATGTCCCCCCTACCTAGCCACCGCCGCCCGGGGAACATCACAGCATTCATTTGAATAGCTGTAGTGTTCCCGCCCATATAGACACTCCCCCTTGCTCAGGATTGGACAGATCACAATCACCCATCCAATCCCTAGCAAGGGGGAGTGTCTATACGGGCGGGAACACTACAGCTATTCAAATAAAAGCTGTGATGTTCCTGCACGATGTTTAACCCACGTGGCGGCGGGTTTCGATGCGGCGGCGGCGTTCGGCGGCAGCGGCGGGGGGGGGGGACGGGACGGAAAAATTATTATATTCTGGTATTGAGGGTATATGCGGGAGTACAAGTACTCCCGCAAATACTCTGTATCGGTCCCGATACCGATACTGTTATCGGTATCAGAACAACCCTACTCATAATCCAAAGTACTAACATATCAAAGCGAGTTTTTCCATTGAAGTCAATGGAAACAAAAATATTTTGTCCGCATTGACTTCAATGGGATGCAATACCAAATGTGGCCAGAGGTGGGGGGCGCCAGAGAGCACGAAAACATCCGAAAAGGCCCGAGGACACTTCGGCTTGTTTCCTACCTATTTAGCTTGAATTCTCGCAAACTGAGTCAGAATTAAAGAAAAATAGTTGCTCGCGAATCAAAACGCTCTCATACAAAGTTACTCTTAAACCAAGGTTCCACTGTACAAATGTTTTGCTTTAGTGTTCAATTGATTAATTATCATTGAAAGGTAGTGGGGTAGGCACAGGATTTTCTAATATTTAAAATGTCATATTTGCCTGAGTTTGACGGATGCAGGGCTCAAAATGTCAAGTCTTGAGCCACTAGCCAGCCCTCAAGGTTTACTCGCCACTAGTTGCCCCACCCAACCCCTACCCCGCCCCCAATTCTCCCACTATTTACGCACTCATAAATTATCCTGAAAAATGTTTTATGCAGAAATAAGTTGCAAAAATAAATATTAACAACAACTTTATCAGTTCCCCTCAGCACAGCCTCACCTGTACCCACCATTGCAGCCTCACCGTACCCACCATTGCAGCCTCACCGTGCCCACCATTGCAGCCTCACCGTGTCCACCATTGCAGACTCACCGTGCCCACCATTGCAGCCTCACCGTGCCCACCATTGCAGCCTCACCGTGCCCACCATTGCAGATTCACTTTGCCCCCTTTGCCAAATCACTTTGCCCCCATTGCCGGAGAGGAGGAGATTAGCGTGACACCGGGAGAGGAGGGTGACACACACACAGCTATACACACCGGGGGGGATTACAAGTACCAGAGAGGAGACACACAGCTATACACACGGGGGGGACTACAGGTACCAGGGAGGAGACACACAGCTATACACAGCGGGCGGAACTACAAGTACCAGGGAGGACACACACAGCTATATACACAGGGGGGGGGGACTACAGGGACCAGGGAGGAGAGAGACAGCTATACACAGCGGGGGGACTACAAGTACCAGAGAGGAGACACAGCTATACACACAGGGGTGAGGGGGGACTACAAGTACCAGGGAGGAGACACAGCTATACACACAGGGTGGGGGGGGGCTACAAGTACCAGGCAGGAGACACAGCTATACACACAGGGGTGGGGAAGGACTACAAGTACCAGGGAGGAGACACAGCTATACACACAGGGGTGGGGGGGCTACAAGTACCAGGGAGGAGACACAGCTATACACACAGGGGTGGGGAGGGACTACAAGCACCAGGGAGGAGACACAGCTATACACACAGGGGTGGGGGGGGGACTACAAGAACCATGGAGGAGACACAGCTATACCCACAGGGGTGGGGGGGACTACAAGTACCAGGGAGGAGACACAGCTATACACACAGGGGTGGGGAGACAAAAAAAAGAAACCCCCAGTCGTACTCATGTCAGTAGATGCTGAAAAAGCATTTGACAGAGTCGACTGGGGGTTTATGATGGACACTTTACGAAGCATAGGTCTGGGACCTAAATTTATGAAGTGGGTTAAAAATCTGTACACTCAGCCGACGGCCAGGGTGAAGGTCAATGGGAGTGTGTCATCTGTGTTTGAGATGAGAAATAGAACCAGACAGGGTTGCCCGCTCTCACCCCTCCTATTTGTAATAACACTGGAACCACTATTAGCAAAATCCGGGGAAATATGGACATAGGGGGGGTGAGAGTGAGGGACGATGAACACAAGGTGGTGGCGTACGCAGACGACATACTCCTATATCTGACCAAACCCAGATCTCCATTGCCCAATGTTATAAAGGAAATAAAAAAATATGGTGAACTTTCGAACTTTAAAATAAATCCGATAAAAACGGTAATCCTGAATCTGGGTATAGACAAAAAAGAAGCAGAAGAACTACAAAAAGAATTTCCATTCTCTTGGTAAAAAGAAACTCTAACATACTTAGGGATAAAGATCACACCTACTGTACAGTGGGAAAACTTTATCTGGACAATTTTGTTCCCTTAATCAATGAAATTAAGCAAGATTTGAAAAGACTGGCAAGGAAACCTATCTCCTGGATCAGTAGGATCAACGCTTTTAAAATGATGATACTACCGAAAATAATTTCCAGTTTCCAGCTTTGTTTCAGTCTCACTCTAGCTGGTGGAAGTGCGAGATTGTGGGTCGGGTCTCCCGGTGGGACAGGAGGCGCAGGAAGAACAGCGGAAGGCAGCGGGAGGAGGGGGGACGCAGTGGCATAGCGCGGATTGTCAGCGCTCAGGGCAAGGCAAGAAATTTGCACGCCCTAACCTGCAGACTTGTCGCACTCCCTGAGTCCCTTCCATTCCTGCAATAGTAATGACCACAATAACATGTGAGTTCATAAATACTAAAGGGTTAACTCTGAAGATTTGTTCCAATAGATAAATATGAGAGGACTCATGAATGGCAAAGTCCATATAAATTAAATGGAATGGGATAAGGAAAACTTGACAGCAAGTGAATCTACTCTGATGTTCTGTTCATCTAGTAAAAGAAAGGCATTCACAGCCGCTTACCAGGTAGAAGATCATATAACGCCCATCAGAATATCCTCAAGGACACACTGTTCGCGTTGTACTGAATTCCGTTCGGCTTACAGTGGATTTCTACTGCGGTATACTCCTCACAGTTTTATCGGATCACCGATCACCGATTCCATGTTACACTCAGAATAAAAAGAAGACAGCCTCATGGTGTAGTATGAAGATTCAAAGGTGTTTATTTAAAAAGTTGCACTGCACCGCAAATACACCAAAGGGCATGCAAAGATAAAAAACACAGCCGCGGCTGACAGTCCGATCGGCTTGTGTGTGGTGACGTATGGAATACTGACTCCACTCGACGCGTTTCCCCGTAAAAGGATTCTTCTGGGAAAGAAGAATCCTGTTACGGGGAAATGCGTCGGGTGGAGTCAGTATTCCATATGTCACCACGCACGGGCCAGCAACAAAACTTACGAGGGGAGTCTCTTACCTTTTATTCTGCTCTGTCACACTACCAGACTGCCTTCCCCCGATGGGGGCATGTTCTAGGATAACGAGGAGGAGACAGCGGCTACAGCTCCTTTGGCCTTTGGGCCAACCCTGCTCACCCGCAATTGAGAACAGGCCAGCCCCGTCCGCCGCACATGACCCCTTTTGCCCAATCACAGGGTGCCAGGGGGCAGGGGTCACAGGAAATGGAAATTAGGAAGATGAAGACGAGGGTGACACATACACAGGATTTCGCCTCCCCCAAATGTTGCACCCAGTGCCACGGCCTCCCTTGCACCCCCCACGCTACGCCACTGGTGGAATGTCCCCTTGCGCTCCTTCAGGATAACAGCCGAGCAGCTTTTAGCCACATTGGTTGTTATCACTAAAGAGCCGACCGCCTGCACTAAAAAACAGTACCATGGTGATGCCTGCAGCAACCATCCAAACTTATCAAAATGTTATTATAATAATAAAAAAATCATTTTTTTTTACCAGCAACTCATCCAAACTTTATTATATAAAAAATATAAAAGAGCAAACCTTGAAGGAACACATTGCACCACTAAAAATCATCCAATCTATATTATAATACAATTATTATTATTATTTAGGATTGATATCGCGCCAACAGTTTTTTACAACATAATGGCAGACAGTACAGTTACAATACAATTTATTACAGGAGGAATCAGAGGGACCTGCTTGTTAGCAGTGGCGGCTGGTGTTTTTTTGTATAGGGGGTTGTAATCAACCAAACCCCTTGGCGGCAACTCAAACCCCCCCACTGTCTGCTGGTCGGTCAACCGGCATTTATCCCATCTAGGCTTCTGGCATCTAAGGAACAGAGGCAGGGATCAGGCATCTGAGGAGCAGCAGTGATCGGGCATCCAAAGAGCAGCGGCGGGGATCAGCATTCAGGCATTGGCCAGCAGATCTTCTGCTCCTCGCTTCCACGTCTCCTGCCCTCCTCCTAGGTGTCCAATACAATCGCCTGTCCTTTCAGCCAATCGGGTGACCGGTATCAGACCCACTTTCCAATTGGCCGCGAGGAGAATCAGTGTTGCAACAGCGAATATTAATTTGCTTTTGCAAAACACCTGGGTGGGCTCCGGTCCCACTCTCTGCGTCCAAAACCCACCCTATTTTGAAGCCTATGCCTCTGGCTCTAATCAGGTGCTTGAAAAAAAACCTGGCCACTATAATTTATAAGAAAAAATATAAATTGCGCTACCTCAATGGCATTAGCAAACATTGCAAGTAGATAACCACAAATGATGTGTGTAGAAGGCTAGCTGCTGGGTCGGAAAGTGACCTGTAATGGCCACTAGACAATATGCAGTCACCTCAACATAGTGAATGATGTTAGTGTTGGTGATAAACAAAAAACAAAACAAAAGAACATAGAAAAACAAAAATATGTGATGATATACAAATATATAACCATCAACTGGGTGTGACCTTTACTCTCGATTAGGGTTGCCACCTCATCCATTTAAAACCGAACACACATTAATTACACTGTTCTGTGGCTGATTAAGGTGGTAATTACACTCACTTGGTACCTTATTAGTGTTGAGCAGAATATGCCATATTCGATTTCGCGATATATCTCGAATATATAGTCGAATATTCGAGATATATTCGCTAAATACGAATATTTGTGATATTTTTTGGAAATGAAAATATTGCGAATTTTCGCTATTGCGAATTTTCGCTATTGCGAATGCGAATGCGAATCGCGAATTGCGAATGCGAAATTTCGAGAAATGCGGAAAGGAGCACTCTGATTGGCTCAGAATATTCGTGATATATTACAATATAAAATTATTGCGAATATTCGAGAAATGCGGAAGGAGCACTCCGATTGGCTCAGAATATTCGTGATATATTACAATACACAATAATTGCGAATATTCGAGAAATGCGGAAGGAGCACTCTGATTGGCTCAGAATATTCGTGATATATTACAATATAAAATAATTGCGAATATTCGAGAAATGCGGAATGGAGCACTCTGATTGGCTCAGAATATTCGTGATATATTACAATATAAAATAATTGCGAATATTCGAGAAATGCGGAATGGAGCACTCTGATTGGCTCAGAATATTCGTGATATATTACAATACAAAATAATTGCGAATATTCGAGAAATGCGGAATGGAGCACTCTGATTGGCTCAGAATATTCGTGATATATTACAATATAAAATAATCGCGCGATATCGCTATTGCCGAATAATCGCATTGCGATTTTTCGGCAATATAAAATGAGCGCTGCAGCTACTCGGCCCAAGGTCTCTAATCATACCAGCAATGCTTTTAGACGTCGATGGGGATCTCTAGGATGTGATCTGTTCTAAAAAAAAAATTGAAAAAATTCGAATATTCGAAATAGCGAATATTCGCCGCGATATTCGTGTTATTCGCGAATACTCGAATATGCAATATTCGTAGCGAATGTTCGCAATGCGAATATTCGTGAGCAACACTATACCTTATCTGCATTAAAGTATCCTCAGAACCTGTGTAATTCATATGTGTTCGGGTTTAAAGGGATGAGGTGGCAACCCTACTCTCGATCAGTGATGGCGAACCTATGGCACGGGTGCCACAGCTGGCACTCCAAGCCCTCTCTGTCGGCACGCCAGGGGATTCCCCCAGCCAGGCAGTCAATTGCACTGACTCGACAGGACATCGGCTCCCTTCCTTGCATTAGTGCCAGTGACATCGGCAGGAGGGGGGCAGCCAGTCATCATGTGCGCTGTTTAGGGGGGGTGTGTAAAATTCTTCCTCCACCGTCCCGATCAGGGGCGGACTGACAACTCATGGGGCCCCCGGGCAATAGAAGATTATGGGGCCCCTGGGCTTACAGATGGCCACTATGCCAGGAGGCAGTGCAGAGGCAGGGCAGCTAAAATCTCTGGATTTTCATATGAAAAGCATGTCGTTTCGGACATATCAGGGACAGATGTAAAAAAAAAATAGATTTTGACATACTGTCCCTGGTTTTACTGAGCCTGGCAACCCTGATGGGGCCCCCTAGTGGCATGGGGCCCTTGGGCAGTGCCCGAGTAACTTAATGGTCAGTCCGCCCCTGGTCCCGATTCTGTTCTGCAGCTTATTGCCTTCCCTGAATCCCTACACTTAAGGCATTCAGACATTCCTTTCTGCAGGCACAATATTCCAGCTCCCCCTGTTCCAGGACGACTTTGGTTCAGTCTGTCTTAGTGCAGCCTGTGAAAATGCTGAGGAGGAGGAGCGGCGCTCTAAACAGATCATCAATGGCCATGAGGAGCAGTGCAACGGCTTGTAGCTGACCTCCCAGGGGCGGAGATAACGAGGAGCGGCTGGATGACGGGAATTCCTACAATCCTGCCCGGGGAGAGCTGGACGATGAGGCCATGGAAAGGTAAGGAGGAGGATGGGTAATGTAGGTATGTATTGGTCAGGTAAGCGAGTGCATGGGTCAGGTAGGTGAGTGCATGGGTCAGGTAGGCCAGTTTAATCGTCAGGTAGGTGAGTGCATGTGTCAGGTAGGTCAGTGTATGTTGCACAGTGCATTCTGAGCACAATGCAATCCTGAACACTTCATGCATTTTTAGTCCCTTGGGGCTCATTCAGAGGGATGATCAGTCCCATCCTCTGTACAGAGCCGCTGGAAATAATTTGGCTTTGCGTCACGGTTTGGGCACTCGGGCTCAAAAAGGTTTGCCATCACTGCTCTAGATTAATGCACAGTCCAAAGTGTTAGCAAAAAAGAGTCAGTGAATAACGATTAGTAAAACACCCGTGCTTCTGGATCATAACGGATTGAAGCGTGTCCAAAGGCAAAAAACGTGTCCTCCACAGCGCGTCGCTCGTTGTTGTCACCCAAGCTCCTGAACGTTCCCCCAGTGGACGAGTGCCTGGGGATTTTTGTGTTCCGGCCGGCACATTAAAATTTCAAGGCGTTTACAACATTGCATGACTGTAAGTGCATTTTTATATATTTTTAATACATTTTATACGTTAATACACTATGTGGAGCCATTGATGTTTTTTGCATGGTGGGCATCCAAATTGCTGCAACACTTTGGGATACGAGATCCACTAGGACTGCAGACTTGACACCACGAGATTGGGACCCGGTATATGCTGTTTCTGATCCCCTGTGACAAGGGATCGTGGGTTTCCGGTAAGAGACCAATTCATAAGTTTGGTGGAGGACACGTTTTTTGCCTTTGGACACGTTTCATCAATCCGTTATGATCCAGAAGCACGGGTGTTTTACTAATCTTTATTCACAGACTCTTTTTTGCTAACACTTTGGTTATATATTTGTATATCATCACATATTTTTGTTTTTCTATGTTCTTTTGTTTTGTTTTTTGTTTATCACCATCACTAACATCATTCACGATTTTGAGGTGACTGCATATTGTCTAGTGGCCATTACAGGTCACTTTCTGACCCAGCAGCTAGCCTTCTACACACATCATTTGTGATTATCTACTTGCATTTAGTTGTGTTTGCTAATGCCATATTTTTTCTTATGTTAATTTCTTGTATTTATTGTTTACATGAAAATCGCAGCACCTGGGAAGAGCACATTGTTATCACGCTGTAGTTCTCTTTTTCTTTTCTTTTGTTAATTTTAGCGCAGTTTCTTTTCATTTTCCACTGTAATTTATGTACCCGGTGCCCTGGCACATGAACAGGGGGTGGCCTGCGGCGGTCATGGATAGATTCACTCCAGGGGTGGACTGACCATAGGGCAGTTCGGGCACGGACCGAGGGCCCGTGACCAGTAGGGGGCCCCATGACAGCTGAGCTTCCCCTTCGATCTACCCGTCAATCACAACTAGCTGACGGGTAGATCGGGTCCTGAATCACTGCGTCCTGCTAAGACTGCAGTGTAAACAGACCTCTTGTGATTCACTCCTCCGGCAGGCCCCTCCTCCCCTTTCCGTCCACCCCAGGTGCTTCTATTTGTCATCACCTCGGAAGGACGAGAAGAGAGGGGGGGCCGGCGGGGAGGAGCGCATCACAAGATGTATGTTTACAGCCGCTTCCCATGCTACTCTGCTTCATCTGAAGGAAAGCTTGTCCTGACTTGCTGTGTCCCTGTACATGTGCCCAACATCCTGAACACTGCCCCATACCCTGCTCTCACACTGCCCAATACCCTGCTCTCACACTGCCCCATACCCTGCTCTCACACTGCCCCATACCCTGCTCTCACACTGCCCCATACCCTGCCCTCACACTGCCCCATACCCTGCCCTCACACTGCCCCATACCCTGCTCTCACACTGCCCCATACCCTGCTCTCACACTGCCCCATACCCTGCTCTCACACTGCCCCATACCCTGCTCTCACACTGCCCCATACCCTCCTCTCACACTGCCCCATACCCTCCTCTCACACTGCCCCATACCCTGCTCCCTCTCTGCCCCATACCCTGCTCTCTCTCTCTGCCCCATACCCTGCTCCCTCTCTCTGCCCCATACCCTGCTCTCTCTCTGCACCATACCCTGCTCTCTCTCTCTCTCTCTCTCTGCCCCATACCCTGCTCTCTCTCTCTCTCTCTGCCCCATACCCTGCTCTCTCTCTCTGCCCCATACCCCGCTCTCTCTCTCTCTCTGCCCCATACCCTGCTCTCTCTCTCTCTCTCTCTCTGCCCCATACTCTGCTCTCTCTCTCTCTCTCTCTCTGCCCCATACCCTGCTCTCTCTCTCTGCCCCATACCCTGCTCTCTCTCTCTCTATCTCTCTCTGCCCCATACCCTGCTCTCTCTCTCTCTGCCCCATACCCTGCTCTCTCTCTGCCCCATACCCTGCTCTCTCTCTCTCCCATACCCTGCTATCTGCCCATACCCTGTTCTCTGCCTCATGCCCTAATATCTGCCAATACTTTGCTCTCTGCCCCATACCCTGCTCTCTCTCTCTCTCTCTCCCATACCCTGCTATCTGCCCATACAGTGATATCTGCCAATACTTTGCTCTCTGCCAGATGCCCTGATATATGCCCCATGCCCTGATATATGCCCCATGCCCTGATGTCTGCCCATGCCCTGCTCTGTGCCCACATGCCTTGCTCTTTGCCTCATATTCTGTGTGCCCCCTTGCACTGCTCTGTGCCCCATGCCCTACTGTGTGCCCCGTGATATGCCCTACTGTGTGCCCCATGATGTGCTCTACGGTGTGCATCATGATGTGTCCCACTGTGTGCCCAATTCCCTCCTTTTGGCCCTGTGATGTGTCCTGAGCCCCCGTGCCCTGCTGTCTTCTCTGTGCACCCATGATCTGCTGTCTACCCCATGCCCCGCTCTGTGACCCCATGCCCTGATCTCTGCCCCATGCCCTGATGTCTACCCCATGCCCTTCTCTGTGGCCCGATGCCCTGATGTCTGCCCCATGCCCTTCTCTGTGCCCCTCATGTCCTGATGTCTGCCCCACACCCTGCTCTGTGCCCCATGCCCAGCTATCTGCTCCCATGCCCCGCTCCATGCCCCTAGGCCCTGCTGTGTGCCCCCATGATGTGTGTGGGTGTAGCTTGAGTGTGGGCAGGGATAAAGGGGGCCCCATGATCTCCTGTTGCCCAGGGGCCCCATGAGTTGTCAGTCCGCCCCTGATTCACTCTACGCATGAATTTATCTATTGCATATACAGTAGGTGGTGGCCTGGAGAGAGGTGGAGGTGCCCGGGCGCCCCTAATGGATAAGCTCCAGCTTGTTAGAGCTTACAATCTAGGAGGGAGGGTGAAGTGATACAAAAGGTAATAATTATGAGGGATGATCTGATGGAGAAAATAAAAGTACAATAGTTAGGTGTTGTTAGGCATAAGCTTCTCTGAAGAGAAGGGTTTTCAGGGATCATCTAAAAGCAAAGAGAGTGGGAGATAGTAGGAAGTTCCATAGGCTCAGAAAAAGGAACAAAGAGATCGAGTAGCTTGGTATTTTATAAAATATAAAAAAACAGACCCTACATGGACACATCGTACCATTAAAGCAGAACTCAGAGTAATTTTTTCATGTCCTTGTTGCTGACCTCCTACCTTCACCAAGTATGTCACCCATGTTCTTCTGAGCTCTGTACTTCCTCTGCATTAGGCTGCTGAACTTGCAGTTTAGAAGACTGCTGGCTGGTGGTCCCTGACATGCGGCACTGGTGGTCCCTGACATGGTGGTCCCTGACATGTGGCACTGGTGGTCCCTGACATGCGGCACTGGTGGTCCCTGACATGTGGCACTGGTGGTCCCTGACATGTGGCACTGGTGGACCCTGACATTTGGCACTGGTTTACCCTGATAAGCTGCCCTGGTGGACACGTTGCACTGGTTTGCATTTATAAGGCTGTAACCTATCATACCGTGTTTTATGTATGGCTTGCTGGTCGCAGAATGAGGTGTAGTGTACCTCCCACATTCTCTCCAATCACAAAGATTCATGGGAAATGTAGTCTGATTGCAGTTTTTTTAGACAGAGAGAAGAGGATATGAAGCAATCCCTGTTCTAACACCTCCTCCATGCCAGAATACAGGCTGCATTTTTTGGATCACGAAGCTGACTTCCTGAAAATTCAATCAGACATATCTCTTAAATGGTAGAAAATTTCACAAATGTAATAACTGTTTAGTATTTTGCGTGTGTGTGTGTGTGTGTGGGGGGGGGGGGGGGGATACTACGGTAATTAGTGGATTTTTGAAAATTCCAGAGTTCTGCTTTAAAGCTCATCCAAAAGTTATTATAGTAAAAATATAAAAGTACAGACCTTGCATGGACACATCTTACCAATTAAAACTCATCCAAACTTTATTATAATAAAAATATTTGTAGCGTCCCCTTACTTTCAGTATGGGCACTACGTTAAAGTTAGTGGGGGAGTGGGAGACTTATGTTGCTCCCACTCTTAATTTTGTTAAAGTTGGGCTGCTGTCACTTTAGAACTGTCCTGTGGGTCAGTCTGCGATCCGGGGGTATCAATCTCACCCCCGGACGACAGATGGCGTCAGAGCCACTTTTACCCAGCAGCCAATTGAAGGAGTTTTCCCTCGCGGGGCATGCTGGGCAGGAGTATATCTGTGGCAGGCGCCATTTTCAGCGTTCTTCGCGGGTTCCTGGTTCCAGGTGCGGCACCAACTTTTAGGGTGTGTGCATCCAACAGACCCCCGGCAATATGGCCTACCAGGCCGGGGTCGAAGGTTACGCGGAGTTCCTGGCGGATGCTGCCGAGGGGCCCCAGTGACTTGCTGGGTCCCCTCAGCACTACAAGGAAAGATCCTAGGCCGCTGGCTGTACGGTGGGGAATCGGCTCAAGGAGAACCCGGAGGCAGGTTATCTGAGGGACTTGAATGAACCATCGGGATCTAGTGACCGACACATTGACAGGTACACTTCAACTGTCAATCGGTCACCTAATTGTAATTGACTGGAAGGATTCTCTCTGCTGTTCACATTGTCAGCATAGAGCCTGTGGCAGAGGCCTCATCTGGCATCTAAATCCAATCAGCGCCAGATCCATAGCAAGGACCTGTTCCTTTCAGCAACCTTAAAAGTGGAACTCCGGCTGCCAGGCTTGTGGCAGAAGTCTGTCCGGGGATCACTTCACCCACTCTGGCTAGAGTGGCGACGAAATATATTGTTACTGAGAGCAGGCTTGCTCTCCTGTTCATCCAAGCCTGATACAGCAAGGTTTTCCTTCACTTCATCAGCCTGTCCTGTCTACCTCCTGTTGATGTTGGTCGTGTTGGACCCAAGAAATAAAGCATTTGGAAAACCCTATCTACTGGCTGGACATCCGCTTACTGCTCTGCTTGCTAACTTTACCCCTAGACAACGCTGAAAGGTAAATTAATACGCCGATCCCAATTCAACCAGCGGCTCCTGAGGGGGAAGCGCTACATATTATATAAAAAATATAAAAGCACAGATCTTGTATGGACACATCTTACCATTAAATCTCATCCAAACGTTATTATAATAAAAATATAAAAGTGCAGATCTTGTATGGACACATCTTACCATTAAATCTCATCCAAACGTTATTATAATAAAAATATAAAAGTGCAGATCTTGTATGGACACATCTTACCATTAAATCTCATTCAAACTTTATTATAATAAAAATATAAAAGCGCAGACCTTGCATGGGCACATCTTACTATTAAATCTCATTCAAACTTTATTATAATAAAAATATAAAAGCGCGGACCTTGCATGGGCACATCTTACCATTAAATCTCATTCAAACTTTATTATAATAAAAGTATAAAAGCGCGGACCTTGCATGGGCACATCTTACCATTAAATCTCATTCAAACTTTATTATAATAAAAATATAAAAGCGCGGACCTTGCATGGGCACATCTTACCATTAGATCTCATCTAAACTTTATTATAATAAAAATATAAAAGCGCAGACCTTGCATGGGCACATCTTACCATTAAATCTCATTCAAACTTTATTATAATAAAAAAAGAAGAGAACATAATGTATCTGACTAGTAATAAGCAAAAGACAGAAAGGTCTTGGCTGCAGAGGGTGGAATTAATCAAGTCCTTTATTCTGTCACTACAACCTGTGCTGCCAGCTCTGCATTGAGCTCCTACCTCCAGCTGTGAATATGTTAATACTCTTTCTGTGTCTGATTTCCCTAAGATCGTACTAGAGCTCTCTTCCCCTCCCCCTCCCCCCTCTGCTCTCGTGTATTGATATGCTATGAGCAGCACGTTAGTAAATAGCAAAAGCAGTTGCAGCGTGCCAAGGATAAGATGGATCTCCTGCGCTGTGTCTGCTGGCTGTGTGCACAGGAAGGATCCCCCAGCCCACCAGCAGCTCATTCCAGCCAGGACCACTGCTGATGGGAGCCATCTGTGCTGCGGGCGAGGAGAGGACTGGGGCTATGGACGGCCATCTCTCCATTGTTCATCTTTAGGCAAGAGGTGCGGGAAGATACAGCCTTCAGAGAAGAGGTGCGGGAAGACATACAACCCTTGAAGAAGAGGTGCGGGAAGTCATACAACCCTTGAAAAAGAGGTGCGGGAAGACATACAACCCTTGAAAAAGAGGTGCGGGAAGATACAGCCTTCAGAGAAGAGGTGCGGGAAGACATACAACCCGTGAAGAAGAGGTGCGGGACAAGGACGACAGCCTGCAGAAGAAAGGTGTTGAAAGAGACACCCTGCGGAGCATAGGTGCGGGAAGACAGCCCGCGGAGCATAGGTGCGGGAAGACACATCCTGCAGAGCCTCTTCTTCTTCTTGGTCACAAAGTAGTATGGACTCCGTTGTCTCACTTGAGATGCCGCATGCTCTCCCACAGCTGGACTCTTCTTATTGGGGATGCTAAGAGCCCCGAGGATCATGATGGGGGCCAACCACTCGCACAAAACTCCGGTGTTTGACGAGAATGAAGACGGTAAGTAGCTGTCCATGGTACCTGTCCTGCACTAGCCATGGTGCTGAAAGACAGCGCAGCCAATAACCTCAACTCATCCCACTATCCCATCCCAGTTGTTGTAGGATCTGCACATCTAAGTCTACCCTACTATGACTGCATAGCATGGCATGCTGTCTCTTGTAGTATCTTAACAACTAGGGGAACTGCACCTAATCCATTACTTTTTTTATGTAGACCAGTGGTTACCAATCTCAGTCCTCAAATACCCCCAACAGTAAACGTTTTGTGAATTTCCTTTACATAAAATGGGCGATGATTTAAAGCACCTGTGCAAGGTAAAGAAGATCTTGAAAACATGACATGTTGGAGGTACTTGGACTGAGGTTGGAAACCACTGATGTAGGGCTCTTCATTTACTTACTTATTATTTTTTGTTATTATTACGATAATTATCCAATGTATTGAAATCCTAATAATTTTGAAGGATCAGGCTATAACTTATAGTAGTTTGCAACACTGAACTGGACTTGTTTTGTAATGGTAAAGATACTTTGACGTTTACCCAATTGGCTTCTGAAGCTCTAATTACTGTCGGGAACATACCCTGGGTAACTCCATTACCTGCTTGTTGAAGACTTTCAGCACTCATCCAATTGTCTTCCTCAGTTCTTAAAAGTGTAAAGAACATACCCCTATTTATAGGCACACAGGTGGTAATGTAGACCATCATCTACTGACATTATTATTATTTTTATTACTTGTTCTGAACATAATCATCCAATGTATTGAAATAATAATGGTAACAAAAACAATTATAATTTTGAGGGTCCCATTTATCTATAGCTAGTAGTAGTTAGCAAAATTCACCTAGACTTAATGCTCCATTAATGTTCCATAATGCCAAAGACGTTTCATCACTCAAAGGCCGCGTACACACGATCGGTTAAACCGATGAGAACGGTCTGATGGACCGATCGTGTCGATCGTGTGTGTGGGGGCCATCAGTTATTTATCCATCGATTAAAAAAAAGCAAACTTGTTTTAAATTTAACCAATGGATACCTAACCGATAGCAAAAAAACGATCGTTTGTGGGCACGACCATCAGTTAAAAATCCATGCATGCTCAAAATCAAGTTGATGCTTGGAAGCTTTGAACTTCATTTTTTTTCTGCATGTCGTTGTGTTTTACGTCACCGCGTTCTGACACGATCGATTTTTTAACCGATTGTGTGCAGGCACGACTGACCATTAGTCAGCTTCCTTCGGTTAACCGATGAAAACTGTCCATCCGAGCGTTCTCATTGGATGGACCGATCGTGTGTACAGGGCTTAACAATTAGCTTCCTTAGTTCTAAAAAGTTTCAGGAACATACCCCCATTCATAGGCACACAGGTGGTAATGTAGACCTTCATCTACTGACATTATTATTATTGTTGTTATTTATTATATGTTTTTAGGAACATAATAATCCAATTTATTGAAAACATGTATTGAAAAAATTATGGTTAAACTAAATAAATTAGAATATATATATATATATATATATATATATATATATATATATATATATATATATATAACATAATTGTGAGGGTCTCATTTATCTAGTCATGCTATAGCTAGTAGTAGTTAGCAAAATTCAACTAGACTTGTTCCATAATGCCAAAGACATTTCAGCACTCATACAATTAGCTTCCTTTGTTCTAAAAAGTTTCAAGAACTTACCCCCCCCCCCCCCATTTATAGGCACGCAGGTGGTAATGTAGACCTTCATCTACTGATATTATTATTATTGTTATTTTTTTATGAAAATAATCATCCAATGTATTGAAATAATAATGATAAAAAAAAAAAAAATTATAATAATTGTGAGGGTCCCATTTATCTAGTCATGATATAACAAAGGGCAGTTAGCAAAATACAACCAGACTTGTTCCATAATGCCAAAGACATTTCAGCACTCATACATTTAGCTTCCTTAGTTCTGAGAAGTGTCAGAAACATACCCTTGCATTTATAGTCACACAAGTAACTTTATTTAATGTAGATTTTCATTTACTGACATTATTATTTTGATTATTATTATTAATTATTAATATCATCGTTCAGTCTATTGAAATAATACAAATAATAATAATAATAATACAGAAAGTGAAGGTTCCATGAACTTGCTCTGTAATGTCAACAAAGTTTTAGCACACGTCCAATTAGCTTCCACAGTTTTATGAAGTGTTGGGAACACACCCCAGCATTTTTTATGTAGACCTTCAAATTAATGACTTATTATTATGTCTTTTTATTACCATCATCATCTAACGAATTGAAAAAAATAATAGCATTAATCATAGTAGTACTAAAAATGATAAAAACCTTTTACTGTCAAAAAAAAAAAAAAATGATAAAAACAATATTTGTGAAGGTTTCCATGCCACAGATAGTAGTAGTTAGCAGCATTGAAGTATGAATGTTGAAGAAGTATCGGCACTCATCCAATTAGGTTCCTAATTTTTAAGACGTGTCAGGAACATACACCACCAGTATTTATAGCCACACAGGTTTCTTTTTATGTAGTTCTATATTTACTGATGTATTCTTATAACTTGTTTTTAATGTTAACATCATCATCCAATGTATTGTAAGAATATCAATAGTATTAATACAAAATTATAATAATACACCTTTTTTGTGTGCTGAAAATCACTCCTCGCCTTATAAGCGAGTCACCTTTTTGCGCCTGATCTCCTGGAATTTGTGGACCCGGTAACGGACGGTCGTAGGTGTCCTTGACACACATGTAGCCCCACTTTTCCTCTACAAGTGTGCAAAGTTTGTTGTCCGGGGGACATACAGCCGGGGAGCACCGATTTTCCAAAGCCGGGCACACCTTCCATAGACTCTTATGTTAAACGGTAATTTCTCCGGTGGTTTTGGGGACCTGATACCGGCTGGACATAGGTCCCCTGGACCCGGAACTTGACACACATGTAGCCCCATTTCTCCTCTAAGTGTGTTGTCTGGGGGACCTATGGCTGGGAAACACAGATTTTTCAAAATCGGCACCCCTTCCATAGACTCCCATGTTAAACATCAGTCTAGTCATGGGCACAGTGAGGCATGGGCACAGTGAGGCATGGGCACAGTGAGGCATGGGCACAGTGAGGCATGGGCACAGTGAGGCATGGGCACAGTGAGGCATGGGCACAGTGAGGCATGGGCACAGTGAGGCATGGGCACAGTGAGGCATGGGCACAGTGAGGCATGGGCTGCAGTGGGATGCTGTAGCTAGTAGTAGATAGCAACATTCACCTGGACTAGGTCTGTAATGTTGAAGACTCTCTAATACTCATCCTATTGGCTTCCTGAGTAATAATGAGTGTCAGACACATACTCCAGCCTTTATGGCTTCAGGTAACTCAGTCACGTTCATCCAATCACTGTGTTTTAAGGCAGATGAGATGTTCATTGTCCATGGACATAATGGGAGGTGTGAAGGTTTGTGAAACTGCCCTGTTCTAATTGTAAGTTCACACCTCTTATCGCATTAAGGAGACTGAATTACCTGTGTAGCTTCAAAAAGCTAGGATATCTTCCTGGCACTTGTTTTAAGCTAAGGAAGCTATTTGGAATAATGGTGGGTTTAGGACAACATGATAACCAACATAATCGAAACAATGATGTGAATGAATAAACACATAAGGGTGATAACCAATAAATACAAAAATTATTACAATAATTATTACAATAAGGAAAAACCCAACACACTAGCCAGTGTAATGTGAAACCAGTGAAAAACAATCCTAAATCCAAACTATAAGACCAGAGAAAATTCCATGAGGAAATGCCTCTGGATGGAAAAAATATGAAATAAATAAAGTCTCTAGTGAAAAAACCCAAGAGTCCAGATAAGTCCAAATTGAAATGGTGGTGCCAGGAAAGGGTGACAGCAGAAAGCACCTCAGGTGGTCCCCAGCTCCTCACCTCAAGGCTATAGCTCGGATAGCCTGCAACAGCACCTCCGGTGGAGGACAGTGATCCCTCGGCAGGGCAAGCAGCAGAGGCACTCCTCAGCGGTAAAGGTAAAGCAAAAAAGAAGAAAGCGAGTGAGTGACAATAAAAGACGTCTGGTAGGCAACTAGTGTCACTCGTACATCCACTCACCCCGGGGTGATGGATGATGGGCCTATCTCCCACGAACAGCGAGTTCGTACTTCTAATGGCAGATATCCTCTTCTAAGCTGGCCAGATGGTCACTCACAACAAGGGATCTCTCAGATGGCATACATGATAAAAGAAACAGACCATAGCGCAATCAAGCAACCCACGGAAGGTCTCCTCTGGCTTCAGTCTCTGAACCTCACTCCTCGGCAGGGAAAAAGGTTAGAAGAGGATATCTGCCATTAGAAGTACGAACTCGCTGTTCGTGGGAGATAGGCCCATCATCCATCACCCCGGGGTGAGTGGATGTACGAGTGACACTAGTTGCCTACCAGACGTCTTTTATTGTCACTCACTCGCTTTCTTCTTTTTTGCTTTACCTTTACCGCTGAGGAGTGCCTCTGCTGCTTGCCCTGCCGAGGGATCACTGTCCTCCACCGGGAGGTGCTGTTGCAGGCTATCCGAGCTATAGCCTTGAGGTGAGGAGCTGGGGACCACCTGAGGTGCTTTCTGCTGTCACCCTTTCCTGGCACCACCATTTCAATTTGGACTTATCTGGACTCTTGGGTTTTTTCACTAGAGACTTTATTTATTTCATATTTTTTCCATCCAGAGGCATTTCCTCATGGAATTTTCTCTGGTCTTATAGTTTGGATTTAGGATTGTTTTTCACTGGTTTCACATTACACTGGCTAGTGTGTTGGGTTTTTCCTTATTGTAATAATTATTGTAATAATTTTTGTATTTATTGGTTATCACCCTTATGTGTTTATTCATTCACATCATTGTTTCGATTATGTTGGTTATCATGTTGTCCTAAACCCACCTGCATCCATCCATCCAGCCACCCGTCCCATCCATTCACCCCTATCACCCACACCCCCCCCTCCTCCCCCCCTGTTCACTTTCAGCGCAGACAACACCCCCTTCTTTTACATATACATTTTTCTCTCTGCCCAGGACAGAGTGTCAGGAGTCTGCTGCAGAATCCCCAGTCCACCTTCCAGCCCAATTCCACTCCCACCCATCCCCCTTGGTAGCGCAGGAGTCTTTCCATATATTTGGAATAATAGTTAGCTAGTACTAGTCAATCACATTCAACTGGGCTTGAAAGGGCTGGTTCTGTAATGGTGAAGATGTTTGACCGCCCATCCAAGTAGCTTCCAATAAAGTAAAATAAAATGCCCCCTAAATTCTAATTTTTAGCAACACCCATGTGAAGTGTAAAATAAATGTCAAATAAATAAATAAATATTTTCTCTGCTGGTCAAATTGCTATGACTAGCGCCATCTAATGGTCAAATGCTTAACAGCCTTATAACATTCATTTTTACCCCGTTCCCATAGAGTGAATGCATACACATGTGAAGAAAATGAAGGATGGCTGCACTCCCATACACGATGCAATTAGAATTTATTGGAAAAGTAAAAACATAAGCACACCATGGTACATAAGCAGGGGGACACGAGTGACACGTTTCACTTGGCTTGCGTGTTTTGTCAGACCCTTACGTTTTTGTTGCAGTGACAGGGCATGCACCCCTACCTACGGGCTGTTAAACTTGGAGCCCTGCTTACACACCTGAAACAGCTGAATTTGCTTATTTTAATGCATACGCTCTTTTTCTGAATGAACTGTTATCAATTCTTTTTTTTATATAAATACACTTCTATTGCCCTGTACACACGATCGGTCCATCCGATGAAAACAGTCTGATGGATTTTTCCATCAGATATCCGATGAAGCTGACTGATGATCAGTCTTGCCTACATACCATCAGTTAAAAAAACGATCGTGTCAGAACGCGGTGACGTAAAACACAACTACGTGCTAAAAAAAATAAAGTTCAATGCTTTCAAGCATGCGTCGACTTGATTCTGAGCATGCGTGGATTTTCAACCGATGGACGTGCCCACAGACGATCGTTTTTTTCTATATGTTTTTTATCCATCAGATAATTTTAAAACCACCGATGGATAAATAACCGATGGGGCCCACACACGATCGGTTTCATCAGACATACCGATCGTGTGTACACGGCATAAGTGTTAGAAGACAGCAGTGCTAATAATTGAACTTTAAGAAAAAAGGGGTTCACGGATATCTGCACTAACTAAAAAACAAATAATAAAGCAGCTAGCACAGTTTGTTGATTCAGCAAACACAAACACAAGCCTCCATCAAATTCCTCTCTATTTTTTTTATATCAATATACTTTATTCGTTTTTTTTTATTTTAATATTTTTAATTTTCTATCAAATTTATTTTACATTTTTATGTTTTTTTATATCAATTATTTTCATACCATAATCCATGTGTGACTATTGATATGGGTGTTTAACCACTTGACAACCGGGCCTATTTTGGCACTTCTCTCCTTCATGTAAAAATCACAATTTTAGTTGCTAGAAAATTCATCAGAACCCCCAAACATTACATTTTTTTTTTTTTTTTAGCAGACACACTAGGGAATAAAATGGCGGTCATTGCAACTTTTTTTCTTGCACAGTATTTGCACAATCATTTTTCAAACGCCTTTTTTTAGGGAAAAAAACAGTTTCATGAATTAAAAAATAACAAAACAGTAAAGTTAGCCCAATTTTTTTGTATAATGTGAAAGATGATGTTACTCCGAGTAAATAGATACCTAACATGTCACGCTTTAAAATTGCGCACACTCATGGAATGGCGCCAAACTTCGGTACTTAAAAATCTCCAAAGGCGACGCTTGAAAAAAATGTCAAGTTACTACACTTTGATCGTTGTTATCGTGCACAGAATTGGCGGCTGAAGAGGGTGATATCTGAATGATGCCTGTAGCTGCACCCATCATTCAGATATCACCACACAAAGTCCAGGACGTTAAAAGATGTAAAGTGGTAAAGTGGTTTACTACCCCATGTCCGGCTATGTTTATGGTATGATCACTTTTTGGTATGAGTATGTCTATTATTGACTTCGAATTGACATGGAACTTATGCAATTTTTGGTAATGAAGACATTTGGTTAATCTTATTTTTTTTTGTCATTTACCACTCTTTTCCTGTTTCCTCTCTTTGGAGTGCAAATAGGGCTAGAATGAGTTCCAGTGACATCACATCCGATTTGGAACCATTCATTTCCTTCCACTGGGTGTCATCTCCTGGATGGTATTCTCTTTCCATTTGTCGAGTGTTCACATCACTTCCGGCGGACGGTGGTGCTGTCCCGCCTCCCGGAAGTATTAGTAAAGGTTGCAATGTTCATATCTGCCCTTTCTGTGTTCACCTGATTATCGCGGCCGTATTGCGCATGCGCGGCCGAAACGTGTGTTACCATTAAATGCATACAGCTGTTCACCATTCTTGTGCTGACCTATCATAGACATGTATTTTTAGTGTGATCTGTATTTAAATAGGCGTGCTTGCGTCACAGGCCATGCCTCTGATGATATCCGAGTAGGATGAAACATGTCAGGCTGGCCGATGCAAGCACGCTGAGAGCCGCAGAGTTTTTATATGCCTTTTATCCTTGTTTGTCCTGTAAGTAGACTACAATAAATGTTGTATGGTTTACCTTTATGGGCTTCACTATGATTGCTTCCTTTCTCATACTGGGTCTAATCTCCTATTGATGACTGTGCAATCCATTCATCTGCATGTTTGAGTCCTGGAGTCCCTTTATTTTGATATTGATGATATCCACCATTCATCTATCAAGTTAGGAGTCTTGCCTTTTGTCACTGCCCACCCGTATCCTATGATCTTATTGCCTGGTTGTGACATATTTCTGGTAAGCAGACTGAGAGCTCGTTGGTGTGGTGTGATTTTCTTCTTGCACACTGAAGCTTGGTGGAGGTGTTCATACCTGTTTTTCATCTCATATTGATTTAATCATATGGACTTCAACACATACATGTTTTTTTCACTGAAGCGCTGCACTTTGGACTTTTAATAATTGAACTTTAATTGGTGTATTTCTTCAAAAATTTACCTTCACTGTTGAGTATTCTGCCACTTCTCCATACCATGATTTTGCATGGAGCTGGGTAGTGCACGTGATGTGGCATTGTGGCCTCCAAAAATAAGACACACATCTATTTTATTATTAATATTATTATTATCAATTATTATTATACACAATAATAATTCCCGGGCAGGGAGTTCCAGAGGATGGGAGAGGCTCTGGAGAGGTCCTGAAGGCGAGCATGGGAGGAGGTAACAAGGGAGCTAGAGAGCAGGAGGTCCTGGGAGAAGCGGACGGGACCATTTGGGCGATATCTGCTGATGAGGTTGGTGATGTAGATGGGGGCGATGTTTTGAATTTTACACAGTGGAGTAGGGGAAGCCAGTGAAGGGATTGTAATTTAGGGAAAGGGATTTTTAGAAGCTTTAAACATCCCCTTGCATACATTAAGTTGTATACTTTGCCTAGAGTCGCACTTTACTATTGTTAAAGAAATTAGCTTAATGTATGGAAATTAATAGTAATATATTTTTCTCAGTAGGGAATATATGTAAACGATTATTGCATTTGATATTATTATTATTATTATTATTATTATTTATTACACTGTTATTATGGAACAAAAATATTATTGGACTCATTAAGACTCACTTATGAAAAGATAATTGATTACAATTATTTTAGAAGGCGCCAGCTGTTAAGGATGATGGATATTGGTAGATGTGATTATTGTTTTTATTGGAAGTTTTTGCACAGGTTCAAAAAAATATGAGATGGATGAGCCTAAGGCTGGATTCACACCTTTACATTTTTAGTGATTTTTGCATTTTGCAGATTTTCTCTACAGAACGTGTTCCATAGGAAACCATGTTAAATGGGCTGTAGTGCAAATCTGCAAAATGCAAAAAGCACTAAAAATGCCTAGGTGTGAGGCCGCGTACACACGGCAGAGATCCTCGACGGGCAGAACACATCGTTCCGCCCGTCGAGGCTCTCTGCCGGCCGTCGAAATCGGCGACCCGCCCGTCGGGAATGGCAACCAGCCATTCATCCAGGCGGGCCGTCGAGGAAATAGAGAGCGTGCTCTCTATTTCTGCTTGACGGGCTTCCCGACGGGAAGCTCGCCCAGACCGTACACACGGCCGAGGTCCTCGCTGGAATGCACATTCCAGCGAGGTTCTCGCTGGTTTTCAGCGAGAACCTCGGCCGTGTGTACGCCGCCTTAATCCAGCCTAATAATATGCAATGGGAAAGGATTGCCGGACTTAATCCATGTTACATGGTAGGAATGGATACTGTTTAAATGCATGCAGGCAGGGTTTGCTTTGTTCTACTCCCTTCTCTTCCATTTCCTTCATCAAAGTTTCTTTAAAGAAGATGGAAATGCCATAGGAGTGGGAGTATACACTGTAACATGATTTCACTGGACCCAAATCCTCTGGGATTACGGGAAAGGTCAGCTAGTCATCATAATACGGATTACCTGTATCACTGACTAGTGCCTGAAATAGCTTATTATAGCGGCATGAACATGCTAGGTCATATTTTAACATTATTCATCTGAACCTGCTCAGTGTAATTAGAAATCACTTTTAGTTTCTTAGTAGAAAATGTCACTATGGCTTAAACTTTTACTTTCATAACGGTGAAGAATTTCTTTTGGCAAAGCAGCTCTATGTGGAAACATTACGCTTAGAGGGAACTATTGTATTTTTCATTTTTCTGAGGCGCACAGGTGAAGGAGATAAGCATAAAGCAATAATAAACTCAAAAACAAAAATTTAATATATGTCAGCTTACCAATTCTTAGATGGTGTCAGCAATAGTTTTCTTTTTTAACCACTTGCTTACTGGGCACATATACCCCCCTCCTGCCCAGGTGAAATTTCAGCTTCCGGCACTGCGTCGCTTTAACTAACAATTGCGTGGTCGTGCGACGTGGCTCCCAAACAAAATTGACGTCCTTTTTTCCCCAGAGCTTTCTTTTGGTGGTATTTGATCACCTCTACGGTTTTTATTTTTTGCGCTATAAACAAAAAAAGAGCGACAATTTAAAAAAAAAAAAAACAATGGGCCAGATTCAGGTACATTGGTGCATATTTTGACCGGCGTAGCGCACCTCCTTTACGTTAGACCGGCGCAATGTAGAGGCGCAATCACCGTATCCTCGTAGTATTTGCGGCCAAATTTGCGCCGGTGCAACGTAATTCCCGAGGCGTAAGGCGGAGTAATTCAAATTGGGAAGGACGTGGGCGTATTACATTGAAATGAGCCGTGACCCCATGCAAATGAAGGGCCGGCCGGATCGCGCATGCGCACATGAAGCATGCAATTGGAAGTGGACCCGGGCAACTTAGTGAACTACGCAGAGAGCTTAAATAGACAGACACAAACGCCCTTCCTTTGCAAAAGTACATCCCTTTGTATCCCTTCCTATACAGCAAGGTGCTTTTGTTCTGTTGTGTGTTCGCATTTGTTGCTTTGTGACTTGTCTTTGTGATATTTGTTGACTGTTTGATCTAGTGTTTTGTAGAATATATTTGATAGTGTATTTTGGTGACTGGTTGTGCGACTTTTTTGTTGATAGATTTTGTCTGTTTGTTTTGTTGCTTGATTTTTCCTGCTTGTTTTTGTGAGTGATTTTTGTTGATTGTTTGGGAGAGAGTTGTTGTATGAATATGACTGAAAGGAAGCGCAAGACCAATTTTACTTTGGGGGAGAAACAAATTATTGCCCGGGCCCTTACCCAATATGGGCGTTTTCTGCACGGCCCGGAGAGTGCCAACACCCCCCCCCCCCCGACCAGGAAGAAGGAGATCTTGCAGAACATTACCGACCAGGTAAATTCATTGGGGGGGGGGGGAAGACCCGGACACGCGAGGGGATCGTCAAGAAGATCAATGATCTCCGGCGTCTGGTCCGAAAGAAGCTGGGGCAGATGGCAGCACATGCCAGGGGCACTGGAGGGGGCCCACCATGCCCTGTTAGGCTGACAGCGGAGGAGCGTGTGGTGGCCCAGACCTTTAATAGGCAGCAAGTGGAGGGCCTGCCTGGCTATGACTCCATTAAGGAGGCCGTGATGACAGGTAAGTTTTTTTTTACCTATCTGGTGTGTAACATGTGTGGGGGGGGGGTGGGGAAGGGAATATGTGGCAAGTGTGTGGATCCTCCAACCTGTGAATGTTTTGTGTCATCCACAGATGTGCAGGAGGGTGCTGGGCCATCTGGCCTGACCGCACCATCCCCGGGACACCAGCCTGATGAGGACCCCCAGACAAGGCCGTAATCCTCTGAGGAGGTTGAGGAGAAGGAGTTTGAGTTGGAGGAGGAGGTCATGTCAGGCAGTGGCTTGTTATTTTTGAAAGGAGTCTTCCCCTCTGGCTGGCAGCAACCAGCCCTTCATAAGGGGTAGCCCCTCCCACTCCTCCCCCAACAGGGCTCCCCTCCCAAGGGGCTCCCCTTTTCCCCAGCCACAAGCATCATCTGGAGGCAGGAAGTCGTCCCAGAAGACCAGGGGTGTGGCCGAGGTTCTGCCCGCCAATCTCAGAAGGGACCAGGCCCTTCAAACCCACCATCTGGGACAGGTCAGCCAGACTTTGGGGCTGATGGAGGAGAGCCTGTCCTCCATAAAGGATACGCTTGGGGACCTGGACTTCCACTCCCGGGCTCTTACAAACTGCCTAAACGAACTGCAGACTACTACAGCAGACGTTGGGCAGGATGTGAGTGCCCTCACCCAGGCTATCCAGGCCAATACGGCAACACTAAATGCTGGCCTGAACAGAATAGCCGTGGCCTTGGAGGGCAGGCCGCCAGGTGGGCAGAGACCAGGGGCTGCTCCTCCTTCTCCAGATTACCCCCCTCCCCCCATGAGTCTCCCCCGAGGAGCCGGGGCCGTGGCCGTGGGTGCCCCAGGCGTGGGTCACGCCAGCGGCATTAATTTGGTTCCCCCCCCCCTTTTTTTTTGTGCTGGACTTTTTTTTTTTGCTGGAATTTTTTTGTTTTTTTGGGGTTGTGAATGATTTCTGATTGTGGGGGTGACATTCCTGATGGAAAAGGGGTGTCGCCCTCATTTGTGGTGGAGAAGGGTTCCCCAGGACCATGGAGAAGTGATACCCAGGTCTTTGTGAATGGTGTATGAATGTACAGTGACATAATTGGAGCCGTGGCATGGCGTTGCTGCTCACAAGTCCTGCATGGTGGGCTTGTGCTAATCCAATTTGATGAGGATGTGATGTGTCTGCGCTAGGGACCACAGTGGTGTGCATGCATGCATTCTCATTGTGCCATGATTAATGTGTGTGTTTAACGTGCAAAGATGCCTAATGTGAGCTGTCTCCAGGCTGCTTTTCCCTCAGAAGACGGGGTAGCCTCGGTTAGGGGGAGATTGTCTGGTTCAGGGGTCAGGTCATCACGTATGTCAAGCTGCAGGCCCTTTCTTACTGCGAAGTTCTGCAGCATGCAACATGCACCGATGATCTGGCACACAAAGTTTGGGGAATACAACAGGGTACCCCCAGACTTATCCAGGCATCAGAAACGTGACTTCAGGAGGCCAAAGGTGCGCTCCACCACTGCACGGGTTTGGACGTGGGCTTCATTGTATCTTTCCTCTCCTGGGGTCTGGGGGTTCCGGATAGGAGTCATGAGATGGGGTCCCAGTGCATATGCAGAGTCACCTGGAAGGGAAAAGACAGGAGGATGTTAGTCATGCATGTGCCCCTTGTGATGTGTACATCATGGGGGGGACAGTCATGCCTGCCACCCATGTCACTCACCAACCAGCCAGGTGTCCCCATACACGTTCTGTTCGAATTCCATTGGGATGGGGCTATGATTGTATATGTAGCTGTCATGGCTGGATCCGGGGTGTTTGGCACGGACGTTCCATATGAGGCCTTGGGCATCGACTATCACCTGTACGTTGATGGAATGCCAATGCTTCCGATTGCGGTATATGTGCTCTGTCTCATGGGGGGGCTGGAGTGCCACATGTGTGCAATCAATGGCCCCCACGGTGCGTGGGAATCTGGCAATTCTGTAGAAATCTGTCATTGCCTTGAGCCGCAGGTCCTCAGTGGTTGGTTTGATGATTTGGTTGGCCATGCGTCTGAGGATTGCAGGGACAACCTGGTGCACACATCTGCTCATGGAGGATTGTGACATCCCAGCCACCACTCCACTTGTACGCTGAAAAGAGCCACTGGCAAGGAAATGGAGTGTTGCCAGGACCTTGACCAGTGGCTGCACTGCATGTGAGCGGTGTGTTGCGCTGGTAATGTCCTCCTGCAGGGTTGTGGTTAATTCCATGATGGCAGCAGGGGTGAATCTGAAGATACCATACACCTCAGAATCACTCATGCCAAAGATGTCTATGCATGTGCGGTATATCCTCTCCCGTGCCCTCCTCCGTGCCCTCCTCCTTCTGCGCTCATCTAAAGTCAGTAGTATAGCTATGAGCAAGGATGCCCCTGGCATGTTGGCATAAAGTTTGTTGTCCAGCAAGTGTGACTGCTCAGCTCCTCACTAACAGTGTTGCTTTAGCTGACATGTAGACGGATTGTCTAATTTTATTCCACCTTTTATATGGACTAATTTTAGACAGGACGTGCAGCTGTTGCGCACAGCGTGTAGCCTGCGCTGCACCAACTTACTTTTGTGTATCCCCGTAACTCCCTCATTTGCATATTTGAATAGCAAATTAATGGTGTGTCTAGCGCAGTTTTGTGTGCACGGATGCGCCGGTCTATCGAAATTACGCCGGTCCAAAAAAAATTAGATTTCATGCGTATATCGTTTTGGGGATGCGGCGCATCGATACGCATGCGCAGATTTAGACTTACGCCGCGCATCCCCTGTAACGCCAGAGTAATGGCTCTGTGAATCTGGCCCAATATTTTTTACTTGTTGCAATAATAAATAGCCCAATTAAAAAAAAAAAAAAAAAAAAAAAAACGTTTTTTTCCCTCAGTTTAGGCCGATACGTATTCATCTACATATTTTTGGTAAAAAAAAAAAAAAAAAAAATCGCAATAAGCGACTGGTTTGCGCAAAAGTTATAGCTTTTAGTTATTATTTTTTATTATAATTTTTTTAACCAGTAATGGCGGCGATCTGCGATTTTTATTGGGACTGCGACATTATGGCGGACACGTCGTACACTTTTGACACATTTTTGGCGCCATTCACATTTATACAGCGATCAGTGCTATAAATATGCACTAATTACTGTATAAATGTGACTGGCATTCAAGGCGTTAACACTAGGGGGTGAGGCAGGGGTTAAATGTGTACCCTGCATTGTGTTCTAACTGTCGGGGAGGGGTGGCTGGGGGAGGTCTATGTACAAGGGACACAGATCGGTCTCCTCTCTCCCTGACAGGACGTGGATCTGTGTGTTTACACACACAGATCCACGTCCTTGTCTCTGTAACCGCCGATCGCGAGTGCCTGGCGGACATCACGCCCGCCAGGCACGTGCCATGGCATGTCAGTGGCCCGGAGGAGCAGAGGCCGTAAAAAAATGGCAGCTCAGAGATTTAGAACCACCCTGCACATGTCATACTTACCTCCACTGTGCAGCTCGTTTTGCACAGAGTGGCCCCGATCCTCCTCTTCTGGGGGCCCTCAGTGGGTCTCGCGGATCTTCCCCACATTAGATAATCCCCTAGGAGAAGCGATCTCCGGAGGGGGTTACCTTGCGACGCGCTCCCGTGTCATATACTCGCCGTCCATAGTGTTGCTAGCTATAGATACGGACATGATCCCTGAGTTTGAGAAAATGTGCTATGCCATCATCTTTTGATAATACGGTACTCTTGCCATGGTGACTAGAACAATAGGAACAAATACATCTCTCTCTAGTTGTGGTGAAGGCTCTCGGCCTGACCTCGTGGACCCCTTCCATTCTTCTCTCTTGCTATTTTCTTTTTCTTTATCTTTTTACTTATTTTTTATTTTCTGGTAATAATTAGAATTTTTCTTTATGTTTTGAAGCTCCTGTATTTTTAATTATATAATAATCTGAATTACTCAAGAACGCAAATAAGAAGGTTACTCTTACAATATCTCTATGCTTGACACCTTTTGAAGAACTGTAAATACCTTCTAAAGTTTTAATCGATCTTGTTTCAATATTATTTAATAGTTATTATTACATTCTCAATTAATTAACATTGAGCTTCTCACACCTGACTGTATGATATTGTATTTACTTTATGCAATTTGTACACTACAGGTGAAAATAAAGGGGAAAAAACCCTAAAATAAAAAAAACTAAGACAGCCACTTCATCTAAGAATTGGTAAGCTGCAATTCAATACATTTGTGTGGTTCTTTCTAACTGCTATAACCGCTTAACGACCGCCGCATGTTGATAAACGTCCACAGAATGGCACGTACAGGTAGATGGACGTGCCGTCATGTCCCTGCCTAGAATTGGGTCGGTAAGCCTCTAGGAGCGATCCGGGGTGAGGGGGCGGCTGTTCGTTTCTGTCCGCCCCTTCGCGATCGCTCCCAGCGAATCCGCTTTCCCCTCTGCTCGCCCTCTGCCTGTGTAATGTAAACACAGGCAGAGGAAGTGATGTCACCTCTCCTCTCGGCGGTCTTTTCATTCCGGCGAGAGGAGAGAAGACATCACACGTGAGTTGCACCAACACTACACTGACACCAGTACACATAGGCACACTTAACCCCCTCAGATCACCCCTCCCCCCCACCCCCCTGTCACAGTGTCACTGATTGCAGTGATCATATATTTACTGATCACTGCATTTAGTGTCAGTGTGACAGTTAAAAGTTGCAGGGCAGTTAGTCTTAGGCCCCTTTAGGTCCAGGGTAGGCCCCTACCCCCCCCCTAATAAAGGTTTAACCCCTTGATCACCGCCCTAGTTAACCCTTTCACCCCCTATTGCCAGTGTCACTAAGCGATTCTGATCGCTGTATTAGTGTCACTGTTGCCGCTAGGTAGCTAGTTTTTTTGATATTGCAATTTTTTTTAACTAAAGACATGTGGCTGAATACATTTTGGCCTAAATGTTTAAATAAAATGTTGTTTATTTGATTTTTCTTGTAACAAAAAGTAGAAAATATCATTTTTTTTTCAAAATTATTCGGTCTTTTTCCACTTATATCGCAAAAAATTTAAATCGCAGAGGCAATCAAATACCATCAAAAGAAAGCTCTATTTGTGGGAAGAAAAGGACGCAAATTTTGTTTCGGTACAACATTGCATGACCACACAATTACCAGTTAAAGCAGCGCAGTGCCAAATTGTAACCTTTGGGCATTTAGCAGCATATTGGGCTTAAAAGGTCACTAAAGGAAAAAAAATGTTTTGCTGAAATGACTGTTTACAGGGTATAGAGACAAAAAAGTTAACTGATTCCTTTTCAAAATGATTAAATATAGATAAAAATCAATCATATAATGTGCCTGCAGGTTAGTTTCACTTTTGAACTGGCTTCATGTTTCTGCAAAGTAGAAATAGTCACACAGAACAAAAACAAACAAATCCAGGGCAGTGTTTTGTTTTTAAAATGAATCTGATTGGTTCTGGGAAGTTTTAGACACACAGTAATGACAGCTCAGACCACCGTGAGAAAGCTCCCAGCACTGTGGTTATAAGGAAACAGACAAGCAGGAAGTGTGGAGAACAGAGCAGGATTACAGCAACTTCAAAGCAAAAACAAACAATAAGGACATGAAACCAGTACTGCAGCAAGGTAACGGAAGCTATTTAGCTAAAAAAAAAATTCCTTTAGTGATCCTTTAAGTGGGTAAAGTGTTACTAAACCCGCAATAGTAAATTCAGTCTGTATATGCAGTAAAGCATGCTTGTTGTAATCACTGTGGAACCTAGAGGGTTAATCCTCTGCATTGTGTCAACAGGCTGTTTGATCCTGTCTTCTCTGATAGTCCCCCTTTTCCACTGTCCCCAATCTGTCTGCTGATAGAACAGAGCCTTGGGGACAAGCTGTACATGTTCTGTTTGGTGTGTATTGCTAGAGAGGTATTTTTTTTATTGGAAGGGTGCATGTGACCAGCACAGGGCCAATCAGCACTGTCCAGACAGAGGGTCAGGGGTACTGCAGCCTCATAGGACAATCAGGGGAGAATAAAAACTCCTCCTACAAGCTTTAACAAGAAACTGATTGAAAGTCACAAGACTGCTATATACTGCTGATAAGAAAAGATATTTAGCAGTTTATATTTACTAAAATAACAGAATTTCCATGTTTTGTTTACTGTTCCCGACCAGATATAGTAAATGCAGGGTCCAGGTTTAGTAACACTTTAATGATAAAAAAAACAGAAAAAGTGCTTAAATACGCATTTGTATTACATATATAGTAGAGGTCGACCGATATATCAGCCGATATTTGGCCTTTTTTTTAAAGAAAATTGCCATTGGCTGTTTATTATGAGAATTCGGCCGATTTAATCGCACTGTGTTCCGTTGACCCACAAGTGTTCCTCCTCCCTTCCCCACACTCCATTGGCAGAGCGGCGCTTGATGCTTGCCAGAGCCACTGAGTGTGTGAAACTGACATTTGTAGCTGAATGCAGCGAAAGGAGCTGTCAGGATTCAGCTTTGATGTCGGGGTGGGTGGGACCTGGGGTGTGTGGGACCCAGCAGCTATCAAACACAAGCCAATGGGATGGGACTGCTACGTGTATGTGGCTATTCATCGGCTGGTGTTTGATATCTGCTGGGTCCCGCCCACTCCGGGCACCGTCCACCCCGACATCACCGCTGAATTTTGACAGCTGGTCTCTCCTTACATTCAGTTACATATGTCAGTTACACACAGATACACTATATGGGCTCAGTGTGAAACCTGGCAATGCCAATCAGTGTCACCTGCCAGTGCCAATCAGTGCCAACCTGTGCCACCTTCCAGTGCCAATCAGTGCCACCTGCCAGTGTGAATCAGTGTCAACCAGTGCCACCTGCTAGTGCCAACCAGTGCCATTCAGTGCCTACCAGTGCCACCTACCATTGCCACCTGCCAGTGTCAATCGGTGCTACCTGCTAGTGCCAATCAGTGCCAACCAGTGCCACCTGCCAGTGCCAAGCTGCCAAAAAAAGGAAAAATTCTGCCTAAAATATCGGCTTCAAAAATCGGCATCATATGTCGGCCATCAGTCATCCTGATTTCTAAATATCGGCAAGAGAAAAACCGATATCAGTCAACCTCTAATATATAGGAACTGTTTTACCTCCCAAAAGACTTGCAATTCTGTCCATCAGGTTGTGAGATTTACATAGCTGTGCCAGACAGTAGAGATAGACTAGTGACCCAAATTTACTCTGCCATAGTTAAAGAGTATGTAAATCCTAACAATAGACTTCTCTTATTTGTTTTTGTTTCTTGATCTGTTAACCACTTAAGGACCGCCTAACGCCGATATACGTCGACAGAATGTCACGGCTGGGCACAGGCGCGTACAGGTACGTTGCCCTTTAAGTGTCCAGCCGTGGGACGGGCATGCGTAACGCGGTCCGAAGCTCCATGTCCTGCAATCGGGTCACAGGAGCTGAAGAACGGGGAGAGGTGAGTGTCAACACACCTTCCTTGTTCTTCTCTGTGGCAGTGACACTGATCGTCTGTTCCCTGTTATAGGGAATGACGATCAGTGACATCACACCTACAGCCACGCCCCCTACAGTAAGAATTACTCCTTTAGGGCACACTTAACCCCTTAGAGCCCCCTAGTGGTTAACCCCTTCACTGCCATTGTCATTTTCACAGTAATCAGTGCATTTTTATAGCACCTTTCGCTGTGGAAATGACAATGGTCCCAAAAATGTGTCAAAAGTGTCCGATGTGTCCGCCATAATGTCGCAGTCACGAAAAAAAACACTAATCGCCGCCATTACTAGTAAAAAAAAAAAATTGTTAATAAAAATGCCATAAAACCACCCCCTATTTTGTAAACGCTATAACTTTTGCGCAAACCAATCAATAAACGTTTATTGCGATTTTTTTAACAAAAATTAGTAAAACAATACGTATCGGCCTAAACTGAGGAAAACACTTTTTTTTATATATTTTTGGGGGATATTTATTATAGCAAAAAGTAAAAAAAAAATGATGATTTTTTTCAAAATTGTCACTCTATTTTTGTTTATAGCGCAAAAAATAAAAACCGCAGAGGTGATAAAATACCACCAAAAAAAAGCTCTATTTGTGGGAAAAAAAGGACGCCAATTTTGTTTGGCAGCCACGTCGCACGACCGCGCAATTGTCAGTTAAAGCGACGCAGTGCCGAATCGCAAAAAGAGGCCAGGTCCTTAACCTGCATAATGGTCCGGGTTTTAAGTGGTTAAATATACAATTAAAAATATCTGCATTATTATTGGTTACATTGTTCTCAGCAACATATCTCTGGGGACTATATCCCCCCTATATTCTATTTCAGCTTTTCTCACCCAGGATTCTATGGTTCCTCCTGAGGTTGCTAGAGGTACCTTGTGTTGTGGCAAATGGACCTCCCACCTAAATTGACCACAAATATAAAGTGGCAATTTTCCACTGGCCACCACTTTTATATGGACCATTAGTGCTAGTGTTTGCTAAGTGCATTTATTTATGTTACTCGTTTCAGATTAATAATACATTTTTTTTTGCTGTATACAGGAGGTGTGCCACATTCTATTTTTTCTTTATTTGAATGTTCTACAATTTACTAATCTTAGCAGGCCTAGCTTAGGACCTGGAAATTATTTCAAGTGTTCCTCCGAGTTAAAAAGGTTGAGAAATGCTGCTTTAGGTTTTAGAGAAAGGGACAGGAAGATATGTTTGTAGTCTATAGCTATTATACTGTGATTGAACTTTGTCATCCTAGGGCAGAAAGTGTGTTACTGGATGGATCATCAGGTAAACATTAAGGAAAAAAGTCTGAAGAAAAAAAAACAAATGCAGCCACCACATATTTCAGGTATATCTACCAAAAAAAAAAAAAAAGGAAGAAATTCAGCGCTGGAGATAATAAACAAAACACATTAATTAAATTACAATAATGCAAGCCAGCACTGTAGGATCAATTCAAATAAAACGTCCCAAAATAACTTCAATGACAAAAAGTGCAGCGCATAACAAGTGACATTTAAACAAAAAAAAAATAAACAAAGAAAGTCCATATAAAGTGCACTGGTGAGTGAAATAATCTGATAATGCTCCAATCCAAACGTGACTGTGTGCAAATCATCCAAGATCAGTGACCCACAGGACAGATCCTCCACCAGATAATTAAAGATGGCCTCTCACCTGAGCTAATCGACCCAGGGTAAGGTCATAAAGCATGAACACAGATGCATCCAAATCGTGTATCAAGGGCACCAAACAGCAGGCAGCTCAGCAGTTCCCGGATCATAGGAATGGTTATGCAAAAATAGAAGAAGGAACAGACTAGTGCTCTCTGTAACCAACTTGATTTAATAAAATGAAGGTGTAAAACTTACATAGCTGACACTCGCGGCAGAGTGTATGGTAAAAAGCATGTCCTGGATCTCCAGGTAAACAGACAGCAAACAAGCGTGAGACGGCGATCGCGGGTGACGTCACGTGACTCCTCCCCCTCGTACGCGTTACGTCCCAGTGGGCAGGACTTCATCAGCGTGGGGCGGAGAGCTGTACATACTTTATTATTGCTATTTTCAATCCGACTTCCGGGTACTCACTCCCGCGGGAGTAGGCGCTTCTATGTAATCTGGGAGTTCGCCCAGATGATCGATGTCCTTCAGAAAAAGTTCCCCCCGACGGATAAGGCCCCCCCCCCCGTATTGCGTAAGCGCGTTACGAGAGTCACAGAGTTTCCGAAAGGAGCCGAACATGTAGAGCTGCGAGTCGGGGGGAACTTTTTCTGAAGGACATCAATCATCTGGGCGAACTCCCAGATTACATTGCGGCTCAGCATAGAAATGCCTGCTCCTGCGGGAGTGAGTACCCGGAAGCTGGATTGAAAATAGCGATAATAAGGTATGTACAGCCAAAAAAAAAAAAGTGCCCACTGTACATGTTGGTAGTATAAAGAATTTGGTCTTATATAGATGTTATTTGGGTGAACCTCCGCTTTAAAGTGGAGTTCCACCCAGGAAAAAAACATTTGGCCGAAAATTGAAAAAAAAAAAAAATTGAAAAAAAAAAAAATGATACTCACCTGAAATACATGTTGCAATGCGGAAGTCCGTAATCTACCTATTCCGCAACCAAGGTCTGTTTTCTTTTTCTTCTCCTAGTGAATGGGGCATGCTGCTTTCTGGGAACTGTGTGTGTTCTCAGAGAGCAGCCGTCCATTCACAAGCCGGCACGAGACTCACGCAGGCGCCGTAGGAAATGGGCAGTGAAGCCGTAAGGCTTCACTGTCTGTTTCCCCTGGTGTGAATGGCGGCGTGGGACCTGCAACGATCGTGGGATTGGCATCGGGGGGGGGGGGGGGCCATCAGCGCAGGCAAGTAGGACAGGTAAGTGTCCTTATTAAAAGTCAGCAGCTACAATGTAAGTAGCTGCTGACTTTAAAAAAAAAATCTGCGCGTGGAATCCCGCTTTAAGTCTAAATCGACGTTTAAACCAATTGGGACAAGAACCGTACTTTTATGAATCTAGTAGGACTCACTGATAATTCCCATCCTCCAATGCCTTTCCACTTTCTCCAATTCCCAAAACGTAAGACCTCTCGGGCCCTTATTATGTACTTACTTACAATGTTTGAACACACTATGATCCTTTCTAATCTTCTTTATATTGGCCACATGTTCACATATTCTTACTTGTAATGTTCTGGTGTGTGGCCTACATACTGTAGGCTGCAGGTACTTTCTAGCATGTACACCATCCCCTTGATAGTACATGTAATACAAGTTTCTTATTTTGTATGTTCTCCCTGTGGCTCTTGCTGTAAATTCCTTTCTTTTTTTTTGTCATTAGTCCAAAAGTGTAATCTTCCAACTTTGCAAATTTAATATGTCTTAGTAATGCAGTCATTTGGCATAATTGACACAGAGCGGTTGCAAATTGTAACACCATTAAATAAAGAGTTCCCTTACACCTGAGGTGCGCAGTAAATCAGATTAGTAACAGAGTATTGTAAGGTAAATGTTCCATCCAAACAGTTCCCTGAATTAAAAGGTAGCACTAAATATATAAATATATTAGGGATTCCTACTATACAATGGCCATAGAGTCTTTCTCTCATAGAATGATGGCTTTATTGAAGCAACTACAATACCGGCATCAATATCATTGCATTTTTAAATGCTTGTCTGAAGTTTAGTAAGATCTGAGTGGCCCCTTGTTATATTTCTTGGATATATTGAGATCTCCCTGCCATAGTATTCTTCATTCCACCAGAGAAATGTAAGGCCATTTTTCTAAATCTTGTAATGGCAGTCCATTCAGTTTAAATGGGCCCTTAACCACTTAAGACCCGGACCATTATGCAGGTTAAGGACCTTGCCCCCTTTTGTGATTCGGCACTGCGTCGCTTTAACTGACAATTGCGCGTTCGTGCGACGTGGCTCCCAAACAAAATTGGCGTCCCCTTTTCCCCACAAATAGAGCTTTCTTTTGGTGGTATTCGATCACCTCTGCGGTTTTTATTTTTTTGCGCTATAAACAAAAATAGAGCGACAATTTTGAAAAAAATATATATATTTTTTACTTTTTGCTATAATAAATATCCCCTCAGTTTAGGCCGATACGTATTCTTCTACGTATTTTTGGTAAAAAAAAAATCGCAATAAGCGTTTATCGATTGGTTTGCGCAAAATTTATAGCGTTTACAAAATAGGGGATATTTTTATGGCATTTTTAATAATATAGTTTTTTTTTACTAGTAATGGCAGCGATCAGCGATTTTTTTCGTGACTGCGACATTGTGGCAGACACATCGGACACTTTTGACACATTTTTGTCACCATTGTCATTTTCACAGCGAAAAGTGCTATAAAAATGCACTGATTACTGTAAAAATGACAATGGCAGTGAAGGGGTTTACCACTAGGTGGCGCTAAGGGGTTAAGTGTGCCCTAAAGGACTGATTCTTACTGTAGGGGGGCATGGCTGTAGGCGTGACGTCACTGATCGTCATTCCCACACCTCTCCCCGTTCTTCAGCTCCTGTGACCGATCACGGGCGAATTCGGGTCCGTGGGTCCCGTGGGCACGGTCACGGAGCTTCAGACCGGGTCGCGTGCGCGACCCACGGCTGGGCTCTTAGGCCGCGTACACACGATCAAATCTATCTGCTGGAAACGGTCGGCCCGTAGTCCCAGCAGACAGATTCGACCGTGTGTACGGGCGAGCCGACGGATTTGGCCACCCGACAGATTTCAAAGCATGCTTTGAAATCTGTCGGCTGGGAACCCGTCCGCCCGACATGTCTGCTGGTTAGTATGCTAACCAGCAGGCATGTCTTCTCGCACACGCGCCGAATGGTTTCGACGCATGCGCGGAAGTGTTTTACTTCCTGGTGCGGTGACGTGGCGGCGTCAACGTCACCGCCACGTCACCGCGCCCTCTGGCGGTGGGGATTTTGGTTTGATCGTGTGTACACGATCAAACCAATACGTCCCCAGCAGACAGATTTGTTCAAATCGGTCGGCCCGACCGATTTGAACAAATCTGTCTGCTCGTGTGTACGCGGCCTTAAAGGCGATGTACAGGTACGTGCCTGTGCCCAGCCGTGCCATTCTGTCGACGTAAATGTGCAGGAGGCCGTCCTTAAGTGGTTAAAATAGAATTAAAGGCATTTTTTTAAATTCGGATAAAGTAAGGAATGGTTATTACCCCTGTCCATATTTTAAAAATGTGTCCCATTGGGGAGACTTACCTTCAATTATTGTCCCAAAGCCAAAAGAGGAAGTGAGAAGAAAACCCTCAAAAGTGAAGTATGTCGCCAGGATCCCCAGAACTAGTGTCCCCATTGGAAGATAATGTAAATTATTGGAAAGTATGATAAGGGACTATATCCCCAAATTTGCTGATGAAAACAGTATCATGAGTAGTAATCAGCATGATTTACGGAAGTTCATTCCGGCCAGACCAATCTGTTAACATTCTACAAGTAAATGAGCTGCCATCTAGATAAAGTTAGGCCTGTGGATGTGGTATATCTGTATTTTGCAAAAGCATTTCATACAGTCCCCCATAAATGCTCAATCTACAAACTGAGGTCTGTTGGCATGGATCATAGGGTTTGTTCTTGGATAGAAAACTGGTTACAAGGGCGCGTCTAAAGGGTGGTGATAAAGAACATGTACTCAGTTCTGGAGTGGTAATTGGATGAAGCTGACTTTCATCAGTCTTGCCTACACACCATCGGTTAAAAATCAGATCGTGTCCAACGCGGTGAAGTAAAACACAACGACGTGCTGAGAAAAATGAAGTTCAATGCTTCCGAGCATGCGTCGACTTGATTCTGAGCATGCATGAATTTTTGACCGATGGATTTCCCCACAGACGATCGTTTTTTTCTTTCTGTTTTTTAACCATAATTTTTTTTAAAAACAGGTTCTATTTTTTTCACCTATGGGAAAAAAAAACGATGGGGCCCACACATGATCGGTTCGTCCGATAAAAGCGGTCCATCGGTCCGCTTTCATCAGACGAACCGATCATGTGTACAGGGCATTAGATAAAAATTCATTCATTTATTACATATAAAAAAGACATACATAAAGCCAAATCTCTTCCAGTACAGTAGCACCTCTAACCTCCAGTCTCCTTAATAGGGACAAATTCGAAAAGCCGCAAGTTTTTGTAGTAAAAAGTGTTTGGGGACCTGGGTCCTGCCCCAGGGGACGTGTATCAATGCAAAAAAAAAAAGTTTTATAAACTGCAGTTTTTTCAGGAGCAGTGATTTTAATAATGCTTAAAGTGAAACAATAAAATAAAAAATTCCTTTAAATTTTGTACCTGTGGGGTGTCTATAGTACACCTGTAAAGTAGCGCATGTTTCTTGTGGTCTCTGCAAAAAAATGACATTTCTAAAGGAGAAAAAGTAATTTAACTGCTTGCCGACCTGCCACCGTCATTTTATTGTGGCAGGTCGGCACGTCTGGGCTAGAGCCTGTAGCTCTACGTCGGCTCTTTAAAGGCCACTAGGGGGCGCGCGCCCCCGGTACAGAGCGAGGACCGGGAGCTAGGTGTGTAAACACAAAGCTCCCGGTCCTGTCAGCGGGGAAACGCTGATCTTCTGTTCATACAATGTATGAACAGAAGATCAGTGATTTCCCCTAGTGAGGCCACCCCCCATACAGTTAGAACACACCCAGGAACATACTTAACCCCTTCCCCGCCCCCTAGTGTTAACCCCTTCACTGCCAACGGCATTTTTATAGTAATCCAATGCATTTTTATAGCACTGATCGCTATAATATGCCAATGGTCCCAAAAATGTGTCAAAAGTGTCCGACAAAATATCGCAGTACCGAAAAAAACGCTGATCGCCGCCATTACTAGTAAAAAAAAAATATATTAATAAAAATGCCATAAAACTACCCCCTATTTTGTAAACGCTATAACTTTTGCGCAAACTAATCAATAAACGCTAATTGCGATTTTTTTTATGAAAAATAGGTAGAAGAATACGTATCGGCCTAAACTGAGGAAAAAATATGTTTTTTTATATATTTTTTGGGGGATATTATAGCAAAATGTAAAAAATATTGCATTTTTTTTAAATTGTCGCTCTATTTTTGTTTATAGCGCAAAAAATTAAAACCGCAGAGGTGATCAAATACCACCAAAATAAAGCTCTATTTGTGGGGAAAAAAGGACGCCAATTTTGTTTGGGAGCCACGTCGCACGACCGCGCAATTGTCAGTTAAATCAACGCAGTGCCGAATCACAAAAAGTGCTCTGGTCATTGGGCAGCAATATGATCCGGGGGTTAAGTGGTTAAAACTACTCGCGGCTAAAATGGATTATCAGGTCCCGGCAATACAGATCAAAGTCATTGAAAATCATTGAAAAAAAATGTGTGGGGGTCCCCCTAAATTCCATTACTAGACCCTTCCCCTGGGGCAGGACCCGGGTCCCCAAACATTTTTTTATGACAATAACTTGCATATTAACCTTTAAAATTAGCATTTTGATTTTTCATGTTCGTATACCATAGACTTTAATGGTGTTCGCGTATTCAAACAAAGTTTTTGCCTGTTCGGCAAGTTCTGGTGCGAACAAAACCAGGAGGTGTTCGGCTCATCCTTACTCATAGGCCTCGTACACACGTCTGAGCCGCCGTACACACGGCCGAGGTTCTCGCTGAAAACCAGCGAGAACCTCGCTGGAATGCACATTCCAGCGAGGACCTCGGTCGTGTGTACGGTCTCGGCGAGCTTCCCGTCGGGAAGCCCGTCGAGCCGAAATAGAGAGCACGCTCTCTATTTCCTCGACGGCCCGCCCGGAAGAATGGCTGGTTGCCATTCCCGATGGGCGGGTCGCCGAATTCGACGGCCGGGAGAGAACCTCGACGGGCGGAACGATGTGTTCTGCCCATCGAGGTTCTCTGCCGTGTGTACGGCGCCTGAGAATCTCGTCAGGAAAAATCCGTCGTTTTCCCTGACGAGATTCTTGGCAAGAAACTCTTGCCGCCGGAGTGTAATGACTTTCATTTCAAAAGAACCGCGGTTCTCTTAAAAGGAAAGAACCTGGTGAAGTCTTAGGCCTCGTACACACGAGCAGACAGATTTGTTCAAATCTGTCCGTCCGACAGATTTGAACAAATCTATCTGCTGGGATTTTGGTTTGCTCGCGTGTACACACGAGCAAACCAAAATCCCCGCCAGCAGAGAGCGCGCTGACGTGTCGGTGATGTGGCCACGTCACCGCACCAGGAAGTAAAACACTTCCGCGCATGCGCTGAATCCATTCGGCGGCGGTGCGGCGGCGGTGCGGGACGACATGTCTGCTGGTAAGTGTACTAACCAGCAGACATGTCGGGCGGACGGATTCCCACCCGATAGATTTCAAAGCATGCTTTGAAATCTGTCGGGTGGCCAAATCCGTCGGCTCGGCCATACACACGATCGAATCTGTCTGCTGAAACGGTCCAGCGGACCGTTTCCAGCGGACAGATTTGATCGTGTGTATGAGGCCTGAGGCTCCATGCACACTGAAGCTAAAAAAAGCTATAAAAAAACACCAGTAGCTTTAGAGGGAGCCTTTTAACGTTTTTTAGCGTTTTTGCAATAGCTTTAATCAGCTTTTTTTTTTTCAATGGATAAAAAAAATCGCTAAAAAACGCTAGCGCTGGCGTTTATGAGCATTTTTCAGCGTTTTGCTTTTTTTTGTGTTATTTCCCCCCCGAAAAACGGCACTTTGAATGCAAATTTCGGGCGTTCAGAAAAAACTCCAAAGCTGGGCACATAGGCTAACATAGAGTTCAGTTTATGAGCTTCAGTGTGTATGGAGTCTTAGGCCTCGTACACACGACCAAGGAACTCGTCGGAAAGAACACATCGTTTTCCTCGATGAGTTCCTTGTTAGGCTTGTCGAGAAACTTGACAAGCTGTCTTTGCGTACACACTGTCAAGACCAAATCTCCTCGTTCTCAAACGCGGTGACGTACAACACATAGATGGCAGGGGAAGTTTGATTCCACTGGCACAACCCTTGGGGCTGCTATTGCTAATCTCATGTTACTGTGTGTTAGTAAAAGTTTGGTGAGAGACGATTTGCACTTTTCAGTCTGTTACAGTGTGACGAATGTGCTATCTCCATTACAAACGCTACTTTTACCAAAGGTGCGCTCCTGTCTCATACTTTAACCACTTAAGGACCGCCTCCTTCACATATACGTCGGCAGAATGGCACGGATGGGCACATCCACGTACAGGTACGTCCTGTACTAGTACCCAGCCATGGGTTGTGGGCGCATGCCCGCGGCGCGCTCCCGCGACCCGGTCCAAAGCTCTGAAGCCCGGAGCTGAAGAACGGGGAGAGCCATGTGTAAACACGGCTTCCCCGTACTTCACTGTGGCGGCGTCATCGATCGTGTGATCCCTTTTATAGGGACACACAATCGATGACATCACACCTACAGCCACACCCCCCTACAGTTGTAAACACACATAAGGTCACACATAACCCCTTCAGCGCCCCCTTGTGGTTAACTCCCAAACTGCAAATGTAATTTTCACAATAAACTGCAAAAATGTGTCAAAATTGTCCGAAGTGTCCGCCATAATGTTGCAGTCACGAAAAAAATCGCTGATCGCCGCCATTAGTAGTAAAAAAAAAAAAAATTATAAAAATGCAATAAAACTATCCCCTATTTTGTAAACGCTATAAATTTTGCGCAAACAAACCGATAAACGCTTATTGCAATTTTTTTTTACCAAAAATAGGTAGAAGAATACGTATCGGCCTAAACTGAGGAAAAAAAAATATTTTTTTATATATTTTTGGGGGATATTTATTATAGCAAAAAGTAAAAAATATTCATATTTTCTTTTCAAAATTGTCGCTTTATTTTTGTTTATAGCGCAAAAAATAAAAACCGCAGAGGTGATCAAATACCACCAAAAGAAAGCTCTTGTGGGAAAAAAAGGACACCAATTTTGTTTGGGAGCCACGTTGCACGAGCGTGCAATTGTCTGTTAAAGCGGCGCAGTGCCGAATCGCAAAACCTGGCCGGGTCCTTTAGTTGACTAAAGGTCCGGGTCTTAAGTGGTTATTCTGAGCATGCGCGGGTTTCTAAGCATACACACAAACGTGTTTCTCGTCGAAAACTAGCCCGACGAGGAACACGACAAGGAAATTGAGACTCCCGACGAGGAAAAAGGAACTTGTTCTCTTTTTTCCTCGTCGAGTTCCACGTCAATTTTCTCGATGAAAAGCATACACACGACCGTTTTCCTCGGCAAAAAAAGCTCTGCCACCAAGTTTCTTGATGGATTCTGTCGAGGAAAACGGTCGTGTGTACGAGGCCTCAGTGTTTTGTAAGGATAGTGTTTAGCACACCTTGCTGTGCTGTTTAGCCTCACCTCCAGTGCTGCCAAGCTGCTCTTTTTATACAGTATATATGCTTATTACCATGACAGCTCTCGAACATTTAGATTGTCAGAGAGCTTGGTGTCAACTGTAGTGTTGCACAAGATGCTGAAATCACTTCAAAGAGGGTTAACACTGCTCTTGCAGAAATAATGAAGCACCATTAGAAAAATCAATAGAACAAACCTATGTTTGTAAATCACCCCACCATTAATAACAAATGCTAAGACAAAACATTTTACTTGCTTATGCTTTAATGGATTTAATGTATGGTTGTGAGATATATTGTGCATTACCAGGTTATCACCGAACACCTAGATCATATGATAAATTGCTGTATGTACAGCTGACTTATCATTTTTTTATATTAAGAAAGAGTCAGGTTTTGCAGATTTTTAGTCGATTCTCTCATGGTTAGTTATTCCAAAACCTGGTCAAGAGCAGTGGCGATGGCAGATTCTAAAGTTTTTTGGGGGGTATTTTATGGCTATGCATTTGTTTGTGTTTTTGCATTTAACATTTGTCTTTTTGTTGCAATTTCCATTTGCAAATTGTGTTTTGTGCAGATGTGTAAGCAGGTGTAATACTAAGGGAAATGTTTTACCGTAGGTTCTTTGTAGTGCGCTTCAAGGAACATAAGCATTTACACAAATAAAATATTATACTTACTGAATTAAAACAATAAAAAGGTTCAAATTACAGAGAGTTCTACATAGGGTAATTCAACTTTACATAGATAATAGAGATCTAACCCATTTATTTATTTTTCTTTGTATATCCTGTGTATATCCCTTAACCACTTGCCGACCTCCCAACGTAGATATACATTGGCAGAATGGCTCCATGACCATGCCCGCGGGACCCGCGGACTTAATGTTCTCCCTAGTAGGGATGATTTTTGTTTTCGAGTCGAACCCATGTTCGACTCGAACATCGTATGTTCGACCATTCGTCGAATTCCGAACGTTATGGGCCGTTCGCGCCAAATTCAAGTGGTGTGGCACGGCCCATAATCCACTGCGGCATCGCAGTGCATTGCTGGCTGATGATTGGCCAAGCATGTACTATGACCCGCATACTTGGCCAATCCCAGCTTGCAAAAAACAGAGAGCCATAATTGGCCAAAGCCAGGGTGGCTTTGGCCAATTATGGCTCAGGGGGTTTAGTATACGCCCACACTATATAAGGCCGCCTGGAAGTCGGCCTTGTGTAGTGTGTTGGTGGTTTACAGAGAGAGACAGAGAGAGCGAGAGAGAGAGAGTGTCATGTTTTGGAGTTAGATAGAGCAGGCAGGCTAGTCAGTTAGAGTTACAGTGTGTAGAGGATATATATGCATCCCAGGTGTTGTATATATATTTAAACACTGTATTGAGTTTAGCTAGATCTGATCTTCCTAATATACTGACAGGCAGGCAGGTGATTGTGCTAGCTGCAGTATTTTCACATGGTGTACTGTCTGTGTCCTCTGCACAGTGTGCACCTAAAGCTACGTGGTGTGTGTACTGTCTGTGTCCTCTGCACAGTGTGCACCTAAAGCTACGTGGTGTGTGTACTGTCTGTGTCCTCTACACAGTGTGCACCTAAAGCTATGTAAAGCTAGTGTTCTCATATTAATTCCTACAGGCAGAGATCTGCTCATATTAATACCACAGGCAGGGGATCATTCTGCAAGTACTTTCACGTGGTGCACTGTCTGTGTTCTCTGCACAATGTGCACATAAAGCTACATCAATAGATTTGCTGGTGTTCTCATATTAATTCCTACAGGCAGGGATCTATACACCACCTGTATACTGCTGTTCAAAGTATATAGGGCCAAAGGGGCTGGTAATGGGGGGGGGGGAACCCATGCTATTTTTCTCAATGATTTTCATCCATATTGCAGGGACCAGACATTACATTAAAGCCGCAAGCAGTTTTAAATGACTTTTTTCTTTTTGATGTCATTTTGTGCACAGACAGTTCTAAACACGGAAACAGATGCCACTTCACAGGCATACTATAGACACCCAGCAGGTACGATATTTAAAGGAATTTTTCAAATACATTTTTCACTTTAAGCATCATTAAAATCACTGCTCCCGAAAAACGTCTGTTTAAAAAAAAAAACAATTTGCATTGATACATGTTCCCTGGGGCAAGACCTGCATCCCCAAACCCGTTTTAGGACAATAACTTGCATATTAGCCTTTAAAATTAGAACGGGGGGGGGGTGTTCGGCTCATCCCTACTCCCTAGTGACAGGACACTGATTTTCTGCTCCCTGTCATCGGGAGCAGTGATTAGTGTCTTGTCACTGGTAGCCCATCTCCCACACAGTTAGAATCACTCCCTAGGACACTCTTAACCCCTTACTCGCCCCCTAGTGGTTAATGCCTTCCCTGCCAGTTTCATTTACGCAGTAATCAGTGCATTTTTATAGCACTGTATGAATGACAATGGTCCCAAAATAGCATCAAAAGTGTCCGATGTGTCGCAGTCATGATAAAAATCCCAGATTGCCGCCATTACTAATAAAAAATAATAATAAAAATGCCAAAAACTATCCCCTATTTTGTAGACACTATGGGCCAGATTCAGAGAGCGATTACGCCTGTCTAACTGGTGTTAGACAGGAGTACTTTCAAATTACGCGCGTCGTATCACTAGTTTGAATCCTCAAACCATGATACGTCGGTGTTGGGCTTCGATCTGACAGGCTTACGTCTTCGTACGCCTTCGGATCTACGCTGCAATATTTTTGCGGCCGCTGGGTGGAGTTTGCGTCGTTTTCAGCGTCGGGGTATGCAAATGAGCTTTTTCCGGCAATGCACGAAGTTACGAGCGTTGTTCGCAATCGCGTACATCATTTTTTCGCTACGTGAAGTTAAACCAGCTATTAGCTGGTCTAACGTTACGTGGCCCATGTTAAGTATGGCCGTCGTTCCCTCGTCGACTTTCAATTTATTTATTTTTTTGCGTAAGTCATCCGGGAATAGGAATGTCCGTAAACGACGCTACTCAAAAAAAAAAATGACGTAACGATGTGATTTCGCGCAATGCACGGCGGGAAATTTCTGAACGGAGCATGCGCAGTTCGATCGCCACGGGGACGCGCTTAATTTAAATGCCTCACGCCCCCTAATCGCGTAGTTTGATTCCGCCGGGAGAAATACACTACGCCGCCGTACCTTACGGCCCAAAATCTCTCTGAATTCCTCCTAGAGCCAGGTAAAGTACGGCGGCGTAGAGTATCTCTGATACTCTGCGGGAATCTAATTCTTTCTGAATCTGGCCCTATAAAACTTTAGCGCAAACCAATCAACATACGGTTATTATGATTTTTTCTACCAAAAATATGTAGAAGAATACATATCGGCCTAAACCGAGGAATAAAAATATTTGTTTTAGATATTTTTGGGGGATAATTTATTTTAGCAAAAAGTAAAAAATATAGTACAAAAAATAAAAGCTGCAGAGGTGATCAAATACCACCAAAAGTAAGCTCTATTTGTGGGGAAAAAAAGGACGTCAGTTTTGTTTTGGAGCCACGTCGCACGACCGCGCAATTGTCAGTTAAAGCGATGCAGTGTCGAATCGCAAAAAGTGGCCCGGTCATTTGGCAGCCAAATCCTCCGAAGCTGAAGTGGTTAACTTCCAATCTTAATTACACAACCGGAAATGAGAGGAAACCTCCCAAAAGTGAGGCTAAATTTTATCTTAGACAGTTGTTACCAGACATGTGATCCTGCTGGAAGATTTATTTTTACCTCTTGCTCTCATGACAGCTCTAAAATGTAGGATTTCCCCTAACTTTCTGTCTTGGTGACAATGTTCATCAGGATGAATAAATAGAGTGGATCAACCCAGTGGGGACACAGACAGCCAAACATACCTAACAGATATAATAACCCCACACTCTTTCCATAATAAAAAAAAAAAAAACATTTCCCTTTACTTTGGTAATCTAGCAAATAATGTATCTAGTCTCCAAAGAAAGATTACTTACACAAGGACTTCGGAGTTTTAATGATTGATGATTCATTCAAGGTCAATGGTGTAATGGAGTCTTTACTCATGCCAACTCACGTAGCCAAGTTTGCTCTCTTTTCAGCTTAAACGTATTGACCCCATCCCCATCCCCCCACTGGGACATTGTTTCCTGACAGGGAAGGGAAGAGAAAACAGAACCCTACTTTCTCAAAAAACTAGCGGACTTTGCAGGCACAACATGAGGCAGTCTATATAAAATATAACCATCAAAAAATATATATCAACGCATTTCACAAGATTTACTTGCATCCTCAGGACAGATTGGCTGGGTGCTGCCCAAACTTGGAAATAAGAGTGTGGATGATAGCAGATCATGAGGGCAGACACAGGGGCCACCTCAGAGAAGGACAGGGGGGACCCAAATGTCCAGAATCCAGACCAGTCAGGTATAAGAAATGTAAAATCACAGATTAAGGTAATGGGTGAAACGTGCCGGAGGGCTTGAAGTCCTTATAAAGTACGTCCAAACACCAATTAATCCCATCAACAATAAGGTAATAGTGTATAAAGTCCTATGTGAGAGGAACCTCAAATGGGGGAAGGGACATATGGGTGGACCAAGAAATCATGAAGGATAGCCCAGATATATTGTATTAGTATAGATATCAGGGTTATGGTGCATTCAGGAGACAAAAGTATCCCACAAAATCTGGAACATCACCATGGTATATTAAACAGGCACCCCATCAGCAGCATTGTCTGCTCAGTAGCTCTCAATTAGAGCTTACGAGTTAAAAAATATAGACCTTTCAGCGAATGTAGTGATAATAATCTTGACTGGTCTCAACTGCTTTCTGACAGCGGGACCTGCCTCTCTCAAAATACACTGATAATCGGCTGATCAGCGGTAATTGACAAAAGTTTTCCTGCATATCTCTTTGAAAGACATTGATCAAACAATCAATTACTGTCAAGCAGGTATGGCCACATATTGATCGAAATTTGTCTAATTTCAGCTGAACCGGAAATAATTAATATCCTGTTACCTGTAACAAAAATGTATAGGACAGTGACCTGTGTTTAACCACTTCAGGCCTGGGCCAATTCTGACACCTTGTTTCTACATGTAAAGATCATCTTTTTTTGCTATTTTTTGCTAGAAAATTACATAGAACCCCCAAACACTATATATATGTTGTTAGCAGAAACCCTAGAAAATACAATGGCAGTCATTGCAACTTTTTATCTCGCACAGTATTTGCTTTAAAAAGAACAGTAAAGTTAGCCCAATTTTTTTGTATAATGTGAAAGATGAAGTTACGCCGAGTAAATAGATACCTAACATGTTACGCTTCAAAATTGCACACGCTCGTCGAATGACGCCAAACTTCGGTACTTAAAAATCTATATAGGCGACACCTTCAATTTTTTTACTGGTTACATGTTTTGAGTTACAGAGGAGGTCTAGGATAGAATTATTGCTCTTGCTCTAACGTTCGCGGCGATACCTCACATGTGTGGTTTGAACACCGGCTCTTGTGTATGTGTTTGCTTCTGCGTGCGAGCACACGGGAACATGGACACTTTAAAAAATGTTTTTTTTATTATTATTATTGTTAACCGCTTCAATACCAGGCTTTTATACCACCTCCATACCGGGCCTATTCTGACACTTCTCTCCTACATGTAATAATCATCATTCTTTTGCTAGAAAATTACACAGTACCCCCAAACATTATATATGTTTTTTTTAGCAGACACCCTAGGGAATAAAATGGCGGTCATTCCAAAGTTTTATCTTGCACGGTATTTACGCAATTATTTTTCAAACGCCTTTTTTTTGTAAAAAAATAGTTTTATGAATTAAAAAAATAACAAAACAGTAAAGTTAGCCCAATTTTTTTGTATTATGTGAAAGAATATGTTACACCGAGTAAATACCCAACATGTCACGCTTTAATTATGCGCACACTCATGGAATGGCGCCAAACTTCGGTACTTAAAAATCTCCATAGGCAACACTTTATTTATTTTTTACAGGTTACAGTTTAGATTTACAGAGGAGATCTAGTGCTAGATTCGTTGCTGGCACTCTAACGCACGCGGCGATACCTCACTTATGTGGTTTAAACTGCGTTTACATATGTCGGCGGGACTTGCGTGTGCGTTCGCTTCTGCACGCGAGCTATCGGGGACAGGGGCGTTTTAATTTTTTTTTCATCTTTTATTTATTTATTTGACCTATTTTTTATTTATTTTTCCACTTTTTTTCATTTTTTTTTTTTTCACTTTTATTCCTATTACAAGGAATGTAAACATCCCTTGTAATAGGAAATGTGTGTGACAGGTCCTCTTTATGGAGAGATGTGGGGTCAATAAGACCTCACATCTCTCCTCCAGGCTCGAAACCATGAGATCGGTGAAAAAAAATTCACCGATCTCATGAATGGGGGCTTACAGCCGCAATTGCGGCTTTGTTTACTTACGGGGACCCGGGCGTGACGTCATCAGATCGCGCCCGGGTCCTCCGACGGTCATAGAGATGACTGGTGACCATCTGGTCACCAGTCATCTCTATGCTTCCTGCCGCCGCCGACGATTTGTTCTCCGGGCCCCCGAAGGCACAGGTAAGCCCGGAGAAGCACCGGATGGCGGCGGGAGGGGGGGGATGTCCCCTCCTGCGGCCTGTAAGAACGATCGTTCTTACATTGTGCAGAATCGTCGGCTGAAGAAGAGGATATCTGGATGATGCCTCTGGCTGCAGGCATCATCCAGATATTCGCCTGCAATGCCCAGGCCGTCAATTGACGGCCACTTAGGATGGTAAATCCCATCCCAGGCCGTCAATTTTCTATGGCTGGGTATTGAAGTGGTTAATTTTACAATTTTTTTTTACATTTCACACTTTTAAAAAAAAATGTTTTTTTTTTTATCACTTTATTCTTATTACAAGTGTAAACATCCCTTGTAATAGGAATATGCATGACAGGACCCCTTTACAGTGAGATATGGGGTCAACAAGACCCCACATCTCACCGCTAGGCTGGGAAGGAAAAGAAAAAAAGATCACCGCTTCACAGCCAAAGCGGCGCCGTTTTTTTGAATGCAGAGGCCGGGCGTGACGTCATAACATCGTGCCCGGCCTCCGACGATCATAGAGACTTCGGTGACCATCTGGTCCACCGGAATTCTCTGTGATCTGCATCTGGGGGCCAGCGGTTTCTTTTCACCAACTCACCGATCGCACAGGTGAGTCGGTAGAAGCACCGGAGGGCGGCAGGAGGGGGGGACGTCCCCTTTCGACGCCCGTAGGAACGATCTGCCGCTATGATCATTCCTATCATGTATGGAATCGCCGGCTGAAAATGCTGATATCTGAATGATGCCTGGAGCTTCAGGCATTATTCAGATATAGCCCCACAAAGCCCAGGACGTCATATGACGTCCTCTGGGCGCCAAGTGGTTAAAGCTAAAGAGTCTGCTTCAGGCAATACAAGTAAAGATTTCTAAGACTGCAAATATTTTCCTTGTACTTCTGTAGGCCTGCACAGTTCTATTAATTAAAAATGGAATATTTTGATTGTCGCAAAAACCTAGTTTTGACACATTCTTTTTAAAAATCTGTTCCTGGAGGTAATCATTTTCCTGGATTTCCACCAAAAGCGTAGCCTGATTCCGCGTGCACACGATCAGAATTTCTGGCAACAAATGTTTGATGTGAGCTTTTGTTTGGATATTCCGACCGTGTCTATGCTCCATCAGACATTTGCTGTCGGTATTTCCAACAACAAATGTTTGAGGGCTGGTTCTCAATTTTTCCAACAACAAAAGTTCTTGTCGGAAATTCTGATTGTGTGTATGCAATTCCGACGCACAAAAATCCACGCATTCTCGGAATCGAGCAGAAGAACCGAACAGCCTATTGAATTACATTTTTCTAGTCTCGTCATACATGTTGTACATCACCGCGTTCTTGACGTTAGGAATTTTTAACAACATTTGTGTGACCGTGTGTATGCAACACAAGTTTGAGCTAACATTCCGTCGAAAAAAAATCCACGGTTTTGTTGTTGGAATGTCCGATCGTCTGTACACGCCATAAGTTTGATTACCATCTGTCTTTCTTTTATCATGTTTTATCATCTATTATTTATCACAATCAGTATACAACGAGAACAATTCCTGTGTGCTCTATGCCTCATTAATCTTACTAATTCCTTGTGAAATGTTTCTTCTTACTATCCCATTAAGTCTCATTTATTTGAGAGTCTCAAACAACAACTTGTGGGGGTTATTTATTAAAGGCAAATCCACTTTGCACTACATGTGGCATGGAAAATAAAACAGCATTTTAGCTTCCACATGATTGGGTAAAAAAAATCAGCAGAGCTTCCCCTCATTTCAGATCTACCCCTCAGATTTACAGCAACTGCACTTCCAAGTACACTTTCAGAGCAATTTCAAGTGCACTTTGTACTTGTAGTGCAAAAACCCCTATTTACATCAACAGAATGGCACGGGCAGGCAGATTCGCATACAGGTACGTCCATTTAAATCTGCCATCCAACGGGCACATGCGTCCGCCTCGTGCCTCGCGAGTGCAGCCGCAGGTCCCGGGAACTCGATGTTCCCTGGAGTCCCGCAATTGCAGTTGGTAAGAGCAGAATACGTATCGGCCTAAACTGAGGAAAACAATTTTTTTATATATTTATATTTATTATAGCAAAAAGTTTAAAATATTGTTTTTTTTCAAAATTTACGCTCTTTTTTTGTTTATAGCGCAAAAAATAAAAACTGCAGAGGTGATAAAATACCACCAAAAGAAAGCTCTATTTGTGGGAATTTTTTTTTTTCAATTTTGTTTGGGAACCACGTCGCACGACCACGCAATTGTCAGTTAAAGCAACGCAGTGCCGAATTGCAAAACGGGGCATGGTCCTTTAGCTACAAAATGATCCGGGACTTAAGTGGTTAAAATCAAATCCTTATTTTTGTTTTGGCAATATCATGGTGTGGGAGGATTTCTGCAAGTCACAGGCTGTGTCATGTTCCTCCAGTCTGTGTCTTAGAATAACAGGGAGTTGAATCCTCCATTAATCTACATGTAATATCCCACCCCCCATTGTGTTTAGCTGGTTAGTGGACATGGAGGAGGAGTGGGCTGTCATTTATCACTGTGTATACGCCCACATGTATGACTCTATAGTCATATAGGCTTCTCAGGCCTCGTACACACGACCGAGGAACTCGTCGGGCGAAACACATAGTTTTCTTTGTCGAGTTCCTTGTTAGGCTTGTCGAGGAACTCAACAAGCTTGCTTTGCGTACACACGTTAAAGACCAAATCTCCTGGTTCTCAAACATGGTGACTTCAACACATACAACGGCAAGGGAAGTTCGAATCCCACTGGCACAACCCTTAGGGCTGCTTTTGCTAATCTCATGTTACTGCGTGTTAAGTTAAAGTTTGGTAAGAGACATTTGCACTTTTCAGTCTGTTACAACGTGACAAATGTGCTATTTTCATTACAAACGCTACTTTTACCAAAGGTGCGCGGGTGTAACATCCCTGCTACGCAACTACAGTATACAGTTGGTTTTTAAACTATAGAGGTCTCTCAGATACAACCACCACTTCTCACTCAGAGTAATCAGAGAGATTGGGGTTAATTCATCACAACCTCTAGTGAATAACCAACTGAGAGACTGCAGTAGTTTATTCCCCTATAACCAACTACCTCAGGGGAAAACAGGGTTGTATCTCTGATACACACAAGGTAGTACTACAAATCTACAAGCACAGACTATAGTATGTGGTACTTGCGGTTAGGAGAGTAAAGCCTGGTATGCTGGTGGTCCCGGAGGGGGTGTAGAGCGAACTGTGGTGTCCACTGAGGTTCAGAGCGGGTACAGCAAGGTGGCGTGAAAGGGGTTCTCAGGACAGCAGGCGTCCTTTCGCAATAGGGAAAGCAAGAGATAAATCCGGGTCACAAGCCGTGGTCAGGTGTTGGAGAAGTCACAGGTATCCGAAGTCCAAGCCGGGTCAAGGGTTCAGGCAAACAGCAGTCCAGAAAGCAAAGCCAAGGGTCAAAAGCCGGGGTCAGTCAAGGAGCTTAATATATAAGCAGTTTGCTTTAGCACAGACAGGGAGATCAAACCAAAATGAACTGACACTGCTCTGTAAGTGAGGTAGGGCTTTATAGGTTGGCTAACTGGTTAAGCTGTGTCAGCTGTAGCAAGAATCTCAGGTGTGGAAGGTAATGAAATCCAGCTAAGGTGAACATTCCATTCAGCACCACCATAGCTGGAAAGCAACATGAATTTCTAATTCAACAGTGGCTGAGAGGTAAGGGTTTGGGCTGGTAACAAAGAGGTCCCAGGTTCAATTCCACCCTAAGCCACCTGGAGCACGGCCACGCCTCGCCGTCTGCCTGACACGATAGGGATCGTGACAGCGGGTTTCTAAGCATACACACCAACGTGTTTCTCAATGAAAACCAGCCCGACGAGGAACACGACGAGGAAATTGTGACTCCCGTCGAGGAAAATGAGAACTCTCTTTTTTGCTCGTCGAGTTTCTCGACAGTTTCCTCAATGAAAAGCGTACACACGACCGGTTTCCTCGGCAAAAAATCTCTCCCACCAAGTTTCTTGATGGATTCTGTCGAGGAAACCGGTTGTATGTATGCGGCTTCTGATGTGATAGCCCAGATAGCAAGCAATTGAGCTGCAAGTTTGAAAATGACTTGCTAAGCTATTGCTAGACTTGCCAGGCTTCACAGGTTTGTTGCACAATTGCAAGTCCGTATTGCATGACTCCAGATCAACTTTCTTTGCAAACATTCTGCAAGTCTGCTGCAAGTTCTGGTTCTGTTATGTCATCCCACCACAAGGGTCACTGTGACTTTCAGGCCCCATACACACGGGCAGACAGATTTGTTCAAATCGGTCAGGCAGACCGATTTGAATAAATCTGTCTGCTGGGGACGTATTGGTTTGATCGTGTACACACGATCAAACCAAAATCCCCGCTGACGTTGACGCCGCCACATCACCGCACCAGGAAGTAAATCACTTCCGCGCATGCGTCGAATCCATTTGACGCGTGTGCGAGAAGACATGTCTGCTGGTTAGCGTACTAACCAGCAGACAAGTCAGGCGGACGGGTTCCAAGTCGACAGATTTGAAAGCATGCTTTCAAATCTGTCGGGTGGCCAAATCCGTCTGTTTGCCCGTACACACGATCGAATCTGTCTGCTGGGACGGTCGGGCCGACCGTTTCCAGCAGATAGATTTGATCATGTGTACGCGGCCTCAGAGCTCCTGCTATAGAATCACCATTGCAACTTTGCTCATGCTAGAGACTCGATATGCAAATTTAATACAAATTGGAAAAGTGTCAACTAGAGCTTGTGCTTCAAATGCTCTGCAAGTGTACAAATTGACAGTGAAAATGTGCAGCAAGATACCAGACTTACAATTTAACACTGCCACAAATTTGTTGCAAGTTGTCCTTGCTAACTGGGAGTGAGAAAATGCTCAGTATAGAAACTCACCGAGAACAGAGCATGTGCAGATCTGCCAACACTGCTCTGCAAACTACTCAGCTGCCTTGGGGACTGAAGGGGAAGATAGAGAGCAGCAGGATCAACCATTTTTTTTTTTTGCAGAATATAGAAACCGAATCTCATAGTGACTGAGTGAGTATAAAAAGCATGTAATACAGCATTTATTAATAGTTTTTTATGATGTGGGTTTAGTAACACTTTAATTGCTTCTTCTCAAGAGAGAATAAATTGGGAAAGATTAGCAGAACTGAATTTATTATTTCTTGAGAAGAGGCAATTTAGAGAGGATGTGATCACCATGTATAAATTTACTGGGTATCTATGCGTGTGATTCCTAGAATCATTTACGCATAGATACAGTGAAGATCCGACAGGTGTAAGAGACTTACACCGTCGGATCTTAGATGTAATGACTTCGCTGGCCGCTAGGTGGCCTTTACGTTGATTTCTCATTTGCCTATGCAAATGAGCCTAATACGCCGATTCCCGAACGTTTTTACGCCGCCCTGTCGTCATTTACTTTGTTTTCGTAAGCGTAAGGTTACCCCTGCTATATGAGGGGTAACCTTTACGAAGTTCCGTCGTATGCCATGTTAAGTATGGTGTTGGGACAGAGTCGTCTTTTTCCGTCGTTTACGTCGTTTTACTAAGTCGTTCGCGAATAGGGATTTACGTAAACGACGCTCATGTCGGTTTCATTCACGTTTTCCAACGTGAGCTGGAGCATGCGCACTGGGCTATTTTTGCGGCGGCGCATGCGCAGTTCGATCGACGTGAGGGGCGCGCTTAATTTAAATACAATATTTGAATTATGCGGCCTTACGCCGGGCCATTTACCCTACGCAGCCGTAACTTACGGAGCAAGTGCTTTGGGAATACGGCACTTGCTCTGTTAAGTTGCGGCGGCGTAGTGTAAATGGCTTACGCTACGCCGTCGGCCCGTGGTCTGTATTAAGTGTTGAGTTATTCACTTTCAAGCCTTTACAGAAGACAAGGGGACACTTTTTATGTCAGAGATTTAAAATGTACTTAAAAGCAACTTTTTTTATTTTGGATTCACTTCCTGTCTCATAGACAAAACGGATGTGAATAGAAATTCCTCCAAAGTGCGTGAATCCGAGTTTGGCACCAGTGTCTCCAGAACTATTGTTCATTTGTGATCTTTTTTTACTTTAGCTCTCGATGATGACAGTGAACAGGACAAAGAGAGGGTAAATCTCCCTAATCGGCATTGACAGCAAAAAAACTGAGGGCCAGATTCTCAGCGGCGCTACGCCTGCGTAAATGTATATGCGCGGCGTAATAGTAAATGTGCGCCTGCGTATCGATGCGCGGTAAACACAGAACCACATACGCGCAAATTTTTTTTTCGTCTGGGCGGCGAAAATGCATTAAGCTAGCGCGGCGTAGGCGCATAGTTACGCATCAAAAATATTCAGTTCCCATTGAATTAGCATGCAAATATGCAAATGAGGGAAGTGCGCGTATTCCCGAAACTACGCTCGTCCGGCGTTGGCTACTCGTGGTGCGCGTAACTCGAAAGCCTTGAGTAAACATACCCCTCATAAAAGCACGGGTAACTTTGCTCAAGGCCGTGTGCAAGTCAGCTGGAGAGCAACTACAGCAGCACCGTAACGGACGAGCTGAGCAATCACACTTACTGGACAACACATTCGTATGCCAACATGCCAGGGGCAGCCATGGTCTTATCACTACTAAGGTATGCAGATGAAGAGGAGCATAGAAGCAGGAGGAGGAGGAGGGTGGCACGTGAGAGGATCTACCGAGCGCGCATGAGGCTCTTTGGCATGGGTGATGAGGAGGTGTATCGCATCTTCAGATTCAGCCCTGCTGCCATCCTGGAAATAACCACAGCCCTGCAGGATGACATCACCAGCCAGACATACCGCTCACATGCACTGCAGCCACTGGTGAAGGTACTGGCAACACTCCATTTCCTGGCCAGTGGATCATTCCAGCGTACAAGTGGAGTGGTGGCTGGGATGTCACAAACCAGCATAAGCAGATGTGTGCACCAGGTTGTCCCAGCAATCCTCAGACGCATGTCCAACCAGTTCATCAGACCCACCACTGAGCACCTGCGGCAGAAGGCAATGACAGATTTCTACAGAATTGACGGATTCCCACGCACCATCGGGGCCATTGATTGCACACATGTGGCCCTACAGCCCCCCAGTGTCACAGAGCACATATACCGCAATCGGAAGCATTGGCATTCCATCAACGTACAGGTGATAGCCGATGCCAAATACCTCATATGGCACGTCCGTGCCAAAGACCCCGGGTCCAGCCATGACAGCTACATCTACCATCAAAGCAACATCCCAGAAGATTTTGAGCAGGACATGTATGGGGACAGCTGGCTGGTTGGTGAGTGACATGGGTGGCAGCCATGACTATCCCCTCCCATGATGCACACATCACAAGGGGCACATGCATGACTAACATCCTCCTGTCTTTTCCCTTACAGGTGACTCTGCATATACACTGGGACCCCATCTCATGACTCCTTTCCGGAACCCCCAAACCAGAGGAGAGAGAAGATACAATGAAGCACACATCAAAACCTGTGCAGTGGTGGAGCGCACATTTGGCCTCCTGAAGTCCCGTTTCCGATGCCTGGATAAGTCTGGGGGGGCCCTATTGTATTCCCCCAACTTTGTGGGTCAGATCATCGGTGCATGTTGCATACTGCACAACTTTGCCATGAGAAAGGGCCTGCAGATTGCCCTACGTGATGACCTGACCCCCCAACCACACAGCCCCCCCCTGCCAGAGGAGACCTCGTCTGCTGATGGAAGAGCAGTCAGGAGGGTCCTCGTGTTACGAATCTTTGACCGTTAAACACACACATTCATCATGGCACACAGACACTGCACACGTGTACACCACTGTGGTCCCTAGATCACACACCCCACATCCACATCACATTGGATTAGCCCAAGTCCAGCATGTAGGACTTGGGAGCAGCAACGCCACGTCAAGGCCCCAATGATGTTGCTGTCCATTCATACACCTTTCACACGTCATTCATACAGCCGTGGGGTTAACTTCACCACCACGGCCGAGGGTGACACCCCTTACTGGCAGGAGTGCCACCCCCTCACATTCACACACCATTCACACTGCACCGTGTGCAGTATCCAAAATTAAACAAAAATAGCTCTTAACCAGAGCATAATATTAAACAAAAATAGCTCTTAATCAGAGCATAATATTAAACAAAAATAGCTCTTAACCAGAGCATAATATTAAACAAAAATAGCTCTTAACCAGAGCATAATATTAAACAAAAATAGCTCTTAACCAGAGCATAATATTGGCTGCCTGCATGCCCTCCAGGGCAACCGCTATGCGGGTCTGCACAGCAGTCTGCTCCTCGACAGCAAGGCGCAGGGCATGAACCTCCCCCACAAGTTCGGAGGTGTTTGCCTGCAGCTCCCCCAGGCTGGTCAGTGTTGCTGCGCTGTTGACAGCAAGATCCTGGATGGCATCTGTAATGTGTCCCGAGGATGCCAGGCTGTCGGCCAGGCGCTTCATCTCCTCCACAACCTCGGCCAGGTGCTGATTTTGCTGGTCCTGCTGTCTGACCAGCTGTTCCGGCAGGACCTTGGATACACCCCTGGTCTTGCACGTTGCCTTGCGGGGAGTGGCAGGGGACCTGGCATAAGGGGAGGATGTTGAGGGGCCGGAGATGAGGGGGGGGGAGAGAGGGACTGGAGAGGTTGGAGGGGGACACTGAGGGGTTCGCTAAAGGTGGAGGGATAGCCTGGGCTGGTCCGGGCAACCCATCATCCTCCTCCACAACAACAATCATGTCCTGGTCTACCACACCCTCCTCAACCACCTCCTCCGTTGAGGTGTGCCCACTTCCCTCCAAGTCCTGTTCCAGGGGGGCAGCCAGAGAGACTGGATCTTCGGGGGATGGATCCTGATGGGCCCTGGCATCAACAGATGGCCCCGCTCCCTCCTGCACATCTGTGGATGACACAAAAGATGCCCATGTTGGTGGACCCACACACTTGGCACATGTTCCCTTCCACCCCCATACATGTACACAACAGATAGAATATAAAACACACTTACCTGTCCTCACGGCTGGCTTCTGGGACTCATAGCCCCCAACTCCCTCAACCTGCTCCGTCTGCAGGCAGCGGGCAACCACCTTCTCCTCCTCAGTCAGGCGGACAGGGCAGGGTGGGCCCCCTCCAGTGCCCCTGGCATGCCGAGCTATGGAAGCCAGCTTGCCCTTCACATGACGCCGCAGGTCATTCATTTTCTTCTGAATGTCCTGCGGTGTCCGGACCTCATGAGAGAGGGCATTGACCTGGCAAGCCACTTTCATAAGTATTTAGTCCCTCCGGGACTTGCTGGTCCGGGCACTGTCAGCACCATGGAGCCGCGAGTCGTACTTCTCCATGGCCCTCACGACAATGGCCCTCTCCTCTGGGGAGAAATTCTTCTTCCTCCTCTCCTTAACAGCACTTGTCGTCATCTTGTCCAGCACTTTGTCAGTCACTATCCAAAAAATGGGAGAAGTTTGCGCTGCACGGGCGCATGTGTGGGCGCATTATATACCCTGCGCCGGCGCATCGTAGGGAGGCTTTGCGCATGTGCAGAAGGCATCCACGTCACGGCGCGGGTCATCCACGTCATGGCGCGGGTCATCCACGTCATGGCGCATGCTCCGTTCGTCCCAGCCTGCATTTGCATGGGGTCACGCTTCATTACAATGCAACACGCCCACTTCCCTCCTACTTTGGAGTTGCGCCGGATTACGCCAATGTTTTTACGCGACGCAGGCGCATATTGGAGCGCATTTACTTAGGGAATACGGTACTTGCCACTCCGTGTTACGTCGGCGTAGTGCATCTGAGATGCGCAACGCCTGCATAATTAGGCGCGCATCTACGAGAATCTGGCCCTGAGTGTTCTCAGCCCTCTCCACTCTATCCAAAACTAAAAAAATAGCCTTCAGTTAAACTTTAATTTCAATATTTTAACCACTTTAGCCCCGAACCATATTGCTGTCCAATGACCAGAGCACTTTTTGTGATTCGGCACTGTGTCGCTTTAACTGACAATTGTGCGATCGTGCGACGTGGCTCCCAAACAAAATTGGCGTCCTTTTTTTCCCACAAATAGAGCTTTCTTTTGGTGGTATTTGATCACCTATGCGGTTTTTATTTTTTGCGCTATAAACAAAAATAGAGCGACAATTTTGAAAAAAATGCAATATTTTTTACTTTTTGCTATAATAAATATCCCTAAAAAATATATAAAAATCCGGACTGCCAGCGGGAGTGAAATCGTGCGAGTTCAGCTGAACTCGCACGGCTTCACTCCTGCAGCCCAGTGTGAACCAGGGCTTAAGGAGGGTTTTCCAATCTTTTGTCCAGAAACGCGTCGGGCATTCTCCACTTTGTCCCACGGAGATTGTGCATTTTTATTATGTTGTATTATACACTGTGCTGTTATGTGATTTTATTTTCCCTCTATTTCTTTCACTGGGTGCTTTTTTCTAACCCCTGATGTTCCATGCCTACTTTGTGATTATCACAGAGAGGCAGTGGACCATACAGGTCACCTTTCCAACAAGATATCTATTTGTACGTGATTGGGTCCATACTATAACCTTTTTGTATTAAAAGTATATTTTCTCTGAACTTGGCCTTCAAAGTCCCATCTCCTTGGGGGTATTTTTTAGTTTTCTATAGCTACTAGGGATGTGGCCATTTTCAGAGTGTCCGGATGTGTAAAATCCTCTCTTTCTTTGTCTCATATTAACCGGGTAGCAAATACCCAAACCCCCATTTCTTGTTTTGAGGCACTCCGGACTCTATTAGCTTTGTTGTTATACCATAACTGGATACAGACCTTAACTAATCGAAACTTATGGTTCTCTGATATCCAGAATATGGTCTAGGACCCTACAGCTTCATTGTCAGATATGTTGGAAATTTAGATATGCAACATCAGGGTTTACTCTATTATACACTAACTATCATATAAAGAAATTTTGTATATTTTTTTCACCATATTATGTTCCTTTTCTCACACTAAGTGTACCAGCCACAACAGTAGGCATACATAAATAAATAAAGCAGCAAATTTGAGATATTTCTACTATATCTCGCACATCTAGTATCATACCCAGCTAAACCATGTTTAGGGGCAAGGAATTTGAAACCCTAATGGGTCAATATAAAGAACATGGGGCAAAAGAGGCCAAAGGATCAGAAATGACAGCTCTGTTCCCCCAACTCAAAACTCTGGTAGAAAAGAAAGTAGCAATGTTTTGGCAAATAGACAACTTTGAACACTATATTCAAGAAGAAATAAACCCTTTTGGATTAAGAATACAAATCTTCCCTTCATTTGATGATATTGACAACACCTTTAAGAAAAGATGGGAGAATAATCTACAACAATGTACTAAGCTCATGATGCGCCTGTTGATTGAAGAATATCAAAAAAGAATCCTGGTCTCTGACAAAGAGATAGACAATCTATATACTCAATTGGAGCCCTTTAACCACTTCCCGCCCGGCCAATAACAGATTTACGGCCGGGAAGTGGTTATGAAATCGTGACTGGCCGTTCTCAAACGGCTAGCACGATTTCAATGCCGCGTGCGCCCGTGGGGGCGCGCAGCGCGGCGATCGGTGATGCGGGGTGTCAGTCTGACACCCTGCACCTCCGATCTCGGTAACGAGTCTCCGGCGGAGCCTCGTTACCACGTGATCAGCCGTGTCCAATCACGGCTGATCACGATGTAAACAGGAAGAGCCGCCGACGGCTCTTCCTCACTCGCGTCTGACAGACGCGTGTAGAGGAGAGCCGATCAGCGGCTCTCCTGACAGGGGGGGTTCGCGCTGATTGTTTATCAGCGCAGCCCCCCCTCGGATCGCCACACGGACCACCAGGGAGTGCCCACACTAGACCACCAGGGTAATAAAAAAAAAAAAAAAGAACAAAAAAAAAAAAGGGGGGCAGTAAAAAAAAAAAAGATGCCAATCAGTGCCCACACATGGGCACTGATTGGCAACATTGATCCATCAGTGCCACCCCTCAGTGATCATCAGTGCCACACCAGTGTCTGTCAGTGCCAATCCATGCCCAGTGCCCACCTATCAGTGCCCACCTGTGCCACCTATCAGTGCCCACCTGTGCCACCTATCAGTGCCCACCTGTGCCGCCTATCAGTGCCCACCTGTGCCGCCTATCAGTGCCCATCTGTGCCGCCTATGAGTGCCCAGTGCCGCCCATGAGTGCCCATCAGTGCCGCCCATCAGTGCCCATCAGTGCCGCCCATGAGTGCCCATCAGTGCCCCATACCAGCGCCGCCTATCAGTGCCCATCAGTGCTACCTAATTGGCGCCCATCAGAACTACCTCATCAGTGCCCATCAGTGCCACCTCATCGGTGCCCATCAGTGCCACCATATCAGTGCCCGTAATTGAAAGAGAAAACATACTCATTTACAAAAAAATTAACAGAAAAAAATAAAAACTTTATTTTTTTTTCAAAATCTTCGCTCTATTTTTAGTTGTTGCGCAAAAAAAAAAATCGCAGAGGTGATCAAATACCACCAAAAGAAAGCTCTATTTGTGGGGAAAAAAGGACGCCAATTTTGTTTGGGTGCAGTGTAGCATGACCGCGCAATTGTCATTCAAATTGCGACAGTGCTGAAAGCTGAAAATTGGCTTGGGCGGGAAGGTGCGTAAGTGCCTGGTATGGAAGTGGTTAAGGACATAGACACGTATAAAGAACAGGAATCTACTATCAAGGCACACATTGATACCACGGCAAAAGATCTCATCACCAAAAAGGAGCAAAATTTCTGGAGGGACAAGACGGCATTCAAAGAGGGAAAAGCCTACCGGTGGCACGCACGTACAAACAACCAAAAACGCCCCCAAAAAAGAACAAACCTAAAAAAAGTAAAGGGATGGAAAAACGAACTGGGATCAAACTCCTCTCTAAATTGTCTATCCTCTGCCCACTCACAAATGGGCACACGGGGCACCAAGAAACAAAAATGGACCTCGCCCGAAAGGGGCAACGAAAATAAGAAATACATAAGTGACAACGGTCCTGTTTCACAACCCAACCCAAATATTCTAAGCAATGAATATAATTCAACCAGAGTGGATGCAAGGAATACTCAATTAAACCGGGGAAAAACAACAAATAAACCATCCCCCATCTAATCAAAATGACCAACAATGACATGGGGTTGAACAAGGGCAATGTGCGGACCCTATGAGTGTCATCAACCTCTCCCAGTACGTCCTATCCAAGGATGAGTTGATGATTTTAAACAAAGGTTTAACTTTCTGTCCATCTAAAGATGCTGACACCTTCGAGACAATAAAAGATCTACATCTCTTTGCCCAAAAATTGATCTTGAAAGGTCTATATGCCAAACCAATCAACACAAAAGAACTTTCTACCAGAGAAGAACAGGCTTTAAATGACCTAATAACTTTGCTAGACGAACAAAGCAACAGTGATCTAATCGACAGGATCGATTTGAATGCGATCTTGGAAGAACAACTAACCCCAACGGAAGGGGGTCTCTCAGCAAAGTCCCTACTAAAACGAAAATCAAACAAATTTCCACCATTGACCCTTAATCCAAATCTCAATACCTTTATAACATTGACAAGTAAAGACATTCTGAGACTGAAATCAAGACCAGCACCAGACAATATTTCCACTCAAGAAAGGGCGGCCTTGAAGAAACTTGCCGATCAAAAACAACTCACAATAAAACCCTCAGATAAAGGGGGCAACATTGTGATAATGAGCAATGAATTCTATCAAGCGATGTGCCTGAATATTCTTTCTAATCCAGAATGGTACAGACCCATCTCGAAACCTATAATCAAAAGATTTGACAGTGACTTCTTTAAATTGGTTGATAAAGCATATGTGGAAAATACAATTACCCAACAAACATGGGAATTCATCAGAACCGATCATGCCAAAATACCAACGTTTTACAGTTTGCCCAAAGTGCACAAAAACGTACTCAATCCCCCAGGCAGACCGATTATTTCAGGACGAGGTTGCATTACTGAGCGATTGAGCCAATTTATTGATGAACAACTCAGACCATTGGTTACCAATCTACCATCCTATATTAGAGATACCACTCACCTTCTACAAACCCTTGAAAATCTCACAGTACCGAATAAGGCACTCCTAGTCACAGTAGACGTGGAGGCCTTATACAGTTCTATACCTCATACAAAGGGATTAGAGGTGATTGATCATTTCATTCGGCAATCTCATAGGGATGACAAACCTTTACACAAATTTATTGTGCAAGCTCTTGAGTTCATACTCTATCACAATGCATTCTCGTTCAATGGCTCCCACTTCCTCCAGATGCAGGGGGTTGCGATGGGGACATGTTGTGCCCCATCGTATGCCAACCTGTATCTGGGGGAGTGGGAGAGCCATTTCTTATCTGCCGAAGGCGAAAATGTGCACACATCCAACATCCTAACGTGGCACAGGTTTATTGATGACATTTTCATGATATGGGATGGCACGATTGAAGACCTTGCCATCTGTATCAGGGACATGGGTATCAATGACTTCAATTTGAAGTTCACTAGCATCCATAACAACCAAACGATTACGTTTCTTGATGTTACCATCTTCAAAACCCTTGACGGACACCTCTCTAGCTCCTTGTTCCGGAAAGAAACGGCCGGAAATACCATCTTACAAGCCTCAAGCTTCCATCCCGAAGCTCTTATACGATCAATTCCATATTCACAATATCTTCGCATAAGGAGGAATTGTTCGGAGGAAGGTCTGTTCATTAAGGAAGCAGACAATTTAAAAAGGAGGCTCTTACAAAGGGGATACTCCCACACATGCTTAAAAAAAGCTTTTAGAAAAGTGAAAAGTCAGGCAAGGTTAGACATCCTGTTCCCTCCTAAGAAAATCGTTAATACAGAAACAAATCAATGTCCACCTACAAGAATTATTACGACATACAACAATCAACATAAACAGATAAAACGGATAATTAAAAAACATTGGCACATACTACAGATCGACCCCATCATCAGTCAATTTATCCCTAATCAACCCTCTATCACGTATAGACGGACTAGATCCATAAAGGATTCACTAGTTACCAGTGAATATACTGGAATTTTTAGAGGAGACCCGTGTAAACGATGGGGTACCTTCACTTGTGGAGGTTGTGCACAATGTCAATATATCAATACCTCAAAAGATATTAAACTTCCGAACGGCCACCAGTATAAACCGTGACACTTCGCAAATTGTAACACCTATGGGATTGTGTACCTGCTAACTTGCTCGTGCGGCTGTTTCTACGTAGGTAAAACCAAACTAGAATGGAGGAAACGGATCTCTAGACATATAAAAAGCATAAAAACATCGAACCCTGACCTCCCTTTGGGGAGACACTCGAGAGATGTTCACCAAGGCAGCACCCCCAAAACACTGTTCCTAGCCCTAGATAGAATCCACCCCAACCCAAGAGGGGGGGATTGGGACAAACTACTACTCCAACGGGAGACCCGCTGGATAGTAGCCCTACAGGCTACTTTGCCCCCAGGCCTAAACAGCAAAATCAGTTATCGACCCTTCTTGGAGGGTTATAAGTCAGGTGTTTGGGAGGGTGAGGGTTAAATACCTTGATAAATCAATGGACAAAACCACAGAATAAAATAAAATAAGTAATGAAACAAGAAATATAGCCCTCATAGCAATATTAAAAGTTAATAATACTTATACTCAATATTTTATTAGATTCTGTTATTGGCCTTCATATGTATACATATTTGTTTGTTTATATATTGACTTTTTATTATGCCCTCGTATATAGCACAGATGCATTCTATACTACAATTTTCCTTGGCCCCATTTCCCCACTGGTTGGTCTGTTAGTGGTCAGGATTTGGGTCTGAATTTAATCTCCCACGAAAATACCTCGGTTGCTGACACTACTTGGGAGACTAAAAATGTCCACTGGCATGTTTGGCACGCCCACTTATCTGACTTAGTCTATGTGCCTTAAACTGTCTTGTAAAGCACACTAGGACGCCGCGGTCATGTGACCCGTACGGTGCCGCCAACGTCAGCGCACGATACGCGCTGACGTCATTTCTAAGCGCGGGTCCCGACGCACTCAGATTTTACGTCGGATTCAAAGCACCCAGACACCCTACACGCATGGGTCACATGACCAATGCAGCGTTAAGCAAAACGGGACGTGATGCGCGATTACATCACGCAACGCGAACTCGACGTCCAATCGGGATATTCCCTTTAAATCCATGCAACACTCGTAACAGATGGGCATCCTATGCACACCAGGGATAACGCCACCAAGCCGTGGACACCTCGAAACAACCGTAAGTCTAACACCCTACTTCATCCTACTCCCAATGTCTTTCGCAGGAGGGCTATGAATGGTCTGGCTACATGCACACCTCTCTCTTTTAGGTTTCACGTGTTTTATCCAGAGGGATCACCTGACAAGTATCACACAAAACCTTAGGGGGCGTTTTGCAAGAAAATCACCCCCCTCCCACATCGGGTAAATATTGTGATATCTTACATATTCAATACAGTAAGCAGGTCAGAACCAGCGGATAAAATCTGTGACAGACACCTGTTCACTTATCCAATATACAGGGCTAAACTAATCAATATCTCACCCTGATTTATTTTTTCCCCCTTTGTTATCTTTCATAGGAGTGTGACCATTTACATAGGAAGGGCCACAACCCTTCAGTGATTTGTTTCGAACCCACTCGTGACCACTATCATCCCAACTAGGGACCTCTCTCTTTCCGCAAAAGCCAGCGGTAGGTGGTTTAGCAAAAAAACTACAATTCATACTTATACAATCTGTGCCATATACCGACTAAAAAGATGCTTTTTTTCTGACTGTGTGTCCTATATTGTTGTCTCTTGTTATCCTTAGAATTGAGAAATAATTTTATACGGTACAACTCCCTGGCCCCTGATGACGGCTCTCTTCTAAATCAAGAGACCAGAAACGCGTCGGGCATTCTCCACTTTGTCCCACGGAGATTGTGCTTTTTTATTATGTTGTATTATACACTGTGCTGTTATGTGATTTTATTTTCCCTCTATTTCTTTCACTGGGTGCTTTTTTCTAACCCCTGATGTCCCATGCCTACTTTGTGATTATCACAGAGAGGCAGTGGACCATACAGGTCACCTTTCCAACAAGATATCTATTTGTACGTGATTGGGTCCATACTATAACCTTTTTGTATTAAAAGTATATTTTCTCTGAACTTGGCCTTCAAAGTCCCGTCTCCTTGGGAGTATTTTTTAGTTTTCTATAGCTACTAGGGATGTGGCCATTTTCAGAGTGTCAGGATGTGTAAAATCCTCTCTTTCTTTGTCTCAATCTTTTGTCAGAAGTGGTATCAAACCATGCCGCCAGCTGGTCCAATAGTACCGCTTTATGGTATAATTTAATATCTGAATGCTCCACTCCATCTTTTGACTTATGCTTAACCCCTTCCATACAGGGCATTTTCACCCCCTTCCTGCCCAGACCAATTTTTAGTTTTCAGCGCTGTTGCACTTTGAATGACAATTGCGCGGTCATGCAACACTGTACCCAAATTAAATCTTTGTTTTTTTCCCCCACACAAATAGAGCTTTCTTTTGGAGGTATTTGATCATCTCTGCGGTTTTTATTTTTTGCGCTATAAACAAAAGAAGAGCGACTATTTAAAAAAAAAAACACAATATTTTTAACTTTTTTATTTAATAAATATCACATATTTTTTTCAATTTTTTTTTCCCTCAGTTTAGACCGATACGTATTCTTCTACGTATTTTTGGTAAAAAAAAAAAACGCAATAATCGTATATTGATTGGTTTGCGCAAAAGTTATAGCGTCTACAAAATAGGTGATAGATTTATGGCATTTTTATTTTTTTACTAGTAATGGCGGCGATCTGCGATTTTTTTTTGTGACTGTGACATTGCGGCGACACTTTTGACAGGATTTTGGGACCATTCACATTTACACAGCGATTAGTGCTATAAAACTGCACTGTGACTGGCAGGGAAGGGGTTAATACTAGGTGGCGCTGAAGGGGTTAAAAAGTGTGTTCTAAATGTAGGGGGAGGGGGACTCACAGGGGAGGAGATCGATGTGTGTTCCTCTGTACTGGGAACACACATCAGTCTCCTCACCGCTGACAGGAGGTGGATCTGTGTGTTTACACACACAGATCCACACTCCTGCCGAAATCGCGGGTGCCCGGCGGCAATCGCGGCCGTCCGACACGTGTGCGAGGTCGCGGGTGGTGCCGCCAGTGCGCGCGCCCCCTAGATCGCCGTGAACAAAGGACGTCATATGACGTCATATGATGTCCACCCGGATCGAGGAGGGGTTCCTGCCACGTTAAGGAAGTGGTTAATAAGTATGCTTCTTCTCTCCTGGGTTTTTTACCCTACCAGATAAATTGGTTTAAGGTTTAAGTAGCTTATTGTAGAACTTTTGGGGAAGGGGAATAGGAAGAGTGTGAAAATGGTACAATATTTTAGGTAAGAACAACATTTTAAATGCTGCAGTACGACCCATCCACAAGTTTTTAAATTTCTGATATTTGACGCAATCTTGTTTGATAGTGTGCAGTAGAGGGGGAAAGTTAATAGTCTAGACATGGGAGAGGTAAGTCTAAGGCAGCGTACACACGATCAAATCTATCTGCTGGAAACGGTCGGCCCGACCATCCCAGCAGACAGATTCAATCGTGTGTACGGGCGAGCCGACGGATTTGGCCAGCAGACAGAATTGAAAGCATGCTTTCAAATCTGTCGGCTTGGAACCCGTCCGCCCGACATGTCTGCTGGTTAGTATGCTAACCAGCAGACATGTCTTCTCGCACACGCATCAAATGGTTTCGACACATGCGCGGAAGTGTTTTACTTCCTGGTGCGGTGACGTGGCGGCGTCAAGGTCACCGCCACGTCACCGACACGTCAGCGCGCTGTCTGCTGGCGGGGATTTTGGTTTGATAGTGTGTACAAATCGGCCCGACCGATTTGAACAAATCTATTTGGTCGTGTGTACGTGGCCTAATACCCAAGTATTTCGGGTCCCGGGAGGGGGTTCAGCATAGCATTATTCATGCTAATTAGGACAATAGCAGATTTAGTTATATTTATTTTATAGTAAGATACTTGACAATAGCTATATATCTCATTTAGAACTTTCTTTAAGGAACTGTATACTTTAGGTTGGATTCACACCTATGCATTTTTTGTGCTTTTTGAATTTTGCTGATTTGCACTACAAAACGTGTTCCATAGGAAACAATGTTAAATAGCCTGTAGTGCAAATCTGCCAAATGCAAAAAGCACTACAAATGCATAGGTGTGAATCCAGCCTTAGTTAGTGTAAGTAGGACATCATCCGCAAATAGTCAAATTTTGTGGGAGTATTTTACTGCTTCGATACCATGGATACCAGGGTTTTTCCTAATATACTCTGCAAAGGGTTCCGTCATCAATGTGAAAATGAGGGGGGATAAGAGACACTCTTGTCTTGTGCCATTTGAAATCATAAAGGGGTCGTGTGTAGAGCACCGATATGGCCGAGAATATGTTACCTTGTAACCCAAAGACTCTTATGCCCTGTACACACGTACACACCATTGGTTAAAAATCCAATCATGTCCAACGCGGTGATGTAAAACACAACGACGTGCAGAGAAAAATGAAGTTCAATGCTTCCGAGCATGCGTCGACTTGATTCTGAGCATGCGTGGATTTTTGACCGATGGATTTCGCCACAGATGATCGTTTTTTTCAACCATACGAAATTTTTAAAACAGGTTCTATTTTCTATCACCGATGGGACAAAACTGATGGGGCCCACACACGATCGGTTCGTCTGATGAAAACGTCCGTTTTCATCAGACGAACCGATCGTGTGTACAGGGCATAAGGGTCTCCCTGAGATACCCCCAATGGACCCTATCAAATGCCTTTTTGGTGTCTAAAGTTGAAAAGGCTGCAGGTTGCTGTTGAGTTTCCATAAGTGTAATTAAATTCAACATTCTCCTGGTTCCATCCGGAGCGTGGCGTTCCTTGACGAATCCTACTTGGTCTTGATTAATGAGAAGGGGGATTACTTTCGAAAGTCTATTTGCTATTACTTTGGCATATACTTTTAGATCAGTATTAAGGGGGGATATGGGGTAGAAATTTTGAGGGTGGATAGGTACTGTCCCTGGTTTGGGAAGGGTCACTATAAAGGCCCTTAACATTTCATCCGGAAACCTCCCTGTGTCCATGGTCTCGTGGAAAAGGTTTCTTAGTTGTGGAGATATTATTGCTTGAAATGTTTTGTAGTACAGTACTCAGATGATAATCCATCTCCCCCTGAGATATTTTGTTGGGGAGGGGTTTTATAATCTTACTGCAGCAGTTATAGGAGCGTTAAGTTGTTGTAGGGTATCTTCATCTATGGTGGGTAATCCCAGAGAATGAAAGTCATCTTTATAAGAGGGAAATTATGGTTGTGGAGTGTAATGGCGCGTACACACGATCACTTTTTGTGATGAAAATTTTTTTTTTTTAAATGATCGTGTGTGGGCAAAAACGTCGTTTTATGTCTTCTGAAAAACTACAAAAAAAAATTCGAACATGCTTGAATTTTTTGTGTCGTTTTTCAAAACGTCGTTTTTTGTGTCATAAAAAGTGATGGTGTGTGGGCAAAACGATGTTGAAAACGACGTTTTTAAACCCACGCATGCTCAGAAGAAAGTTATGAGACGGAGCTTCAATGGAACAGAGTGCCGTCGAACGTGGTGTACGTCACCACTCTTTGCTAGAGCATTTTGGAAAAACGATGGTGTGCTCGCAACGTCGTTTTGGAAAATGAAGTTTGAAAAACGTCGTTTTGTTTCGTCACATAAAACGTCGTTTTTTTTTATCACAAAAAGTGATCGTGTGTACGCGGCATTAGGGTGTTCAGCTAATTGTATAATGCTGGTAGTAATCCCTAAAGGAATTGGCAATGTCTTTGGGATGAAATACTTTTTTTACCAGATTTGGGGTGAATTAAGTGGGGAATAGATGATTTCATTTGTTTAGCTTTTAGTTTGTTCGCCAGTAGTTTCCCTGCTTTTAATCTATACAGGTATTTTTCATGCGTCTGAAGCATGAGTAATCTTAGTTCCTGTCTGCGCTGTGTTAAATTGCTAAAAATTGAGCTATTCATGTTCATTTTCTATAGGTAATAATATCAGATTGTTGACCTGGGGAATATCCAGTTGCCGTATGGGGAATCATAAATGTTTTTTCCCCCTGCTGGAGTAGCTGTGATCATGTTTTATTTTTTTTATTTTTTTTGTTTTGTGTTCCTCTCGATCAAATGTGGGTGTAAGGCCGCGTACACACGATCAGACCGGTCCGATGAAACTGGTCTGGAGACCAGTTTCATCGGACCAATTCGATGGTGTGTACGGCATACAGGGCCGATCCTAGGGTCACAGGCGCCTGGGTGCAGAAATATTTCTGGCGCCCCCACAAAGGGGGCGTGGTCATCTTACCAACAAATGTTTCTATGGCAATGACTCAAACACAGAGATGCTCCTCTAAGAAGTATTTGTTGCCCTGGGATCCTCACATGATCTTTTAACAATAAAGAAAATACTGGAAGAGCGTACACTAATGAGACCTGGAGGGGAACCTCTCTGATACTGTTAGAAAGTGCCCCAAAACATAGTACAGGAGATGGTCAGAGACTGTAGACATGATACAAGAGATGGTCAGAGACCGCAATCATAGTACAGGAGAGGATCAGAGACTGCAGACATATTACAGGAGACGATCAGGACATGGAGAAATAATACAGGAGACAGTCAGAGACTGCAGATATAATACAGGAGACAGTCAGAGACTGCAGATATAATACAGGAGATGGTCAGAGACTGCAGTTCCTATTGGCATAAGTAGATAATGGCCGATCGGCTCTCACCTGATCCAGCGATACAGCAACAACGGTTCCTCTGATCAGGAGTCAGCTCAATCTGAATTGCCCATGGATACTCCACTGGGTAGAGCCCAGATCTGTATTCTGGCAATGACTCCATTCCTTTCTCCGCCAGGGATGGCACTCGGCTGTGTGGCTTTCCCTCTGGTGGCGCACGGCAGCGGGGTTCTCTCTCTGATAGTGTTCTCTCAGCACTGTCCACTCCCTCTGGAGTCCTGGGTGCACTTCCCTGAAGGCTTTCCTGGGGTCCTGGCTCTCTCTCCCATTTAGCTGAACATGCCATGTGGGCTGCAGTCTCTTTGTTACAGTGGGGTTGCCAGTCCTCAAACTACAAGTCCCACAATCCTCTTCTCTGCTCCTTTTTCTATTCTATTCTAGAATATTCTATTCTTTTTTCTATTCCTTCCCCTTCCTCCACCTATAGTTGCCCCTCAGTACAGACCCCCTCCACTAAGTATAGACCCCCTCTGTCAGTGCAGACTCCTAAGTATAAACCCCCTCCCTCAGTACAGACCCCCCAGGACAAACCACCCCCCATTAGTACAGACCCCCAGGACAAACTATCCCCCTCCATTAGTACAGACCCTCCTCTATTAGTACAGACCTCCCTAGGACAAACCACCCCCTCCATTAGTACAGACCCCCAGGACAAAACACCCCCCCATTAGTACAGACCCACTTCCAGTATTAAAGACCGCCCCAGAACAACCCCCCCCCCCATTAGTACAGACCTCTAGGTCAAACCAATCCCCCTCCATTAGTACAAACTCCCCATTAGTACAGACTCCCCCAGGACAAACCTTCCCATTAGTATAGACTCCCCCAGGACAAAACCCCCCATTAGTATAGACTCCCCCAGGACAACCCTCCCTCCATTAGTACAGACTCCCCCAGGACAAACCACCCCCCCAGTAGTGCAGACCCCCCCGGACAACCCCCTTCCATTAGTACAGACCCCCAGGACAAACCACCCCTCCATTAGTACAGACCCAAACAGGACAAACTCCTCATTAGAACAGACCCCAGAACAAACCCACCCCCAGAGGCGATTTGGTTCGCATGTGCCGCGCTATATAAGTTTTTCATTCATTCATTCATTCATTCATTCATTCATTCATTCATTAGTGCAGAACCCCCCCAGAACAAACCCCCCATTATTACAGACCTCCAGGACAAACACCCCTATTAGTACCGACCCCCCAGGATAACCCCCCCCATTATTGCATACCCCCAGGACAAGCCCCCCCATTAGTACAGACCCCCCAGGACAAACCACCCCATTAGTGCAGACCCCCCCAGAACAAACCCCCCATTAGTACAGACCCCCCAGGACAAACCCCCCTTAGTACCGACCCCCAGGATAAGCCCCCCCCATTAGTACAGACTCCCCCCATTAGTACAGATCCCCCTCAGGACAAATCACCACATTAGTGCAGACCCCCCAGGACAAACCCCCCCATTAGTACAGACTCCCCTTATTAGTGCAGACCCCCCCCAGCACAAACCACCCCATTAGTGCAGACCCATCCAGGACAAACCCCCCCATTAGTACAGACCCATCCAGGACAAACCCCCCCATTAGTACAGACCCCCCCAGGACAACCCCCCCTCATTAGTGCAGACCCCAGGGACAACCACCCCCCCCATTAGTACAGACTGCACCCAGGAAAAAAACGGCCCCTACATTACTACAGACCCCTCCCCCCAGGACAAACCCCCGTCCATTACAGCAAATAAAAACACACGGTCCATCATGCCTGACACTGCTCCTCTCTGTGTGTGTCATAAAAAACTCCTGTCTGCGGCGATCTGTGATCCACCCGGGCGGCAGCTGCGGAGGAGGGGACAGTGTGCAGCCGCGCCGCCCGGGTGGATCACAGATCGCCGCAGACAGGAGTTTTTTATGACACACACAGAGAGGAGCAGTGTCAGGCATGATGGACCGCCCACTCAGCGATGTCACTGAGCAGCTAAGTCTCTCCACACAGAGACAAGACAGCGGCTCCGATCTCCGGACTCCTCACTCCCCTCTCTAAGAGGAGGAGGAAGAGGGGACAAACACAGCAGCGGCGGCGGCGGCGGGGAGAGCCGCCGGCGCCGCACTAGTACTACACAAACAAGGAGAGTGATTTTTAGACAGGCACTCTGGCGCTTCAGCGCCCCCATCTCTGTGGCGCCTGGGTGCACTGCACCCTTTGCACCCCGGGTAGGATCGGCCCTGACGGCATATCTGACCGTTGTCAGTCGGACCGAAGTTTTAAAACTTGCTTTAAAATCTGTCCGACAGACACCTGTCCGTCGGACAGATTCGATGGTTAGTACGCCAAAGCATCGGACCAAGAACCCGCGCATGCTCAGAATCAAGTCGACGCATGCTTGGAAGCATTGAGCTTCCTTTTTTCAGCACGTCGTTGTGTTCTACATCACCGCATTCTGGTCTGATCGGATTTTTGGTCCGATGGTGTGTACGCACATCAGACCATCAGACCACTTCAGCCTGGTCCGATGAAAACGGTCCGTCGGACCAGTTTTATCGGACCAGTCTGATCGTGTGTACGTGGCCTAAGAGGATTTCTTTTTTTATTGAACGAACTGGACTTGTGTGGACCTGGTTGTTGACTTTTTTTTAAACCTAACTATGTAACTATATACCGTAGTTTGTGGAGCTCAGTGTACATTCTAAGGAGGACTGTTAGTAGGCAGGCCTGTTTCTTCAATAAAGCGTTTCCTAGAATGCTTGGACATAAAATAATTCATTTTTTTTAACCACTTACAGACTGCCCACCGTCGTTATACGTCGATATTTTGAGGAGCAATACTGTTTTTATGGTAACAGCTAGCTACCATAAACCCAGTATTCTCTTCAAGAGCGGGTGGTCCACTTCAAGATAAAAGTGGTCTCTGCGGTGGATTCGCCACAAGATCACTTTTATCAGTGGCGGGAGAGGGCCCCCCCTCCTGCCGCTCTCGGGTGCCCTCCGCCTCTAACTGGAGCAGTCAGCAGCGGCGGAGGCAATCAGGGAGGGGGAGATGCAGATGCAGGGCAGAAGCGACATCAAAACGTCACTTCCGCCCAATGCTCTTAAAGGGACATTTTTTTAAAAATGATATAAACATTTTTTTTATTGCATTTTAGTGTAAATATGATGTCTGAGGCCTTTTTGACCCCAAATCTCATATTTGAGAGGTCCTGTCATGCTTTTTTCTATTACAAGGGATGTTTACATTCCTTGTAATAGGAATAAAAGTGACCCACATTTTTTATTTCTTTTTTTAAACTGTGACAATTTTTTTTTTTTAAAGTAAAATAAATAAGAAAATATAATATATTTTTTTTAAAGAGCCTCGTCCCGCCGAGCTTGCATGAAGAAGCGACCGCATACGTGAGCAGCTCCCGCATATGAAAACAGTGTTCAAACTACACATGTGAGGTATCACCACAATCCTTAGAGCAAGAGCAATAATTCTAGCCCAAGACCTCCACTGTAGAATTTTTTAAACGTCGCCTATGGAGATTTTTGATGGTAAAAGTTTGTCTCCATTCCACCAGGGGGCGCAACTTTGAAGCGTGACATGTTGGGTATTAATTTACTTGGTGTAACATTATCTTTCACAATATGAAAACAAATTGGGCAGACTGTACTGTTGTCTTATTTCTGATGTAAGTCTATTCCACATTTTGCAGCTCTTAGAAGACTTTCCGTATGTGAAGACAAATCTCTTTTCCTCCAGATGTAAAGAATGTCCCCTTGTCCTCTGTAATGACCTGAATGTGTCTACATTAAGCTCACTATGGACCCCTTATGTATTATCAATATTAATCATATCCCCTCTGTATCACCTTTTCCCAAGAGAGAATAAATTCCTCTAATCTTTCCTCATAGCTGAGCTCCTCCATGCCTCTTATCAGTTTGGCTTCTCTGAATCTGAATTGCAGTGGAGCATCACAAACATTTCTTAAATAAAGCAAATGCAGGAAGCATTAAACAAGTTATATCAGGTTTAGGCTTCCTGCTCTTTGTGAGTCTTAGCTGCAGACAGGGCTGTCTTAATGAGAGGGCACACCTGGGCACTGCCCAGGGGCCCCAGCTGCATTGGGGTCCCCTGCACTTTCACCAAAGCAGCTGGTCCTTGAACCCAAGCTGCCCCAAAATTGGAGGCCCCATGATGGCACTGAGAGTGATAGATGCACAAGGGAGGCAGTCTGGCTCCTACCTACTTGATGTCTGTTTACCTGCACTGTCATCATTGTAGGGGCCCCAGAGCAGATGGGACTGGCTGCGGACACCGGTATTATGGGTGCAGGCTGCGGAAAAGTCATTTGGAAAAAGTATTTAATAACAGTGGTTGAAGACATCCACACATCTCAGGGGGGAAAACAATATATGAGAAAAAGCCCTAGGAATCAGTCACAGCAGCTTATTGGCACAGCAAGCCCTGCAAGCACTGCAAATACTGAAAGGAGATACAGTATGCCCTGAACTTAGCACTTCTGATTCTGAGATTATAGTTCATTGTGTCGGTTAAGCAGAAAGTCCATAGAAAGATTATTTCTCTGCTTGAAATGTGAAAAATCACATAACTCCCAGCTGCGTTCCACAAAACATGTCGAATTAAAGGAGTATTCCAGTTTATACCATGTTGACTTAAAACAAAAGATTTGTAGATAGATATGTAATTTATGCAGTAAAATGATGCCTTGTTGGCCGACAAATCTTTGCCGGTTGTATGTAAAACAAGTTCCTGGCCAAGGCCCTTCGGACAAAAGTCCTATGGTTTGTCCGCAGAAAATCAGATCGTGTGTACAAGGCTTAAAGTATTATATACACACAACCTAATATGACCACTGGCTGCAGGAAAACGCAAACTGCGCCAAAACCGTGCCGTGATTTTACCGTGATTTTGCACCCAGCTGTCAAGATGTCAAAGCAGTTCTTTACACATTGGGGTTGATTTACTAAAGGCAAATCCACTGTAAGTGCACTTGGAAGTGCAGTTGCTGTAAATGAGGGAAAGCTCTGCTGATTTTATCATCCAATCATGTACAGGGGGTCCCTGACTTATGGACCCCCCACTTCCGAACAACTCCTACTTACGAACGGGACCGTATCTGCCGTTCTGCGCAGATACGGTCCCATTATTTTTTTCCCTTTTTTTTTTTGTGTATTTTGTGCGTGTACTCGAGAGAGGAGCCGGACTGCAGGAGTTTGGGAGTAGGCAGACCTCCCCCAGAGGCAATCTGCCATCTTTCTCCATGCCCCGGGTGGCAATGGCGGGTGTGAGGTGGTCCTCCCACACAGCCCGCCCTACCTGCTCCACTTTGAAGCCCAACGGGGCAGAGGGACTCCCCTATGAGGGAGTGAGAGGATCTAGCCCGCTCAGCCAGCCCTGTTAGTCCTTCGCCTCTCTTTTTTTAGAGACCGCGTGGCCAAAGTGTGTGCATGTTAACCCAATTTCGAGTGCGTGTAAGTGTGGTGGTTTTGTGGGAGGGGGGTGGGCGTACTAAGCGCAGGCTTACCTCGCATAGCACACCCACCAGGAGCCGGGCTGAGACCACCAAACTCAATTCACATGCAGCCGAGACCGGGATCCGAACCCTTGGCTGCAGAGGTGAACGGCTTGTCAGCGCAGTGCCAATCGCGTTGAGCCACCGCAGCTCCCTCGCGGCCATTTTTGACTGTGGGCACATTCTACTGAACATTGGAAAACATCGGAAAGCAACGTATCTCCTAGGCAGACATGGTAAGGCAGACATGCTAACCACTTTGCCTCCATCCAGCCCTTGTAAACATTTACGCAACTATCGGTAGACCTATAAAATCTATAGAATAATGTGGGAATTCCTGACCACCCCAGCTTAAGCTGCTAAGGGAGCCAGACAGGTTGTACACATGCTGCAGCTACGAAGCTTTCCAGTGTTGCAAAAATGATCCCCCCATTTGATTCTGTACTGCTGCCGAATGTGACCCATTCAATTAAATAAGCCTGGCCACAGCTGTGAGCCAAATGCCAGACTCACGGTTGCAGCGGCATGCCCCTAAAGACATTAGTTATGATGAAACTTGCTGGATGGAGCTAACTCACGTAATGCCGCCACGCCTCTCTGGACTAGTAATTGTTTGGAGTAATTGTTTGGAGTATTGTTTGGAGCATTTGCTGCACTGCCCGGAAATGTTTTGTATACAGTGGAACCTCAGATTACGAGTATAATCCGTTCCAGGAGTATGCTCGTAATCCAAAGTACTCGCATATCAATGAGAGTTTCCCCATTGAAGTCAATGGAAATTAAAATAATTTGTTCCACATTTACTTCAATGGGATGCAATACCGCTTGTGTCCAGAGGTGGATGGGGGTGCCAGAGAGCCTCATAAACTGACAAAAATGCCTGAAGACACTTCGGCTGACCTCGGCAAACCTCGGAAAAACATCCTACTAAAGATTTGCAGAGGTCAGCCGTGCTGTCCTCGGGTCTTTCTGTGCATTTCCGAACGGCACCGATCGGTGACAATTGCCTCTACTTGGCTCTGGCGCCCCCCACCTCAGGCCAAAAGCGGTACTGCACACCGCTTTGGCCTGAATCATGCTCGTTTCGCGAGACAACACTGAGTCATGATTTTTTTAAATGCAGTGCTTCTATTGCAAAACACTCGTTAACCACGTTTCTCACAATCCGAGGTTCAACTGTACTTAAAGGGGTTGTAAAGGTAATGTTTTTTCACCTTAATGCATCCTATGCATTAAGGTGAAAAAACATCCAACGGTACCGCCCCCCCCCCCGAACCCCTGCTTTACTTACCTAACCCCTCGAAAGTCCCGTGCGCGTCCACGTGATCCTCTTCGGTTTCCAGCCTGGCCGTTGATTGGCTAAGGCTGGACGGATTGATAGCAGCGCATCCATTGGCTGGCGCTGCTGTCAATCACAGTGGATGACGCGGCGCGCCAGGGGGCAGGACCGAGTGATACAGTCGGCGGCTATGCCCGCCGCTGTATCACGGGAGCGCGCTTGCAAAAGCTTTCCACCATGTGAGCTCGCTCGCATGAAGGTAGAAAGCTTTTGCGAGGAGGAGCCGAGACAGCCGCCGAGGGACCCCAGAAGACAGGGTTAGGGGCCACTCTGTACAAAACGAGTTGCACTGTGGAGGTAAGTATAACATGTTTGTTATTTAAAAAAATAAATAAAAAATGTTTGCCTTCAGTGTTCCTTTAAAGGGACACTAAAGTCAGGGCTTTTAAAAAAAAAAAAATAACAAACATGTTATACTTACCTCCACTGTGCAGTTCGTTTTGCACAGAGTGGCCCGGAAAGCTGTCTTCTGGGGTCCCTCGGCGGCTGTCTGGGCTCCTCGCATGGAGGAAAGCTTTTGCGAGCGCGCTCCCGTGATACAGCGGCGGCCATAGCGGATTGATAGCAGCGCAGCCATTGGCTAGCGCTGCTGTCAATCAGAGCGGATGACTCGGTTCCGCCCACGGCGTGCCGCGTCATCCGCTCTGATTGACAGCAGCGCTAGCCAATGGCTACGCTGCTATCAATCCGCCCAGCCTAGCCAATCAACGGCCAGGCTGGGAACCGAAGAGGACGACGTGGACGCGCCCGGGAGATTCGAACGGTCAGGTAAGTACAACGGGGGCTCGGGGGGGGGGGGGGGGCGGTGCTGTGAGATGTTTTTTTACCTTAATGCATAGGATGCATTAAGGTAAAAAAACGTGTACCTTTACAACCCCTTTAAGTGCTTATTCATTGTACAAATGCAAGTGGTTTCATACACTTTGAAGTGCAATAAAAGTTTTAATACAGATTTACACTGTTTGGATTTTCCCATTTTGGTTTTATGAACTTTGTGAAATATATGGCTGCCATTGATGTTAACATATATTGGAGAGTGGAAGAGATTGCAGAACTTCAGCCAAGCAGCATGAATCAGACCCGTTTTTGATGAGATTGTCATTTACAAGCTGATTTGACTTTGTAATGGGTCTATCTGTTCCGGTGAGTGTCAACTTCTCATGGTTGGTGATGGTCCACGTGGTGATTGCAAGATTTGATTGAACACAATATTTTGTAATAGGCACAGTGGTGATTGATTGGCCAATCAGTTGGGACTATTATCACATTTTTTATTATACACACAAAGTGGACTTCATGACTCGATTTTGGACTTCAAATAATTGATTAACTATTTTTGTTTTCACAGTATCACAAAACATTCAGCGCAGCAAGTTATTTATTAGAGGTGTAAATGAGCCCTAAGTGAAAAATGAAAAAAGTGAAAGATCGCAAAAATGGTCTAGCATGTTGAATTTGATAGTATGTCTTGTATTGTTTGTTTTTTTAACCACTTCAGCCCTGGACCATTTGTCTGCCAAATGACCGGGCCACTTTTTGATATTCACCACTGCGTCGCTTTAACTAACAATTGCACGCTCGTATGACGTGGCTCCCAAACAAATTTGACGTCCTTTTTTTCCCACAAATAGAGCGTTCTTTTGGTGGTATTTGATCACCTCTGCAGTTTTTATTTCTTGTGCTATAAACAAAAATAGAGCGTCACTATTATGTTAAATGTAAATCTGGAAAGCACATCTGATTGGCTGAAATACAAGAAGAGTACAACAATGTAATGGTCATGCTTGGTTGTCCCTCTGATCTGTCTTCACTTCCACATTTCTAAGGATGCCTTGGAGAAAGGGGTATCCGCCATTTCTGTCTTCTCCAGTCTTCTCGGTGGGAGGGGGCGTTATTAGAGGCTGATTTGAGTAAGGAAGGATTACAGCAGTGTTGTAAATAAAAAAAGCAATATAGACTTTATAGTATAGTAAAGATGCATAGAGAATAGAATTGATGACAATTCATGACAAACACAATCATTTAAAGGTTAATTAAAACATTGTTAGTGTAGTATAATGTTTTTGGTAGTTGTTTTAGTACTTTATGTACCATGCATTGTCTATACAGCAGACCAAAAAGAAGGCCAATACAGGATTGGTTTCAAACAGGGCCGTTTGAAGGAATTTGGGGGCCCCAAGCAAGAAGCGAGGTAGGGGGTGTTGCTGAGTTTCATCAAGTTGAGAAGTGGGGGGGGGGGGGCAACAGATGCAGCTGCCGCTGAAGACCGAGAAGTACTTCTCCTGTCATTGCAAGTTGATAAGCAGGTGGGGGGAGGGGCTTACGCTGTGGAACCATTTTGTTTAATCAATTTTGGAAGTGTAAAAAATGCCCATTGATTCTGCTAAACCGGATAAGCAGGGGGGGGGGGGGGGGTTTGCTGTGGAAGCATTTTGTTTAATCGATTTTGGAAGTGTAAAAAATGCCCATTGATTATGCTAAACCGGATAAGCGGGGGCGGGGGGGGGCGCTGCTGCTGCTAGTACTTCTTCTGACTGCTTCCCTATGTTCTTTTTACCCCCCCTTATGCTCCCCATCCCTAACACATACCGCTGCATACAACTGCTGCCCCCCTCCCTACCGCATACCTCCATATACAGCTGCTGCTGCTGCCGAACGTCGGCTAGTACTTCTTCTGACTGCCTCCCCCCATGTTCTTTTTACCCACCCTTACTCCCCACCTCTCTACCGCATACCGCACGGCAGAAGATTCAATTTGCTGTTCCCGGCCGGACTGAAAGGAAGTGAGCACTGAGTGTGTGCACTTCCTGTCAGTCCGGCTGGGAACAAAAAACGGAATCTGAAGACAAAGAAAAATAGATAGCCGCACTCCAAAACCTGATGGGTGGTCTTTTATTCAATAGACAGCATGTACAAAAATAGGGTCACAGCAGTGGAAACAAGGAACAGCCGACGCGTTTCGCACTGGATCAGTGCTTATTCATGGCTCAGAAAACGGAATCTCCTGTACCACGCTGTTACGATACCCAGCCGGACTGCAGGAGGAATTAGGAAAGGAGCTCGGCCACGCTACAGGCTGCAGCATTTATAGGAAGCGGCGGCGCGGCAAGGGCCAGCTCAGGGCCCCAAGCAGTTGCTTGTTTTGCCGGTCTTGTTCCGCTGGGCCTGGTTTCAAAAGATGGACAGTCCCTCCACAATGAAGGAAAGTGGAGATCTATGATGAAAGCCCTCATATAACAGTTGATTGAACTAGATTTTTTTTTCCAACATGAATAACTATGTAACAAACGATAACAAAAGTGCAAGAAGCGAAAACGGAAAGATCCGACATAAAAAATGCTTTATTTTCATTTTCGTTGCGGTAAAAATTCGATATAGAGAGATTTGACATTATAGGGAAAAGATCCAACATTATAGGGAAAAGATTCGACATTATAGAAATAATAGATTCGACATTATAGGGAATAGATTTCGATTTATGAGAAAATAGATTCGACATTATAGAGAATAGATTCAACATTATTACTAGTTATACAACATTAGAATTCTTGTAGGCGGAATATTCAAGCGGAAATGTACGATTCAGCGTAAAGATTCGACGTTCCGTCGAATATTCTTTTGACCATTCGACAGAAACCAAGTATTATTGGATTTTCGGACGAAAGCTATTCCCCAACGAAAAACAAAATAAATCAAAACGATTTTCGAGAGTACCTAAATAAATTTATTTTCCAAACGAAAACGAAAAAACGAAACTAAATATTCCAGTCTGCACATGTCTAGTAACTAAGTAACAGTTGCTGCTGAATACATTTTTCAGAAATGTTATATTGTCAGCCAAAATAATGATCTAATTCCATTTATAAACAGTATTCCAAAATTATAATTTTTTTATTATTATTCTTGTATGGAACCTTGAAGTATCTGCAATATGCATTAACTATTCCAATGTTCATTAAATATTATAAAAATAAATGCAACCCCAACTGTAATATTTGCTTTATTCTCACCGGGCTGAACAAAGCAATACATCACGTGTCAGCTCCTTTCATGTTGTGGAACAAAACAGAGATTTATTCATTAAAAATTCCATCCTGCATTCACAATCACTTTTTGAGTGGCAATACCCAGTCATTCATAGAAGTGGCTCTATAGCTGCATCTATGAGCTTTATTGAAGTAAATGTGAGCAGATGTAAATTTAATTCCTTGGTTTTGGATTTTGTAGCTATTCAGGCAGGCAAAATGAGAACTTAATGGGCAACCACACAGAAACAATGTAGAATATGTACTGTATGTTGTGAGGAATCATTGCTTAGACATAATTGGACTGTGCCGCATCCATTGGGTAGTCGTTGTATAAGGCATGCATTTTGTGCCGTTATTATCAGCATGGAGGACAAGAAAACACATATTTTCCATTATAACTACACAAAGCGGATAGTGTAAAATTAATGACTTTTACATTTTCTTTGGGTGCTCAGGGGGTCTTGGTTCCAAAGCCAAATTCCACAATGAATGCCACTGGCTTGTCTTGTTTAGTAAATGCTACTTATCTAGGTAGGCCTCAGTCTAGATGATTAAGGTCGAATTCCAGCCTGGAAATAACAATCTCCTGTAAACCAACAGTGCATTAGGCCGCGTACACACGATCAGTTAAAACCGATGAAAATGGACTAAATGACCGTTTCATCAGTCCAAACCGATCGTGTGTGGGCCCCATGGGTCAGTTATCCTTCGGTCACAAAAAAGAGAACTTGCTTTAAAATTTGGGCGATAGACACCTGACCGATGGGTCAAAACCGATCGTTAGTATGCAAAAGGCCACGCATGCTCAGAATCAAGTCGACGCATGCTTGGAAGCATTGTACTTCGGTTTTTTTTAGCACGTCGTTGTGTTAAAACACGTAAACGTCACCACGTTCTGACACGATCGTTTTTTTAACCGATGGTGTGTAGGCACACCAGACCATCAGTCAGCTTCATCGGTTAACCAATGAAAACGGTCCTTCGGATGGACTGATCGTGTGTACGCGGCCTAACACTACCTGGTTTAAAGTGTTTCTCTTGACATAGAGGTCCATGTTGGTTTTGGATAGAGTAAATAAGGGGAATCTTCCTATGGGCACACCTATTAGCTGACAGTTGCCCACAAGGGGATTTTCCCCTCACTTTGGAAAGATTTCCACTTACTTTGTGGCATAGAAAAAAGTTGATTGATTGGGATGCTTACCCTTTACTACTAAAAGTTTCAGATAGAGAAATACTTTAAATCGTTTGTCAACCTAAAATAAATACATCGATTTCCTGGTCCCTTAAAGCAAATTAAATAGCACAGTGCTTGTGCCGTGGAATCTGCCCCCTCTAAAATAAAAAATAAAAACTCCCTGAACCCTCCACTTCCTGTATCACCCTCTCTAAACTGACCATAAAAATCATGGCTGCTGAGCCATAATCACTGTGGTCAAAGTGCGTCCCTCTGTGATACGTTGCCCTGCTCTCTGCTCTCTGCTCTTCTCTCTCTCCTCCCCCCCCTTCCTGCCTGTCAGCTCATGTTTGTGTGTCTCCGTCTCTGCCTCACCGCCAATATTTTTTTTTTTTAAGTTTCCAGGTATAACATAAACTAATAATATCCAAAAGCCACTATTGTTATGATAAGTGATTGACAGTAGGGCACATATAAACATGGGCGACCAATGGAAATTATAGTGACATAGTGCAAAAAGTCTTTAGTGCAATCTTGAGTGCTACATGCCTCATTCCCAGGGTTTCCCATGTGTGTTCCACCACGTGTAGTAAGGTATTCACACCGCACTCACCAGATGTCGGTGACTTCCTTGCCTTATAGCAAGGAAAGTTGGCTAAGCTTGTAGATCTTTTGGGGGGATCTGTCCCACGATCCCTGGTGTCTTGCTGTCAGGAATCCAAGGCTCCTACCTGTTGCGATCCAAGGAGTTCTCCCACACAATTATTGGGCAGGTGAGAAATAAATATAGAGACAGGTCTCAAAATTTCAAGTCCTGAGCTACTAGCCAGGCCTTAAGAGTTACTCGCCACCTGTTGCCCCACCCAAACCCGACCTTGCCCCGCCCCTTAAACACGCGCTTTGTAAATGATCTCATGAAATAACACTGTTAAATGCACCCATTCTATCATACCTATGCCTCCAATTACGGCCCCCTGCTCCCATTCTATCATACCTATGCCTCCAATTACGTCCCCCTGCCCCTATTCTATCATACCTATGCCTCCAACTCAGTCCCCCTGCTCCTATTCTATCATATCTATGCCCCAAATTCTGCCCCTTTTCCCCCATTCTATCATACCTATGCCTCCAATTCCGTCCCCCTCCCCCATTCTATCATACCTATGCCCCCAATTGTGCCCCTTTTCCCCCATTCTATCATACCTATGCCTCCTATCCCCCCCCCCATCTATCCTATGGTAGGATATATGGGGGTGGAATTGGAGGCATAGGTATGATAGATTGGGGGAAAGGGGAAGAATTGGGGGCATAGGTATGATAGAATGGGGGAGGGGGGCGGAATTGGAGGCATAGGTATGATAGAATGGGGGAAAAGGGTATAAGTATAAGTATAAGCAAAACTCAGCTTATACTGTAATTGAGTATATACGGTAAGTACAAAACGGCCCTGTGGATATACAGAAAGATGGACGCTGCCTATAGCCTGGCATTAAAGCTGTATCTAGGTACATAGAGTAAAGAAGAAGAATACCCAAGTCACAGGATATAATCCAAAGAGAAAGAAAAAATAAATATATATACATTGTAGATCCACCAAAAAGAGAGAAACAAACCACCAAGTTCCCAGAGCAGTCGGAATCCCAAGTTAACAGGTGATGACAGACCTGTGCTCTCACCTACATAGACCAAAATCTCCTTCGGGACCTTAACCACTTCAGCCCTGGAACATTTGGCTGCCAAAGGACCGGGCCACTTTTTGTGATTTGGCACTGCATCCCTTTAACTGACAATTGCGCCGTGGCTCCGAAACAAAATTGACGTATTTTTTTCCCACAAATAGAGCTTTCTTTTGGTGGTATTTGATCACCTCTGCAGTTTTTTTTTGCGCTATAAACAAAAATAGAGCGACAATTTTGAAAAAGAAGCAATGTTTTGTACTTTTTGCTATAATAAATATCCCCCAAAAATATATATAAAAATTTATTTTTTCTCAGTTTAGGCCAATACGTATTCTACATGTTTGGTAAAAAAAACGCACTAAGCGTTTATTAAATGGTTTGCGCAGAAGTTATAGCATCTTCAAAATAGGGGGTAGTTTTATGACATTTTTATTAATATGTTTTTTATTAGTAATGACAGCGATCTGTGATTTTTATCGTGACTTTCCACATTATGGCGGACATATCGGACACTTTTGACGCTATTTTGTGACCATTCACATTTATACAACGATCAGTGCTGTAAAAATGCACTGATAACTGTATAAATGAGACTGGCAGTGAATGGGGTTAACCACTAGGTGGGGAAGGGGTTACGTGTGTCCTAGGGAGTGATTCTAACTGTTAGGGGGCGTGGCTACAAGTGACATGACACTGATCACTGCTCCCGATGAGAGGGAGCATAGATCAGTGCTGTCACTAGGCAGAAAAGGGAGATGCCTTGTTTACACTTGCCTCTCCCCATTCTGCAGCTCTGTGACATGATCGAAGGACACGGTGAACATCGAGTCCACGGGTCCCACAGGCACGGTCATGGAGCTCACGGCAGGGGCGCATGTCAGGAATTTCAAAGTGACATAAATATACGTCACTTTGCCCAGCCGTGCCATTCTGACGACGTATATGTGCGTGAGCTGGTCTTTAACCAGCTAAGCTCATCTTACATTCTACAGAATGCAAAATACCAGGGTCATTATTGCTGGGTGTAATGAGCAAGGGGCATGTCCGGACTTACCCATGGGCCCTGCCCAATAGGGGGCCCTGGGCCCAATTGCGGCAACCCTCTCCGTTTACTGCAATCGCAGCAACCCCCTCTCACAATTTCACGGCAAACGTGGCCATCCCCTCCTGCAATTTTGCGGCAATCCCCTCCCCCATTTTCGCGGCAATGTCCCCCACCCCCCCTGCTCAACAACTTCGATGCTCACTGCAGCTGTGTAAGGGGCCTCAAAATTACTGAAGGCGGCCCTGGGAAGAGGTAAGAAGTCTGTCCGGCAGCTGATCGGTGGGCGGTAACAACCCACAGCCCCCCACTTCTCTACTCCAGGGGGCTCACTAAGCCCAGGGGCCCCCACCACCCTAAGTCCTGAGCATAAGTGCTATAATTAGTTAGCGATTGATTTAACCAATATACATCAACCAATAAGAAAAATCTAAGACTAGGGTGGACTGACGCTTTATTTTTGAACAAATTACGTATGACAGTGGAGAAAACTATCAGCAGTATTACAATCTCAACAAATAAAAATAGAAAAAAGTTAAATTTCTGCTGCCATCGGTAAAGACTTGCCCTGATTTTGCTTGTAAACTGAAGCTTGGCTGTATTTCAAATTACACATATAGGGCCAGATTCAGCAACACTTGCGCTGGAGTATTTCGATATGCGCCGCGTAACTGTGATTATGCGCCATCGTTTCTATGTGGCCGTACCCACCAAACTAGATGCGACAGAAAACGGGCCATTTCCGATCGGCTTAACTTTCCGACGCCAGAGTATCGTCAGCGCATAATTTCGCTTGGCGCATCAGTCGCGCCTATTGATTTCCCCTGCAAATATGCAAATGAGGGAGATTTCCCGATTCGCGAACGGATTAACACCATACGCCGGCTACATGCGCCGTGCGTATCTCGTCCGTCCGGCGCAAAGTTATTTCTACAAATAGCTGCTTTATCTTTACTCCAGACGGCCTCAGGTCAGCAGGAGAGCAGCTACAGCAGCGTTACCGACGAAACTAGCAAGCTGAACAACCACACTTGCAAGGACAACACCTCTGTGTGCCAACATGCCAGGGGCAGTCGTGGTCCTAGCACTAGTACTAGGTCCCCCGGAACGAAGGAGGCGGGCACGTGAGAGGATATATCGCACGCGCATGAACCTCTTTGGCATGGGGGATGAGGAGGTGTATCGCCTCTTCAGATTCAGCCCTGATGCCATCCTGGAACTAACCACAACCCTGCAGGGTGACATCACCAGCAAGACACACCGCTCACAAGCAGTGCAGCCACTGGTGAAGGTCCTGGCAACACTCCATTTCCTTGCCAGTGGATCATTCCAGCGTACAAGTGGAGTGGTGGCTGGGATGTCACAATCCTCCGTGAGCAGATGTGTGCACCAGGTTGTCCCTGCAATCCTCAGACGCATGTCCAACCAGTTCATCAGACCCACCACTGAGGAGCTGCGGCTGAAGTCAATGACAGATTTCTACAGCATTGCCAGATTCCCACGCACCATCGGGGCCATTGATTGCACACATGTGGCCCTACAGCCCCCCAGTGCCACAGAGCACATATACCGCAATCGGAAGCATTGGCATTCCATCAACGTACAGGTGATAGCCGATGCCCAACGCCTCATATGGCACGTCCGTGCCAAACACCCCGGGTCCAGCCATGACAGCTTCATATACCGTCAGAGCCCCATCCCAGCAGAATTCGAGCAGAACATGTATGGGGACAGCTGGCTGGTTGGTGAGTGACATGGGAGTCAGGCATGACTATCCCCTCCCGTGATGCACATCAGAAGTGGCACATGCATGACTAACATCCTCCTGTCTTTTCCCTTCCAGGTGACTCTGCATATGCACTGGGACCCCATCTAATGACTCCTTTCCGGAACCCCCAAACCAGAGGAGAGAGAAAATACAATGAAGCACACATCAAAACCCGTGCAGTGGTGGAGCAAACATTCGGGCTCCTGAAGTCCCGTTTCCGCTGCCTGGATAAGTCTGGGGGGACCCTATTGTATTCCCCTACCTTTGTGTGTCAGATCATTGGTGCATGTTGCATTCTGCACAACTTTGCTATGAGAAAAGGCCTGCAGATTGACATGCGTGATGACCTGACCCCCGACCCACACAGTCCCCATCTGCCAGAGGATAACCAGTCTGCTGATGGAAGAGCAGTCAGGAGGGTCCTCGCCGTAGGCATCTTTGGACACTAAACCAAAACATTAATCACACAGACAATGCATGCGTGTACACCACTGATGTCCCTAGATCACACACACCACATGCACATCGCATTGGATTAGCCCAAGTCCAGCATGTAGGAGTTGGGAGCAGCAACGCCAGCGTCAAGGCCCCAATGATGTCACTGTCCATTCATACACCTTTCACACGTCATTCATACAGCCGTGGGGTTAACTTCACCACCACGGCCGAGGGTGACACCCCTTACTGTCAGGAGTGCCACCCCCTCACATTCACACACCATTCACACTGTCCCCTGCACTCCTGACCGTGTGCAGTAAAAAATAAACAAAAAAATCTCATAACCTGAGAACAAAAATAAACAAAAACTCATATCCTGAGTATAAAAGAAAAATTACAAAATAAACAAAAACTCATATCCTGAGTATAAAATAAAAATTACAAAATAAACAAAAACTCATATCCTGAGTATAAAATAAAAATTACAAAATAAACAAAAACTCATACCCTGAGTATAAAATAAAAATTACAAAATAAACAAAAACTCATATCCTGAGTATAAAATAAAAATTACAAAATAAACAAAAACTCATATCCTGAGTATAAAATTAAAAATATAACAACCAAAAAAACAAAAAACCCTCATCTGGGATGATGGGGGCTCCTCCTTGGGGGCACTCTCGGGCTCCTCAGCTGCCTGGAGGGAGTGGGTGGTGGTGGGGGTGGGGGGGCATCTGGAGGAGGCTGATCCCCGGGTGGGCCACTCCTGGGAGCTGTTGGCTGCCTGCCCTCCAATGCCACAGCAATACGGCTCAGATACAGGTTTGTCTGGGCCTGCATCCTCAGCTGGCGGGTGATCTGATGCCGCTGGTCACGTTGCCGCTGCCTCCCCTCTTCCTGGATGGCAGCTGTGTTGTCTCGGACGGCTGCTGTCAGGTGCCGGACATCAGCCTGCACCTCCCCCAGGCTGGTGACAACGTCCTGCACACGACTGAACAGCTGTGACATGGAGCCCAGGCTGTCTGCGACCCTGTCTAAGTGGCCAGCAATCTCCCCCATCTGCTGGGTCTGCCTTGCGTGGTCCAACACTACCTGGTCCTGGACCAGATCAGACACCCCCCTGGTCTTACGGGTCGCCTTCCTGGGGGCAGAAGAAGGTTGTCCCCGTGGGGATGGAGTCGCCCTTGAGGGGCTACCTAGGATGGGGGAGGGGGTGACAGATGGTCCTGCAGAGGAGGAGGACTCCTCCAACATTAAAATAAAGTCCTGCTCAGGGAAAGGCTCCTCCTCAACCACCTCTGCTGAAGTGGTGTGGGCACTCTCCTCCTCCACCTCGGTGTCTCCAGCACCCAGGGCCTCGTCATCAGCATCCCGTTGGGAGGTTGGGGTGGACTGGCCGGTAAGCGATGATGGCCCAGCTCCGTCATCTGTGGATGACACAAAGAAGACACATGTTGGTGGTCCCACACACTTGGCACATGTACCCTCCCCCCCCCCACATGCAACACACAGGGGATAAAAAACACTTACCTGTCCTGGAGCCTTCCTCCATGGAGTCATAGCCAGGGACCCCCTCCAACTGCTCCCTGTCCAGGCAGCGGGCGACCACCTCCTCCTCCGTGGTCAGGCTGACTGGACATGGTGGACCACCACCTGTGCCCCTCTCATGGCTCCTAATGGTGGCCACCTTGCCACGGACCTTGCGCCGCAGGTCGTTTATTTTTTTTTGAATGTCGCCTGCAGTCCGGGTGGAGTACCCTAGCACATTGACCCTGGCAGCAATGGTCTCCAGGATGCCCTGCTTCCTCTCCCGGCTGGTCTTCCTGCTTTTTTTCCCGTGGAGGGAATCATTAAACGTCTCCATAGCCGAGATTATCACAGAGACCTCCTGGGCATTAAAGTTGAGGTTCCTCCTCTCTCTGGGGGTAGCGGGGGGTAGCAGCCATGACAGTGCAAAAGTATCTTCCCTGGGGTGGGGGGAAACGGATATACTTTTGCGCCGGAATGGCGTTTCCGCTAGCGCTTTTATACGCGCAACGGAACACATTGCGCTGACGTTTCCCGTGAAGTGGTGCCGACGGAAGTTGTGAGCATGCGCACAAGGGGGCAAGTGAAGCCTCACTTACTGCGCATGCTCCGTGGATGATGCGCTGAACGTAAGCCTCTGCGCTGGGCTCCGCCCATCATTTACATATGATCACACCCACTTCCACTTGCGTCGGGTTACGCCAGCGCATTATCGTTACTCTGGCGCAAGTTTACGCGCAAGTGCTATGTGAATAACAGTACTTGCGCCGAAAGTGTCGGCGGAGTAACGTAAATGAGAAACGTTACTCCAAAGTAAAGAAGCGCCCATCTACCTGAATCTGGCCCATAATAGTCACTTGTGAGAGCCTCGTCTTCCATCTACTTTTTTCTTCTTTTATATCTAATCCCTTCACCAGCAGAAAATGAGAGCAATTTCCTTTCCTGCTGCTTCCTTTGGCTTGGTTCAGGATTTACATTCTGCGCAATCTGACAGCCTAGCTAGTGATTTGAAGCACATGTCCAGCTGATTTGTCAGGCTGCTTGCTTAGCTCCACTAAAGGCTTGTCTCCAGCAATTCCTTTGATACCTCATTCTACAGTATGTTTATATACAGCCTAAACGTTACTTACAGGGTTGCTTCATGTCCAGATCTCCCTATTCATCTTTTTTTTCGTTTTATGTAATTTTACAAAGGTTAAAAAGGACATTCCAGCTAACCCTTCTCCATTCCTTATGGTTTGTTGCTCATATGTATAGTCAGTCATGGCTGATTTATTAAGAACTCATTCACACTGGTGCAGTGTGGCAATACATAAAACCGCAATACATACCGTATTTATCGGTGTATAGCGCGCATTGGCGTATAACGCGCACCCCAATTTTAGAAGGGAATTTTCTGGAAAAACTATTTTTTTTAGTCCAAATAGTAAATGCAGGTACAATTAAAAATAAGATTAGCAGCAATGTACAGCAAGCAACTCAGAGAGCAGCTCCTGTAGCATATAGAAAATGCATTAATAAGTATAAAAATGTAAATGAATGCAAAGTTTACATTTACGTTTTAAAAATGACAATGCTGCTCTGTGAGCATTGAGTGACCTGCTTTAACTGTTCCTGTCACAATGCATCCTTCTGAACTGTATATACCACGCACCCCTAAAGTGACCCCCAATCCTGTGCAAAAAAAAGTTATTTTTGTACTTACAGTTTTGGTGTCTTGCGCGGCATCCATCGGCGGCCTCGTCGGGTCCAGCGTCCTTCTGCGGCTTCGGGTGTCCTGTTCGGCGGGTCCGGCGTCCTTCTGCGGCATCGGGTGTCCTTCTGCGGCTTCGGGTGTCCTTCTGCGGCGGGTCCGGTGTCCTCTTCGGCGGGTCCGGTGTCCTCTTCAGTGGGTCCGGTGTCCTCTTCGGCGGGTCCGGTGTCCTCTTCGGCGGGTCCGGTGTCCTCGCGGCGTCCTCGCGGCATCCTCGCGTCCTCCCCGCTCGTTTCCCGCGCCGAGTTTTGAATACTGCGCCAGCATATACCCAGCGCAGTACACTCGGGCAGGCTCGGCAACTATCGCGCTCACGTCCTGTACGTGACCGCGGAAGAAGCCGAGACTGGCCGAATATACCCGAGTGTACTGCGCTGGGTATATGTCGGCGCAGTATTCAAAACTCGGCGCAGGAAAGCGGGTATCGGCGTATATCGCGCACCCACGATTTTGCCCTGATTTTTAGGGCAAAAAAGTGCGCGATATACACCGATAAATACGGTACATCATCATACAGTATCATACAGTAAAGCACAATGATGCAGGCATTCTTTTAGGAAAAAAAACACAAATCGCTCACTTCGTGTTCTGTGTTTAAAGTGTTACTAAACCAACAACAGTAAAAGTATGCTTGTTATACTCACTGTGGAACCTAAGGGGTTAACACTCTGCATTGTGTAAAAAGGCTGTTTGATCCTGTCTTTTCTAATCCTCTTCTTTCACAGTACCCAAACCATCTCCTGATAACACAGGGTGGGCCATTTATATGGATACGCCTTAATAACATGAGAATGGTTGGTGATATTAACTTCCTGTTTGTGGCACATTAGTATATGTGAGGGGGGAAACTTTTCAAGATGGGTGGTGACCATGGTGGCCATTTTGAAGTCGGCCATTTTGAATCCAACTTTTGTTTTAAACTATGGATACTGGAAGCCTGTGCTAGCATTTCTCCTGCGGTGTTGCTATCAGTGTGTGAAGAGTGGGACAAGAGGGTTGCATTGACAATCCAACACAATGGGCAGCACATAGAACACATTTTATAAGTGGTCAGAAACTTGTAAATAACTCATGAAAGAATAAAGTTACGTTAAAACCAAGCACACCATTGTTTTTCTTGTGAAATTCCCAATAAGTTTGATGTGTCACATGACCCTCTTCCTATTGAAAAAACAAAAGTTGGATTCAAAATGGCTGACTTCAAAATGGCCACCATGGTCACCACCCATCTTGAAAAGTTTCCCCCCTCACATATACTAATGTGCCACAAACAGGAAGTTAATATCACCAACCATTCCCATTTTATTAAGGTGTATCCATATAAATGGCCCACCCTGTACAGAGCATTGGAAGCACTCTGCATTCTGCACATGCTCAGTTTGGTGTGTATTGCTATTTTTTTTTGGGGGGGGGTGCATGTGATCAGCACAGGGTCAATCAGCACTGTCCAGACAGAAAGTCAGAGGTCATGCATCCTCATAGGACAGTCAGTAGAATGAAAATTCCTCCTACAAGCTTTAACCAGACACTGATAGAAGTAATGCCACGTACATACGACCGTTTTTCATGTCATTGAAAAAAACAAAGTTTTTCTTGACGTGATTCCTCTCAAGTCTGCCCTGCATACACACGATTGTGAAAAAAATGCTCGAGCAAAGCGTGGTGACGTACAACACGTACGACAACACATACGACAGCACTATAAAAGGGAAGTTACATTCGATTGGCCCCACCCTTCCGGCTGCTTATGCTAATTTCCTCGTCTCATAACTTGCTTTTGAGCATGCAACGTTTTTTTCCCCCTCATTAAAGCCTTTCATGACCTGAAAAACGACGAGACAAATAATGCAGGTTCTAAATTTTTAACGCCCATTTTTCATGTTGAGAAAAATGCTCTGGAGCCTAAACACAACCGTTTTTCTCGACCAATTTAATAAAGGGCATTTTTCTCATCATGAAAAACGGTCGTGTGTATAATAGGACTGCTATATACTGCTATATACTGCTGATGAGAAAAGATATTTAGTAGTTTATATGTACTAAAATAGTTGCACTCCCATGTTCCAAGTCAATGTTGATTGAGAGCGTTTAATTCCAGGAAATCTTGTAATTTTTTTTACATTTATGTTTGACATTTTCCCTGTACAGTGGAACCTTGGATTACGGCTCCATGCGGCTCCGATCGGCTCCGGCGCCCCCACACCTCTGGCCTAAATGCAGCACTGCACACCACAGTGGCTTGAAACCTGTTCGTTTGGGGAGACAACACCCGCAAACCGAGTCAGGGTTTAAAAAAATATTTGCTCGTCTTGTGAAACGCTTGTTAACCGCGTTACTTGCAATCCGAGGTTCCACTGTATATATATCTTTTCAGAAAGCAATAAATGAATCAATGCATTGTTTTTGGACCTTTTTAAATAGCAAAGTTCAATCTGTCCTCTGAGTATCGAAGGAGACAATTTCCCCATAAGTCTCCAAGAAAAATGGACTTGGTACCCTGAACTAATTACCGTATTTTTCGCACCATAAGGTTTAACCCCCCACCCCCCCAAAAAAAATGGAGGAAAATTTCCCTGTGTCTTATGGAGTGATTACTGACCAGGCAGCAAACCCCCCCCAGTTGCCACCACTGTGTCAGAATTCTCTGAGGAGGAGAGAGGACAGGATTTGAGACGGATCCTTGCAGGGGCATACCAAGGGGGAGCGGTCTGCCCTAGGTGGCAAAACATGGGCGTGTCAGTGTCAGTGCTATGGGGGTGCGCTCCACACCCAGGTCAGTTGGCACCCGCCAGATGTGACACCATCCTGAAAGCAGCAAGACCACTGGCTGTTTTTTTCTTAGCTGGAACACCCCTGGCACCGTGGTCTGGTCGAGTCTCACTTCCTGCTAATTCCACCGGCAGCTGCTGCAAACTATGTCCCTAGTCCTCCTTCCTAGCTGCTGCCCTGGTGCATCTGAAGCTAAAAGCCAGCCAGCAGGCAAGCCAACCAGCCTGTTGGAGGGGTTTGAGCATTGTAATAGCAGTGTCCTCCGCTGCCTGAGGTGCGCTGGTGATAAGGGGTGGGAGGGGCAGGAGGTGTGGGCTGGCATTGTATCCATTGCCCAGTCATCTGAGCTGTTGTGATAGAAGAGGTTGAAGGCCACGTACACACGATCAGACTGTTTCCAGCAGACAGATTTGATCGTGTGTATACGGGTGGACAGACAGATTTGGCCAGCCGACAGATTTTAAAGAAAACTGTTGGCGCTATATAAATCCTGTATAATAATAATAATAATAATAATAATAAGCAGTACTGTATATTCCTGCAATTGCAATCAAAAATTGTTCCCATGGTAACTATAATTTAATTGACATAAGTATCTTTTAAGTTACTTTATCTATTAGACCTACACCGTAAAAAATATATTTTTTTTTAATGTCATTTATTATTATTTTTATTATTACAAATAGTGGTAGTACATTTAGTATATTTATGAAGTACCAGTATACTCCACTGCATGTTGTAATATAGAAATACACAGTGTTATAAGTATCTCTGCAAGCACAAATCAGTGGTATCATTGCCATATTAAGGCCTTGAAATGTTGGCCACCTGCATGTTGTGGTGTGTCAGTCAAGGGTAATGTTAAAGTGGAGGTTCACCCTAATATTTGACTCTGTATGACCAATAGTGCCTGCCATTGACCATTAAAAATCGTTGTTTTTTTTTTTTTTTTTTAAAGGCTTACCGTTATTTTATGTCGATTGTGGCCTGTCAATCAAGTGTCCCCGCAGGTGAATGGGCGTTCCTTTGTTTCCCCCGACGCGCTCAGTCTCCTGGGAATTAGTTCTGACGTTGCCAGGAGACGATCTCTCATGAAATCTCGCGATATTTCCGCGGTCACGTGACTCGGCAAGCTGGTCATGTGACTCGGCAAGCGGGTCATGTGACGTGGGCGTTTACTAATACACCTGTGTTATTTTGGTAACACAGGTGTAAAACGCCATTACACAACTGTTTACAGCAGAGTAAGGAAGCCATCGGACAGATCGAGTGGTATTTTTGCTAATGCACACACTAAACTAACATTTTTAAAAGAAAATTAGTAATTTTAAATTATAAATACAATTTAAATGGTCTAAAATACAGATCCAATATATACTATATAGCTATTTTAGATTAAATCTACTCATTTCAAAAAATCTATTTATTTTTATTTTTTATAAACTACATTGCTGCACTTACTGTTTATCTCATCAGCTGCTGCTCAATCCGTTTTGAGCTAGCGCTGTGAGAAACGATCTATTCTACTGTGTTTATGGTCAACGGGGTGGGTCATATTGACGCCGGCCGTTGCCATGGTAACTGTGAAGTGTTGGCGGCGCCGCTCGCCGTCAACACAGCACAGCAAAGGACATGCGCGGGATACAGCGGTGAATGCTGGGACCCCGGAAATCATTACTGCTGGGCTTCAACGTGCCCAGCGTGCCATTCATCAAAATGAAAACTGCCTGCAGACGGAAATTTAAAATATCGTTTGGGAGTATATTCTCATCCTGGGGGCCGATAGATTAGGACACACGGGCTGCTAATTTAGAAAGGTAAGAGGAGCATAATACTTAAAAAAAAAAAAGGAAAATCGATTGAACCACCGCTTTAAAGAACTCATTCATCATTATACATATAATAGTATAACTGGGGAAAGCTGAAGACTTACTTTATAATTATCTACACTGATAGGTATTAAAAAAAAAAGTAGGATTCCATCTATTCAGAAATAATCATTATTATTTCAGGTACTTATATAGCGCCATCAATTTATGCAGCGCTTTACATATACATTGTACATTCACATCAGTCCCTACCCTCAAGAAGCTTACAACCTAAGATCCCTAACTCACATTAATACATATACTAGGACCAATTTAGACAGGATCCAATTAACCATGTCTTTAGAGAGTGGGAGGAAACCAGGGTACCATGGAGGAAACACACACAGGCACAGGGAGAACATGCAACTCCAGGCGACCCTTTTGCTGCTAGGTGAAAGTGTTAACCACTACACCATTGTGCTACAAATGCATCTAAACTCAAAGCTGTTTGTTTTGGACACTGTGGTTAACGTGTTTCCATGTATTTATTTCCATCTGGTATGAGGAGATTCACTGTCTCTGTCTTAAAAAAAATATTTTTATGGGACTGAAAGTTGTGAGAAATTTCTGCAATTTTTACTTCATCAGTATCAATCAGGACACAAGCCTCTGCAACAGCTCAGATTCCTGGCAAGCTGGTGCTAGCCCTGGACTGGAGTTCATCCATATTACCATTAGCAAAACCCAGAAGTAAAATAACCGGCTGTACGCTTAGTATTCCGATGTTCAATATAACTATATTCTTCGAGAGAAATAAACAACAAACCTCTGTCTGAGACCTTCCTCTCTAACATGTTTCACCCAAGAACAGGCTTAATCATTGAAATACAAAGGTGTATGTACACATATTTTCCATATTTTACATTTTCTGAAAGTGGAGAACATCCTTCAGACAAATTAAATCTTTGCGAATCTTACTAGAAACAACGCAGTTCCACTTGTCCTGTCTTATATCATCTTTAGCAGAAAGTTGCTAATTTTGTTCATCAAAGCTTTGTTGATACTATTGGAGATTTGCCTCAGAGGATTGCATTTCTCTTACTCTACCTTGGGACTACAAATACTCTTGCTTTTAAAGTGAGCATTGTGATGTAGAATTCAAGGGCCCCAATGCTGGCAGACTTGTCATTCCAATGACCCGTAGTTAAGCAGAGCATTTATACACTAATTGCTGTTTAAATAGTAATTGTTGCTTTTGTTTTTACATTATCCTCTTGTTACTTACAGTGTCAGGGTAGTTACTGTTGTCTCGGCTGTGTTAGCATGACTGCATTCTGTCTGGCTGTTTCACGAACAGCTAAGGAGAATGAATGGTATTACCTTGTCTGCATTCAAGCTTGTGCCATATGTGATATTGGATTTGCACTGTCATTGTAAACGATTTACTCAGTTCCATTACATGGCTTATTTCTGCTTTAATAAGGCCTATTTTACTGCTGTGTCTGTAATTGTCAGGTTAATACTGGGAGCGGAGAGTGACTCAAGCAAATCCAGCAGCTTCTAAGGGAGTTAGTGCTACATTATTTACTTAACATTTACAAGTCTGTAAATTCTCATTATTTTTATAAAATACTTATTATAACAATAGGTGTTTCCATGTCACTGAGTTTGCAAATCAACATTATATTGTCAAAAGTATTGGGACACCTAGTATTGCGTTGATCCACCCTTTGCAGCTATAACAGCTTCAACGCTTCTGAGAAGGCTGTCCACAGGGTTTAGGAGTGGGTCTATGGAAATGTTTGAGAATTATTCCAGAAGCACATTTGTGAGGTCAGGCACTGATTTTGGACAAGAAGACCTAGCTCACAAGTCTCAGCTCTAATTCATCCCAAAGGTGTTCTGTCAGGTTGAAGTTAGGACTCTGTGCAGGCTACTCAAGTTCCTCCACCCCAAACTCCCTCATCCATGTCTTTATGGACCTTGCTTTGTGCACTGGTGCACAGCCATGTTGAAACAGGAAGGGACGATCCCCAAACTGTTAACACAAAGTTGTGAGCATGAAATTGTCCAAAATGTTATGGTATGTTGACACCTTTAAGCCCTGTACACACGATCGGTTTGTCTGATTAAAACAGACCGATGGACCGTTTTCATCAGACAAACCGATCATGTGTGGGACCCATCGGTTCGTTTTCCAACTGTGAAAAAAAATATAGAACATGTTTTAAAATTTTCCTATGGATAAAAAACTGATCATCTGTGTGGGATGCCATCGAAGAAAAATCCACGCATGCTCAGAATCAAATCAAAGCATGCTCGGAAGCATTGAACTTAATTTCTCTCAGCACGTCTTAGGCCGCGTACAAACCGATGAAAACGCACTGAAGGTCCGTTTCATCGGTCCAAACCGATTGTGTGTGGGCCCCATCGGTCAATTATGCTTCGGTCAAAAAAAAGAGAACTTGCTTTAAAATGTAACCGATGGACGCCTAACCGATAGGTCAAAACCGATCGTTAGTATGCAAAAGCATCAGTTAAAAAGCCGCGCATGTTCAGAATCAAGTCGACGCATGCTTGGAATCATTGAACTTCACGTCGTTGTGTTTTACGTCACCGCATTCTGACAGAATCATTTTTTTAAAAGATGGTGTGTAGGCACATCAGACCATCAGTCAGCTTCATCGGTTAATGGACTGATCGTGTGTACACGGCCTTAGTGTTTTACGTCACTGCGTTGGACGCGGTCAGATTTTTGACTGATGGTGTGTAGGCAAGACTGATGAAAGTCAGCTTCATTGGATATCCGCCGAAAAAATCCATCGGATAAGATTTCATCAGATATCCGATTGTGTGTACAGGGCTTAAGGGTTCCCTTCACTGGAAATGCGAGGCCAAGCCCAACCCCTAAAAAACAACCCCACACCATAATCCCCCCTCCACCAAATGATTTGGACCAGTGCACAAAGTAAGGATCATAAAGACATGGATTAGCGAGTTTGGGGTGGAGGAACTTGACTGGCCTACACAGAGTCCTGACCTCAAACCGATAGAACACCTTTGGGATGGATTAGAGCAGAGACTGCGAGCCAGTCCTTCTCATCCAACATCAGTGCTTGACCTCACAAATGCGCTTTTGGAAGAATGGTCAAACATTCCCATAGACACACTCCTAAATCTTGTGAACAGCCTTTCTAAAAGAGTTGAAGCTGTTATAGCTGCAAAGGGTGGGCCAACTCAATATTGAACCCTACAGACTAAGACCGGGATGCCATTAAAGTTCATGTGTGTGTAAAGGCAGGCCTCCCAATACTTTTGACATTATAGTGTAATTAAGTTTTTAACAAAGAAATCCAGTAGTGCCTGCTCACTTTATGGCTGGCTCTGTCTAATTGAGAAATAATATCAGCTAGTGGAGGGGGGGTGTCTCTTCTCTTGTTTTTCAGTTGAATATTTGTGTTAATAAAATTAAACTGCAGAAGATTAAATTATACCAGACTATTCGCACAAATGACTCAAAACTGGAAAAAACTGCTGTCTGGCAAGTGGTAAATAGTGGTAAATGTTCATATGAAATATTTCACATGTATCTAACAAAAGAACAACACCAATAAAAAAATAAACAAATATATGCAAAAAACACTATACATTACCTTTAAATTCCAGGGATATATTCATCAGTAATTTTTATTTTACATATTTATTTTCCCTTGCTCCCTGTTCAGAACTTAACACGTTTCACTCACTTTACAGTTCTTCAAGATTTCCCTTTCTCTTAACCTGCCTTTAATATGCCAAGAAATACTCCCAGTCCTAAAAATCAAATTCTGGCAAGATTTTCGCGCCGACTGAGTGTCTGCCGTTCTTTTGAATGGTACGAACGCGGTGACGTCATCGACTATGATGAGCATGTGCTCGTCACATTCGATGCCATCGCGCCATCTTGCTTCACCCTACCTATGCCTTGAAAGCTCATGCGTCAAAGTCATTTCGAGCATGCGCAGGTTTCCATGGAGGCAGGTAAGTATACACACGCTTGGGTTTCTCGGCAGGAAAACACTGCCGAGAATCACGCCAAGTAAAGTAGGTTCCCAATTTACTCATCGAGATCCTGGGCAGTTTTCTTGACGAGAAACCTCAAAGCCTCATACACACGCACGGTTTACTCAGCAAGAAAGCTCTGCCAGCAGTTTTCTTGGTGAGTAAACCGTGCGTGTGTACGAGGCTTCAGACAAAAAGTGGGGGGAAATGTATCAATTTTCGGTTTAATCTAAATAAGGCCGGAGGGAAAATCTTTAAATGTGGCCATCTGTTTCAGTAACAACTGTAAAAGATGTGTATAAAAAAGAGCCCTATAGTCTCAGAAAAATAGCAGACTTTGTAGGCACAACATAAGGCAATGTATTGAAAATACTTAAAATATTTTATACCAAAAATCATTGAAATCGAACATCTTATAAAAACCATTACAATACCCTCTACATTCAAAAATGTCAACAATACCCAAACCCAAGCACGAGCATACGGATTCACCCGAAATGTATAGTAGTTGAAATTTATAAACAAAAATATGTAAATTTGATGTCAGCATGGATATCATGAATGAACACCGCAGGTCCTCCATACTTGACAGTCAACTTGTTTCACAAGAATTGCTTGCTTCTTCAGGACTGATTGTCAAAGATAAAAATTACATTCATATTTCCCCTAACAACCTGTTGTGTCTCAAGGTCAGGAATTCTCCATAGGGGGAAACAGTCAATGTTTGGAATTTACATACTCTTTACTGCCATCATAGCACCCTTATATATTTTTTTTACTTTATGGAATGTACAGTTAATGATGATAATAATGAAATAATAATAGTTTAGGGAAAGAGCTCAAGGGAGGAGATTGCCATGAGGAATCAGTTGATATTTTGCTAATTAAACTATAATTTAATTAAAATGTGCTACACTTATCTGAGATACAACACTATTTGGTAAAATGTTATTAAACTGAAGGTTTATCAGTTGAGGTAAGTGCACGGGGGACAAAACCTATTTAATACTATTCTGCTTTCATAAAACTTTCCTTGAAAGATAAGCCTTGTGGGAATAGAGCTTTAAATGTTTTATCTTCAAATAAAATATTGCTGTTTATTTAAACCGAACACTTCTAATGTTAGCAGATAAATCTCGTTTTATCTTTACTTGGTGAGTTCCCTGCTTTTAGCAAGGTCTTAAAGTAGGTTTGTCACCAGGAATCATATTTATGTCTGAATGCATTAGTTTACAACACAAGTTCTCTGCTCAAAGAGCTACAAGCCTGAAACAGACAGTTTTTTTTTGAAGAAGAAGAAGAAGAATAAGAAGAAGGCTACTATTTTTTTTAGGTAATTTACCAAAAATAGAGCAAGACTAACTGGGACAAACAATCACATTTTTTTTCTTCTAAAGAATTAAACATGAAGTCTTTGATCCAGATTTGTAAACGTTGGCCTCACCAGAAACACTTTGCCTCAGATTCTTTCCCCTCCACAATGAAAAAAAATACATTTTCTATTTGTGTTTATTTACCTTTTTTTCAGGGTCCCCCTCCTAAGCAAGAATGATGTAAAAATGTTGTGTCTCTGCACCTGGACCCCCTTTGTCAAATGTCCCAGAAGGTTGCAGGAGCAGGGACACACAGTGCTGGTGGATAGGAGAAGATCATGTATCATATTTATTTTGGTCTAAAACAGGGGTGTCTAAACTGGTACATGGGGCTCAACACAAAATCTTAAACTTACCGTATTTGCTGACGTATAAAGCGACCTTTTACACTTAAAAAATATAGCTCAAAAAATCAGGGGTCATCTTATACGCCGGATGAAGACTGCGAGCGTTCATTTTTTAAAAGCCGCGCCTCCTCCTCGTGGTGTTTCGTGATAGTCTCGTCCTTGGACGAGAGGAGGTCCATGATAGGCGGAACACTGAACACAGGCTCTTCTGGGAAACTGAGTATTCCGCCTATCACGGAACAGCACGAGGAGGCGTGGCTTTTAAAAAATGGACGCCCGCAGTCTGACTCACTCTGCCAGGCATAAAGGAATGAAGATCAGCAAATTGAGGTGAGGCAATGGCACAGTGAGGTGAGGCAATGGCACAGTGAGGAGGGAAAGGGGGTCGTCTTATACAGCGAGTATATCCCAAAACCAAAATTTTAGCTGGAAAATGAGGGGGTCATCTTATACGCCGGCAAATACGCTACTTAAGAAAAAATTTACTATGGGGGTTATTTACGAAAAGCAAATCCACTTTACACTACCAGTGCAAACTACAAGTGCAACGTGCACTTGAAATTGCACTGAAAGTTCACTTGGAAGTGCAGTCGCTGTAGACCCGAGGGGGACTTGTAGTGCAAAGTGGATTTGCCTTTAGTTAATAACCCCCAGTGTTTCTTTACTGGACTTTTATAAGTTTTATCTTCCCAAAGAAAAATCTCCCATGCTTGGCAATCAGGCCTTATTCATGTCATCAGTTTTCAGCAGCACTTCCCCTGTCGCCGATGTTATTCAACATCTATCTGCGTCCTCTTTTTGAAATCATCAGCAGCCAAAAACTGCTATATCACTCTTACGCAGACGACACGCAACTGTACTTCCGCATTAGCAATAAAAAGGATCACCACCTCGATCTAGAGACATGCCTCTCTTTGATAGAGGATTGGATGACAAAGAGTTATCTCAAACTCAACGGAGCGAAAACAGAACTTCTTCTGTTTCACGCCAAGCGTAGGAATCAATCGATAACAACCTGGATCCCCCCGCCCATTCTGGGCAAAGTCATCACCCCTAGCGCCAAAGTCAAAAGTCTTGGGGTCATCTTTGACTCCGACATGACAATGAACGCACAAATAGGGGCAGTAGTCAGCGGATCTCACTATCTGCTGCGCCTACTATGCAGACTCACGCCTTTTATTCTGAAGAAAGACATAGCGGTCGTGGTGGGAGCGATTGTAAACTCCAGATTGGACTATGCAAATGCCCTTTACCTCGGACTCCCCAAGTACCAAATCGCTCGTCTTCAAGTCGTTCAAAATACGGCCGCCAGACTTGTGACTGGGAAAAAACCCTGGGAATCAATCTCACCTTCGTTGAGATCCCTTCACTGGCTACCAGTCAATGACAGAATCACCTTTAAAGCACTCTGTCTAACGCATAGATGTATCCATGGGAATGCTCCCCATTATCTATGCGAAAAATTAAAAATGTACAATCCCAATCGTATTCTACGATCCAACAATCAAAATCGGCTTCAGATACCGAAAGCCAGATACAAGTTCAAAGGAGACAGGAGATTCGCTGTCCAAGGTCCCAGACTATGGAACGCCTTACCAGTCAGCATTAGACTGGAGGAGAACTACTTAGTCTTCAGGAGAAAGATTAAGACTCATCTCTTTTGATCTCAAAGGAGACAGGAACAACAAGCGCCCAGAGGCGATTTACTTCGCATGTGCTGCGCTATACAAGTTCTTCATTCATTCATTCATTCATTCATTCACTTATATTTGTGAGCAACTATTTTCAAGGATGAAGCACACAAAGGGCAAAATTAGAGCCAAAATATCTGATGAACACCCTGAGAATTCATTAGAAATTGCTACTACATATACTAGATATTGATGCTTTAGTTTATGAAAAAAACACATAGGGCCAGATTCACGTAGGGGTGCGTATCTTTGTGCGGGCTTAACGTATCCTATTTACGTTACACCGCCGCAACTTTTACAGGCAAAGCACTTGCTCCGTAAGTGGCGGCGGCGTAGCGTAAATTGGCCGGCATAAGTGAGCGTAATTCAAATTAGGCATGTAGGGGGCGTGTTTTATTGAAATGAATGGTGACCCCACGTAAATGACGCGCCAAACGGACTGCGCATACACCGGCCGTGGACCTATCCCAGTGCGCATGCTCCAAATTATGTCGCAAATAGTCAATGAAAACGACGTGAACGTAACCCTTGCCCAGCCCCATTCTGAATCGGCTTACGCAAACGACGTAAAATTTATAAAATCTGACGCGGTCCCGACGTCCATACTTAACATTGGCTGCGCCATGTTTTTGGTAGTTTATCTTTACGCCTGAAAAAGGCCTCACGTAAACGGCGTATCTTACTGCGACGGCCGGGCGTACGTGAAGCGGCGTATCTAGCTAATTTACATATTCGACAAGTAAATCGACGGAAGCGCCACCTAGTGGCCAGCGTAAATATGCAACTAAGATACGACGGCGTAATACAATTACGCCGCTCGTATCTTAGCTCAATCCCGGCGTATCTTGTTTTCTAAATACAGAAAAAAGATACGCCGGCGCATCTAAGAAGTTACGCCGCTTATCTAGAGAAAAGCTGCGTGACTTCTTACTGAATCTGGCCCATAGTAATTTAATAATGGAGTAAATATCAGCTTCCGAGAGACCACAGGTTATATTGCCATGTGCCTGTATTGTTTGGGCACAGCTTTCTATTCAGTATACATGAATGATAAAAGATGGTTGCTGGTTGGTTAGTAGAAGTTAATGTTTTCTCTATTTGCCTCCGTACTGTAAGTAGTCCTGCATGCATAAATATATCGTTTATAGAACTCGTATATTAAAATGTTCTTGTATAGTTATTATATGTGACCTATAAATGTGTTTTTTTCTTATTATTTCTCTTCCAGTTAATTTTGACCACTTTCAAATATTACGTGCTATCGGAAAAGGGAGTTTTGGCAAGGTGAGAATTTATAAATTTTTTACAATTTTATTTGTTCATTAAAAATATTGTGAATGGGTTACATATGTTATTTTGAAGCTTGCATTAAGGTAAAAAAAAATTACCTTTACAACCCCTTTAAGAGGAAAATATTTTTGTCTTTACAATTTCTTTAAGGTGAAAAGATAGAAGGTTTACAACCCTTTTAGTTCTACTTTAAGATCTGGCAATCGGCAGACCTAATGAAGGCTAATAAGCTCCTGTGTCTTTTTTGAACTTCTGTGCATAATAGCAGACGTCCTGCCAACAATACATTTTGATCTTTTTTTTAATTGTCTGTAAAGCCTGTGCTTCAAATGATTATTAAAATAATAATAAACAAATAAACATAATAAGCATAAAAAGCTTAAAGTGTATGTAAACCAATTCCATATAACCATGGGCTTATAGCTTAGGAAGAATAACAGTAAACATTCCAGTCATAAATCGCAACAATAATAGTAGCAGAAATACCTTTTTTCTGGTTTTTGATTCAGGTCACGCGATCAACTTTCTTTGTACTGCACGACCCTGGTCAGGAGACATTTTTTCTGTTAATTCCCATCTTCCACTCTACGTTGCGCAAATATGATCAAATGACCCCAGCTCAGTGAAAAAACTAAAAAATATATATTACTGACATAGTATTCATACTTTTTATCTTGGGATCAATTGCTCTGCCAAGGTCACTTGGATGTAAGTTAAAACTATTCTGTTTGGACCTAATATGACAGCAAGCCTCACGGAAGGAGCCACTGATAATCACCTAGCTAAGGCTGTCCTCTCTACCTGTGATGTGGGTAACTGGGAGATGAGGAGAACAGAGTACGGCTTTTCTGGAGGAAGAAGTGGACCATGAGGCCAGATCAGCCTGACTTTTTGCCAACAGGATTAAAGAAATACAAACAAATGATAGGATCACTAGGTACTGTACATTTACTACAGTGATTTTACCGCTACTAGACCGTGCACATGCTCAATGACAATTTGGTTTGGAGGCTTCTAATAAACAAAAACGCTTGGGTCTGCTGACATTTTAAAACGATATCTATATACTATATATAAGCACTCAAACCTGCCAACAGTGTTGAACATCCCATGAGTACAACAATTGGGGCAGCATACGTAATAATCAATTGATCCAATGATCAATCTGGAGATTTTAATTAGTTAAATACATCTTCCAGGAACATTTTTATACTTATAGATACACTCAAACCTATCTAGTAGAGTAATCTGGTAAAGCAATCCAAAGGACCAATTACTAGGTGATTCCAAAGGGTCAATGGTTATCTTTAAACAGGATAACGGCGCTTCACTTTGGTGGTGCTGCTCTAATAAATAAGTACCGTATTTATCAGCGTATAAAAGGCACAGGCTTATTACACGCACCCTAACTTTAAGGCCGTGTACACACGATCAAACATATCTGCTGAAACTGGTCCGCAGACCAGTTTCAGCGGACATATCCCATCGTGTGTACGGCCTAGCAGACAGGTTTCCAGTAGACAAAAGTTTTAAAGCATATGTCCGCTGGTTAGTGCGCCTAACCAGCGGACCGAAATCTCCCACATGCGTCGAATGGATTCGACGCATGCGTGAAAGTATTTTACTTCCTGGTTTGGTGACGTGGCGGCGTCAACGTCACCGCCACGTCACCCCGCTGTCTGTCCGCAGGGATTTTGGTTTGATCGTGTGTACATACATCAAACCAAAACATCCCAGGAGACATGTCCGATGAAAACGGTCTGTCGGACCGTTTTCATCGGATATGTTTCCCCGTGTGTACACGGGCTAAGAGAGAAGTTTCAGGAAAAAACTTTCCACAGCCCCCTGCGTATAACACGCAGGCACAGTATACCCTCTATTTTCAGGCTAAAAAAGTGAGCGTTATATGCCAATAAATACAGTATACTCTTTTATATTAAAAGGTCTCTCAGTTCAAAAAACCCTTATGCCGCGTACACATGGTCGTTTTTTGTGATGAAATAAAATTACATTTTTAAAAACGTCATTTAAAATGATCGTGTGTGGGCTTCACATAGTTTTTTGTCTTCTGAAAAACAACTAAAAAAAAAAATTCGAACATGCTTCAATTTTTTTTTATAAAAAGTACTCCAACAACTAAAATGTAACTGATCAGTCCATTCAAGAGGTAAAATACTAACAGCGCTGATGTTGAGTGACAACCGTGGCCAACCCCACCAACATTTTTTAAGATAAATAGCAGATATAAAAATAAAATTCCAGATAATGTCCAAAGAGGAGTTCTTTAAAGAGAATAGTAGCGTGCACCTTCCACCACACTGTTCTTTAGTTGTTGCAGTCCTTTTAATATGCTTCTTATTTTTTAACATATATATACAAAAGACAAAGGTGCGCAACAATGTAACATATGTAAAAAATATGTGTGTTATATTTCCACAGCAACCTCGAAATAGTGGAAAAAAAATATATAAGTACAAATAAGAAAAGTGCAACGTCCCAAATAGGATTCCAATTTTTAAATGTTAAAAAACTTATTTCGTGAAAGCCTTAAAAACACAGTTCATAGGGAATTTCCAATGTAGTGTTGCAGAGAATTCCAATGGTGTCGCTTAGCTGTTCTTATGTAGGGAAGTAATAGATGGCCGCTTACCGCAATGTTGGACCCTTCCAGGGGTCAGTAAGGCATTCAGAAACACTTATCCACGGCTGGGTCCTGGAAATCACTCCACTGCTGACAGCTCAAGACTAATTCGAACAGTTGAAGAGATTTTCCACTCCAAAGGAATAACTCACTCCAAATTGTGGCTCAGGTTTTCAGCTTGTTTAGGATATCGTGGAAGATAGAGAAAAAAAGGAGCTCCATAGTGTAACAGGTTTAAAAGAAACTGACAGTTTTATTCAGTTAACACTGACATAATTAAAAGATAGACAGTCCTTCACCCTGCACATATCCAAGTTTCTCGGCAGAGATACAAAAAGCAATTGTGCAGATGCTTCCAGCTAGGCGTGCAAACGATCAGATCAGCCAGCTGGCAAGCTCATGAACGTGGTGACGTCTGCGATACTTAGCTCCACCCTGGGTGGAGCTAAGTATCGCAGACGTCACCACGTTCATGAGCTTGCCAGCTGGCTGATCTGATCGTTTGCACGCCTAGCTGGAAGCATCTGCACAATTGCTTTTTGTATCTTTGCCGAGAAACTTGGATATGTGCAGGGTGAAGGACTGTCTATCTTTTAATTATGTCAGTGTTAACTGAATAAAACTGTCAGTTTCTTTTAAACCTGTTACACTATGGAGCTCCTTTTTTTCTCTATCTTCCACGGTATCCTAAACAAGCTGAAAACCTGAGCCACAATTTGGAGTGAGTTATTCCTTTGGAGTGGAAAATCTCTTCAACTGTTCGAATTAGTCTTGAGCTGTCAGCAGTGGAGTGATTTCCAGGACCCAGCCGTGGATAAGTGTTTCTGAATGCCTTACTGACCCCTGGAAGGGTCCAACATTGCGGTAAGCGGCCATCTATTACTTCCCTACATAAGAACAGCTAAGCGACACCATTGGAATTCTCTGCAACACTACATTGGAAATTCCCTATGAACTGTGTTTTTAAGGCTTTCACGAAATAAGTTTTTTAACATTTAATAATTGGAATCCTATTTGGGACGTTGCACTTTTCTTATTTGTACTTATATATTTTTTTTCCACTATTTCGAGGTTGCTGTGGAAATATAACACACATATTTTTTACATATGTTACATTGTTGCGCACCTTTGTCTTTTGTATATATATGTTTTGTGGAGCCTTATATTGGGCTTCTTTGTATTAAGGTGCAGCATTTTTTCATTTATTATTGTTCACGTTTATCACGGTTATTATACCCATATATTAATTATTTTTAGGGGTGTTAGCGCGGATTGTCTTTTGTCTTTCTTATTTTTTAACAGCTGCTCATATGTTCTTTTTTATTTAAATATTAGGGAACTTTATTGCATTAATTCCAAATTAGTGGGTCTGTCTAAGCAATATACATCTGACTGGCGCTAAGCAGTATATAGTAGGCCATTTTATATACAATTTTTTATTATTTCTTCAATTTTTTATGTCGTTTTTGAAAATGTTGTTTTTTGTGTTGTAAAAAATGATCGTGTGTGGGCTAAAACAACGTTTTAAACCCGCGCATGTTTAGAAGCAAGTTATGAGATGGGAGCGCTCGTTCTGGTAAAACTACCATTCATAATGGAGTAAGCACATTCATCACGCTGTAACAGACAAAAAAGCGCGAATCGTCTTTTACTAACACGGAATCAGCTAAAAGCAGCCCAAAGCTGAATAGAACTTCCCCTTTAGAGTGCCGTCGTACGTGTTGTATGTCACCGCGCTTTGTTCATCATTTTTCAAAAACGATGGTGTGTGGGCAACATCCTTTTTAATGATGAAGTTGGAAAAACTTCGTTTTTTGAACATGCTGAAAAATGACATTTTTTTTCATGCCGAAAAGTGATCGTGTGTACGCGGCATTAGTGTTAAAAGCAGTGTCCCGATTGGGCCCAATCAGGTGGCTGAAACTCACATTGGCCTTCCTGCCCCAGGAGGAGGGAAGCAGATGCCACTGTGGACTTAAAGTAGTTGCAAAGGCAGAAGTTTTTTTATCTTAATGCAGAGATAAAAAAAAACCTGACTGCAGCAGCCCCCCTCAGCCATCCTAATACTTACCTGAGATCCATCTAAATCCAGCAAAGTTGCAGCAGTGTCTCCGCTGCCCAGACCCCCCCCCCCCATATTGTCTGAGACAGCAGCACAGTACTATTGGCTCCCGCTGTTCTCAACCAAAATCAGTCATCCAATAAGGAGAGAAAGGGGGCGGGCCAGGTTGTGGCTCCATGTTTGAATGGACACAGGGAGTTGTGGCTCGGCTTTGGTGCCCCCATAGCAAGCTGCTTGCTGCGGGGGCACTCAACAGGAGGGAGGGGCAAGGAGCGCCAGCAAGGGACCCGAGAAGAGGAGGATCCAGGCTGCTCTGTGCAAAACCACTGTAAAGAGAAGGTGAGCATAACATGTTTGTTATTTTTAACTAAAAAAAAACAAGACTTTAGTATCCATTTAACATATTCTGCTGAGATAATTAATTACTAGCCCAGCTAAGCAAAATGTCCCTAATTCACTTATCTCTAGACTAGAGCATATTTCACAATTCAGCTATGGGATTGCTGATTTGCCAATTAATATATCAATGCTTATGATATGGAAATTATATCTACTGTATACCTTGTTTTTGACGTAGAAACAAGGTTTTTTTTTTGTAGTATTGCCATCCAATTATTATTTTTTTAATTTATTTTTTATTTGATCAATGCTACTTTTAAAACAACTAATGTAACTGGTTTTATTCTGTGATATGTCTAGTTTATCCCAGCACTAAAGAAAAAGTCTCGGTACAACATTTTTGAAGTTTTCACTGAAGCAGGTACAAGGCCCAAAGAGATCACAGATCACTCTTTAAGTAGCAGGAATTGCTCTGATTGGCTCCTGTTTACACATGCAAACTTCACCCATCAAAATGAAACCAGTCATGTTAGTAGCATATGCAAGAGTGAGCACACATGGGTGAAGGGTGAGGAGGTAATGTGGAATTTCATACAAGCAAGTTTTAAAGAATAATTTTATTTGTGTACAGTTTTGGGTTGAAGGGAGAGCACAGCTGGTATGGCTTTGACAAGTGGCTGTACAGCAGCATCAAACTACACTGTTGAAATTTTGCAGGGGCAGGTAAGTATAAGACTGGCAGAAGTGGCTAGGGAAACTCAACCAAGCTACATGCCTTTCAACACTGGGGAAGCAAGGGGAAGAGGCCAAAAAATATTTGGCATGACAATAATATCACCCAGGATGTTTTTTACATAAAAGCAATAACAGGAATCTGTCATTTAGCAACAGTAGTGGTGAGGGGCAATATCGTTGGGCAGTGGCTCACAGTGGGGAAAAATTGTTGGGGGGTATGGCAGTTATTAGCTCCCAATGCCATTTTTATAACAGTAACTTGCCTATTAGCCTTGAAAAAGGGCGCAAAAAAAATGTTTTTCCTCTTGTGAACTCCAACATGGATTGGTACTATGGTCCAGGTTTGTGGACTTTCTTCTGGGTTTAACAAACCTCAAGCAAACTAAACTCACCTCGGTTTGCTCATCACCGCTCATACTTCAGGAGTTGTTTGCAGCACATTCTCTAAACAATGAAAAGAAAAAAAATCTTTGTTGCCAATGCTTATTGGCAATAATCTATCACCATTCTGCTAGGGTCACAGAGCACCCTAGGTCACCCTTGCTCTGACTGCATGGATTTCAATTTCTAAGCAAGAAATACTCACAATATGATAGGCCATGCCCTTCAATAGGGAAAACTAATTTAGGAATGTTCTTTTCCTTGCAGACTTGGGGCTTCCCCTTAGCTGATCACCATCCCTATAGAGGTTATAGCAATTGAGTACCAGACCTTCATACCTGGGGCAGTGTTGCATAAAACCCAACAGAATAAAGCCTAGATTGACTGGAGTAAAGGACAGGTTTGCTAGTCCATAATTTTTTAATTTATTGCAAAAATCCTTGCAGACATTTTATCTCCCTATGGCCCTTATGATTACCTTTTAAGCAATTCCCTGGGAATGATTTAGAACCTGATCCTGAGACCCAAGCCACCCATAAAATAATAAGGCATTGCTTGTCTGTTTACATCTTTTCTTTTCTTTTTACAAACACATCTGAATTGACCAGAGGCTCAATAATATACCAATTGCAATCCATAACTGAGATACTATCGATCTATTGCAATTTCTGGGACATTTATAGGTTGAAGGATCACTAAAGGATTTCTTTTTAGCTAAATAGCTTCCTTTACCTTACTGCAGTCCTGGTTTCATGTCCTCATTGTTCGTTTTTGCTTTGAAGTTGCTGTAATTCTGCTCTGATCTCCACACTTCCTGCTTGTCTGGCTCCTTATGAAAAATCTCATGACAGCTTTTCACTGTGGTCCAAGCTGTCATTACTGTGTGTCTAAAACTCCTCAATCAGATTAGTTTTAAAAACAAAACACTGCCCTGGATTTGTTTGTTTTTGTTATGTGTATCTCTCTACTTCACAGAAACACGAAACCAGTTTAAAAGTGAAACTAAACTGCAGGCACATTATATGATTGATTTTTATCTATTTTTAATCATTTTTAAAAGGAATCAGTTAACTTTTATGTCTCTATACCCTGTAAACAGTAATTTCAGCAAAAAAAAATGTTTTCCTTTAGTGACCCTTTAAGTGTTTGCAGGGCTGGTGATATAGTCTAAAATTACCAAAGGGGCCAATGGAAAATAGCTTTTAAACTAAAATACAAAACCTTGCTATGTTGTTTGCCCTTTGCAATGTGCCTTCTGTAAGTCAGAAATGTGGCAGTTTTCAGGGCCATTCGGGGTAAAATTGTTAGTTTAACTTGATGACATTTTTCTTCTTTCTTATTCCCTAGAGCAGCACAAGTCCCAAAGACTTGAATTGCTAGATTGCCTCAGGATCCCCTCTGCTTTTTTTTTTTTTTTTTTTTACAAATCTCTCCAGAAACCAGCTAACCAGGAAGGGTTGTAATGTGAAAAACTCATAAATATACTTAAATACTTAAATATTTATAAAAAATAATCTACCTATAAATATATAAAGTTAAATTTAAATGATAAAAGCAGTGTGAATTGTTGAATACTTTAACAGCAGGAAAATATGTGACCTCACATGCCTCATCTGCTCAGCAGTTATATAATATTACTGGACAGCCTGAAGGTCTACATTAGCTGTGACCCCAGAAGAAATCACTATACCAAATGTCCAGCTGTGCTTCAAAATAATATTCTATATATACTCTCCCAAAGTCTAGGCAATAAAAAATAATCCACATATGAAGAAAATGTTAACAAAAAAGCATATGTTGTACTTGTTTATCTTCAATTCATTACACATAGGTCACCCCAGGTTAGTGCCTATAGCTAAGAGCTTCCTTGAATAGAGATATACGCGATATACAACTGATTAACGTTTGTCAGTTACTTGGTCTCACCCAGAATACTATAGATATAGGGAACACAATGTCCTATTCAGTGCATTTTTAAATTTGAGAATAATTTCAGAAATAAATGAAGAGAAAGGCAATATAAAATGGATTCACAGTTGTAGGATACATATTCCTACCCAGTATAGATAAAAGGAAGACCGTGCTAAGACAATGTCTTCCAGTGCTAAGACAATGTCATCCAGTTCCCAAGGCAATAATAGGAAGCTGCCACCCTCTCTTTCCCCCCGGATGAAGAAGGAAGCAGAGCCAATAGCAGCCTGTGCCAAAATGTATGTAATAGACATGTGCATTCGTTTTCGTTAGAATGCATTTTCGCCCGAAAATCGGGTATTTTCGTTATCGTTTTAAAAAAAACTAAAGCGCAAGAAACTAAATCCGAAAAAAAAAACTAAAGCGCAAGAAACGAAATCCGAAAGATCCGACATAAAAAATGCTTTATTTTTGTTTTCGTTCAGATCCGACGATTTTCGATGCTTTGTGGAATTTATGTCGTTCAATTTCACAAAGTCATCGAAAATCGTCGTTCTGAATACAGTGAATAGGTAAATTCACTGTATTCAGAACTGTGATTTTCGATGCTTTGTCGAATTTCCGTTGTTTAATTAGACAAAGTCATTGAAAATCGTTGTTTTCGGACGAAAACTTTCCCGACGAAAACAAAATAAATCAAAACGATTTTCGGGAGTAACTAAATTTATTTTCTGTACGAAAACGAAAAAACGAAACGAAATATTCCAGTCTGCACATGTCTAGTATGTAATGCTTGTGGCATGCGATATACTAGTTCCAATTTTTGTGTTACAGTACACTGAAGAAAACTGAAGACTTTAAAACTGGTGTAAAAATACGGGGCTAACAGTGAAGGAAAAAGTGTCCCTGCATCAGTAGAGTCACTGGAAGTAAAAAGTGTCCCTGCATCGGTGATGTCACTGGAAGGAAAAAATGCTTCTACATCTGTGAAACTATAAAACTAAAACTGTGATGTCACTGGAAGGAAAAAAAAATTCTAACATCGGTGGTGTCATTGGAAGGAAAGTGTCCCTGCAGTTGTGGTGTAATTTAAGGAGGGCCTAGGAGAGCATATTGTGCAAGATTCAGGGCTTAGAAGGACATATCACACAGGGCGCAGGGCTTAGCAGTACATACACTGCAGGGTACAGGGCTCCAGAGTGTGTATCAAGCAGAACTCCAGAGTGTATTATGTAGGGCTCTGGAGAGCATATTGTGCAGGTTTAGCAGTGTGTATTGCACAGGGTGCAGGGGTGAGTATTGCTGAGAGAGAGAGTTTAGGAGTGGATATTGCTCAGAGGTCAGGAGTAGGTAACATATCAGTATAGAGATCTACTTGCAAGCCCCAGTACAGTTCTCATCTCTCCCACTACAAGGCTTCCCCACCCCTCCAGTACAGAGCTCTTTCCTCAACATGGTCCCACCACTAGAAAGCACTTTCCTCAACCTCACCTCTCTTAAAATTCTTTCCACCTCCAAAGTATGGAACTCTTCCCCCAAACTTCCTCCCAGTAGAGAGCTCTATCACTACCCCCAACCCCCCCAGCTACTCACCCAGTCCTCAGTGCAGGAGGGTCAGCTTCCAGGTAATTTGGCTGTGCTCCCATGCTGCAGGGCAGGAACTGCTCTGTGGGGGCCCAGAAAAGGAGTGCTGTCTCTTCTAAACACAAGAGACAGCACAGGCAGCCAGCTTATGTGTTTACAACAAGTAACAGTGGTAAGCACAGCGCCAGTGCCAGAGGGGGCGGCATCAAATACAGCCGACTTCCAGCACAAAACAAGCCCTCCTGACAGGAATGACACTGGAGTCACTCCTTTCAGTGAAGCACAGGAAGAAGGAAACAGCTGAAGCTTTAATATTTTTTGCCTTACTTAACAATACACATGCCACAAAAAACAATGGTAAGATGCAATAGCCCCTTTTTACACCTTTGTAGCTAATCAAGTGCAACAACACATACTATAACCAATAATACTTCTTTTGCAGGCAGGGAAATAAAATTGGTCTTCTTCTAGCTAAACTGACAATGCTCCATGGGCAGAAACCCCATATTCTGGAGGTAATTAGGTAAATTGGGAACCAACAAAGGCACCACAAAATTAACCTCCTTTAAGCAATGTTATGTGAGACTTTATCCTGCCCAACCCTCCCAACCATTCCTTCAGCACTTTATGGAACAAGATAATTTACCCAACCTAACCTCTTAACAACTGAAACATCTCCATTCCCCAAATACTGTTGAAAAAGTACAATGGGCAATTAAACTTCTGCAAATAAGAAAGCCCCAGGACCACATTATTACAGATTACCTGATTTTATAAACTTTTAATTCTTGAAGTGTCATCAGGTTAAAATTATCTTTGTATTACTATTCTTACCCATAATACTATGACTTTATTAAAGCATTTGCCACTATTACTCTTAACCTCCCTGGCGGTATGATTCTTTCAGATTTTAGGTGCTAAAAGCGGTACCATTATTTGCAAGGGAATTTGGCGTTTTATACTGTAGGCTTGTAATTCTTAGGAATAACTCACTGAAATCTATCCAAACAAGAGTCTAATAGGCATCCTGGGTATGATTTTTTTTTTTTTTTCTTATTAAAAATTATAATATAATAAATAATTATAAAAAATTATAACAAATAATAATATAATTATAGTAAAAATTCTTCAATAATGTAATCAAATCAAAATCACTGAAATTTGCTCAGTTGCAGAATTTTTGCTGTCATTATTTTTTTTTTTTTATGACGAAATTTCCCCATAAATCGCTATCGCTAAATTCTGCAAGTGATTCTGATTTATTATCGCTGTTTTTTAGATGCTCTAAAACAATTTTTGCCATAAAGGGACACTTTTGGTTGCTATGGGCAATCTACAGTTTGCAGGGAGAAAGAACAGTTTTTATTATATAAAAGGACATGTAGTGTACAGGGCAGACCACTAGGGACATGGGGGGTGTGTATTTTTTTACATACAGTACTGTAATCTATAAGATTACAGTGTACTGTATGTGTAGTGTTTGTTTACTTTTTTAAATTTGGCGCCGTTCCCCCCCCTACGTCGCGACGCTCGCAGGGAAGGGAATCGGCGGAACACACAGCATCAGGCGGACATCCGCCCGCCGTGTACTGCGGGGATTCATCGCTGGATCGCAGAGAAAAGGTAAGTAAACTTTTTTCTGCATCCAGCGAGGCAAGCCCATGTGTGGCACGGGGTTACCGATCGTAGCTTTAAAATCTCACCCCGTGCCACACACGGGAAGACCGCCAGGGAGGTTAAACCAGGGAAGAATCCTAAACATGCCCAATCCCACAGACCCAGACTGCTACCTTTGCTACTGCAAACTTTTAGCCATAATTATGTAGACTGTATCCAAACTCACATTCCAATGGTATTGACTTCTCATCAGTTGGGCTTCATGTGTAATTAACACTCCACACTAGGCATATGTACTTCTATAGTGGCCAAGATTCAAGCCAAATTAAGGCCCTCCCCATGCTTTCCTGCCAAGTTTTTGGGCGTAAGTGCTATTTTGGACAAAATAGAATGACTCCTTTTAAATCTTGACACCAGAGCCTTCATACACATCTTCTCCACATATATTCAATATATCTAAAATACTCCCTCTATTAAATTAATATTAAATGATCAATATTTTCATGTTTTGAAGCACTAGACACAGTGCCTTAAAACCTAGCCACTTCGGGTCCGCGCTATTGACAGAATACGTCAACAGCGCGGACCTGAGGCGCCGGGGTCACGTCTTTGGACGTGATTTACTTGTAATTCCGGGGAAAAACAGTCCCGACGCATCACCGAGGATTCGATGCGTGTACCCGGCGGCCGCGATGTCCGTCAGGTACACACGATCGTCGGTGACAGAGCAGGGACGTGGAGCTCTGAGTGTAAACACAGAGCTCCACGTCCTGTCAGGGAAAGGAGACAGATGCTGTTTCCCTTGTACATAGGGAGACAGCATCGATCACCTCCCCCAGTCACCCCCCTCCCCCCACACAGTTAGAACACACCCAGGTAATACATTTAACCCCTTCCTCACCCCCTAGTGTTAACCCCTTCAAATCCAGTCACATTTATACAGTAATTAGTGCATATTTATAGCACTGGTCGCTGTATAAATGTGAATGGTGCCAAAAATGTGTCCAAAGTGTCCGATGTGTCCGCCGCAATATCGCAGTCAAAATAAAAATCGCAGATCGCCGCCATTACTAGTTAAAAAAAAACATTAAAAAAATCATAATTCTGTCCCCTATTTTGTAGGTGCTATAACTTTTGCGCAAAGCAGTCACTTATTGTGATTTTTTTTTTTTTTTTTTTATAAAAATACGTAGAAGAATACGTATCGGCCTTAACTGAGAAAAAAATATATATTTAAAAAAAACAAATTGGGATATTTATTATAGCAACAAATAAAAAATATATATATATTTTTAAATTGTCGCTCTTTTTTTGTTTATAACGCAAAAAATAAAAACTGCACAGGCGATCAAATACCACCAAAAGAAAGCTCTATTTGTGGGGGAAAAAAGGACGCCAATTTTGTCTGGGTGCCACGTCGCACGACCGCGCAATTGTCAGTTAAAGCGACGCAGTGCCGCAAGCTGAAATTTCGCCTGGGCACGAAGGGGGTTTATGTGCCCAGTAAGCAAGTGGCTAGACAAGGTTGCCTTCTCTTTCCTATGTAGAACTGCCCCCAAAGTAGCCGCTTGGTAATTTGGGTTCTCTGTTCTGCACCTTGACTCCAAGAAGAACCTAAGCCCCTCTGACACACCAAAAAAACGAAGTTTCGGCATGTAGAAAAAACATTGTTTTTTCCAACTTCATCATTAAAAAGACGTTGCCCACACACAATCATTTTAAAAAAATGCTCTAGCAAAGCGCGGTGACGTACAACAAGTACGACGGCACTATAAAGGGGAAATTCCATTTGGATGACGCCACCCTTGGGGCTGCTTTAGCTGATTTCCTGTTAGTAAAAGACGATTCACGCGTTTCTGTCCGTTACAGCGTGATGAATGTGCTTACTCTATTATGAACGGTAGTTTTACCAGAACGAGCGCTCCCATCTGATAACTTGCTTCTGAGCATGTGCGGGTTTTTAATGTCGTTTTAGCCCACACACGATCATTTTTTACAACCCGAAAAAAGACATAGTTTAAAACGTTGTTAAAAAAAATGCAGCATGTTCGGAAAAAAAATTGTCGTTTTTCAGAACCCGAAAAATGATGTGAAGCCCACACACGATGATTTTAAATGACATTTTTTTAAAACTTTGTTTTTTTCATGCCGAAAAATTATCGTGTGTACGCGGCATAAGGGAATGCCTAGGGCATGGTGCAGCATGAAGAGCTGAGCTGTATCTGAGCTCCCTCTAATGCAGGGATATTCACGATAGTCTTGGCTGTCCTGGGACTCTCCATCCTCATTGGCTGAAACAGCAGCAGGAACTCATTGTCTCCTACTGCTGTTAATCACAACCAGTGAGCCAATGAAGAGAGAGCAGGGGGATGGGGCCAAGCCATGGCTCTATGTGTCTTATAGATGCATAGAGCAGAGGCTTGGAAGTGAGCGCGCAGCAGTGCCCCCAGGTTAAGCGGCTTTCTCTGGGGGCACTGCCCAAGGGGAGGAGCCAAGAGCACTTGCAGGGTACCTGAAAAGAAGGGGATCGGAGATGCTCTGTGCAAAACCACTGCACAGAGCATAAAGCAAATTATTCCAGATGGTTGCCGCAAAATTTGAAAAAGGGTAATTTTTTTAAAGCACATTTGTCTTTTCTACTGAGATTTTCATTTTTTCTACTCATCCCTAGTAAGGGTTTCCTTCTACGTTTTTTTCTCTGTGCCCTGAAATTCCTGTCCACACTTCTCTTGTCCCCTGTTCCTGTCTATCGTTGAGGCAAAACTAAAGGCATGAGTGAGAAAAAAAATCATGTATATTTCCTCACACTTCTACATTGATAAGAATGCTGAGCAGGAATTCAGTAAGTGCCGCCGTGGCAGGGCTGTAGGATTGGAACCGTGGGAGGGATGGGAACAAAATTAATTGTATGCCAGTGGGAAGTCAGACTGTTAAATCAAAACAGGACATTTGTGATTTACACCTAGTGAGACAATCTCATTCATATTACATTCTACAGAAAGTCCAATAAATTGCCTCTTTTCATTTTGTGACGTGAAACAGCAAAATTAATTAAAATGTATTTGCATCAATCACATATTAGCAGTGTGACATTTAGCTCTACATGAAGTAAGCACAAGCTGGCCACTGATAGACAGTGATTCCTTTAATAACACAATCCTGGCTGTTTGTATAGCCATTTGGGAAACATACCTCCTAAAAAAGAGTTTGAGAAAGAGGGATAACATGTAAAGAATAAAACATGCAGATTGCTGAAAAGTGGGTCTTTAGTGTCGCCTAAAGTAATATGGTATAGTGGCAGTGGAGCAGTGGAAGTGGAATAGTGGTTAGCACCTCTGGTGGGCATCACTGGGGTCATCAGTTTAGATCTCAGCCAACACACCACCTGCCTGGAGTTTGTATGATCTCCTTGTGCTTGTGTGGGGTTCCTCTGGATACTCCAGTTTCCTCCCACACTCCAAAGACATGCTGATAGATTAATTGGCTCCTGTCTAAATCAGGGGTAGGTGTAGGTATGCACGGGTAGCACTACCCTCATAGGAGCCGCTGAACAGGATGGGTCTACTGTTCTTTGCCTCAACCTTCTTAAAAACCTCGGACCCTCTTACACACAACATACAAACATTCAGGAAATCACTGAAAGTATTACTTAATACCAAATAGTAGTGCTACATCAAAAAAAACAGGCACCAAAAGGCAAACTTATAGTGTCACCTACAGTCCTCAAAATTTCCACTCGCCTGCACGCATTTGGCAAGTGGAAATTAACTGAGGGCGAGTGTGAGGCAGGGGCGGACTGAGCTGACAGCTTCCTGGCTGATCCCTTCTGGCAGAAGCTGTGCAGCCTTTTTTACAGGGTATCAGAGCGGTCTGGGGGAAATTGCCTCCCTGGGCCGCTCTAATGCCCTGTAAAAAAGGCTGCACAGCTTCTGCGAGAAGTGATCAGCCAGGAAACTGTCAGGAGGAGAGCTGGCCAGATCACACAGATGGGAATGTCCCACTGTGACACAGCTTGAATATGAAATGCTGGACACTGTCAAGCAAAGAGCTACCTACTGGACCGGCTCCTGTGTGTAATTTATTATCAGTATAAATACAGCTGTTCTGTAAACCCTTAGAGGTTTGTTCGAGAACCTTAGTTGAACAAACATCATCATGAATTCCAATGAACACACCAGACAGGTCAGCGATAAGGTTGCACAGCTGCAACCCTACCAGGACATGGCCGTCCACCTAAACTGACAGCGTACCTTACCAAGGCTGAGATGCTGAGTGCAGCTTCCCTTGCAACTAAGCGCACTACACCCCTGGAAGTGGTACAGAGGGTGTAGGGCACAAAGAGGCATGAGTCACTAGCAGGACTTGAGTGATGATCTCTGGGAAACCACTTGAAGGAGATGAGTCCTGGGAGAGTTGTAACTCTGTGCAGTGGTTAGGCTTGACACCAGTTTGAGTAAGAAGCCCAGCTGAGGCTGAGGCTCAGGCAAGTGATTGTTGCAGAGGCATTCGTGGAGAGAGATGGGGTCAAACACAGGTAATCAGGTAAGTTAGAGAGAAAGTTTATTTTCCAAACAGAGGATTTCCAAATAGAGGATTTACAGTGCTGTGCGGTGGAGTGGTGAGATTATTCCAGGCTGATCGTAGGTCCGCCGTGACCATTGTTCAACCAGTTTAAGGATATTGAAGAATTTTGCTGTGCTGTGATTCACTGCTTGTACCAAAACTATTTTTGTGAGTGTTAGGCCGCGTACACACGATCAAATCTATCTGCTGGAAACGGTCGGCCCGACCGTCCCAGCAGACAGATTCAATCGTGTGTATGGGCGAGCCGACGGATTTGGCCAGCCGACAGATTTGAAAGCATGCTTTCAAATCTGTCAGCTGGGAACCCGACCGCCCGTCATGTGTGCTGGTTAGTACGCTAACCAGCAGACATGTCTTCTCGCACACGCGTCGAATGGTTTCGACGCATGCGCGGAAGTGTTTTACTTCCTGGTGCGGTGATGTGGCGGCGTCAAAGTCACCGCCACGTCACCGACACGTCAGCGCGCTGTCTGCTGGCGGGGATTTTGGTTTGATCGTGTGTACACGCGATCAAACCAAAACGGCAGCAGACAGATTTGTTCAAATCAATCGGCCCGACCGATTTGAACAAATCTATTTGGTCGTGTGTACATGGTCTAACTGTTGCAGATTGTGCGCGTCGTTTTATTGAACTGCTTATTCATTATTACACTATTGTGCGCTTTTCTTTATCGCTTATGTGGAGTATCTGAATCACATTATTGGAAGTGGAATCCTTTGATACGTATTTGAAAGATCCTGCTCTATGCTCAGTTGCCAAAACACGCAAGTGTGAGGCATATTGTTCTGGTGAGTGGCCAATTTGATGGGTGAAGGAATCACTGAACACATTGGAAGACTCTAAAGATTGCAAGATTTCTTATCACTTATGAACTTTTTTTGCTTTATCACTATTTTTTAGGCTCACAGGTTCATATCATTAGTTTATTGACTTTCAATTTATGGTTTTAAAATTGTATTTAGTTATATGTTTATATGTGTTTGTGCAAACTACACAATTATTCACTTTAGCGCTGCTTAATAGTTATTTGTGCACATTTATCTTATTTAAAGTGGCAGCTAAGAGCTTTTGCAATATCCTTTTCCAGTCAGCGCAACGGTGACAAGTCAGGAGGGCGTTTTATCTTGATCACCAGTTATTTCCTATCACATAAAATCCCAAAAATATACATTTACGTTTTTGGCTGTAACATGACAAAATGTGGAAAATGTCAAGGGGTATGAATACTTTTTTTAAAGCGCTGTATATTATATGTATATACATAGTATATATACACACATATGCTTTATGTCCAATAAGGTCATTGCACATCTTGTTTTGTTCACTCAAAAGAGGAAAGCTTTTTATTTTTTAATGCATAAATTCATATATGCTGGCAAGGACATACGTGTGAACTTGTATGAATTTATGCATTGAAAATGAAAAGGTTTTCTACTTGAGTAAAGAAAATAGGTGTGCGGTGACCCTATTGCATATTTGTATGTGAGAAAGAGTGGAGCCTGTCAGACACCTGCACCCAATATTCACTGTGTTGGTAAATATTAATATATATATACACACACACAAAGGAACTGGAAACATAGTATCAAGATGCAATCACATAGTAATACAAAACATATTAATTTATTGAGACTGAACCGCCCTCCAATTCTGTATAAGGCTGCATTCACATCTAGGCGTCGGCGGCAGCAGGCGTATTCGGGCGACATGCAATAGGCGTTTTGTCCCCGCGATTTGCGGCGACAAAACGCCTATTGCTTTTTTGCTGGAGGGCAGAATTTACACTGTCGGCTATGGCCGAACGCCCGATACGCCTGAAAAAAAGGGTCCGGGACTTGTTTCAGGCTTCACGCTTCAGGCGTATCGGCGTTCGGCATAGAGATGTGAACCATCTCCATAGCCGACAATGTAAATTCCCCCCTCCAGCGTATGTCAGGCTGCTTCAGCGTCGGGCTTCAGGCGACAAAACGCCTAGGTGTGAATGGAGCCTAAAAGTTGCATATGAGTATATAAAATTATCTATTGTTCAACAATAACAAATATTTCTCATCCCAAAGTAACCTGAAATAAAACCACTAGAAAAAAACATAAATATATAAAAAGTAATTATATAGTAAATGTATCTATGAAACATCTAAACCAAAATAAATATATGAGAAATGCAAAAAAAAATTAATAATAATTATTATTTAACCACTTCAGCCCCGGACCATTTGGGTGGTCAAAGACCAGACCACTTTTTGTGATTCGGCACTGCGTTGCTTTAGCTGACAATTGTGCAGTCGTGCGACGTGGCTCCCAAACAAAATTGGCGTTTTTTTTTCCCCACAAATAGAGCTTTCTTTTGGTGGTATTTGATCACCTCTACAGTTTTTATTTATTGCGCTATAAACAAAAATAGAGTGACAATTTTGAAAAAAATCTAATATTTTTTACTTTTTGCTATAATAAATATCCCCAAAAATATATATAAAAAAATATGTTTTCCTCAGTTTAGGCCGATACGTATTCTTCTATATATTTTTGGTAAAAAAAATCGCAATAAGTGTTTATTGATTGGTTTGCGAAAAGTTATAGGCCCAGATTCACAGAGCGATTACGCCTGCGCAACTGCTGTTGCGCGTGCGTAAGTCTAAATGTGCGCGTGCGTATAGTTGGACGCGATTCACAAAACAATATACGCCAGAAATCTACGTTTTTTGGTCCGGCGTAATAGAATTAGACATTCGCTTCCCTTCGCGCAAAACTGCGCTAGACACACCATTGATTTGCTATTCAAATATGCTAATGAGGGAGTTACGGGGATTCACAAAAAAACGCAGTTGCTGCGCAGGCTACGCGATGTGCGCAACTGCAAAATGTTCTGTCTAAAGTTAGAGGACCTAAAAGCTGGTCTAAATTTTGAAAAAAAGTCTAATTGTCAGATAAAGCAACACTGTTAGTGAGGAGTTCAGCAGTCACACGTGTTGCCCAACAATCTGTATGCCAACATGCCAGGGGCATCGTCGCGCATAGCTATACTACTGACTTTAGATGAACAAAGAAGGATGAGGGCACGGAGGATGGCACTAAGGAGGGCACGGGAGATGTTTTTTTTTTTTTTTGCTTATATAAAATTTACAATTTACAATTTAATCTAATCTAATACAAATATTCTTATCTGATACAAGCCCCTCACTCTTCACTTGATATATCACACACGCATAGACATCTTTGGCATGAGAGATTCTGAGGTGTCTCGCATCTTCAGATTCACCCCTCATGTCATCATGGAATTACCACAACCTTGCAGGAGGACATCAGCAGCCCAACACATGGCACCACCCATGACAGCTACATATACAATCAGAGCCCCATCCCCACAGATTTCCAACAGAACATGTATGGGGACAGCTGGCTGGTTGGTGAGAGACATGGGTGGCAGGCATGACTATCCCCTCCCGTGATGCACACCTCACAAGTGGCACATGCATGACTAACATCCTCCTGTCTTTTCCCTTCAAGGTGATTCTGCATATGCACTGGTACCCCATCTCATGACCCCATCTCATGCCAGCTCACATTATGCATCTTTGCACGTTAAACACACACATTAATCATGGCACAATGAGAAGGCATGCATGCACACCACTGTGGTCCCTAGCACAGACACCCCACATCCTCATCAAATTGGATTGGCACCAGTCCGCCATGCAAGACTGGTGAGCAGTAACGCCACGTCAAGGCTCCAATTATGTCACTGTACATTCATACACCATTCACACGGACCTGGGAATCACTTCTCCCTGGTCCTGGGGAACCCTTCTCCACCCAAATTGAGGATGACACCCTTTTTCCAGCAGGAATGTCACCCCCACATTCAAACATCATTCACAACCCAAAATATGCCAAAAATGACATCAAAACCAAAAAAAAAATGCATAGAAAAAAAACAATGCATAGAAAAAAAAAAAACAGAACAAAGAAAAAAAATGCAGAGGACCAAAAAAAAATAAGCATTCAAACCAAAAAAAGGGGGGAAAAAAAAATTAATGCCCTCTGCGTGAGCCACGCCTGGGGCGCCCCCGGCCACGGCCCCGGCCCCTCAGGGGAGATGCATGGGGGAGGGGAAAAGCCGGGGAAGGAGGAGCAGCCCCTGAGATCTGCCCACCTGGCGGCCTGCCCTCCAAGGCCACGGCTATTCTGTCCAGGGCAGCACCAAGTGTTGCCGTGTTGCCCTGGATAGCCTGGGTAAGGGCCCTCACATCCTGCCCAACGCCTGCTGCTGTAGTTTGCAGGACATTTAGGCAGGTTGTGGAGGCCCGGGAATGGGAGTCCAGGTTACCCAGGCTCTCGTTCATGGAGGACAGGCTCTGATCCACCCGCCCCATAGTCTGGCAGAGCTGTCTCAGAAGGCGGGTCTGGGTGGCCAGGTTCCTTCTCAGACAGGCGGGCAGGAGATTGGGCGCCCCCCTGGTGCTCTGGGCTGACCTCCTGGCTCCAGCTGATGGTTGTGGCCGGGGAGAAGGGGAGGCCCTTGTGAGGGGAGCCATGTTGGGGGAGGAGGGGGGGGGGCTCACCCTTAGGGAGGGCAGGCTTCTTGCAGCCAGAGGGGAAGAGTCCGCAGCAACCAAACGGCCAGTGCCTTCCATGGACTCCTCCTCCTCATGATTCTCCTCCTCCTCATTATCGTCCTCCTCATGATCATCCCCCTCCTCTTGTTCCTCCTCTGCGGACTCTGGCCATGTTGGGGGGGCCTCATTAGGCTGCTGTCCTGGGGTTGGAGCGGTAAGTCCAGATGGCCCTGCACCCTCCTGCACATCTGTGGATGACACAAAGCATTCACAGGTTGGAGGATCCACACACTTGCCACATATTCCCTTTCACCCCCTCCCCCACACATGCTACACACCTGAGAGAACTAAAAACCTTACCTGGCACCGCGGGGACCGGACTTGTGTCAAAGCCTGGCAGGCCCTCCACTTCATGCCGGTGAAAGGTCAGGGCCACCACACGCTCCGTCGCTGTAAATCTAACCCGGCATGGTGGGCCCCCTCCTGTGCCCCTGGCATGGGCATTTATTGCGGCCAGTTTTTTTTTCACCTCACGCCGGAGGTCATTTATTTTCTTTTCAATCCCAGAGCGGGTCCGTGTCTCCCCCTCCCCCGATGAATTGACCTGCTCCGTGATCATATCCAATATCTCCCTCCTCCTGGCCGGGGTGGTGGTGGCACTCTGCGGGCCGTGGAGAAAACGCCCATAGTCGGTAATGGCCCGGGCAAGAATTCTTTTTTCCCCCACTGTAAAATTCAGCTTTCTTTTTCTCTCAGTCATACTTCCAAACAAACTCACTAGCAGTCACCAAAAATCTGTCAAAAATACAAGCACAACCAATCAGACAAGAACACACACAAAGAGAAAAAGAACAGCCAAAAATCACACTAGCACTCAGCAAGAAACAGACACAAAAAAATAAGATGAAAAAATAAAGCAAGAAAACAAACGCTCAGAAATATATCAATCAAACAAACAGTCTCAAACACTTATCAAAATACACTTTCACAAAACTACCAACAAGCACTAGATCACACAGAACACTAATCTCACAACTACTGTACAAAACACACTCTAACGAACAACAGAGCAAAAGCACTTGGTTCAATGGGAAGGGACACAAAGGGATGTACTTTTGCAATGGAAGGGCGTTTGTGTGTGTCTATTTATGCTGTCTGCGTAGTTCACAACATTGCCCTAGTCCACTTCCAATTTCACTGATTGCGCCGCTCCCGAGTTGTGAGCATGCGCACAACGGAGCTGACATGGTTTCCTTCACGCGCGCATGCGCGAGTCGGCCGGCCCTTCATTTGCATGGGGTCACGGCTCATTTCAATGTAACACGCCCACGTCCCACCCAATTTGTATTACTCCTCCTTACGCCTCCGGAAAAAACATTACGCTTGCGCAATTTCTTGCGCAAAAGCTACGTGAATCGCGGGATTACGCGGCTTGATTGCGCACGTCTAACGTAATCGCGGTGCGCTACGCCGGATCGATATTGCGCCGATGTACGTGAATCTGGGCCATAGCGTTTACAAAATAGTGGATAATTTTATGGCATTTATATACATTTTTTTTACTAGTAATGGCGGCGATCAGTGATTTTTTTCGTGACTGCGACATTATGGCGGACACATCGGACACTTTTGACACATTTTTGGGACCATTGTCATTTTCACAGCGATCAGTGCTAAAAAATGCACTGATTACTGTGAAAATTACACTGGCAGTGAAGGGGTTAACCGTTAAGTGTGTCCTGCAATGTGTTTCTAGCTGTAGGGGGGATGGGCTCTGTGTCACATGACACTGATCTCCGCTCTAACTACACAGGGCCGAGATCAGTGTCATTCTCACTAGGCAGAGCAAGAAGATACATGTTTACACAAGCATCTCCCCACTCTATACCTCCTGTGAAATGATCGTGGGGATCCCCGCGGCGATCAAGTCTGCGGGACCCGCGGTCCGACTCACTTACCTTATCCTTCCATTTTGCTTTTAAATGTCCATATTTCTTCTGAGAAATCCTCACTTCCTGTTCTTCTGTCTGTAACTACACACAGTATGTGAGGCTTTCTCCCTGTCATGGAGAAAGCCCCTTGAGGGGAGAGGGGGCGAGCAGGAGTGTCAGGACGGCCACTAACACACAGCTCCTTTCTCTATCTGCAAAGTAGAGAGTGTCCTGACTTGCCTGCTCGCCCCCTCCCCCTTCAAGAGGCTTTCTCCACACCAGGGAGAAAGCCTCGCATTACGGTGTGTAGTTACAGACAGAAGAACAGGAAGTGAGGATTTCTCAGAAGAAATAAGGACATTTACCTGTTTTCCGACCAGCCGCCGTCATTCTACGGCGGCAGGTTGGCTCTCCTGGGCGAGAGCCCGTAAATATACTTCGGCTCTTCTGCGGCCACTAGGGGGCGCGTGCGCGCCGTCGGCGGCCGGCGCCAGCACCCCCCGCTCGCCCCCGAGTCCTGTGCGCGTGCCCGGCGGGTACGATCGCCACCGGGCACATGCGATCGCTCGTTACAGACCAAAGACCGGGAGCTATGTGTGTAAACACACAGCTCCCAGGCCTGTCAGCGGGGAAACGCTGATCTTCTGTTCATACAATGTATGAACAGAAGATCAGTGATTTCCCCTAGTGAGTCCACCCCCCCATACAGTTAGAACACATCCAAGAACACACTTAACCCCTTCCCTGCCCCCTAGTGTTAACCCCTTCACTGCCAATGGCATTTTTATAGTAATCCAATGCATTTTTATAGCATTGATCGCTAAAAAATTCCAATGGTCCCAAAAATGTGTCAAAAGTGTCCGCCATAATGTCGCAGTACTGAAAAAATCGCTGATCGCCGCCATTACTAGTAAAAATTTTTTTTTATAAAAATGCCATAAAACTATCCCCTATTTTGTAAACGCTATAACTTTTGCGCAAACCAATCAATAAACGCTTATTGCGATTTTTTTATGAAAGAATACGTATCGGCCTAAACTGAGGAAAAATAAAAAGGTTTTTATATATTTTTGGGGGATATTTATTACAGCAAAAAGTAAAAAATATAGAATTTTTTTCAAAATAGTCGCTCTACTTTTGTTTATAGCAGAAAAAATAAAAACCACAGAGATGATCAAATACCACCAAAAGAAAGCTCTATTTGTGGGAAAAAAAGGACGCCAATTTTGTTTGGGAGCCACGTCGCACGACCGCGCAATTGTCAGTTAAAGCGACGCAGTGCCGAATCGCAAAAAGTGCTCTGGTCATTGGGCAGCAATATGGTCCGGGGGTTAAGTGGTTAAAAGCAAAATGTAAGGATGAGGTAAGTGAAGGAGGACTAAGGTAAAGGAAGCTATTTAAGAGGGGGGGGCGCTCCGTGTGCCCGTCAGCTCAGCGGGGGGGTCTCCGCTCAGCTGTCGGCGGACGGGCGGTCCCCGCACACTGTGCAGGGACCGCCCCGTCTCAACTCCGCTCTCCCCTATGGGGAGTCAGATGGAAACGGACCGTCTGTCCGTTTGCATCCGATCCGTTTGGCCGGACGGAAGAAAAATAGGACATTCTTCCGTCCGCAAAAACGGATGCGGATCTGGCGGGCGTTAGCGGATGCATCATCCGCTAACGGATCCGCTCCCATAGGGGCCCATTACATGTCCGTAAACAGACTTGTAATGAGCGGACCGTTCGTCCGCTAGTGTGAAAGGGCCCTAAGAGAGATGAAATCCAATAAATCTCCCTTTTCTTGAGTATCAGCTCTCCATTGCTACCACTTCTGTTTTTTGGTATATGAACCATTGCCATAAACTGCAGTTGTTATGTACTTATGGATTTGGCAGCTGGAAAGAAGTCTGATTATACCTCATAATTGGAAATTACGCCGCTTTCTAAGAAGTTAGGGGTGGATCCATCAACTCTGGAGCATTGGGGTAATTATTGTGCAGGATGGACAAGTGTTTTTTAGTAATAGAATAAACCTCCCATGAATAAGGAAGATATTGGATGACAAAACAACTAGTTTGTTGTCACTTTTGTACTTGCGCTCGCTTCTTTTTAAGTAGAGTAGAAGGATAACCCCTTGTCTCTAATTTACTTCCCAACTCATTTAATCTTTCTTTCAATAAAGTCTCATCCCTTGCTATCCTCTTAACCCGTGTGAATTGACTACGGAGGATAGATTTAAATACCCCTGATGGTTGGGAACTCGAATCATAAAGTAATTGATTTAGATCCGTGGGCTTAACATATGGGTCACTCATTAGCTTCTCATCACTGACAAAAAGCTGTGTTTCTACAAATGGTATAGAATACTTTTTAATAACCATAATAAAACCTAAATCTGGTAAAAGATGATTCAGAAATGTGTAGTTTAAAGACTCACTATATATACTTGATATATTCCATGTAACAAGAAGCAATGTGTAGGGACCATTAACAAGTTATGCAAGCCGATATACGTGGATAGAATGGCACGGGTAGACAAATGTGCGTACCTGTACATTCCTTTAAATTTGCCACCTAGTGCGCCTTGGGAGTGTGCTCGCGGGTCCCGCTAACTTGATGTTCACTAGCGGCACTCGATTGTGGTGTAGAGCAGTGTTTTTCAACTCCAGTCCTCAAGGCCCCCCAACAGGTCATGTTTTCAGGCATTCCATTATTTTGAACAGGTGATTTGATCAGTTTCACTGCCTTATGGCCCATACACACGATCCGAATATCGGACGAAAACGATCGTCCGATGATGGATCGTACGATTTTCGGATCGTGTGTACACTACTTTCGACAGCCGATCACGACCGTTTGTCCGATTAAATTCGATCGGACAAGCGCGAAAATTTTTCTCGTCCGATGTCCGATCGTCCGATTTTCGTTTAGTCAGTACAGCCGTCGTCCGACAATACAATACAAATACATTACAACACGTGACATTACTTCCGATCGTTTTTTTCTATCGTACGAGAATTTTCAGGAGTTTAAAAACCTATTTTATATTACTCGCGATTATTAAGCGAAAAAAGTCGTACGATCCGTCGGCCGATATTCGGATCGTGTGTATGGGCCATAAGTTATCACCACAGCCATTTCATCTGAGGGAAATCCTGAAAACTTGACCTGTTGGTGTGCCTTGAGGACTGGAGTTGATAAACACTGGTGTAGAGAGTCATTTCCCTGTTCTGTCTAGAGATCTACTGCTCCCTGTCATTAAGACCTTGTGGCCACCGCACTCCCGCACGCTGCGGATTCCGCAAATTCGATGTTCTCCGGTGGCCCGCGATCGTGAGACGGAGAGACAGAAGTGGAGAGATGTAAACAAGGCATTTCCCTGTTCTGCCTAGTGACATGACAGCGATCTACTGCTCCCTGTCATCCGGAGCAGTGATCTCTGTCATGTCAGTGGTAGCCCATCCCCCCACAGTTAGAATCACTCCCTAGGACACACTTAACCCCTTGATCGCCCCCTAGTGTTTAACCACTTCCCTGCCAGTGTCATTTACACAGTAATCAGTGCATTTTTCTAGCACTGATCGCTGTATAAATCACAATGGTCCCAAAATAGTTTCACAAGTGTCCGATATGTCCACCATAATGTCGCAGTCCCAATAAAAATCGCAGGTCGCCGCCATTACTAGTAAAAAAAATAGAATAATAGTAAAAATGCCATAAATCTATCACCTATTTTGTAGATGCTATAACTTTTGTGCAAACCAATCAATATATGTGTAATGCGATTTTTTATTTTTTTTTACCAAAAATATGAAGAAGAATACATATCGGAGGGAAATAAAACATTTTGAATAAAAAATGTTGGACATTTATTATAGCAAAAAGCAAAAGATTATGGCCCAGGTTCACGTAGAGCGGCGTATATTAATGTGTGCGTAGCGCATCTCATACGCGCTATGCCAACATAACACAGAGAGGCAAGAACAGTATTCACAAAGCACTTGCTCCCTACGTTGCTCCGGCGTAGTGTAAATTGGTCGGCGTAAGCCTGCCTAATTCAAAGTAGGAAGGAAGTGGGCGTGATCCATTTAAATGAATCGTGACCCCATGCAAATGAAGGTCGAACGACCAGCGCATGCGCCGTCCCGTGGATGCTTCCCAGTATGCATGCGCAGAATCAGGTCGGGACAAACCCCTAAGTTACGTTCAGTTGAATCACTGAACGTAACCTACGCACAGCCCTATTCACGTAGTACTACGTAAACAACGTAAAAAACGACGGCTGTTCCGACGTCCATACCTTTGCATGGGTTGCGGCACCTTTAGGTAGAATAACTTTACGCCGGACGTACACCTTACGTAAACGGCGTATATTACAGCGACGGACGCAAGTACGTTTCTGAATCGGCGTATCCCGGTCATTTACATATAAGACGTGTAAATCAATGGAAGCGCCCCTTGCGGCCAGCGTAAATATGTGCCCACGATACGCTGGCATAGGCAAGTTACGTCGGGCGGAGGAAGCCTATTTTTTCGACGTATCTAGCGTTGAGAATCGGCGTAAAGATACGACGGCGCACATTTGGACTTCTGGAGATCCGTCGTCGTAAGTCTTTCGTGAATCCGGCCCATTGTGTTTTTTTGTTTTTTGTTTTAATTGTCGCTCTTCTTTTGTTTATAGTGCAACAAATAAAGACCACAGAGGTGATCAAATACCGCTAAAAGAAATCTCTATTTGTGGGAAAAAAGAACATCAATTTTGTTTGGGTACAGCGTTGCACAACCGCGCAATTGTCAGTTAAAGCGACGCAGTGGCGTATCGGAAAAAATGGCCTGGTCATTGGGCAGCCTAATCTTCCGGGACTGAAGTGGTTAAAGGAGTTATGATCTTATCCAATTAGAAGCAGGTGCACTAACAGACTCCATTCCCTCCACAGTCTTCCAAGTGGGTGCACATGATCTTTATGTATCTAGGGAAATATAGCAAATACAAGTGTACCTAAATATTAAGGAATTAGAGAAAGTTTTGTTTTAATATTAATAATATTGTTGCTCAAAGTCTTACTGGCAACCCTTTTTTTTTATTATTCATACCACGGCAGTAGGATAAGTATTAATCGGACAATGTGTAGATCCACTATATTACCAAAAATATTGGGACGCCTGCCTTTACACGTACATGAACTTTAATGGCATCCTAGTTTTAGGGTTCAATATTGAGTTGGCCCACCCTTTTCAGCTATAACAGCTTCAACTCTTCTGGGAAGGTTGTCCACAAGGTTTAGTAGTGTGTCTATGGGAATGTTTAACCATTCTTTCAGAAACGTATTTGTGAGGTTAGGCACTGATGTGGATGAGAAGGCATGGCTCTCATTCTCCGCTTTAATTGATCCCAAAGGTGATTAAAGTCAGGACTCTGGTCCAAATCATTTGACCAGATCATTTGATCATTTGGAGGGTGGGATTATGGTGTGGGGTTATTTTTCAGGGGTTGGACTTGGCCCCTTCAGTTCCAGTGAAGGGAACTCTTAAGGCGTCAGCATACCAAGACATTTTGAACAATTTCATGCAACTAACTTTGTGGGAACAATTTGGGGAAGGCCCCTTCCTGTTCCAACATGAGTGCGCACCAATGTACAAAGCAAGGTCCATAAAAACATGGATGAGCGAATTTGGGGTGGAGGAACTTGACTGGCCGGTACAGAGTCAATATTGATCCCTACAGACTAAGACTGGGATGCCATTAAAGTTCATGTTCATGTAAAGGCAGGTGTTCCAATACTTTTGACAATTTTGGCTCGGATTCACAAAGCACTTAAGCCGACGTATCTCGAGATACGCCGCGTAAGTGTAAATATGCGCCGTCGTATCTGTGCACCGTGCCCACAGAGCTAAGATACGCCTAAAAACAGGCTTCAGTCCACGCCGGCGTATCGTGGGTGCATAGTTACGCTGGAGGCATCTGGCGCTCCCATTGATTTCCTATTTAAATATGGAAATGAGGGAGATACGTTGATTCACGAACGTACTTGCGCCCGGCGCATTATATACACGGTTTGCATAAGTCGCACGTCCAGCGTAAAGTTATTCCCCATATATGAGGCGCAACTCATGCAAAGGTATGGACCAGGGAACACAGCCGTCGTATTTTACGTCGTTTACGTAGTACGTGAATAGGACTGGCCGTAAGTTACGTTCACACCGTAGGCAGTGATTCGACGTATCTTAGCCAGTTGTTTTGACGTGATTGTGAGCATGTGCACTGGGATGCGGCCACAGGACGGCGCATGCACCGTTCGTTTTAAGTACTTGTCTGGTACTCGGCCCATCATTTGCATGGGGTCACGCCTCATTTGCATTGCTCACGCCCACTTCCACTTACGACGACTTAAGCTTTCAAAACCCAGTGTAGATTTGAGAGCAAGTGCTTTGTGAATACTGTGCTTGCCTCTCTGCGCTGCGTCGGCGTATGTTAGATATGCTACAGTGGCATAAATATGCGCCAATGTATGTGAATCCGGGCCATAGTATTTATCTGATCATTGCCAGAGAGCCTCTCTTTCATAATTTGGAGAATGCATTACAACAATAGAATACCTCTTATTCGCCAACTTGATAAGTATATCTTGCTGTGGGTGTGTGATGCCGCGTACACGCGATCATTTTTCAGCATGAAAAAAACTTCAAAAAAATATTTGAGCACGCTGCATTTTTTAACATCGTTTTAAACTATGTCGTTTTTCGGGTTGTATAAAATGATCGTGTGTGGGCTAAAATGACGTTACAAACCCGCTCAGAAGCAAATTATGAGACGGGAGCGCTCGTTCTGGTAAAACTACCGTTCAAAATGGAATTAGCACATTCATCACACTGTAACAGACATAAAAGCGCAAATCGTCTTTTACTAACACTGAATCAGCTAAAGCAGCCCAAAGGCGAATGGAACTTCCCCTTTAGAGTGCCGTTTGTTCGTCACCATGCTTTGCTAGATAATTTTTTTAAAACGATGGTGTGTGGGCAATGTCGTTTTTAATGATGAAGTTGGGAAAATTACGTTTTTTGGACATGCTGAAAAACAAAGTTTTTTTTTCATGCTGAAAAATGATCCTGTGTACGCGGCATAATGCATCCATTTGTTGAACTGTGAGCATTTTAAGAATGTGATCAGCTTTTGTTATGTCCACAAGAAAAGAGGAGATCTTTACCTCCACCTTTTTTTAACAAACAATTCAACAGCTGGATACGATAATACAATATATACTTCTGTGTGTGTGTACAGACCTTTTTGGTTAACGAAGGTAACAGCAGGCACATTGTGCCCCAAGGTTAAAATGTTAAATGGCGTAAAGTTTATTCCATTCTCTCTCTTCTTTACAGTTAAGATACTTTGGTGCAGAATTCCTTTGTGTTTTTTTTTTTTTTTTTTTTGTGCAATGAAGATAAAAGCTAAATAAAGAAATCTGCAGCTGTAAATATATTGGTAACTGCAGCTGTGAGTAAGTCAGAGTGCAGCTGCTACAGGTCTGCTGAGCTATAGTTAAATCACAGAGATATTAAGCATCAGCAAACAAACATGTTTTTAATGTCACATTGCTAGTGGATACTGTTACATAGAAAATTGAATGTTATAGATATATTCAAATTCAAAGTAGTTCTAAAGGCTGAAGGTTTTTACCTCAATGCATTCTCTGCATTAACCACTTGCCAACCATACCATTTCAAACACTTCTCTCATTGATATAAAAATCTGTGTTTTTTCCATAGAAAATGACCTAGAACCCCCAAACATAATCTATTTAATTGTATTTATTTTAATAAAATGGCAATCCTCACATTTTTTTAAAACGTTATGCGATTCAGCACTGCGTCGCTTTAACTGACAATTGCGCGGCCATGCGACGTGGCTTCCAAACAAAATTGGCGTCCTTTTTTACCACAAATAGAGCTTTCTTTTGGTGGTATTTGATCACCACTGCGGTTTTAGTTTTTTGCGCTATAAACAAAAATAGAGCGAAAATTTTGATTTTTTTTTACATTTTGCTAGCTATAATAAATATAAATATGAATATATATATATAAATATGAATATATATATATATATATATATATATATATATATATATATATAAAATATTTTCCTTAGTTTAGGCCGATACATATTATTCTACATATTTTTGGTAAAAAAAATGCAATATGTGTTTATTGATTGGTTTGCACAAAAGTTATAGCGTTCATAAAATAGGGGATAAAGGAAGAGCGAAGGAGAGCGGGACTTTAAATGAAGTGTGTGTGGAAAAAGCTTGAAATGGTAAAGGTAGATTATGATCTTTCATATAATGTATCGTACATAACTATATTACATTATTGCAGAAGATCTTAATTATACAGTATAAATACTTATATAGATAGATTTGAATTCATGTCAACAAAAATACAAAAATTATGAGGTTAAAATACATAGGGCCAGATTCACGTATTCCAGAGCATCTTTGCTCTGGAGTAACGCTTCTCATTTGCGTTGCGCTGCCGAATTTTTAGGAGCAAGTGCTGTCATTCACGAAGCACTTGCTCCTAAAGTTGCGGCAGCGCATCGCAAATGAGCCGGCGGAATTCAAATGTCGCGGGTACGGGGCGTGTAGTATGCTAACTACGCGCGATCCCGCCGCCGACGTACTGCGCATGCGTCGAGTGTCAAAACATCCCCGTGCGCATGCTCCAAAATCTGTGAATGAACGTCAATGACGTCACATTCCCATTCATGACCGTTTTACGCAAGCGACGTTTTTTTTTTTTTTTTCCCGACGCGATGACGACGCCTATACCTAACATAGGATACTCCAGCCCCATGTAGGTATATCTATGCGCCGCGTATCCCGTCCGGAAACGTCGTAACGTCACTGCGTCGCGCCGGATTTCGATCGTGAATTGCCGATTTCCGCTCATTAACATATTTTTTGAGCGTAAATCGGCGGGAACGCCCCCGGCGCCATTTTTAAGTTGAAGTAACGATGCGATGGCGAAACTCAGTTACGCTGCTCGCATCGGAACTTCAACCCGGCGTTTCTTGTTTTCTGGTTACAGAAAACAGAAACGCCGGCTCAAAGCCACTGTTACGCTGGCGGATCACTCGATCCGCCAGCGTAACCTTTCATGAATCTGGCCCATAGACTTTTATGGTAAGCTTAAAGCAGTTCAGAAAAAAATAGGGATATACAGACATAAAATGCAATATGGGGTATTGTAGTAACATATAGTTGGACAGTGGCGGCTGGTGCTCAAAATTTTTGGGGGGGCGCAAACGAAAAAAAAAATATTGCAGCCTCACTGTGCCCATCACATGCAGCCACTGTGCCATGCCACCAAATGCAGCCACTGTGCCATCAAATGTCACCACTGTGCCATCAAATGTCACCACTGTGCCATGCCATCAAACACAGCAACTGTGCCATCAATTGTCACCACTGTGCCATGCCATCAAATGCAGCCACTGTGCCATGCAACACAGCAACTGTGCCATCAATTGTCACCACTGTGCCATGCCACCAAATGCAGCCACTGTGCCATCAATTGTCACCACTGTGCCATGCCATCAAACGCCACCGCTGTGCCATCAATTGTCACCACGGTGCCATGCCATCAAACGCCACCACTGTGCCATCAATTGTCCCCACTGTGCCATGCCATCAAACACAGTTACTGTGCCCATCAATTGTCACCACTGTGCCATGCCATCCAATGCAGTCACTGTGCCATCAATTGTCACCACTGTGCCATGCCATCAAATGCAGTCACTGTGCCATGCCATCATATGCAGTCACTGTGCCATCAATTGTCACCACTGTGCCATGCCATCAAACGCAGCTACTGTGCCCATTAATTGGCACCACTGTGCCACGCCATCAAATGCAGTCACTGTGCCATCAATTGTCACCACTGTGCCATGCCATCATATGCAGTCACTGTGCCATCAATTGTCACCACTGTGCCATGCCACCAAATGCAGTCACTGTGCCATGCAACACAGCAACTGTGCCATCAATTGTCACCACTATGCTATGCCATCAAATGCAGTCACTGTGCCATGCCATCATATGCAGTCACTGTGCCATCAATTGTCACCACTGTGCCATGCCATCAAATGCCACCACTGTGCCACCAATTGTCACCACTGTGCCATGCCATCAAACGCAGCTACTGTGCCATCAATTGTCACCACTGTGCCATGCCATCAAACGCAGCTACTGTGCCCATCAATTGTCACCACTGTGCCATGCCATCAAATGCAGTCACTGTGCCATCAAACGCCACCACTGTGCCATCAATTGTCACCACTGTGCCATGCCATCAAACGCCACCACTGTGCCATCAATTGTCACCACTGTGCCATGCCATCAAACACAGCAACTGTGCCATCAATTGTCACCACTGTGCCATGCAACACAGCAACTGTGCCATCAATTGTCACCACTGTGCCATGCCACCAAATGCCGCCACTGTGCCATCAATTGTCACCACTGTGCCATGCCATCAAACGCCACCACTGTGCCATCAATTGTCACCACTGTGCCATGCCAAACACCACCACTGTGCCATCAATTGTCACCACTGTGCCATGCCATCAAACGCCACCACTGTGCCATCAATTGTCACCACTGTGCCATGCCATCAAATGCAGTCACTGTGCCATCAATTGTCACCACTGTGCCATGCAACACAGCAACTGTGCCATCAATTGTCACCACTGTGCCATGCCATCAAATGCAGTCACTGTGCCATCAATTGTCACCACTGTGCCATGCCATCATATGGAGTCACTGTGCCATCAAGTGTCACCACTGTGCCCTTTAATTGTCACCACTGTGCCCCATGCCACTGTGCTCATTGTCGCCTCTGTGCCCTTTGTCACTACTGTGCCCTTTGTCACTACTGTGCCCCATGATGCCCCTTTCCCTGTTAAAAAAAACACTTACCTGACGCTTCCATGTCCTCCCTCGATGTCTTCTGCCGCCGTGGAGAAGCTTCAGCCAATCAGGTTCCTGATAACCAGAATCCGGGAACCTGATTGGCTGAAACGGCTGTCAGTCTAATGCAAGGACCGCAGATTGCCTGCGCTCCGAGCATAGACTTCCGAGAGCCGGAGGACGGTACTGGAAAAGCCTATCAGAGCCGCTGGCTTTGATAGGCAGTTCCCCTCAGCCAACCAGCTGCCGCTATTCAGGTAACCGGCGACCCATGTCCGGTTATATGAATAGACCAGGCAGCTGGCAAGAATAACACACGTTCAATGCATTGCTTTGAACGTGTGTTATTTGCAAGAGGGGGTGGCGCTGCAGCGCCCTCTATAGACGGCCGCCAGAACTTCGGCTAAAACTTCGGCCGAATAAAAGTTCTTAAAGGGCCCTTTTTTTTTTTGTGACTGCGGGAGGGGGGGGTGGCGCCCGTGCGCCCATATGGGCGGGCCGCCACTGTAGTTGGAGCATGACATTGTTAGCTCTACGCGTTTAAGTAGATCATAATCTACTTCAATCATCCTTTACCATTTCAAGCTTTTCCCGCACACACTTCATTTAAAGTCCTGCTCTCCTTTGCTCTTCCTTTAACCACTTCCATACCAGGCACTTACGCACCTTCCCGCCCAAGCCAATTTTCAGCTTTCAGCACTGTCGCAATTTGAATGACAATTGCGCGGTCATGCTACACTGCACCCAAACAAAATTGGCGTCCTTTTTTCCCCACAAATAGAGCTTTCTTTTGGTGGTATTTGATCACCTCTGCGGTTTTTTTTTTTTGTGCAACAACTAAAAATAGAGCGAAGATTTTGAAAAAAAAATAAAGTTTTTATTTTTTTCTGTTAATTTTTTTGTAAATGAGTATGTTTTCTCTTTCAATTATGGGCACTGATATGGTGGCACTGATGGGCACCGATGAGGTGGCACTGATGGGCACCGATGAGGTAGTTCTGATGGGCACCGATTAGGTAGCACTGATGGGCACTGATAGGCGGCGCTGGTATTGGGCACTGATGGGCACTCATGGGCGGCACTGATGGGCACTCATGGGCGGCACTGATGGGCACTCATAGGCAGCACTGGGCACTCATAGGCGGCACAGGTGGGCACTCATAGGCGGCACAGGTGGGCACTCATAGGCGGCACAGGTGGGCACTGATAGGCGGCACAGGTGGGCACTGATAGGCGGCACAGGTGGGCGCTGATAGGTGGCACAGGTGGGCACTGATAGGTGGCACAGGTGGGCACTGATAGGTGGGCACTGGGCATGGATTGGCACTGTGGGGTGGCACTGACAGACACTGGGGTGGCACTGATGATCACTGAGGGGTGGCACTGATGGATCAATGTTGCCAATCAGTGCCCATGTGTGGGCACTGATTGGCATCATTTTTTTTTACTGCCCCCCTTTTTTTTTTTGTCATTTTATTTTTGTGTCATTTTTTTTTTTTTTTTTTTGTCATTTTATTTGTATTTTTTTTTTGTATTTTTTTTTATTACCCTGGTGGTCTAGTGTGGCGATCCGAGGGGGGGCTGCGCTGATAAACAATCAGCGCGAACCCCCCCTGTCAGGAGAGCCGCTGATCGGCTCTCCTCTACATGCGTCTGTCAGACGCGAGTGAGGAAGAGCCGTCGGCGGCTCTTCCTGTTTACATCGTGATCAGCCGTGATTGGACACGGCTGATCACGTGGTAACGAGGCTCCGCCGGAGACTCGTTACCGAGATCGGAGGTGCAGGGTGTCTGACTGACACCCCGCATCACCGATCGCTGCGCTGCGCGCCCGCACGGGCGCGTGCGGCATGAAATCGTGCTAGACGTTTGAGAACGTCTAGTCACGATTTCATAACCACTTCCCTGCCGTAAATCGGCTATTGGCCGGGCGGGAAGTGGTTAAACAAATAACAGGGATGGAGGTAATTGACTGCGTCATTTCCTCATATAAAGTCCCACTAAACTCTCTGCTTTTAAAATAGGGGATAGTTTTATGGGATTTTTATAAAAAAAAACATTTTTACTAGTAATGGCAGCGATCAGCGATTTTTATCGTGACTGCAACATTATGTCGGACATATTGGACACTTTTGACGCCGCTATAAAAATGCACCGATTACTGTATAAATGTGACTGGCAGTAAAGGGGTTAACCACTAGGGGGCTAGGAAGGAGTTAAGGGTGTTCTAGGGAGTGATTCTAATGGTTTGGGGGCATGGCTTACTGTGACACATCACACATCACTGCTCCCGATGAGAGAGAGCAGACAATCAGTGTTGTGTCACTAGACAGAACTGGGAGATGCCTTGTTTACACTGGCCTCTCCCCGTTCTGCTGATCTGTGACCCGATCACGGGGGCTCCGGCGGACATCGAGTCCGCGGGTCACATGGGCACGGTCACAGAGCTCGCAACCGGTTAATTAAAAAAAAACACAATATGTAACCCAACTTTCTCATAAAATATGAAATATGATGTTGCGCTGAGTAAATTGATGCCCAAAATGTCACACTTTAAAATTGCACACACTCGTGGAATGGGGGCAAACTATGGTACATAAAAATCTCCATAGGCGACGCTTGAAAAATTCCTACAGGTCACAGTTTTAGAATTATATAGGAGGTGAAGTACTAGAAGTATTGCTCTCGCTCTGACGTTTGCGGCGATACCTCACATGTGTGGTTTGAATACCGTTTACATATGTGGGCCTGACCTATTGTAAATCTGCAATCAATGAAAGGTCGCCTCCTACCTGTTTCTGTCAGCCAAAAGAACACTTGCCCAAGCCTGGAAAAAGCCACCTGTCCCCTTAACGAACAGATGTCGAGCATCTGCAGTGACTTTCATGCCAAGTTCCTCAAAATTTGGGAACCATGGCTGTCATTTACCTTTCCTACCCTGCCCCCAGCCAGCTTGAGCCGCCTGTGACGGACAATCCTAATGCTCCCGAGCCCTTAACTCCCCCCTGTCTCCGGGCCTCTAATCTTCTAGCCTCCCTCTCTCTCCTAAACTCCTATTTTCCTTCTCTAGCTCCCTACTCGGTTAGTGCAAGATCCTTCCCTCTCTGCCTAACTTTCTTCTAATTTCCATTCCCTTTTAGATCTGTCTAGGCTGCATATTGCACCACCTTTTAGATTATGGAGGGTCCAGGAGACACCTCATATTTGTGGGGAGCCTCTCCAGGACCCCTTGGTCCTCATGGGTCCATGAACACCCCTATTCATTGCTGTTTTGTTAGCTCTTGTTTCTTATGTTCATGTATCACCTCATTTTTTGCCTTCCTTGTGAGCTTACCCTTGTTACCACTTCAAGCCTAGCCCCTGCATGGGCGACCACTTAGAGACTTGTCAGCTGAAAAAACAATACTGGGGTTATGGCATATTTCTACAGCCATAACCCAACGGTATTCCACTGCCAATTGACGACATCTTCAAACTATGGCCCAATTGGCAAGTGGTTAAGGTAAAAAGTGCAGCTCCCCAGCCCCCCTTATAATTGCCTAAGCCTAAATTCGATACATCGATGTGCACAAGAGCAGAGGCTCGCTCCCCCCTCATAGGCTCAGAGACCACTGTCAATAATAGCCAGTAAGGAGGGAGTAGAGGGCGGGGTAGAGTCAAGCTAGGATTTACAATCAATTTTAAAAAAAATGCCAAAAAGACAAGGAAGATTTTTTCCAGTTTAATAACTGAACTAAGCTGTTGAAAAGAAATTGAAAGTACTTTCTGCCATAAAATTTGAGAATGAAGCTACAGAGGTCAGTGAGGAATTGATTTAAATCTCAAATACTGCTTGTTAGGAATATGTACACTAGCTATGGCTATTTTAAACCTCCTTGCGAAACACACCATCTAATGCTGTTATGTTCTGTGTTCAACAAAGAACTAAGAAGTTAGAGTTTGTGTGTGTTATTAGCTTAAAGGGTCACTAAAGGAAAAAAAATTATTTGCTGAAATGACTGTTTACAGGGTATAGAGACATAAAAGTTAAAGGGGTAGTTCCCCCAAAAACCTTTTTTTTAACATTTATTCAGGCTCGTTATGTCAAGGGGAATCAGGTTTTTTTTTTTTAGAAATGAAGCCGTACTTACCGTTTTACACATGCATCGTCTCCGACGCTTCCGGGTATGGGCTCCGACTATAGGCGTGCCTATTTGATTGACAGGCTTCCGAGGTCGCATACATCGCGTCACGATTTTCCGAAAGTAGCCGAACGACGGTGCGCAGGCGCAGTATAGAGCCGCACCGTCGCTCGGCTTCTTTCGGCTACTCGTGACGCGATGTATGCGACCGTCGGAAGCCTGTCAATCAAATAGGCATGCCCAGACCAGACGATCATACCCGGAAGCGACGGAGACGATGCATCTGTAAAACGGTAAGTATTGCTTCGTTTCTAATAAAAAAACACCCGATTCCCCTTGACATAACGAGCCTCAATCAATGTTAAAAAAAGGTTTTTGGGGGAATTACCCCTTTAACTGATTCCTTTTCAAAATGAATAAAAATAGATACAAATGAGTCATATAATGTGCCTGCAGTTTAGTTTCACTTTTGAACTGGCTTCATGTTTCTGCAAAGTAGAAATAGACACACAGAACAAAAACAAACAAATCCAGGGCAGTGTTTTGTTTTTAAAATGAATCTGATTGGTTCTGGGAAGTTTTAGACACACAGTAATGACAGCTTAAACCATCGTGATAAAGCTCCCAGCACGGTGGTTATAAGGAAACAGACAAGCAGGAAGTGTGGAGAACAGAGCAGGATTACAGCAACTTCAAAGCAAAAATGAACAATAAGGACATTAAACCAGTACTGCAGTAAGGTGAAGGAAGCTATTTAGCTAAAAAAAAAATCCTTTAGTGACCCTTTAAGCACATTATGTGTGTCTATTGTTGTGGCTTAGATGAGGATCGGATCACATTTTATGGCAAATTACTGCAGAAAACCAGTTACATTGGTGTCAGTGGGAAAAACAGTGAGAAGTAGTGTCAGTGGGAAGAAGAATGTCTCTTATATTGGGGTCAATGGGAGAAAAAGTTCCTTTTACATTGGTTAAATAAGAAAAGAAAGCTGCGCTCAGGATAGCCTAATCTGGGGTAAAGGAATAAGATAGTGGCTGCAGCCCCCCCTAAATATAACTCCCCTAGGGGAGTATATGAATTGAGGTGTAGGTGTTGGGGGTGGTGGCGCTGTCACTAATTATGTTGTATGACTAACCCAGGGAGTGTGGGTAGATTTAATGGGACAACATTCCCTATAGTGTTAAATAACACAAATATAATGAAAATATAATAATATAATATGATCTATGTGAGATATTAATAAAGGTGCTAATAATTGCACTGATAGGTGGCACAGGTGGGCACTGATAGGTGGGCACTGGGCATGGATTGGCACTGTGGGGTGGCACTGACAGACACTGGGGTGGCACTGATGATCACTGAGGGGTGGCACTGATGGATCAATGTTGCCAATCAGTGCCCATGTGTGGGCACTGATTGGCATCATTTTTTTTTACTGCCCCCCTTTTTTTTTTTGTCATTTTATTTTTGTGTCATTTTTTTTTTTTTTTTTTTGTCATTTTATTTGTATTTTTTTTTTGTATTTTTTTTTATTACCCTGGTGGTCTAGTGTGGCGATCCGAGGGGGGGCTGCGCTGATAAACAATCAGCGCGAACCCCCCCTGTCAGGAGAGCCGCTGATCGGCTCTCCTCTACATGCGTCTGTCAGACGCGAGTGAGGAAGAGCCGTCGGCGGCTCTTCCTGTTTACATCGTGATCAGCCGTGATTGGACACGGCTGATCACGTGGTAACGAGGCTCCGCCGGAGACTCGTTACCGAGATCGGAGGTGCAGGGTGTCTGACTGACACCCCGCATCACCGATCGCCGCGCTGCGCGCCCGCACGGGCGCGTGCGGCATGAAATCGTGCTAGACGTTTGAGAACGTCTAGTCACGATTTCATAACCACTTCCCTGCCGTAAATCGGCTATTGGCCGGGCGGGAAGTGGTTAAACAAATAACAGGGATGGAGGTAATTGACTGCGTCATTTCCTCATATAAAGTCCCACTAAACTCTCTGCTTTTAAAATAGGGGATCGTTTTATGGGATTTTTATAAAAAAAAACATTTTTACTAGTAATGGCAGCGATCAGCGATTTTTATCGTGACTGCAACATTATGTCGGACATATTGGACACTTTTGACGCCGCTATAAAAATGCACCGATTACTGTATAAATGTGACTGGCAGTAAAGGGGTTAACCACTAGGGGGCTAGGAAGGAGTTAAGGGTGTTCTAGGGAGTGATTCTAATGGTTTGGGGGCATGGCTTACTGTGACACATCACACATCACTGCTCCCGATGAGAGAGAGCAGACAATCAGTGTTGTGTCACTAGACAGAACTGGGAGATGCCTTGTTTACACTGGCCTCTCCCCGTTCTGCTGATCTGTGACCCGATCACGGGGGCTCCGGCGGACATCGAGTCCGCGGGTCACATGGGCACGGTCACAGAGCTCGCAACCGGTTAATTAAAAAAAAACACAATATGTAACCCAACTTTCTCATAAAATATGAAATATGATGTTGCGCTGAGTAAATTGATGCCCAAAATGTCACACTTTAAAATTGCACACACTCGTGGAATGGGGGCAAACTATGGTACATAAAAATCTCCATAGGCGACGCTTGAAAAATTCCTACAGGTCACAGTTTTAGAATTATATAGGAGGTGAAGTACTAGAAGTATTGCTCTCGCTCTGACGTTTGCGGCGATACCTCACATGTGTGGTTTGAATACCGTTTACATATGTGGGCCTGACCTATTGTAAATCTGCAATCAATGAAAGGTCGCCTCCTACCTGTTTCTGTCAGCCAAAAGAACACTTGCCCAAGCCTGGAAAAAGCCACCTGTCCCCTTAACGAACAGATGTCGAGCATCTGCAGTGACTTTCATGCCAAGTTCCTCAAAATTTGGGAACCATGGCTGTCATTTACCTTTCCTACCCTGCCCCCAGCCAGCTTGAGCCGCCTGTGACGGACAATCCTAATGCTCCCGAGCCCTTAACTCCCCCCTGTCTCCGGGCCTCTAATCTTCTAGCCTCCCTCTCTCTCCTAAACTCCTATTTTCCTTCTCTAGCTCCCTACTCGGTTAGTGCAAGATCCTTCCCTCTCTGCCTAACTTTCTTCTAATTTCCATTCCCTTTTAGATCTGTCTAGGCTGCATATTGCACCACCTTTTAGATTATGGAGGGTCCAGGAGACACCTCATATTTGTGGGGAGCCTCTCCAGGACCCCTTGGTCCTCATGGGTCCATGAACACCCCTATTCATTGCTGTTTTGTTAGCTCTTGTTTCTTATGTTCATGTATCACCTCATTTTTTGCCTTCCTTGTGAGCTTACCCTTGTTACCACTTCAAGCCTAGCCCCTGCATGGGCGACCACTTAGAGACTTGTCAGCTGAAAAAACAATACTGGGGTTATGGCATATTTCTACAGCCATAACCCAACGGTATTCCACTGCCAATTGACGACATCTTCAAACTATGGCCCAATTGGCAAGTGGTTAAGGTAAAAAGTGCAGCTCCCCAGCCCCCCTTATAATTGCCTAAGCCTAAATTCGATACATCGATGTGCACAAGAGCAGAGGCTCGCTCCCCCCTCATAGGCTCAGAGACCACTGTCAATAATAGCCAGTAAGGAGGGAGTAGAGGGCGGGGTAGAGTCAAGCTAGGATTTACAATCAATTTTAAAAAAAATGCCAAAAAGACAAGGAAGATTTTTTCCAGTTTAATAACTGAACTAAGCTGTTGAAAAGAAATTGAAAGTACTTTCTGCCATAAAATTTGAGAATGAAGCTACAGAGGTCAGTGAGGAATTGATTTAAATCTCAAATACTGCTTGTTAGGAATATGTACACTAGCTACAGTATGGCTATTTTAAACCTCCTTGCGAAACACACCATCTAATGCTGTTATGTTCTGTGTTCAACAAAGAACTAAGAAGTTAGAGTTTGTGTGTGTTATTAGCTTAAAGGGTCACTAAAGGAAAAAAAAATATTTGCTGAAATGACTGTTTACAGGGTATAGAGACATAAAAGTTAAAGGGGTAGTTCCCCCAAAAACCTTTTTTTTAACATTTATTCAGGCTCGTTATGTCAAGGGGAATCAGGTTTTTTTTTTTTAGAAATGAAGCCGTACTTACCGTTTTACACATGCATCGTCTCCGACGCTTCCGGGTATGGGCTCCGACTATAGGCGTGCCTATTTGATTGACAGGCTTCCGAGGTCGCATACATCGCGTCACGATTTTCCGAAAGTAGCCGAACGACGGTGCGCAGGCGCAGTATAGAGCCGCACCGTCACTCGGCTTCTTTCGGCTACTCGTGACGCGATGTATGCGACCGTCGGAAGCCTGTCAATCAAATAGGCATGCCCAGACCAGACGATCATACCCGGAAGCGACGGAGACGATGCATCTGTAAAACGGTAAGTATTGCTTCGTTTCTAATAAAAAAACACCCGATTCCCCTTGACATAACGAGCCTCAATCAATGTTAAAAAAAGGTTTTTGGGGGAATTACCCCTTTAACTGATTCCTTTTCAAAATGAATAAAAATAGATACAAATGAGTCATATAATGTGCCTGCAGTTTAGTTTCACTTTTGAACTGGCTTCATGTTTCTGCAAAGTAGAAATAGACACACAGAACAAAAACAAACAAATCCAGGGCAGTGTTTTGTTTTTAAAATGAATCTGATTGGTTCTGGGAAGTTTTAGACACACAGTAATGACAGCTTAAACCATCGTGATAAAGCTCCCAGCACGGTGGTTATAAGGAAACAGACAAGCAGGAAGTGTGGAGAACAGAGCAGGATTACAGCAACTTCAAAGCAAAAATGAACAATAAGGACATTAAACCAGTACTGCAGTAAGGTGAAGGAAGCTATTTAGCTAAAAAAAAAATCCTTTAGTGACCCTTTAAGCACATTATGTGTGTCTATTGTTGTGGCTTAGATGAGGATCGGATCACATTTTATGGCAAATTACTGCAGAAAACCAGTTACATTGGTGTCAGTGGGAAAAACAGTGAGAAGTAGTGTCAGTGGGAAGAAGAATGTCTCTTATATTGGGGTCAATGGGAGAAAAAGTTCCTTTTACATTGGTTAAATAAGAAAAGAAAGCTGCGCTCAGGATAGCCTAATCTGGGGTAAAGGAATAAGATAGTGGCTGCAGCCCCCCCTAAATATAACTCCCCTAGGGGAGTATATGAATTGAGGTGTAGGTGTGGGGGGTGGTGGCGCTGTCACTAATTATGTTGTATGACTAACCCAGGGAGTGTGGGTAGATTTAATGGGACAACATTCCCTATAGTGTTAAATAACACAAATATAATGAAAATATAATAATATAATATGATCTATGTGAGATATTAATAAAGGTGCTAATAATTGCTACCAGTAGTGTGTCACCAGTGGGAATTAAAAAACGCACATAAACATAAAAACCAAAATGTATAAATATATATGAGGTAAACGTCAGGTGTGTGCTGCCATTAGTGATATAACAATCAGGGTGTCATAAGTATCATTATATTTGTAAATATCCACAGGTACTGGGTGTGTACTAAATTGCCAATGAAGGCTACGTGCAAAACATATAGTGGAAAGATGCTCATAAGCAAAAAATATATATATGTAATAAGACAGCTAACATAAAATAGTCCATCAATTATAATTGGGTGAATCTGGGTGATGTGACAATCAAGGTGCACCTATATGAATAGGTGATACGTCAGGTGGGTATCGCAGTGGATCCGGTGCTCCCCCTTATGGGTCCCCACTCACCAGATGTAGTCACCCCTGCAGGGGTAAGAGGCGTGTCTGATCACAGCATATATTCCACCATGTAGTGGCTCCTTCTCCTGGGTTTCAAAGCAATCACCAAGATTCCTGGTAGGTCTCCTTGGTATGAGTAGTTATTTAAACAGTTCCTCCAAAGCAAAAAAGAAGAAGAAGGGCTCCCATAGTGTAGTATATAATAATAAAAGGGGATTTTATTGACACTGCTGAGCAGTACCTCAGACACAGGTACAATATTACAAAAAATCAATGATAATGTTAAAAAGTCATAGCACTATGCTAGGCTGAAGTAAGTGAATCAGCAGTAAAAAAAGGGTAAAAGACATAAAATAAAAACAAGAAAAAAGGGGGAGTATTGCCCTATGGTTTAACAGGCATAGGTACTCCACAGTACAGGCACTATTGAGTTCCGGATGTGGATCAATCCAGCATGTGAACGGCGTGCGTTCCAAGCAGGCACGCTGGTGATCCCGGAAGTGCGTGTAGGTGTGCGTGTGTCCGCTTTACGCACGTTTCGTAATCCTAACGTCTTCGGAAGTCAGTGGGAGGTGGAGTGCCCTTGGATTGCTGTCACCAGAAGAAAGAATGCCCTTGGATTGGTGTCAGTTGGAGGAAGAGTTCCTTCTCTACATTGGTGTCAATTGGAGGAAGAGTCCCTTCTAAATTGGTGTAAGTTGGAGGAAAAGTCCCTTCTACATTGGTGTCAGTTGGAGGAAAAGTCCCTTCTACATTGGTGACAGTTAGAGGAAGAGTTCCTTCTACATTGGTGACAGTTAGAGGAAGAGTTGAATGAATGAATGAATGAAAACTTATATAGCGCAGCACATGCAAACTAAATCGCCTCTTCTACATCTACAGTTCCTTCTACATTGGTGTCAGTTGGAGGAAGAGTTCCTTCTACATTGGTGTCAGTTGGAGGAAGAGTTCCTTCTACATTGGTGTCAGTTGGAGGAAGAGTTCATTCTACCTTGGTGTGAGTGTAAGGAAGAATGCCCCAGCATTTGGTGTCAGGAGAGGTCTCACAACTCTGGTCCTGGCTTTGCCAAGTGGTGTTAACAAACAGGCATAGGGTAGAAGGTTAAGCAGAACAGTTTCTACAAGATACTAGAAATAGTATACAATGTACATGTTTTAAAACCACTACTATAAATATCAAATTGGTGTAGGTGGAAGGTCTGACATGGTGATATTTTTTGAAAGACAATCATCTATCTGTTTGTCTATCACTAGTGGTCTATTGCTTTGTATAGAATGAGTATGTTTTAGTACTTATAATAGTCTGGGAGGCCTAAGAATTTGTTTTTATACAGGTGTATTTTTATGAATGTGTTCCCCTTTGCTGAAAGTGATAATTTAAAGGACAGATAGCTGTAAACAGCATGATATGTAGCTTTTAGATCTTAATTATTCAAGGATCCAACAGAGTTTTAGATACATTCAGTAGGGAAAAGAGTAATTTGTACATTTGTCCAGTGAAATAATGTTCTTTTCAAACATTTCACCATTAAACAAATTCTACTGGGTGTTTGAAGCGAATACAGGTTTGCTGACTTTAAATTTGATTTAAATTACAGCTTCCATAAGTAAGAATGACTTTATTATATTAAAACACAAACGGGTCAATTCACTAAGCTTTGTCGCATGTGGTAAGGGTATCATGTTACTCTTTTGTATACATTTTCGCATGCGGTAACTAAAGTCCAAATAATTAAAAAAATAAATAAAGATTTTTCATTAAACAGCGAGAAAACAACAGGAACTAAAAAAAAGTGCAATTTTTAACACCACCTTTTTACCATAAAGGGGGGCCTATTCAATCCCTCGGAAAAGGGGCATTCTACCCACCTAGAGCCTAATTCAACCCACAGAAGACCCACAGAAAGGAGCTTAATTCCACCCACAGGAAGGGTTGCAATACTATCCTCAGAGGGGGGTCTAATTCCACCCACAGAGGACCCACAGAAACTTGACACTATTCCACCAGAAGTGCACACACAATTTTTTTTTTTATTATTTGTTTCAAATTTTTTATTGGATTTTTAAATTAAAGTAAATGGATACAATACATGTATATTGCGTAACAAAGAACAATTTATATATAATACCTTTATCGCTTATTGTATCCATCCTTCTTTTTTATTATTTAATGAATTAGCAGTGCAAATTAAATGCAAACATCAGCTGAAATTTTACATCAAGAACTTTAAAAATATATATATATATATATATATATATATATATATATATATATATATATATATATATATATATATATATATATATATATTTATATATATATATATTTTTTTTTTTTAAGTAAACGTTTACAAAAGTGCAACAGTGATGTAGTGATGTATGTAAACCATGATAATAACGCCAGCTAGAAGTGACCTCTTAAAGTGGCCACTGTAATACTTTTGGTTATATACACCATTACAACAAGTCAAACTTGGATAGAAACATGAAAATAAAAATGTTTAAAAAAATATATAAAAAAAATTGTCAGGTTTTCTTTAGTTTCCACCAGGGCTGCACGATTCTGGGAAAAAAAAATCTATTTTTTTTTGCTTAGAAAAAAGATCACGATTCTGACAAACTTTTTTGTTTTAAAGATTTACAACATCTGAGCATTAGGTCATCAAATAAGATGGCAAAAAAGTACTGATTCGTTTGAATATTTGGTGTTTTATGTTGTGATTTTCAGAGACAGGGAAAACATTCTTTAACCACTTGTCGACCGACTCACGCCGATATACGTCAGCAAAATGTATCTGCTGTGCGAAACCCCATATGTTGTGCCCTTAAAGAGCCACCAGGGGATGGGCACGCATGCCCGCTGCACGGCTGGGGACCCAATGCTTATGGCTAGCAGGTGCGATCGCCGCCGGCTACCCGCGATCGCGGGCATGAGCACCAGCACAAATCCCTGTTCTGTCGGGAGAGGAGTGATATATATATATAGTGATATGTCTCCTCCCACAGTCAGTCCTATCCACATACAGTTAGAAACACTAACTAGGGAACACAATAATACAGTTAACCTCTTGATCACCCCCTAGTGTTAACCCTTTCCCTGCCAATGACATTTACACAGTAATTAGTGCATTTTTTAACACTGATCGCTGTATAAATGCTAATGGTCCCAAAAATGTGTCAAAAGTATTCGATCTGTCCACTGCAATGACGCAGTACCCCTAAAAATCACAGATCACTGCCATTACTAGTAAAAAATAATAAAAATGCCTAAAAAATACCATAAATCTTTCCCATAGTTGTCGACACTATGGGCCAGATTCAGAAAGAAGATACGTTGGTGTATCTCGGGATACGCCGCATAACTTCTAAGATGCGCCGGCGTATCTTTTTTCTTTATTCAGAAATAAGATACGCCGGAATTTAGCTAAGATACAAGCGGCATAAGTCTCTTACGCGGTCGTATCTTAGTTGCATATTTACGCTGGCCGCTAGGTGGCGCTTCCGTCGATTTATGCGTTGAATATGCAAATGAGCTAGATACGCCGATTCACAAACATACTTGCGCCCGGTCGACGTATTTTACGTTGTTTGCGTAAGCGTAAGTCCGGCTTAAAGTTACCCCTGCTATATGAGGGGTACGTAATGTTAAGTATGGACATCGGGACAGCGTCAAATTTTCCGTCGTTTGCGTAAATCGTTTGCAAATAGGGCTTTGCGTAAGTCATGTTGATGTCAAAACCAATGAGTATTAGCGGCGTAATTTGGAGCATGCGCATTGGGATACGTCCACGGATGGCGCATGCGCCATTCGGAAAATGCGTCAATTACGTGGGGTCACCATTCATTTACATGGATCACGCCCCCTACCTGCCTATTTTGAATTAGGCGCAGTTACGCCGGCCCATTTACGCTACACCGCCGTAACTTTGGGTGCAAATTCTTTGTGAATACGGCACCTGCCTCTCAAATTTACCGCGGCGTAGCGTAACTACGCCGCCGGAAAGATACACGGATGTATCTGAATCTGGCCCTATAAGTTTTGCGCAAACCAATCAATATTGCAAATTTTTTTTAACCAAAAATATGTAGAAGAATATATATTGGCCTAAACTGATGAAGAAATTTGTTTTTTGTTTGTTTTTTTAATCAGGGATAATTATTATAGCAAAAAGTAAAAAATATAGTTATTTTTCAAAACGCACTTTTTTGTTTATAGCGCAAAAAATAAAAACTGCAGAGGTGATCAAATACCACCAAAAGAAAGCTCTATTTGTGGGGAAAAAAGGACGCACATTTTGTTTGGGTACAGCATTGCATGATTGCGCAAATGTCAGTTAAAGCGACACAGTGCCAAATTGTAAAAAGTGCTCTGGTCAGGAAGGGGGTAAAATCTTTCGGGGCTTAAGTGGTTAAAAGCATTTAGGGTCAATTCACTAAAAGGCATGTGTTCATTTAAAGTGGTACTATAGTGTAAAACAAATTACTAACAGGATTGCAAGAAATGGATGCTAGTAATACAAAAACATACTCATTATGTCTCTTATACAATAATAAAACACAGGCAGCTCACATTTGAGTACATAAATCACACAGCTGGGATCAAGGGTGTCCTCGGGATTCTGGCACCTGTATTTATCTTGTTGCTAGATGGTAAGGTAAAGGTAGCCTGGATTGAAGGGAAAGCCGTTGTTTGCGGTGGAGTCAGCATGGAACGCAAATAGCGCCGACACTGGGAACTGATGTCAGCAGGGAACCTGAGAAAGTTTTGAGAAGGTCGTTCAAATTTCAATGCCTCCAAATACAGATTGCTGCATAAAAAATGTTAGATTAAAAATGAAAAAATCAATTATTTTTTTTGTCTTCTTCAATAAACATCTTTGATTTAAAAAAAAAAAAATGAAAAAAAATAAATTGCAAAAGAAAAATAACAAACGTGGTATAAAGTAAAATGTTATAAGGAAATTACCTTAAACAACCCTTAACCACTTAAAGACCCCCGCACGCACATATACGGCCACAACATGGCTCGTACAGGCACAAGGGCGTAAATTTACGTCCCCGCCTGAGTGCGGTTCGGGGGTCCCATCGGGACCCCCTCCGCGGCGTGCGGGGGTCTCCCTACCTCTGGGAGCGATCCGGGATCTGCGGGCGGATGTCCGTGATATCCGCCCCCCCCCGCGATCTCTCCCAGCCAATGGGAGCGCGCTCCCAGCCTGTCACTTCCTCCTCCTGTGTTTACACAGGAAGGAGGAAATTATGTATTCTCTCATCGCAGCGCTGTTTCCCAGTGCTGCTGATGAGAGAAGACATCACAAGTAAGTGTGCACCAACACAACACTGACACACACTCACATAGGCATATTAACCCCTTGTGATCGCCCCCCCCCACCCCCCTGTCACAGTGTTACTGAATGCAGTGATTTAATCACTGCATTTAGTGTCAGTGTGACAGGCACTGTAAAAAACAGTTAGTGTTAGGTTCAGGATAGCCCCCCCACCCCCCCTAATAAAGTTTTAACCCCCTGATCACCGCCCTAGTTAACCCTTTCACTCCCTATTGCCAGCGTCACTAAGCGATCATTTTTCTGATCGCTGTATTAGTGTCGCTGTTCCCGCTAGGTAGCTATTTTTTTTTATTGCGATTTTTTTTTTTTACTAAAGACATGTGGCTAAATAAATTTTGGCCTAAATGTTTGACTAAAATTTAGTTTATTTGATTTTTTTTTAACAAAAAGTAAAAAATAGTGTTTTTTTTTCAAAAATGTCGCTCTATTTTTGTATATAGCGCAAAAAATAAAAATCGCAGAGGTGATCAAATACCACCAAAAGAAAGCTCTATTTGTGGGAAGAAAAGGACGCAAATTTTGTTTGGGAGCCACGTCGCACGACCGCGCAATTGTCTGTTAAAGCGACGCAGTGCCGAATCGCAAAAACACCTTGGGTCATTTACCAGCGTATTGGTCCGGGTCTTAAGTGGTTAACTACCAACACGTGTGATAAATTACCACATGAGAAAATGCGGTAGTTACCGAACAATCAAAAAAATACCACAGTCGTTATTTAACGCTAAATTTTTTGTAAAGTGAACTTTCACAACTGATTTACCACATGCGTTATTTTACCACATTTTATTCGCCATTTTTTAACGCTTAGTGAACTGACCCCATAGAAACTTGCATCTATACAGTATATAAAATTCCAAGCTGAAAAAATAATGGGAGGCCCGTCACTTAAATGAGTAGATTAGTACAGAAACTGAGATATTTTTGCCTATGATCTTTTAACAATATGTCTTGCAGGTGTGCATTGTGCAGAAACGAGACTCAAAGAAGATGTATGCCATGAAATACATGAACAAACAGAAATGTGTTGAAAGGGATGAAGTGAGAAATGTTTTCAGAGAACTACAGATAATGCAGTGCCTTGAACATCCCTTCCTGGTAAATCTATGGTATGTTAAAGATTAGATGTTTTTTATTAACTTTTCTCTTATGCCTAAGGCCGAATTTTGTAAGCCTATGGTGCCACCATTTATTTTGAAATTCAACCAAACAAACCTTCATTTTCACCTCCCGTTGCTACAGAAAATAATGTTTTGTGTCTGGGAATCTTTTTTTCTTTCCGTGAATTCTCTTTTCTTGCACATGCGCATTTCTTTTTCGATTACATTTCTCGCACAATTCTACCATCATTCATTAGAAATCGTTTTTCAAATAATTTCCAACATGTCCGATTATTAAAATTCAATGGCCACACGAAGATTGGCTGTTGCTGCAGCCCAATGGTGCGAAATACGAACGGAAATTCTTAAATAGAAAAATATTTAGAAATTTGCCTTAGAGTCGGTTCACACTGGGGCAACACGACTTTGGGAGGCAACTTGGACACGACTTGAGTATGAATCATCAGGCAACTTACAAGGCAACTTAAAGTTGCCCCCAGGACAGTACAAGGCAACTTTAAGTCGCCTCCAGGACAGGGGGCTTTGCAGTGGCCAATCAAACAATCAAACAACAATCAGCTCTGTAAGAGGGAGGGGGAGGGAGGGGTTTGCCTGAGAAATGTATGTTATCTTCCTGTATTGTTGCTTCAGTTAAGACAGTGATCTGATTTCTGAGGTGACTTCCATTGAAATCAATGGGTACAAGTTGCCTACAAGTCGGATTGAAGTAGTACAGGAACCTTTTCTGAAGTCGGAGCGACTTCAATAGTGTGTATTAAGACGGCTCTCAATTACTTCAATTGATTTTTTCAACCACACGACTTGGGGCAACTTCAAGTCGGATCCCATGTCGCCCCTGTGTGAACCGGCTCTTACTCTTCTACAAACCTTTACCATAAACTTCCATTGACTCTCCTAAATAGTTCTAGGTGTCAGACATTTCCTCACATATATGAAGTGGTGGCAAAATGGTTAGCGGTTTGGGACCATGGACATGAATGCAATACACATAATTCCAATTCTGTTCCACAGGTCCATATTTTATTAACCACTTAAGGACCGCCGCACGCCGATGTACATCGGCGGAATGGCACGGCTGGGCAAAAGGGCGCACAGGTACGTCCCCTTAAATATCCCAACCGTCCTGAGCTACATGACTTCACCCGTGGGACCCGCGGAACCGATCGCCGCCGGTGTCCCGCAATCGGGTCACAGAGCTGAAGAACGGGGAGAGGTGAGTGTAAACACACCTTCCCCCTTTCTTCTCTGTGGCAATGTCGGTGATCGTCTGTTCCCTGTCATCAGGAACAATGATCAGAGACGTGTCACGCCAGGCCATGCCCCCACACAGTAAGAATCACTCACTAGGGCACACTTAACCCCTACAGAGCCACCTAGTGGTTAACCCCTTCACTGCCAGTGTAATTTTTACAGTTATCAGTGCATTTTTATAGCACTGATCGCTGTAAAAATGACAATGGGCCCAAATATGTGTCAAAAGTGTCTGATGTGTCTGCTATAATGTCGCAGTCACGATAAAAACTGCTAATCGCTGCCATTACTAGTAAAAAAAAAATATTAATAAAAATGCCATAAAATGACCCCTTATTTTGTAGACGCTATAACTTTTGCGCAAACCGATCAATAAACGCCTATTGCGATTTTGTTACCAAAAATATGTAGAAGAATACGTATCGGCCTAAACTGAGGAAACATTTTTTTTATATATATATTTTTGGGGGTATTTATTATAGCAAAAAGTTAAAAATATAGATTTCTTTTTCAAAATTGTCGCTCTATTTTTGTTTATAGAGCAAAAAATAAAAACTGCAGAGGTGATCAAATACCACAAAAAGAAACCTCTATTTGTGGGGGGAAAAAGGGCGCCAATTTTGTTTGAGAGCGACGTCGCATGACCACGCAATTGTCAGTTAAAGCGACGCAACGCCGAATTGCAAAAAGTGGCCTGGTTCTTTAGCTACAAAATGGTCCGGGGCTGAAGCAGTTAACCACTTCAGCTCCGGATGATTTACCCCCCTTTTATGACCAGGCGATTTTTTGCGATACTGCACTGCGTTACTTTAACTGTGCGACACTGTACCCAAATAAAAAAATAATAATTCCCCACAACTAGAGCTTTCTTTTGGTGGTATTTGATCACTTTTGGTTTTTTTTTTTGTTTTTTTTTGCGATATAAACACAAAAACGACTGACGATTAAAAAACGAAACAAAAAAAACACCAATATTTATTTGTTTCTGCTATCAAACATATGACGCTGTTCTTTACCCATGTGGTCAGCTGTGTTCAACCACAGCTGATCACATGTATACAAGGAAATTACGGTTATCGACTTTTCTTCTCTCACACCGACAGAGTGTGAGGTGAGTAGAGCCGATCAGTGGCATTTCCTCACAGGAGAGACCTGTACAGATAATCAGTGCCCTAATGATCAGTGTAGCCCCAACAGTGTCCATCAGTGATGCCAGCCTGTGCCCATCGTTAATGCCAATGTGTGCTCAACGCTGATACCAATTTGTACCCATCAGTGATGCCAATTTGTGCCTATCAGTGAGGCCAATCTGTGTCCATCAGTGATGCAAGCCAGTGATGTCTATCAGTGCCCATCAATGCCTGCTCATTAGTGCCACTCATCAGTGCTGCTTGTCCATGCCTATCATTGCCCATAAATGCTGCCTATCAATGCCCATCAGTGCCACCTATAAGTGTCCATCAGTGACGCCTATCAGTGCTCATCAGTCCTGCCTATCAGTGCCCATCAGTGCTGCATATTAGTGCCACCTCATCACCACTCTAATCATTGAAGGAGAAAATTTACGTATTTACTAAATTTTCTAAGAAAAACTCCTTTTTCTTTTAAAATGTTGTCTTTTTTGTTTTATTTTTTAGCAAAAAAATAAAATCCAATGGTGATTAGATACAACCAAATAAGAAGTTCTATTTCTGTAAAAAAAATATTTAATTTGGGTACAGCGTTGCATGACCGTTGTCATTCAAAGTGTGACAGCACTAAAAGCTGAAAATTGGCCTGGGCAGGAAAGGGGTAAAAGTGCCCTGTATTGAAGCGGTTAAAATATGTTATTATAAAATGGTATGCATATAGAGATTTCAATCTATTTTAAAAATGCAAACTTCCTGGTTGTCTTCAGCACTTTCTGAGTCACTGATCTGAAACAAGTATACAAACCAGGAGTTGCAAGCTTACCATTGGTCACTAATGGGGGACAGAAAAGCAAGTAAGTGGTGTATCTGGATATTGCAAAAGCATTTGACACAGTTCCCTATAAACTTTTACTGTAAGGTCCGTTAGCATGGGAACTCAGTCAAGTAATTGCCAGACCATTGTTCCTAATTTTTACTGACTGTCTACTGACTGGAAAGGTACCAGCTGATTGGAGAAAAGCCAATGTAGCACCAATATTTAAAAAGGGCACAAAATACATCCCTGGGAATTACAGACCAGTTAGGCTAACATCAATAGTATGTAAGCTCTTGGAGGGGATGATAAGTGACTATATACAAGATTTTAGTAATGAGAATGGTATTAGTAGCAGTAATCTGCATGGATTCATGAAGAACTGTTCTTGCCAAACCAATCTATTAACCTTCTATGAGGAGGTGAGTTGCCATCTAGAGAAAGGGAGGCCCGTAGACGTGGGGTATCTGGATTTTATAAAAGCATTTGACACAGTTCCCCATAAATGTTTACTATACAAAATAATGTCTGTTGGCATGGACCATAGGGTGAGTACATGGATTGAAAACTGGCTACAAGGGTGAGTTTAGAGGATGGTGATAATAAGGGAGTACCCGGAATTGGTCAGGGGTGGGAAGTGGGGTCCCCCAGGGTTCTGTCCTGTGACCGATCCTATTTAGTTTGTTCATAAATGACCTGGAGGATGGGGTAAACAGCTCAATCTTTGTATTTGCGAACAATACTAACCTAAGCAGGGCAATAGCTTCTCCGCAGGATGTGGAAACCTTGCAAAAAGATCTGAACAAATTAATGGGGTGGGCAACTACATGGCAAATGAGGTTTAATGTAGAACATTTTTACATAATGCATTTGGGTGGCAAAATGTTTACATAATGCATTTGGGTGAAAACATTTTTACATAATGCATATGGGTGGCAACTTTTTTACATAATGAATTTGGGTGCAATCTATACACTGGGGGGAGAACCTCTGGGGGAATCTAGGATGGACCTGGGGGTTCTAGTAGATAACAGGCTCAGCAATGGCATGCAATGCAAAGCTGCTGCAAGCAAAGCAAACAGAATATTGGCATGCATCCAAACAAAAAAAAGAATATTGGCATGCATTAAAAAGGGGATCAATTCCAGAGATAAAATGATAATTCTCCCACTCTACAAGTCTCTGGTCCGGCCGCACCTGGATTATGCTGTCCAGTTCTGGGCACCAGTCCTCAGGAAGGATGTACTGGAATTGGAAATAGTCCAGAGAAGGGCAACAAAGCTAATAAAGGGTCTGGAGGATATTAGTTATTAAGAAAGGTTGCAAGCACTGAACTTATTCTCTCTGAAGAAGAGACGCTTGAGAGGGGATATGATTTTTAATCTACAAATACCATACTGGTGACCCCACAATAGGGATAACACTTTTTTTTGCAGCAGAGAGTTTAACTAGACACATGGTTACTCATTAAAATTAGAAGAAAAAAGGTTTAACCTTAAACTACATAGAGGGTTCTTTACTGTAAGTGTGGCAAGGATGTGGAATTCCCTTCCACAGGCGGTGGTCTCAGCGGGGGGAATCGATAGTTTAAAAAAACTATTAGATAAGCACCTGAACGACCACAACATACAGGGATATACAATGGTAATACAGAGCTATAATCACACACAGCGGTTGGACTTGATGGACTTGTTTCTTGTGTCTTTTTTCAACCTCACCTACTATGTAACTATGTAAGTAGATTTTTTCAAAAACAGTAACAACTTCTATATTTGACTTTTGATAGAGCAAATGCGCTATAAAAGTACAGTTATGTTTTAATAATAAAGTGCAGTGACTGCAAAGTAGAACAAATTCAAGTGACCTATACTATTTCATAGAGTGTAATTCGATCAAGCAAAGATTTAATTCAATTGTTTGATGTAGGTCACTGTACTTTCCACTGCCTTATTAAGTACGTCCTGTAATGCCTCTCACCCAATACGTGTCATACGTCCACCAAATACTTGTTTGTAAAAAAAGAATTCTTTGTATTGGGTACAAAATATGTGTATGTTTATGGCCAATACAGATGTGTAAATAAGCATAGCTTTGCAAAATTCTATTTCGTGTTTGTTTTTAGTTTCTGCATACTTGCAGAAAACCGTGTGATGAATGTAGAAATTGGATTCAATTCATGCTGAGGCACGGAGGGTGCCCGTCTTGGATAAATTAAGCATTAAGCTGCACAAAGCACCCTGTCACTGTGACTTGTTTTTTGGAAGAAAGGTTTTATTGCGCAGTGTGTGAAACATTGGAGTTGAACTGTGTAATCCTCTTTTTAATTGTGTTACTGTTTCCGACAGCAAATTTCATTTTATGCACGTTTGATAACTAGGGCTAGATGGGGACAAGAGGAATGAAAAATCAAGATTTTCCTCAAAGAGAACAGTCATGCTGGAAAGTATCTATATTCCATTCAGTACAAATAAACATTTGAATATGTCAATTAAAAAGTGAATACAAGAGAAATGGAGCATAGAAAAGTGCATGTTATTATTAGAATCTTTTATTCATGTAACATTTTCATGCACACTACAATAGGATACACAGTACAATTCTACTGCGAACAATATAAAACAATAGCACTATAAAATAATTACAATAATATAATACATCCAATATAAAAGGTATGCAAGCTCAAGCCTAATGTAAATTTGTGCTTTGCCCATGCACTGCCACATTTTGTCAATGACCCTGCCCCTTTGGTTACTTTTAGCGGAGGGGCCCCCAAGATGTAATTCTTTCGGGGTTGCCCTCGATGACGTCATGACGAAACTAGTAGGGCGGTGTCTATTTTTAACTTCACCACGCTATTTTGATCCTGATCTGCAGATTTTTATGTAGGAATTTTTTTTATTCATGTGTTACACTTTATTGAACTTGTGAAAGCTTTTAACAAGGTTTTTTCAATAAAACCATTGTGGTTTTACATTATGTGGCGATTTTCTTCTTCTTTATATATTATCCATGAGAGAGAGTGAAAAATTAGCACAGTTGGCCATGATATTATTCTCCTTCATACCCAGTTGATGGATCATTCATGATGTGTGAATCCATGTCAGACTGGGCTCCTATAACGTGGAGTCTAGACATCCGGTAAGGGCACATCTTGGTGCACATGAGTGTGTGGTCGTGCAAAGATTTCATCACATTTTTTCTTTTAAGGACACCTTTGTGGACTGACCATTGTCACTTATATTTGTATGCACTTTATTATCACTCACATAGCACGGCAATTATTGTTTTATATGTATTTTACAGCGATTATGGGAGTAGCATACTGTGCCACAGAGTAATGACACATCAAAAGAGATAAGCAGGGCAATAACTTCTGCACCCTAACCCTACAAGAAGACCTAAATAAAATAATGGGTTGGGCAGCAACATGGCAAATGAGGTTTAATGTTGAAAAATGTAAGGTAATAAATGCATTTGGGTGTTAAAAATATGAATGCATGTTACTTGCTAGGGGGAGAACCTCTGGGGGAATATAGGATGTGAAAGGACCTAGGGGTCCTAGTAAATGATAGACTCAGCAATGGCATGCAATGCCAAGCTGCTGCAAGAAAAGCCAATAAAGTATTAGCATGCATTAAAAAGGGGATTCACTCTAGAGATAAAACGGTAATTCTCCCACTCTACAAGACTCTGGTTTGGCTGCATATGTATTTCATCCAGTTCTGGGCACCAGTCCTTAGGAAGGATGTGCTTGAACTGGAGAGAGTAACTACAGAGAAGGGCAATAAAGCTAGTAAAGGGACTAGAGGAACTCAGCTATGGTGAAAGGCTACAAGCTTTGAACTTATTCTCTCTGGAGAGGAGAAACTTGAAAGGGGACATGATAGCAATATACAAATACCTCAATGGTGACCCTAGCTCGGGGAAAACAAATCAGTGAAGAAAGTTTAAAAGACATGGCCAAATTACTGAAATTCAAATAGAAGTGTTTTAACCATATTCTGTGTAAAGGGTTCTTTACTGTCAGAGTGGAAAGATTGTGGAATTCTCAGCAGGGAGCGTCGAAAGTTTAAAAAAGCTATTAGATGGGCATCTTAACGATCGCAACATACAGAGATATATGATGTACTATTGACATAAACACACACACACCAAAGGTTGAACTGGATGGACTGGTGTCTTTTTTCAACCTTACTGACTATGTAACTAAGGAGTAAAGAGTTGAAAACAAAGTAAGAGTCACAGGGGACAGAAGCTATATATGGAATAGAAAAAATACAGTGGAACAAGCAGAGAAAATTTTGCAGGTTAGGGGGTCATACAGAGAGAAAGAAGGGGGGGGATACACACAGATGCACACAGCTGTATTACCATCCATGAATGCACATAGGGGGTTATTTACGAAAGGCAAATCCACTTTGCACTACAGGTGCAAACTACGATGCAAAGTGCATTTGAAATAGCATTGAAAGTACACTTGGAAGTGCAGTCGCTTTAAATCTGGGGTTGGTTTGAAATGAGGGAAAGCTCTGCTGATTTTATCATCCAATCATGTGCAAGCTAAAATGCTTTTTTTTTTCCCTTGCATGTCCCCCTCGGATCTACAATGACTGCATTTCCAAGTGCATTTTCAGTGCAATTTCAAAGGCACTTTGCACTTGTAGTGCTAAGTGGATTTTCCTTTTGGAAATAACCCCCATAGTGTACCTTTGAAATACCTGTGATACATTTATTCCAATGTGCATTTTAATTTGGAAAAGGAACCAAACATATTTTTGTACAGTGCCTGTTAAATTATGTATTTTTCTATTTTATGCAATTTTCCAATTCACTAATGCTTTATTCATAGTAAGTCAACCAAACAAAAAACAGTTTGGCCACCTGGGTTTACAGCCACATGTGCCCACAGGGAGCGCATCCTGCAGATTGGAATCTAGAGGTTACATCTGCTGTTTTCAGCCATTTCTGCTGATAGTTCAGGTGGAAATAAATCATGTTAATTCTGTAATTAGGGAAAGGTTGTACTGCCCTCGTATTACAATAAATGTCATGCCTAGAATTCATATATTTTGTAGATTGCAATCGGAGTCATTGAAACCTACAGTTTTTCACTTTGTTTGAGTACTGCTAGATCAATCGAATGATTATTTTCCAAACAAGCTGCACATTCATTGGTTAGGGCATCTAAAATGAGCTCTCCATAGAGCGAAGTATGTGACTCCAGCTTATGCAGCAGAGAACAATAAAGGAGTTGCATCTCATTGCCTTTTAAGTACTCAGCTGCTGCAATCATTAAAGTACAATTAAAGCTAAAACTTTATTTTCATTTTGGATAGAGTAGATAATGGTAAAACCCCTTTTTTGCCATCTGGGTCCCATTTAGGAGATTTCCTTTTAGTCACAACAGATAAGAGAGTTAATTAATACAAAAAGAGAGAAATCTCATCTAGATAGATTTCACGAAAACAAAAGTAACAAACACTGAAAGATTTTCTCTTTATTCTTTACTTTCAGTCCCAGTGATGGTCACTCAAACAAATAGGGGCAATTATATCCCCAGAAGTGACAAAAACAGCAATAAAAACATGACAGGGGTTCTAAGTCCACCCAACTCTATTCAAAACGTACAAAAAAAAAAAATTGTTAATGCACTTTGTTGCATTAACACATTGAATTTGATTTCTGTAGTTGCATATATTACGGTGACCCTGAACTTGTCTAAAATGTTTCCAAGATGTAGGTATTGCTTGGCTCCTGGGAAGCGCTCTCAAAGGGGGTTACCTTGCGGGCACTCTCCCGTGTACAGCATTCGGTGCCGCCCCCCAGTGCCCGCTTCATTGGATTTGATTGAAAGCAGCGGGAGCCAATGGCTGCACTGCTATCAATCTATCCAATGAAGAGCCGAGATCCCATTGAGAGAGTGATGGCAGGATTGCACCCAGGGAAATTCAGGGCTCAGGTAAGTACAACTGGGGGGGGGGGGTTGGGGGGCCAGACACTGCAAGGTGTTTTTTCACCTTATGCATAGGATGCATTAAGGTGAAAAAACACGAAGGTTTAAAACCCCTTTAATCTCTAAAGAGCTTTGACATTTCTTATATAGGAGAGGCGGGGCCATCCATCACGTGACCCCGCCCCCTCTGACGCAAGGGGGAAGAGGGGGCAGGGTCATGTGACATTGACGGTATTAATAAAGGACTTTTTTCTACGGTGTCTGTGTGTTTTTTCAAACTATTTACACTTCCTTCATGAAATGGTAAGGGTACAATGTACCCCATTACCAATTCACATGGGGGGGCAGGATCTGGGGGTCCCCTTTGTTAAAGGGGTCTTCCAGATTCTGATAAGCCCCCCGCCTGCAGACCCCCACAACCACCGGGCAAGGGTTGTGGGGATGAGGCCCTTGGTGTGGATTTTTAGGGGAACTCCACGCCATTTTTTTTTAATTTTGGGGTGGAGTTCCCCTTAAAATCCACACCAGACCTGAAGGGTCTGGAATGGATATTTGGGGGGAACCCCACGTCATTTTTTTTTAATTGACAGTGGGGTTCCCCTTAATATCCATACCAGACCTGAATTTTTTTATTATGAATGAATTCTCTCTGAATTGCCATAGCCGACAATTCATTATAGCCGACAATTCATTATAGCCAAAAGTCAGTTTTAAATGTCTTTTTTTCTTTCAGAAATTACACTTTGTGCAGGGACAGTTCTAAGTACAGGAAACATGCGATATTTCACATGCTAACTTTACATCCCCCCTAGGTACGAAATTTAAAGGAATATTTCACTTTTTTATTGTTTCACTTTTAGCATTATTAAATTCACTGCTTCCAAAAAAACTTCAGTTTTTAAAACTTTTTTTGCATTGATACATGTCCCCTGGGACAGGACCCAGGTCCCCAAACACTTTTTAGGACACTAACTTGCATATTAGCCTTTAAAATTAGCACTTTAGATTTCAAATGTTTGAGTCCCATAGACTTTAACAGGGTTCTAAAGTTCACACGAACATTTGGTGTGTTCGCAAGTTCTAGTGCGAACCGAACAGGGGGGTGTTCGGCTCATCCCTAGTGAGCAGCAGAAACTTAGGCTGGGTACACATGGGACGAATATCGGCCAAAAAAATTAACAAAACTGTCTCTTTCAGCAGAAATTGGCCGACTTTTGGCCCCTGTGTACAGCTCCTAGTACGACACAAGCTGGTCTCATGACCAGCTTCTGTTGAATGGGCATGCTGGAAAACCAGTCCTCCTGTCAGAACACAGCTCAGCAGGGAGATCACTGCAATAACATCGGATGTGTTAGTATGGCGATCTGTATGGTTTTTTTTTGTTCAGCCCTCTGGGTTGTACAAAAAAAAACGACCCCTGTGTACCCAGCATTAGGTATTTGATAGTTAGCGGTTACATAGCTAAATGGTTAGAAATGGCATCACTCTGCATGTGTGTTTAGAACAGTGTGATCTTCAAATACACCCCTGAGCTTCCATGTAATGTGCCCTAGTGCCCTATACGTGCCTTGTCACCCCCCCCCCCCCCCGCCTTCACCCCCAGTCCTATAATGTTATGCATCACACGGAACTCACTGTGGTTCCCAGAGGCTCCAGTCAAAAATATAAAAGTCTCATCCACCTCTCCTTCCCAGGAACAATTGCATTCCTGCCAATATTTATATACTCAGTAGATTCACTATAAGACAGGTACAGCTGTCCTCCATTTGTTTCACAAGCATGCATTTCCCTTTTCAAAATCTAATTCAATCCTGAAAGCGATGTAAAAAATCTAACTCATTACAGTAGCTGAGAATCAGCATCCTGCGCTGCCGCTAATGTTTCCAAATCAAATTTAGTAAATTAGATAGTCAAAACAAAACGCACAGTACCATCAACAGAAGTAACAGAAAAGCAGTTATACTTTGGCAGCTGATTCATCAAACCTCCCAAAAGCCAGCCGGTAACCAGGCTTATTACCAAAAGTGAGATAATAATCCAGGATCCTCTGAGGCTGTTTAAAACCTCCTTTTAGCTCTAAGTGCTGGTAAATTATTAATCCTGGGTATATGCACAACCCTTACAAGGGTTGATCTGCATCAAATTTGTTTGGAAATCTCTATTTTCTGACTGTCTCCTTTGCCATTTGGAAGAACAAAGGAAATAGAACATGTTCACTTTCATCGCTGGCTGGTCGTTATGGTGGCCCCAGCACCACGGTGGTTTATTTATCAACTTGTTTCTTATAGGGAGTTATTTGCTAATTGGTTGCCAGGTTTAGGCTGCCCATACAATATGCAATTTTTCTGTACAGTTTTCCTTTGGATTTACCTTGTAATATGGGCTCACACCTTGAGGCCCTGTACACACCATTAAATAAATCTGTTCAAATCGGTCTGACAGAACGATTTGATCAGATTTGTCTGCTGGGCTATTTTGGTTTGATCGCTGTACACACGATCAAACCAAAATCCCCGCCGGCAGACAGCGCGGTGACGTGGCGATGACGTTGACGCTGCCACGTCACCGCACCAGGAAGTAAAACACTTCCGCGCATGCGTCAAAACCATTTGATGCATGTGCGAGCAGATATGTCTGCTGGTTAGCTTACTAACCAGCAGACATGTCGGACGGACGGATTCCCAGCAGACAGATTTTAAAGCATGCTTTAAAATCTGTCTGCTGGAAAAATCTGTCTGTCCGCCCGTACACATGATCGAATGTGTCTGCTGAAACGGTCTGTCAGACCGTTTCCAGCAGATAGATTCGATCGTGTGTACGCGGCCTAATACTTTCAATTTGTATGGCCCATATACTGCATAGTTGAAAATAAATCTAAAGGAAATTAAATAAAAAAAATGTGTAATGTATGGCCAGCCTTAGATGAAGGGCCCCTGGTCAAAGATGGGATCAGCTCCCTCCAGACATGTAGGTATCTCTACTTAATTCAGCCGAAGGCGTGAATAAGTAATTTTTCCTCATTGGAAGTAAATAGCACTAGGTCTTGAAGAGATTCATATAAACTCCCTAAATTGATGAACCTTTATGAATCTATGCATATAGAAGACAAATTTACTGGCATATCTCGGTAAAGAAGTTCAGTTCTGTTATTTACATTGCACAGCTCATTAACTTCCATGGAAGCACCAGAGGCTCTGTAATGTTGCCTCCTATCGGAAATCAGCCAAGCTGGGATGGACTGGTAGTCGGGGAAGCGGGGATACTACCAATAATTCTAATAATGTAAGCTAATGGCTGTAATTCACTGAACATCCCCCCCCCCCCCCCGGAAATTAAAATAATGTTTTTCTTGAGAACCTCTTTATTGTAAACCTGCAAGAACAGAAATATAGTAGCTATTTCTGATTACTTGTTTTCAAAGGTGTGAGTCCTATGGCTGACATTCTAATGCTGACTTCACCATCTAGTGCATTGCCATTCTGAAACAAGACTTTTTAAATTTAAAGTGGTTGTAAACTCTTAGGCCGCATACACACGATCGGTCAAAACCGATGAAAATGGACTGAAGTTCAGTTTTATCGGTCAAAACCGATCGTTTATAGGCCCCATCGGTCAGTTGTCCTTCAGTCCAAAAAAAGAAAAGAGAACTTGCTTTAAAATTGAACCGATGGACGCCTGACCGATGGGTCAATACTGATCGTTAGTATGCAAAGGCATCGGTCAAAAGGGCACGAATGCTCAGAATCAAGTCGACGCATGCTTGGAAGCATTGAACTTCATTTTTTTTTTGCACGTCGTGTGTTTTAGGTCACCGCATTCTGACACGATCGTTTTTTTAACCGATGGTGTGTGGGCACATCAGACTGTCAGTCAGCTTCGTCGGTTAACCGATGAAAACGGTCCTTCGGAACGTTCTCGTCGGATGGACTGATCATGTGTACACGGCCTTACATATACCCACTAAAGTGGCTAGCTTCAGGTGATATAAAGAGATGAAACAAAGTAAGTACATAAGTTGTTATTGTTTATCTGCAGAGCTCTCTCCTTTACAGCTGTTCAAAGTACAGAATCTAGACAGCATTTTTCACCTCCAGAAGGCAAGGGGCAAGGATATAACATCACACACTGCACAGCATAGAGTAGGGGACTGAGTGTAATCTGAGACCTGAGAGCAGGGCACACCCTCTCTACACAGTCTCAGAGTTTCAATTACCTGCTGTGTGCTGAAGGGGGAAGGGAAGTGGGTCAGCATAGACTGTCAGCACTGACTCATGGAGATAGCAGAGTAATGGAGGAGGATATAGAAATCATACTAGGTGCTTTGGATAGAGGCACATACACAGTATAGAAGGCTATGCTTTGTACATTTTTTATTTCAGAGGTTCACAACCACTTTAGCTGGCTATGTGCTTACCTCAGGTCTGTGATTCCCTTGGCGGTGAAGGCACAGTCAAAATGTCTGCACCTTTAAATAGAAGTCTGTAATGGCAGCTTCCGTTTTTCTGTCTTTACGGTTTCCCATTAATTATATGGATATTTACTTTCTGGAAGAATTAGGCAGAGCAAAACGAATAAATGTGCCTTGAGGTTCTTACAAGCATGATGCTTTGAACTTTTTTTGAAGTCTTGCAGCAGCATTCCTCTAGGTACGCAAGAGAAATTCTCTGCTTGCCAATAATTCCACAGCAAATTTTGTATCTTGGCTTTTATACATTCTATACTAAAAAAAGAAACATAAAAAAGAAATGTAATTCAAATTAATTGGGTCAATAGGGAATGATGTTTATTACTATTTCCTATTAAATAATTGCAGCCAGAAAATGGAGCTTCATACCAGGTCTGTCCTTTGTCAAGTATCTTTCTATCAAATTATGTTCTGTTAAGAAGAATAGTATTAAATCTTCCATTCCTGACTCCCTTCTGGAAATGATAGTTCTCTTGTTGGTATGCTGAACATCTGGCTCTAGTATTCTCTGATTTAACACAATTATGTTTGTCAGGAAACCAATATATGTTCCAGTAGTCTCTATCTACATACCTTTTTGGGTTAGTGACTTAAAATATTGAAGAAGAGGGTTAGATCGAAAGCCAGGCAACTAGCAGAAGAAGAGAAAATGGTGTGTTTTCTTCTGGAAAAGTCTACTATAAATTAACCTAAATGGGGCAGAAGGGGTAGACATCCTCCTCTTATATTTGTTAGAAAGTCAACATCATAACTATTAGATGAAAACAAGAAAAGCATTAGAAAGCATTATTCGATTTTTGGGAAGCCCAGCATGATTTTAAAATACAGGCTCATTTTTGCATTTGGCACTAAATGTCTATTTCTAGATTTCAAACTTTTATGTGAATAATAATAAAAGTGTGTATATATATATATATATATATATATATATATATATATATATATATATATTATATAAAATATTACCAAAGGTATTGGGATGCCTGCCTTTACACGCACATCGCACAAGAACTTTAATAGCATCCTAGTCTGAGTCCGTAAGGTTCAACATCTTGTTGGCCAACCCTTTGCAGCTATAACAGCTCCAACAATGCCTGACCTCACAAATGCGCTTCTGGAAGAATGGTCAAACATTCCCATAGACACACTCCTAAACCTTGTGGGCAGCCTTTCCCAGAAGAGTTGAAGCTATTATAGGTGGGCCAACTCAATATTGAACCCTATGGACTAAGACTGGGATGCCAGTAAAATTCATGTGTGTGTTAAGGCAGGTGTCCCAATACTTTTGGTAATATAGTGTGTGTGTGTGTGTGTGTGTGTGTGTGTGTGTGTATATATATATATATACACACATATAGCCAGTGAAACAAAATTCAATACAAATTGACCTAATACTATTACCATTTCTCTGTAGTACAAGTACATTTTCTTTTACCATGGAGAATAACAAACATTTTTTTTTTCCCTAGTGTTCAGTTGTATCTGCCATGAAATATAACTGAACCATTTTGCTAATTGATATTAATTACACATGTCTAAATAAACCAATAATATGTCATCATAGCTGCATGCACACAACAACTTTGTACATGGTGATACAAAAGATAATTAGTCTCTTTGTAAAGAACAGCTGGAATTACAGATTTATTTTAGGAATAATGACCACCCTTGAGCAATTAATGGATTTCAATGAAAGTAACAAGTTTATAGAAAATTATGAATCTAGCGTGGACTTTTTTTTTTTTTTATGTACACAAAACAAGTATAAATCTTGTTTTGGGCATTGTCATATGGAGACTTTCAAAAAGACAAAATTGCACACACAAGCTTACAATCTTTAGTTATATTTAAAATGTGACTCCACTTTTGGTGAGACAAATGTACACAGCAAGGACTTTAACTTAGCAGATTCCTACCCCTTTTCTGTTCTGAAGAAAAAAAACTATGACCTAGCAAGACTGATTCTTAAATGGAAGGGTCTGCGCTCAATATAACCATCATGTGCAATTTCAGTGTTCTATCGAGGAAAGTTGCAGTGTCTGTCTCTTTACCTTTCGGCTAAGATCAAGTGTAGTATCTGTTCCTATCAGTTGCCAAAAGATGGCGCTATGCTAACTGTCCCTAGTACACAGCGAGGTGGAAAGTGATGGCGGTGGCATATGCAAAACCTTTTTGGCATAATGGCAGTAGCCTCCTGATAAGGACGGAGAACCATTGAGTCGAAGCTGAAGGGTCAGGTTCCTGGCCTTCTGGCCTAGATTTGTGTGGTTTCCGCCCCTTTCAGTTTTTTGGTTGGGAAAGCCTGCACCTTTTCAGTGTTATTGAGGGGAATTGGCCGGTACCACCAAATATAATTAGGTGGGAGCAATGGGAGCGGTGTGAGTGGTGGGAGCCCTTCTACCGGGGCTCTCTACAAGCTCTCTACAGGCTCTCAGTGTTCTGATACCTTCCTGGCTGAGGGGGGCTGCATCGGTCTGGGCTGTGGGTCAGGGTAAAGCCTGTCGTGAATATGCCCTTGGAGTAGCAGTTCAGGGGTGCCATACTTGCACAAGTGTAGAGGGGTACTTCGAGTATTGGCATCTTGGTCACTTCACCATACACACTTTTTTCACATCTGCCTCTAGGGCCGAGTCTTTTGGCTAGGACCAGAGGAATTTTTGATTCCTGGCCGAAGGGCCGGCCATCATATTGCACAATGGTCACTTTCACTTCTTCCACCTTCCTTCTCCCCACTTTCTTTTTATTTATCCCTGTGTGCGTCACCTTTTGTTGGTTGTTACACGTTTGTCACTGTGTGATTAGTAGGGTGTGGGTCCTCTGGCCTACCCTGAATGTCTTGGGAGTGGGTGGACATGGCCTTCTGGCTTAGTTCACCTGCTATCATGGGGTCTCCCTTCGGGGGAGTCCCACCAAGTACTTGGGTGGCTCTGTTTCGGGCAGATGGACCAAGTGAAGTACCTCAGTCCCCATCTGGAGCCTAACGCCCGGGGGATCAGGTTAAGGTCCTTCCTAGTGGAGGACAGTGTAACACCCGTTGCATGTTCTGTGTCACTCTTTATGTGTGTGCACTTTTTTGGGCACTGGGTGGAGTTTTTGGGTGTATTTCACACACCACTGGCTTTTTAAAAAAAGTCTGTCTCTTTAGTACTCATTAACCTCCCTGGTGGTATGATTATGTCAGATTTTTGGTGCTGAAAGCGGTACCATTATTTTGCATGGAAATTTGGTGTTTTATACTGTAGGCCTGTAATTCTTAGGAATGACTCACTTAAATCTGTCCAAACAAGAGTCTAGTAGGCATCCCGGGTATGATAAAGTTTGAAACACAAAACCATAAATTATAATATAATAAATAACTATAAATAATTCTAACAAATAATAATATAATAATGATAAAAAATTATTCAATAATGTAATCAAATCAAAAACACTGAAATTTGCTCAGTTGCAGAATTGTCGCTGTCATTACTTTCGGTGTTTGATGATGAATTTCCCCACAAATCGCTATCACTCAATTCTGCAAGTGATTCTAATTTATTATCGCTGTTTTCTAGCTGGTCTAAATCACTTTTGACATAAAGGGACAGTTTTTGGATGCTATGGACAATCTCCAGTTTCCAGGCAGAAAAAACAGTATTTATAATATAAAAGTGCACACAGGACACTGGACAGACCACTAGGGACAAAGGGGGTGTGTAATTATTTTATACAGTACTGTAATCTGTAAGATTACAGTATACTGTATGTGTATTGTTTTTACTTTTTTGAATTTGGCACCAATCTCCGCTCCCGTGCGTCGCAACGTCGCAGGGGCAGCTCGCACATACAGCGGGGAGGCATCGCAGGATCCAGGGGACAGGGTAAGTTACTTTGCCTGGATACTGTGATGCAATCCCGAGTCCAGCTCGGGGATACCGCTAATGGTACTGAAATTTTATCCAGGGCCAGATTCAGAAATACCGCCAGGGAGGTTTAAAAGCTTCTATTGCAGAGGTTGCCTACAATTTTACTAATCGGTGAGCCAATCACACAAGCAGGAAATGACATTTACAAGGGCGTTCTGTACACTAGTGCTATTCCAGTTTGCTAGATTACATTGAATTATTGCATTGAGTTTTATAAAATGACAGCGGCTTTAGACTACAAATGGAATAGCAATTTTAATACCATTAAATTACAAACATGGCTTTGTGGAAATTGTATATGCTATACTATTATTATGTTTTAATAGAAAAGTTGAATCCCTCTTTAACTCTGGCAAACCCTATCAGTCACAATAATTATTATCTGTGTTCAAGAGATCTCATTAAAGGTAGAGGTTTTATACATGTTTTCTTTATTTTTTATTTTTTTATATTATTAATTTATTATGGTCAGGATAAAAAAAAAGTAAAACTATTAAACTTTGAATCCACATTGATATGGATTTAAATGCTTATTTGAACAGTCTTGTAATCTTTTAGTAAACCAACCCCCAATGGGGTTGGCTTACTAAAACTAGAGAGTAGACATGTGCAAACTGGAATATTTTGTTTTGTTTTTTCGTTTTCCTTTGGAAAATAAATTTATTTAGTTACTCCCGAAAATCGTTTTGATTTATTTTGTTTTTCGTTGGGGAATAGCTTTCGTCCGAAAATCCAATAATACTTGGTTTCTGTCGAATGGTCAAAAGAATATTCGACGGAATGTCGAATCTTTACGTCGAATCGTACATTTCCGTTTGAATATTCCGCCTACAAGAATTCTAATGTTGTATGACTAGTAATAATGTCAAATCTATTTTCTCATAAATCTAAATCTATTCTCTGTAATGTCAAATCTATTATTTCTATAGTGTTGAATCTTTTCTCTATAATGTTGAATCTTTTCCCTATAATGTCGAATCTCTCTTTATCGAATATTTACCGCAACGAAAACTAAAATAAAGCATTTTTTATGTCGGATCTTTCGCTTTTCGTTTCTTGTGCTTTCGTTATCGTTTGTTAAAATGATAAAAAAAAAAACAGATTTTTGCACGAAAATGCATACTAACGAAAACGAATGCACATGTCTACTAGAGAGTGCACAATCTGGTGCAGCTGTGCATGGTAGCCAAACAGCTTTTAACTTTAGCCAAAGTTATATTAAAGATTATTTTTTTTTTTTTAAAACAAACATGTCATACTTACCTTCTCTGTGCAATGGTTTTGCAGAGAGTGGTCCGATCCTCCTAGTGTGGGGTCCCTCAGTGGTGCTCCAGGGTCCTCCTCTTCTCGAGTGCCTCCTTGGAGACCCGCATTCCAAAGGGCACTTGTGCAGGCACGCTCTCGATTCCTGTGTCACTGGATTTGATTGTTATCAATCTATCCAATGAGCTGCTCTGCTCGTCCCTGTCACTGGAAAGATCGGATTCAAGTAAGTCAAAGGTGGGCTCTGGGCGGCTGCTGCAGCACAGAAGGTTTTTCACCTTAATGTATAGAATGCATTAAGGTGAAAAACACTGAGGGCCAGATTCTCTAAGAATTCCGGCGGCGTAGCGTAAGCCAGTTACACTACGCCGCCGCATCGTACTAGAGCAAGTGCTTTATTCTCTAAGCACTTGCTCCGTAGGTTTCACCTGCGTCGCGTAAATCGCGCTGCGTAAACCCGCGCAATTCAAATGGTGCGGCTTGTATTTTAATTAAGCGCGCCCCCGCGTCGAATGAACTGCGCATGCGCCGGCCGGGGAAAAAGCCCAGTGCGCATGCTCCAGCTCACGTCGGAAAGCGTTGTTGAAACCGACGTCAAAACGACGTGATCGACGCTTACGCAATGCCCTATTCGCGAACGAGTTAGTAAAACGACGTAAGCGACGGAAAAAGCCGACGCTGACCCGACGCCATACTTAACATGGCATCCGACGGGACCCGACGGCATCCGACGGTACTTCGTAAGGTTACTCCACATAGAAGCTGGGGTAACCTTACGCGAACAAAAACGACGTACGCGACGACGGGGCGGTATAAAAGCGTTAGAGAATCGGCGTACTACCGCATTTGCATATGCAAATGCGAAAACAACGTAAAGGCCACCTAGTGGCCGGAGTTGTCATTACACCTACGATCCGCAAGTGTAATGGTTTTACACTTGTCGGATGTAGAAGCGTATCTATGCAAAAGTGATGCTTAGCATCACGCGCATAGATACGAGACAAAAAAAACGGCGATACGACGGGGTATCTGAGATACTCCGTCGTAACGCCGCTGAGAATCTGGCCCTAAGACTTTACAACTGCTTTAAGCTTTGACAAAAAAAAAAAACGAAAAAAAAACTGGAAGCTGATTGGTTTCTATGCAGAGCTGCACCAGATTTTTCGCTCTCCAGTTTTAGTAAATCAACCCCATTGAGTCATCACAGCAGAGACTCTGTGATGGATATCAGATGGCTCAATCCAAGATTTTAATCAGACAAATTATATCTCATAGCAATTTTTATCTGTTCTCCTGTCTCTCTAGCTAACTGATAGTACTCTGAGAAGTCTATGTCACATATTACATTTAAAATCAATTGGAAAAACAATACAAACAGTTTTTATTATTAAAAGAGATATAAACAAATTAAATATTATCTATTAAATTAAGTATCATTAGTAGCAATCAGCATGGGTTTACGAAGGGTCATTCTTGCTAGACCAATCTGCTAACATTCTACGAGGAAGTGAACAGCCATCTAAATAGGGGAAGGCCTGTGGATTTGGATCTGGATTTTGCAAAAGCATTTGATACAGTCACCCATGAACGCTTGAAGTGATTGTAAGGCTTTGTTTTTTTTTTAAATAACAAACATGTCATACTTTCCTCCATTGTACAGTTTGTTTTGCACAGTGGCCCTAATCCTCAACTTCTGGGGTCCCCCAGCGGTGTTGGTAGCTCCTCCTCGCATTGTATAAGACTATTTTTTTCCTATGCTGGGATCACCATTGAGGTATTTGTAAATTGCCCTCTTAAGCTTAGGCTGCATTCACACCTAGGCGTTTTGTCGCCTCAAGCGCGACGCTACAATACGCCGTACCGTCGAATTTGCAATATTGTCCATGGAGATCGTTCACATCTCCTAACGCCGATAGAACGTCGAAATGTAGGGAAAAAGAAATGGACAGCCGCACTCCAATGGATGAAAAAACTTAAAAGTAGCGCCTGTTTATTCCAGTCAAAAAATATAACTAAAAAAGCAAAAACAGCAAACAGTGGGGTAACAAAAGCTGACGCGTTTCACATCGACAACCGATGCTTAGTCATAGAACGTCGAACGCCGATTTTGAAAAAAGTCCCGGACCCTTTTCCGACGTGCGTATCGGGCGGCTTTGGCATTTCGCATAGCCGACAATGGCTATACAAAAAGCGTGATTTTTAAACGCTGCGTTTTGTCGCCGCAAAGCGCCGGTACAAAACGCCTAAACTTTGTCGCCCAAATACACCCAAAATCGCTGACGCCTAGGTGTGAATGCAGCCTTAGCTTCTCCAGTGAAAATAAATTTAGTGCTTGTAGTCGTTCCTCGTACTTGAGGTCAGCCAGTCCCCTTTTGTTGCCCTTCTTTGGACGCTCGCCGGTTCCAGCACATTCCTTCTGAGAAATGGCAGGATTATTGTTTTATCCCTGGAGTATATCCCTTTTTTTATGCATGCTAAAATTTTGCCGGCTTTGGTAGCTGCAGCTTAACACTGCATGCTATTGCTCAGTCTGTCATCTACTAGGACCGCCAGATCTTTCTCCATCCTTGATTCCCCCAGTGGTTCTCACCCTAGTTCTCCCCTATGCATTAAGGTGAAAAAACTTCTGTCACTGACCAGCCCCCCTGTTTTACTCAACTGTGCCTTTGTATTTCCCATTCCACCCCATTGGCTCCCGTTGCTGTCAATCAAATCCAAAGACGCGGGTGGCGGGAGACGGGCCGAATCCGGCATTCTGCGTGGATTCTGGAATACTAACCACTATGGACGCAAATGCTGGACTCGGGAGCGCAACCGTAAGGTAACCCCCCGGGAGAGTGCTTCTCCTTCACTATTTTTGCAAAACAAAGACATTTCCCACTGGGCAAAAGATAGCTTGGAACAGTCTGATCATATTTCTGTAGTACACTCATCTGTACCTGTAAAAATGCTGCTTGCCTGTGCATTTGTTATAGTATATCATTAAAATATCATTTGAAGGAAATGATAGTGGTTAGTATTCCTGAATCCACCATTCTCTGTAGAACTCCAGTGTCAGCAGATAAAACCATAATGAAAGATTCCTTTGTTCAAAATTCAATTAATATGCAAAATGAAGCACGTGGCTTTTGAACATTTCTGCAATATTTACTGGCTTTCCTTTTTGCAATAATATTTGAAATTAGTTAAATTTCACATCTTGGAAGCCTGCCCCAGGAGCAGCTTTGTAAAGGGCTTCTGCTCTCTTACACTCTAGTACAGTGATGGTGAACCTTGGCACCCCAGTTGTTTTGGAACTAAATTTCCCATGATGCTCATGCACTCTGCAATGTAGTTGAGCATCATGGAAAATGTTGTTCCAAAACATCTGGGATGCCAAGGTTCCCCATCACTGCTCTAGCAGGTTGATCATGTATTAATTTGAAAAACAGCTGTTCTGATTTTCTATTATAATAATCATTTATCCACTTCCAGCCCTTCAGTCTCAGTTGATCTCAGATTGGGGTAAAGGGCCAATCACAGCGACCATTTATCACATGATCAGCTGAGTCCAATAACAGCTAATCATGGTTGTAAACACATGCCAGTTATCGACTATTCTTTCCTCATGCTGACAGCATGAGGAGAGAAAAAGAGAGCCGATAACAGACTTGTGTTAAAGAGACATCGGCACTAGGGATGAGCCGAACACCCCCGCCTTTCGGTTCGGACCAGAACGGTTGAACAGAGCGACCGTTCGCGCAAACATTTAGAACCCCATTGAAGTCTATGGGACTCGAACGTTCAAATTCAAAACGCTAATTTTAAAGCCCAATATTCAAGTTATTGTTGGAAAATGTCTTTGAGAACCCGGGCCTTGCCCCAGGGAACATGTATCAATGGAATAAAAGGTTTTAAAAATGGTTGTTTTTTCTGGAGCAGCGATTTTAATGATGCTTAAAGTGAAAAAAAAAAAAAACGGAAAAATTCCATTAAATATCGTACCTGCTGGGTATCTATAGTAGTGGCACATGTTTAGAAATGTCCCTGCACAACATGAGATTACTATAAGAAAAAATAAATTTAATACTGTTTGCGGCTTTAATGTAATGTTTGGTCCCTGCAATATGGATACACATCATTTAAAAAAAATAGCATGAGTTTCCCTGCCACCACTCCTCCCAGGTCATTACAAGACCCAGTGCCAATCCTGACCTCCCTGGGGCCCTAAGCAAAATGACAAGCTGACAACAGTGACATGTCACATTAAAGAAAGTTTAGAAGCGGGGGGAGGGGGTGTTATGCTGTCGTAAATGACTCAGCCAGCGAGTTTAGAAGCGGGGTGAGGGGCGAAAATGACTTCTCACCAGGCGGGGCCTCTAGTAATTTGGGGGGCCCTTTGCAGCTTTACGGGGCCCTAAAAGGCTAGCATAGTGAGCCTATAGGGATGATCGGCCCTGACAAGACCCTTTGGCCCTATATACTTTGAACAGCAGTATACAGGCGGTGCAGTTAAACTCGGGCAGAAAAATGTGGCCTTAGGCACAACACTGCAACCCCTCACATATACTGTAATTGGAGCGCAACAAAGAGCCAAATGCAAAGTATTGCATCAAAAATTGTTATTAGACTCCCTTGTTAAACAGGGGCAGAAAAATTGTGCCTTACACACAACACAACACTTCAACCCCTGACAGATACTGTAATTGGAGCGCAACAAAGAGCCACATGCAAAGTATTGCATCAAAAATTGTTATTAGACGCCCCTGTTAAACAGGGGCAGAAAAATTGCGCCTTACACACAACACAACACTGCAACCCCTGACAGATACTGTAATTGGAGCGCAACAAAGAGCCACATGCAAATTATTGCATCAAAAATTGTTATTAGATGCCCCTGTTAACCAGGGGCAGAAAAATTGGGCCTTAGGCACAACACAACACTGCAACCCCTGACAGATACTGTAATTGGAGCGCAACAAAGAGCCACATGCAAACTATTGCATCAAAAATTGTTATTAGATGCCCCTGTTAAACAGGGGCAGAAAAAATTGGGCCTTAGGCACTGGTGGCGGAGCCCAGAAACAAAAATGTTCTTACTAGCTATCAGCAAGATCAGTGAGGAGGAAAAGGATATTCCATCAGCAGCATAAAAGGACAGTCACTTAGCATCAGCATAGGCAGTCTCAAAGGGATCTGACATTTCAAAAAAATTATTCAGTTACATCTGCATCAGGTGCTTGGTAGCTGGTGTTGGTCCAAGCCTGATTCATTTTGATGAAGGCCAGTCGATCGACAGAGTCGGTGGAGAGGCGCACCCTGTGATCGGTCACAAAGCCTCCAGCAGCACTGAATGTGCTTTCTGAAAGAACGCTGGATGCAGGGCAAGCCAGTAGCTCAATTGCATACTGTGCAAGTTCTGGCCAGTGATCCATCCTCAAGACCCAGTAAGCCAGAGGATTTTCGGTGGGGAAGGTGTCCAAGTCGGATCTTGCCCCTAGGTATTATGGCACCATATAAACCAGATGCTGGCGATGGTTTCTGGAACCAGTCAGACCTTGGGTCTGAGGTCTAAAAAATTGTCTGAACGCCTCGGTCAGACAGCCACCTTCTCCTCCGCTCCTTCTGTGACTCACCGAAGCCTCAGCAACACGTTCTCCAGGACCAGGATTTGGTAATCCCCCAGGTTCTGGGAACACGTTGCACAGACCCTTCTGCAAGGCCTCCCGCCGAAGTTTCATCTTCTGCTCCCTTTACGACGGCAAGATTAGCTCTGCAACCTTACTCTTGTAACATGGATCAAGGATCCCTCTCCTTGATACCACAAACACGAGGATCCTTACGCAGGTTTTGCAGGATCAGGGAGGCCATGCAGCGTAGGTTTGCTGAGGCATTCGGGGCACAGTCCTCTGGGTCACTGAGGATGACAGGATCCGCAGCCACCTCATCCCAGCCACGTAAAAGTCCATGGGTTCCTTGGGACTGTAAGTGATCCCTTGAAGACTGCTGCTGATGCTGAGTGCTAGGCTCCACCTTCATGCTGCTGATACACTCATCCTCCTCCTCCTCATCCTCTTCCTGTGTGCTAGGTGGGCAAGCAGGACCACTGTCTGGATAAAGGGGGCCTTGAGAGGTAAGGAAGTCCTCCTCTTCCTCCCTCTGTTCTGCCTCAAGGGCCCTGTCCATTATTCCACGTAGCATGTGCTCCAACATGTGAATAAGAGGGACAGTCTCACTGATGCATGCACTGTCACTGCTCACCATCCTCGTGGCCTCCTCAAATGGTGACAGGACAGTGCATGCATCCCTGATCAAGGCCCACTGGTGTGGGGAAAAAAAACAAGCTACCCTGACCCAGTTCTGCTGCCATATTGGCACAGGTACTCATTGATGGCCCTCTGCTGTGTGTGCAGCCGCTGCAGCATGGCCAATGTAGTGTTCCATCTGGTGGGCATGTCACAGATTAGACAGTTCTTGGGCAGGTTGTATTCCCTTTGGAGGTCTGTCAGCCGAGCAGTGGGATTATATGACCTCCGGAAATGCACACAGACTTTCCTGGCTTGCTTCAGGACATCCTGTAAGCCCAGGTACCTGCCCAAGAACCGCTGCACCACCAAATTCAGGACATGCGCAAAACAGGGCACATGGGTCAGTTTTCCCTGTTGCAGGGCAGAGAGGAGGTTGGTGCCATTGTCGCTAACCACCATTCCAGGCTTATACTGGCGTGGCGTCAACCACCTCTGAGCCTGCCCCTGCAAAGCTGATAGAACCTCGGCCCCCGTGTGGCTCCTGTCTCCCAAGCACACCAGCTCTAGCACCACATGGCATCTCTTGGCCTGCATTCCTGCGTAGCCCCTCGTACGCCTACGGAGCACAGCTGGTTCCGAGCAAACATCAGCACAGGAAGAGGCAACAGAGGAAGAAGAAGAGAAGGGGGTGGAGGAGAAAGGTGTGTCACAACCAGTAGTAGTGTTTTGGAGGCGTGGTGGCGGAACAACCTCCAACACTACTGTACCTTGCCCTGCGTCCTTCCCAGCTGCCAGCAGAGTCACCCAATGCACCGTGAAAGAAAGGTAACGTCCCTGTCCATGCCTGCTGAACCATGAGTCAGCGGTAATATGCACCTTACCACTGACCTCCCTGTCCAGCGAGGCATGGACATTGCCTTCCACATGGCGGTAGAGAGCCGGAATCACCTTCCGTGAGAAAAAGTGGCGTTTGGAAACTTGCCACTGAGGTACCGCACATTCCACAAACTCACGGAAGGGGGCAGAATCTAACAACTGAAAAGGTAGCAGTTGAAGTGCTAGCAAGTTCGCTAAGCTAGCATTCAACCGCTGTGCATGTGGATGGCTTGGAGAGTACTTCTTTCGGCACTGCAGAAGCTAGGGCAGGGAAATTTGTCTGGTACTATCAGTAGATTGCCCGCATGTACTACTAGGTTGTGACACACCTATTTCTACACCTTCAGTCCTATCAGTGCAGGCTTCAGAGAGGACTGAGGGTCTAGTGGGGTTGGAGATCCCAGCTGATGAGGGGCAAGGGGAGGTCCGCTTTGTTCTTTGGTGTGGGTCTTTTTGGTATGCTTGCCAACGAACTGCATGGCAGGTCGACATATGTCTGTTCAAGCATGTGGTGCACAAGCGGGTGATGTTTTGGCCACGCGAGATACGCTTGAGACATATGTTGCAAACGGCAACGGTGCGATCTGATGCACATGTCTCAAAAAAAGGCCCACACCAAAGAACTTTTGCAGTAACATTGAGACACAGCAGCGCCCTGCACAGGCGTAGTGCTGCGATGTAATGCAGTTCGTGTGCTGCCCTTAAGCTGGCCCCTGGAGGGCATCCTGCCTCTTTGGAAATGTGCTTGTGCCTCGTCCTCCTCCTCCTCCTCCTCCTCTCTCCTATCAGGAGTTAGAGTCAGTGACCTCATCATCCCCTCCCTCCCTCCTCATCACTGTCGAAAACCTGGCAGTATGCTCCAGCTGGGGGAACATCACTGCCAGATTGCTGTCCCTCTCGGGTACCCCCTCTCTCTGGGCTCACATCAATGCCTTCCTTTATCTGTGTTCCATCATCAGAGCCTTCAAAACGCTGTGCATCTTCATCAGGAGGACATGGTGGGACTAGGGAAGGATTGTGTGATGCCATTGTGCAGAGGGAAGAGGACGCCTTGGCAGCTGCTTTGCAAGACAAACTAAGCTCAGCCTGGGTGAGAGAGGATGAGGAGGATGAGGACGGCTTGGTCATCCACTCTACTAATTTCTCTGCATGTTGAGGCTCAACACAGCCAGCTCCCGAAAAGCGTTGCCTCTAGATGCAAAGCCTGCTTGCCCTTGTGACACTCTGCCTCTCTTGTCCTTCCAGACATTTTAATGGCCTGCACTGGACACAATCAGTACACACACCTGGTACCTTTAGGCACAAACTGGAGAGGACAAGTGCAGTAAACTCCAAGTGGGTTTATGTGAAATATATACTATCAGAGCCCATCAGTGCAGCCTCATCAGAGCCCATCTGTGACGCCTGATCAGTGCCCTTCAGTATCACCTATCAGTACCCATCAGTGTCACAAATTAGTGCCCATTAGTGCCACCTCATCTATCAGTGCCTATCAGTGCCCATCAGTGCAGCCTTATCAGCACACATCAATGAAGGAGAAAAATCACTTGTTTGCAACACAAAAAACACAAACACAAACTATGAAAATGTTTTCTTTTTTTTCTAAATATTCAGACTTTTTTTTGCTTGTTTAGCAAAAAAATAAAAAACTCAGCAATCATTAAATACCACCAAAAGAAAGCTCTATTTGTGTGATTTTTAATTTTTTTTACAAAAATGTAATATGGGTAAAGTGTTGCATGACCGCTCATTTGTCATTTAGTGTGACAACGCTGAAAGCTGAAAATTAGCCTGGGCAAGATGGGGGTAAAAGTGCCCAATGAGCAAGTGGTTAAATAAGTTATGGTGCTTGAGAACCGCGCTGTAGACGAAAGTCGTCCACAGCACGGCTCTCAAATGCCGGGTGGACGTCCCTGGATGTCCTTTTATGTGCATTCCCCAACGCGCGCCAGGTACCCCGCCAGGTACCCGCGGTCAGCGGTGACAACACAGAGCTCCACGTCCTGTCAGGGAGAGAGGAGACCGATGCTGTGTCCCTTATACATAGGGACACAGCATCGTTCACCTCCCCCAGTCAGTCCCCCCCCCCCCACAGTAAGAATGGGGTAATGTGGTTAACCTATATCATAAGATAATTTTGAAAAATACTGCAGATCTTAATTGTAGAATGCAACTAGAAAAGCAGTCTAAATTTTGTGTGTAAAAACAAAAAAAGGACCACCCCTTAGTATAAGCTGGAGTAGACTTTTTTTTAAAGTTCTCATGTTCTTAAACTGACTCTTGCTTAACCACTTAAGGACCGATTCACGCCGATATACGTCGGCAGAGCGGCATGGCTGGGCATAAGCACGTACAGGTACATTGCCCTTTAAGAGCCCAGCTGTGGGTCGCGCACGCGTCGCTGGCGGCGCGCTCACGACCCGGTCCTGAGCTCCGTGACCACACCCGTGGAACCCGTGGACCCGATCACCGCCGGTGTCCCACGATCGGGTCACAGAGCTGAAGAACGGGGGAGAGGTAAGTGTAAACAAACCTTTCCCTGTTCTTCCTAGTGTGAGTGTCACTGATTGTCTGTTCCCTGTAATAGGGAAAGACGATCAGTGATGTCACACGCCAAGCCACGCCCCAACACAGTAGTAATCACTCAATAGGAAACACTTAACCTCTTCGGAACCCAGCCACAGGTTAACCCCTTCACTGCCAGTGACATTTTCACAGTAATCAGTACATTTTTATAGCACTGATCGATGCAAAAATGACAATTGCCCCAAAATAGTGTCAAAAGTGTCCACCATAATGTCGCAGTCATGATAACAATTGATGATCACCACCATTACTAGTAAAAAAAAAATATTAATAAAAATGCCATAAAACTATCTCCTATTTTGTAGACGCTATAACTTTTGCACAAACCAATCAATAAACGCTTATTGCGATTTTTTTACCAAAAATATGTAGAAAAATAAAGATCGGCCTAAACTGCGGATTTTTTTTATATATATATATATATATATATATATATATATATATATATATATATATATATATTGAATTTTTTTCAAAATTGTCGCTCTATTTTGTTTATAGCGCAAAAGATTAAAACCGCAGAGGTAATCAAATACCACCAAAAGAAAGCTCTATTGGAAATGCAAGATCTGTTCCTGCTGAACATTTTTGTCCCGAAAGGCATTCCCTTTAGCTCATATTCTTCATGAATGGATATATTTCCTGTTCAATCTCAAACCACGTGGGCTTTGCTGCCTGTCTCATTACGCTGAACTCTTTTCAGCTATAGAACATGTAATTGGATCCATAGGTCTGCGTTTTAAATGAAAAAAGGGGTTATATATAAATAGAGGATAATCATCTTAAATTTTTCTGAAGAAGTCTACATTTATGTATGTCATTTGACATAAAGCGTGTAAGAAGCTTAGAGAAATACAATTACAGAGTAAAGGGGAGAAAGCTAATCTCAGTGTGCCATATACCTAAAGATTACTGTGGATTGAATTTTGGAGGTTAGTTAAAGGGTCACTAAAGTCAGGGATTTTTAAAAAAAAAAATAACAAACATGTGATACTTACCTCCACTGTGCAGTTCGTTTTGCACAGAGTGGCCCGGAAACCTGTCTTCTGGTGTCCCTCGGCGGCTGTCTGGGCTCCTCCTCGCAAAAGCTTTCCTTCTTCATGCGAGGGCGCTCGCATGGAGGAAAGCTTTTGCGAGCGCGCTCCCGTGATACAGCGGCGGCCATAGCCGCCGACTGTATCACTCGGCTCCGCCCCCCAGCGCGCCGCGTCATCCACCCTGATTGACAGCAGCGCTAGCCAATGGCTGCACTGCTATCAATCCGCCCAGCCTAGCCAATCAACGGCCAGGCTGGGAACCGAAGAGGACGACGTGGACGCGCCCGGGAGATTCGAACGGTCAGGTAAGTACAACGGGGGCTCGGGGGGGGCCGGTGCTGCTAGATGTTTTTTTACCTTCATGCATAGGATGCATGAAGGTAAAAAAACTTGTACCTTTAGAACCCCTTTAATTCTAAATTAAAATATTATTTTGAAAAAAAAAATGTATCTTTTACCTAACTGTTGCAAATTCTGTTAAATAATATAGTAATAATAAAGAAACCAATTTATAACCATTTCTGGGAAGCTTTTTGTTAAAGAAAACCTAGAACAAGTATGCAAATAAAATGTTCTGACTTCACTGACTGCATGCATGTTACAATGCAGTAACCCAGTAGGTGCTTACGGCTGGGTTCACACTGATAAGGGCCCTTTCACACTAGCGGACGAACGGTCCGCTAATTACAAGTCCGTTAACGGACTTGTAATGGGCCCCTATGGGAGCGGATCCGTTAGTTATGATGCATCCGCTAACGTCCGCAAGATCCGCATCCATTTTTCGGACGGAAGAATGTCCTATTTTTCTTCCGTCCGGTGGAACGGATCGGATGCAAACGGACAGACGGTCCGTTTCCATCCGATTCCCCATAGGGGATAGCGGAGGAGAGACAGGGCGGTCCCTGCATACTGTGCGGGGACCGCCCTGTCCGCCCGACAGCTCAGCGGAGACCCCCCGCTGAGCCACAGACACACAGAGCGGACCGCAAAACGGACCGCTCCGTGTGAAAGGGCCCTAATACACGACAGTGATACCACTTTCATCCTACTTTGCTCTGCGACATCAGTCCTACATTGATCCTACATTGGTCCTACATTGGTCTTACATTGGTCCGACATCCATCCGACTTTCATGAACAGGATACTACTTTGATCCGACTTTGTGAAAGTCTGACTTGTTCTTTGACCAATCAAAACAATCCCAGAGTGAGATAAATTCCTTTTACTGCTGCTGTAATCACATGTCGGATGTCAAAAGTTGGAGGGTTAGGACAAGGATCTTACTTTGATCCAATTTCAGTGATTTTCAATGGGCTGAAGTAGGATCAAATTCGGACCAAAGTAGTGCAGGAACTTGTGTCGGACCTGTTAAGACGGATCTCATAGGGAAACATTGATTTTCATACGTCATGCGACATGAGCTCCCAATGTAGGAGCAGTTGTCGTACCAGTGTGAACCCAGCCTGAGGCTGGGTTCTAACTAGTCCGACAAAAACGCTCCTATATTGGGAGCTCATGTCGCATGACGTGTGAAAATCAATGTTTCCCTATGAGAGCTGGCTTAACTGGTCCTACACAAGTCGGTCCGACTTTGAGGCTGGGTTCACACTACACTACACGAATATTCATCCTACTTTGCTCTGCGACACTTGTCCTACATTGATCCTACATTGATCCTACATTGGTCCTACATCCATCCTACTTTCATGAACAGGATACTACTTTGGTCCTACTTTGTGATAGACTGACTTGTTCTTTGACCAATCAAAACAATCCCAGAGTGAGATAAATTCCTTTTACTGGTGCTGTAATCACATGTCAGATGGCAAAAGTCGGATGGTTAGGACAAGGCTCCTACTTTGGTCCTACTTCAATGATATTCAATGGGCTGAAGTAGGATTGATGTAGGACCAAAGTAGTACAGGGAGTAGTTTCAGGCTGGGTTCACACTTGTCCTACAAACGCTCCGACATTGGGAGCTCATGTCGCATGACGTGTGAAAATCAATGTTTCCCTATGAGATCCGACACAAGTCGGTCCGACTTTGAAAACACTCCCTGTACTACTTTGCTCCGACATTCATCCTACTTCAGCCCATTGAATATCATTGAAGTCGGACCAAAGTAGGAGCCTTGTCCTTATCAGACATCCGACATGTGATTACAGCAGCAGTAAAAGGAATTTATCTCACCCTGGGATTGTTTTGATTGGTCAAAGAACAAGTCAGACTATCACAAAGTCGGTTCAAAGTAGTATCCTGTTCATAAAAGTTGGATGGATGTAGGACCAATGTAGGATCAATGTAGGATCAATGTAGGACAAGTGTCGCAGAGCAAAGTAGGATGAAAGTCGTGTAGTGTAGTGTGAACCCAGCCTCAAAGTCGGACCGACTTGTGTAGGACCAGTTAAGACAGCTCTCATAGGGAAACATTGATTTTCACACGTCATGCGACATGAGCTCCCATTTTTCATCGGACCAAAGTTTTAAAACATGCTTTAAAACCTATCCGATGGAAACCTGTCCGTCAGACAGGTTCGATAATTAGTACACAAAAGCATAGGACCAAAAACCCACGCATGCTCAGAATCAAGTCGACGCATGCTTGGAATCATTGAACTTAATTTTTTCATCACGCCGTTGTGTTCTACGTCACCACGTTCTGGTCTGATCAGATTTTGGTCCGATGGTGTGTACGCACATCAGACCATCAGACAAGTTCAGAGTTGTCTGTTAAAAACGGTCCGTCGAACAAGTCTCATCAGACATGTCTGATCATGTGTACAGGGCCTTACTGTCAACAACTTTTTACAAAAGCCCATTGGGTTCACTGAAATAAAAAAGACCCCAGGATTTAATGTTGGGCTATATACTGTATCTTTAAAAAAAAAGACGCAGATTATAGAATAATATGTATTAGGGAGGAGCCTTCATTCAAAATAAATTATTTATTAATCAGTAGAGTATAGAGAGGTGTCCTGAACCTCTGGTACGGATATAATGGCCAAAATTAAACTGTTTAGTTGTGTTTTCATTGTTTCAAATCTATATAAAAAATGGATCTCAAAACTACTTATATTTCACGCAACATGAAACCAATTTGTCTTTTGGGGACGGGTTACCTCCACAACTTAGTTTATTAGATCAATGAAATTATGGGGAAGCGGACAGGGGAGGGGAAGTAGTTGAAAGGAGGACCAAACCATGATATTCATATGCCAAATACATTTTAATTATGCAAAAGTTTAATTTGTGAAAAACCACCCTCTAAGTACTGTAAAATAGTTAAAAATATTTCAAAGTGACAACGTTGTCACCCTAAAATAGAAGATACACAGAACCTTGCTGCAATAATTTGAAGTAACCACATCAAACATGGAACACATATATTCCTATATATCTAGGCCAAAGTGGTCTTGTAAGTGGGGTATTTAGAGCACAGAGCTCTCTGTGTTCTATGTTTGATGTGGTTACTTCACATTATCGCAGCTAGATCCTGTGGGCCAGATTCACGTACATTGGCGCATATATTGACCGGCGTAGCGCACCTCCTTTACGTTAGACCGGCGCAATGTAGAGGCGCAAGTACCGTATCCTCGTAGTATTTGCGCAGAAATTTGCGCCGGTGTAACGCAATTTCCGAGGCGTAAGGCGGGGTAATTCAAATTGGGAAGGACGTGTCCGTGTTCCATTGAAATGAGCCGTGACCCCATGCAAATGAAGGGCTGGCCGGATTGCGCATGCGCACATGAAGCAGACTATGGTCAGCACCTCTCTGCGCATGCTCACAACTCGGCACGGCGCAATCAGTGAGATTGGAACTAGGCCCGGTCAACTTAGTGAGCTCCGCACAGTGCTTAAATAGACAGAGAGAAGCGCCCTTCCTTTGCAAAAGTACATCCAATTGTTACCCTTCCTACAGCAAGGTGCTTTTGTTCTGTTGTTTGTTCGCGTTAGTTGGTTTGTGACTTGTCTTTGAGATATTTGGTGACTGTTTTGGATAGTGTTTTGGATAGTGTTTTTCAGAGTGTTTTTTGGTGACTGTTTTTGAGACTTTTTTGGTGAGTGATTTTTGGTGATTGTTTTGAAGAGAGTTTGTGAGAACATGACTGAGAGGAAGCGAAAATACAATTTTTCAGTGCGGGAGAAGGCAATTCTTGCCAGGGCCATTACCCTATATGGCCGATTCCTGCACGGCCCGGAGAGTGCCAACATGACCCCGGCCAGGAAGGCTCAGATATTGCAGGACATCGCCGACGAGGTAAACTCGTTGGGGGGGGGAGACCCGGACACGCCAGGGGATCCAAAAGAAGATTAATGATCTCCGGCGTGTGGTCCGTGGGAAGCTGGGCACTGGAGGGGGCCCACCATGCCCTGTTAGGCTGACTGAGGAAGAGCGTGCGGTGGCCCAGACCTTCAACAGGCAGCAAGTGAAGGGGCTGCCTGGCTTTGACTCCATTGAGGAGGCCGTGAGGACAGGTACGTTTTTTTTTTCTATGTAGCATGTGTGGGGGGGGGGGGAATATGTGGCAAGTGTGTGGTTCCTCCAACCTGTGAATGTTTTGTGTCATCCACAGATGTGAAGGAGGGTGCTGAGCCATCTGGCCTGTCCACACCATCCCCGGGACAACAGTCGGAGGAAGACCCCCAGACAAGGCCGGAGTCCTCTGAGGAGGTTGAGGAGGAGGAGTTTGAGTTGGAGGAGGAGGTCATGTCAGGGAATGACTTGTTAATTTTGGAGGAGTCTTCCCCTATGGCTGGCAGCAGCCAGGCCTCCATCAGGGGTAGCCCCTCCCACTCCTCCCCCAACAGGGCTCCCCTCCCCTTCTCCCCGGCCACAAGCCTCATCTGGAGGCAGGAAGGCAACCCACAAGACTAGGGGGGTGGCTGAGGTTCTGCTTTCCAACCTGAGAAGGGATCAGGCCCTTCAGACCCGCCATCTGGGACAGGTCAGCCAGACTTTGGAACGGATGGAGGAGAGCCTGTCCTCCATAAAGGATACAGTTGGGGACATGGCCTGCAACTCCCTGGCTCTGATCAATTGACAAAATGAACAGCAGGCTACCACAGCAGGCATTGGTCAGGATGTGCGGGCCCTCACCCAGGCTATCCAGGCCAATACGGAAACAATCAATGCTGGCCTGACTCGCATTGCTGTGGCCTTGGAGGGCAGGCCGCCAGGTGAGCAGAGACCAGGGGATGCTCCTCCTTCCCTGGATTACCCCCCCATGAGTCTCCCCTGAGGAGCCGGGGCCGTGGCCGTGGCCGCCCCAGGCGTGGGTCACGCCAGCGGCGGTAGTTTTTTTTTCTTTTCTGTTTTTTTCTTTTTTTTTGCTGAGCATTTTTTTTGGTTTGTGAATTATTTTTGAATGTGGGGGTGACATTCCTGCCAGGTCCGTGTGAATGGTGTATGAATGTACAGTGACAATTGGAGCCGTGGCATGGCGTTGCTGCTCACAAGTCCTGCATGGTGGGCTTGTGCTAATCCAATGTGATGAGGATGTGGTGTGTGTGATCTAGGGACTACAGTGGTGTGCATGCATGCATTCTTATTGAGCCATAATTAATGTGTGTGTTTAACGTGCAAAGATGCCTAATGTGGGCTGTCTCCTGGCTGCTCTTCCCTCAGAAGACGGGGTAGCCTCGGTTAAGGGGGGATTGTCTGGTTCCGGGGTCAAGTCATCACGTATGTCAATCTCCAGGCCCTTTCTCACTGCGAAGTTGTGCAGCAAGCAACATGCACCGATGATCTGGCATACAAAGTTTGGGGAATACAACAGGATACCCCCAGACTTATCCAGGCATCGGAAACGTGACTTCAGGAGGCCAAAGGTGCGCTCCACGACTGCATGGGTTTTGGCGTGTGCTTCATTGTATCTTTCCTCTCCTGGGGTTTGGGGGTTCCGGATAGGAGTCATGAGATGGGGTCCCAGTGCATATGCAGAGTCACCTGGAAGGGAAAAGACAGGAGGATGTTAGTCATGCCCAGAGGCGATTTAGTTTGCATTCATTCATTCATGTGCTCCTTGTGATTTCTGCATCATGGGGGGGACAGTCATGCCTGACACCCATGTCACTCACCAACCGGCCAGCTGTCCCCATACATGTTCTGTTCGAATTCCATTGGGATGAGGCTATGATTGTATATGTAGCTGTCATGGCTGGATCCGGGGTGTTTGGCACGGACGTGCCATATGAGGCATTTGGCATCGACTATCACCTGTACCTTGATGGAATGCCAATGCTTCCGATTGCGGTATATGTGCTTTGTCTCACGGGGGGGGGGCTGGAGTGCCACATGTGTGCAATCAATGGCCCCCACGGTGCGTGGGAATCTGGCAATTCTGTAGAAATCTGTCATTGACTTCTGCCGCAGGTCCTCCTGGGTGGGTTTGATGATTTGGTTGGCCATGCGTCTAAGAATTGCAGGGATAACCTGGTGCACACATCTGCTCATGGAGGATTGTGACATCCCAGCCACCACTCCACTTGTTCTTTGAAAAGAGCCACTGGCAAGGAAATGGAGTGTTGCCAGTACCTTAACCAGTGGCTGCACTGCATGTGAGTGGTGTGTTGGGCTGGTGATGTCCTCCTGCAGGGTTGTGGTTAATTCCATGATGGCAGCAGGGGTGAATCTGAAGATTCCTCAGAATCACTCATGCCAAAGAGGTCTATGCGTGTGTGCGGGATATCCTCTCCCGTGCCCTCCTCCGTGCCCTCCTCCTTCTCTGCTCATCTAAAGTCAGTAGTATAGCTATGAGCAAGGATGCCCCTGGCATGTTGGCATACAGATTGTTGTCTTGCAAGTGTGGCTGCTCAGCTCGTCCCTAACGGTTAGTGTTGCTCACGAATATTCGCATTGCGAATATTCGTTACGAATATTGCATATTCGCGAATAAATCGAATATCGCGGTGAATATTCGCTATTGGGAATATTCGTATTTTTTCAAATTTATTTTTAAAACAGATCACATCCTAGTGATGTCCATTGACGTCTAAAAGCATTGCTGGTATGATTAGAGACCCTGGGCCGAGTAGCTGAGGCGATCCTTTTATGTTGCCGAATATTCGCAATGCGAATATTCGTATTACGAATATTCGCGAATACTTTCTCTGCCCTTCTGTGTTTTGTGTATAAAAAAAAAATTAGCTTTAGTTTAGTCATATAAGTTTGTGTAAGTAGAGTTAGTGTTTAGTGCATATTAGTTTAGTAATCCAAGAAATGATCTCCGTTTTCGCGTGTTGACGAGAATTTCGCAATCAATTTCGCATTCGCATTGGCGAAATTTCGCATTCGCATTAGCGAAATTTTGCATTCGCATTAGCGAAATTTCGCAAATTTTTTTTTTTTTTGATAAAATATCACGAATATTCGATATTAACGAATATTTCGCGAATATTCTTCTCTATATTCGTGAAATATCGCAAAATCGAATATGGCGTATTCCGCTCATCACTACTAACGGTGTTGCTTTAGCTGACATGTAGATGGATTGTCTATTTTTAAACCTGCTTTTATATGGACTAATTTTAGACAGGACGTGCAGCTGATGCGCACAGCGTGTAGCCTGCGCCACACACATTTACTTTTGTGGATCGCTGTATCTCCCTCATTTGCATATTTGCCTAGCAAATCAATGGTGTGTCTAGCGCATTTTTTGCGCGCACGATGCGCCGGTCTATCGAAATTACGTTGGTCGAAAATGTCTAGATTTCTGGCGTATATCGTTTTGGGGATACGGCGCATAGATACGCAGGCGCATATTTACAATTACGCAGGCGCATCTCCTGAAACGCCAGCTTAAGTGCTTTGTGAATCTGGCCCTGTGTGTCTACTATTTTAGGGTGACAATATTGTTCTTTGAAATATTTGTAACTATTTTACGGTACTTAGAGGGTGGTGTGAAGAAAATAGACTTTATTCTGTATTTTCTCATAGGTCCGGTTTGTTTTTAAGAACCCCTGGACCGATCTGGGTGAAATTTGGATATGTTGGTCCCCGAGATCGGGGCTATCAGGGGATATGTAATTGTAGGGATACCTTGTGTGGAAAGGGGTGTTCCAACTTTTGGGAAAATTGTGTGCTCTCTGCCTGGAGATAATTGATTTATTCCTTAACTGATCTCAATCTCCCAGGCAGGTGAGATATTGAGAGGGCAGGTGTACTATAAAAGCTTGCTGTGGTGATGTCGTCTGCTACTGTCATGTAAATGAACCTTAGTCTGGCTCTCAAGAACCTTTCATTGTGTGATGCTAATTGACACTGTATTGTGTGAATTTCTATTGATGGTAAATGTGTATTGTATAGTAGGTGAGAAGAGTTTATCTCGGAGTCACCTTGTCTGGGTAAATGATTAGTAATTAGCTCATGTAGATTATCTCGGAGACATGCTGTCTGTCGACTAAAAGGTGTGTATTGAGGGGGGCTTGTTAGTAAATCATTGTATGCTGTTGTGGGTGGAGTGTGTCATTGTCCATTTGATTACTGCAAGTATTCTTTTTGGTGTATATAAGAGCCTGCCTTCTCAATAAAGATGTTCTATGCCTGGTAAACCCTTCATTAAGTTTTAGCTCATGTTTGGGGGAATATTCTAACCATTGGGAAGAATCATCCTGGAAACTGCATTCATCTCCACTATCCCTCTACCTCCTATGGTAGCGATAATCACTTAGGCTTGGCGATTTAGGGATGGAAAGAATGCCGCAGTACCATAACCACTGCAGGTCTTAACAGGCAGTTTTTCACAAATTAAACATTATTTGGCATATAAATTCCATGGTTTGTGTCCTCATTGTCCCTGAACTGATTTCTTAGGAAATTTTTCATTGCCATCCAGCGCACTGTGCATAAGAACATATGGAGAACCCAATTAGGTTAGAAACTATGGTAACACAACTGAAAAGCCAAGCTCTGATTATTACAGCCAAGTCAGGGGTAAATGACGTTCAACAGCCCAAAGCATAAATCCTAAACAGTAACAAAAAATGTCAGGAGACATATTTTTTAGATCAACAATTTGACTGTTCTTTACCTCCTTTTCCCTCCTCAATTGTTTACCTGTCACCCATATTTTTTAGATCAACAATTTGACATTTTTTTTTACCTCCCATTTCACTCCTCAATTGTTTCCCTTTCATCCATGTTCTGAAAGGCTTTCTTAAATGACACTCACATTTTCTATAATGAATTCAGTTACGATACCTTCTGTAAGATGCAAGTGGTCAAACATTCTATATGAAAGCAGACATGACTTGGATATATAAGTTGTACAATTTTGAATAGAGTAGATCTTACAAATATGTTGTCTTTTTGTCATGCTCCCCCGCACACCTTCAAAACAATCACTCAAAATCGTATCTTTCAGGTACTCCTTCCAGGATGAAGAAGACATGTTTATGGTGGTGGACCTGCTGTTGGGGGGAGATCTGCGTTATCACTTGCAGCAGAATGTTCATTTTAGTGAAGAGGCTGTTAAACTTTATATCTGTGAACTTTCACTGGCTCTGGATTATTTACAAAGACATCACATCATTCACAGGTAATGTAATGATCATGATATATATATATATATATATATATATATATATATATATATATATATATATATATATATATGCATTTTCTTTTTGGAACCTTTATTCTGGTAGATGTAATAAAGTATTAGGGACTAACTGGCTTCCCAAGCATGAGCAATATATTGGGATAATTTGCTAAAGGCAAATGGGCTGTTCATTTTGCTAGGGGAAGTTGCACCTTGAAAGGGGATTATTCCCAGAGCTTAGTGAATGAGATGAAGCTCTGCAGACTTCCTTTATCCAATCATGTGCAAGGAAAACATTTTGTTTTACTATCTTTGCACGTAAAAATATATTTTTCGCTAATCTAGATTTCACAAAATTCACAAAGCCCTTAAAGTGTATAGCCTTTAGTAAATTAACCATATTTTGTTGTAAAGCATATTGTTGAGCTGCAGTTGTGCATGCTGGGGATGGATTTCCTTGCCAACTCTTTTTAGGTGTACACCACAAAAGCACTAGAAGTTAAATTTGGGGCCCAGATTGTGTTTAAGTGCAGGGGTGGCATAGCAAATCAAACAAAACCAAAGAAAATTCCCAGCTGAACTTACCGACCATCCTGCAAGCAACTGAATTATCCTGTCTAATGCCCTGTACACACGATCGGTTCATCCGATGAAAACGGACCGATGTATTTTTTTATCATATATCCGATGAAGCTGACTTTCATCAGTCTTGCCTACACACCATCAGTTAAAAATCCGTTCGTGTCAGAACGCGGTGACGCAAAACACAACGCCGTGCAGAGAAAAATGAAGTTCAATGCTTCCGAGCATGCATCGACTTGATTCTGAGCATGCGTGGATTTTTGACCGATGGATTTCCCCACAGACGATCATTTTTTTCTATAGTTTTTTTAACCATCAGAAAGTTTTAAAACAGGTTCTAAGTTTTTTCACCGATGGGAAAAAAATGATGGGGCCCACACACGATCAGTTCGTCCGATGAAAAAACAGGGGTTTAGTTTGCACACATTTGCAAATACATGCATAAGCTGCAGAGCCACTTCACTGCACCACTATTTTTAACACTTACTGTTAGGATAATTTGGTTGGTTGCACACTGGCCGGTAAGATGAGCTGGGAATTTTCTTTGCTTTTGTATCATATGTGTCGTCCTTGCATGTGCTCCCTGCTGTAAAGGCCATTTATAGGATGTGACAATCTAAGCTAGATAAAACAATCATCATCTACAGCAGTGGTTCTCAACCTAGGGCCTAATGAATTCTTCCTAAACCTTCCATGTACCAACCAGGGCCGGCTTAACCATTAAGCAAAATAAGCACATGTTTATGGCACCAAAGTGTCCCCCCCCCAGATGGGGCTGGGGGACTGAAGGTCTCTTCATATGTCTGAGCGTCACTGTGGGGGATGAGAGATCTGTAGCTCATGTGGTTTTATTGAATTTTCATTTGTATTTTTTATTATGTCAATTAAATAATAAGATCAACAGAATTTTTTATGACATACAGTGCATTGACTTGGAATTGTTGCAGGCTTATGACCGTGTGTTGGCTGTATCCCACAATGGTCATAATTTAGGTTGTGATCTAGTTCCTCCCTTTTCAAGTAATGACTCATAACACATTTACAGTCGAAGAAGGGTAGTAACGAGACACGACCAAGCACATTGTATTAAAACTTAATATACTCTGGTGTATAGATAAGCATTTTTAAACTGTGGCTTAAGCACAGAAATAGTACCAGTTTTTTCTAGACAACTCTTTCTTTTTCTGTCCTGGCATAAATGGATTAACAGGGAAAGTAACACAGTGGGGCTGACAGAATTATTCATTCACTAGTATCAAGGGGGTGTGGCTGAGAATGTCAAATCCTGGTTCATTTGGTAACATGCAGTCTCTGAACAGAGGTCATAATGTTTGCCTATTTGGTATTGATGATGTCATCTGTGGCAGTGAATTCTCTTTTTGAAATAATGCCAGAAAATAGCCAGAGTCATAGATCACTTGAACGACCAAGCAGACCAGATAAAGCTATTTTGGCAGCAGTGTAAAGTCAGTTATGGCAGTGAATTCTCTGTTAGGTTGCGTACACACAATCAAATTTATCTGCTGAAACTGGTCCGACGGACCGTTTCAGCAGACATCTCCGATCGTGTGTACGGGCTAGCAGACATGTTTTCCCAGCGGACAAATTTCAAAGTATGCTTTGAAATTTGTCCGCCGGAGACATGTCCGTCGGATATATCCGCTAGTTAGTACACTAACCAGCAGACAGAAATCTCCGCGCATGCATCGAATGGATTCGACGCATGCGTGGAAGTATTTTACTTCCTGGAGTGGTGACGTGGCGGCATCAACGTCACCACCACGTCACCGCGTCCTCAGCCCGAGGGGATTTTCGTCCGATGGTGTGTACACGCCATCGGACCAAAATCCCATGAGACGTGTCCGCTGGAAACGGTCCGTCGGACATGTTTGAGCGGACATGTCTCATCATGTGTACGTGGCCTTAGATAAGTAAATTAGTCATGACAGACAAAACGTACTATAATCATGGCTGACAAGACAGTGGTGGAGTGATTCTCATCACCCAGTGGCGGTTGGTGCTCAAATTTTTTTGGGGGGCGCAAACAAACTGAAAAAAAATAAACAATTGCAGTCACTGTGCCCATTAAACACAGCTACTGTGCCAAACACAGCTATTGTGCCATCAAACGCAGCCACTGTACCAATAGATTGCCGCCACTGTGCCATCAAACGCAGCCACTGTACCCATCAATTGCTGACACTGTGCCATCAATTGCCGCCAGTGTGCCCCATCAATCACCGATACTGTGCCCCATCAAATGCTGTAAGTGTGCCCATCAATTGCTTCTACTGTTCCCTATAAGATGCTGCCAGTGTGCCCATCAATTGCCACTACTGTGCCCCATCAGATGCTTCCAGTGTGCCCATCAATTGCCGCTACTGTGCCCCATCAGATGCTGTCCGGCACTTACTGTCACGTAACACCAAGCCAGTAAACTAAGGAGTAGAACTTCTGTATGACTGTAGAGGTTTCTCAGGTATAACCACTAGTTCACTCTCAGATTCACAGAAAGTTAGGGTTAATTCATCACAACCTCTGAAGTAACATATGAGACAAACAAGACGCTAGCTTATTATGGCATAAGCGTAGCTCAGTATTAGTAAGTTAGGTAACATGTAAAGTTAATGGGGTTAATAAGCAAAAGAGAATCCAAGGAAAGATTGGAGAGCTTTCCTTGAATACGGAACTGGCCAGGAAATAATAGAATCCACTTTGGAATGATCCATCTGTATACCCTGAGGGGTGATTTGGTAGCCTAGGAAGCTGATACTGGTTTGACTGAAGAGACATTTCTCCAACTTTGCATACAAGGAATGTGTTCTGAGCCTGGCTAAAACCCAACGGACATGTTTGACGTGAAGCTCAAGGGAATCTGAGTAAATTAAAATATCATCCAGATATATGACTACGCAGATGTCAAGCAAATCTCTGAATATATCATTTATGAACCACTGGAAGGTGGCCGGTGCATTACACAGGCCAAATGGCATCACAGTGTATTCATATAAGCCATATCTGGTCTTAAAGGCAGTCTTCCACTCATCTCCAGGACGAATCCTAATCAGATTGTATGCACCCCTGAGATCTAATTTTGTAAAAATCTTTGAGGATTGGAGGCGCTCTATGAGTTCTGGGATGAGTGGTAAAGGATAGCGATTTTTTACAGTAATACTATTTAAGGATCGGTAATCAATGATGGGCCGGAGAGAACCATCCTTATTTTTGACGAAAAACATAGCGGAACTGGCGGGGGAAGTGGAATGTCTAATGAAACCTTTTTTTAGATTCTCATCTATGTACTCCTTTAGGTGTCCTAGTTCAGGTTGTGATAGTGGATATATGTGAGCGGTAGGGATAGGACCATTCGGAATCAAATCAATCGGACAGTCATAAATCCTGTGAGGGGGAAATCTCTCTGCATTGGTCTTACTGAAGACATCACTGAAGTCATTGAGATAATTCGGGAGAACATTGGCATGTTGCTGGAGGGTAAACACTGGGTAGGTGGTATAGCAATTTTGCTTACAGTATGAGGATGCCAATCTAAGGGATAAGTTAGGCCATATGAAAGTTAGTTGATGTAGTAACAGCCATGGCAGACCAAGAACAATTGGGAATAGAGGAGATGGAATTATATCGAAAACCATAGTTTCCACGTGGTGATTATCACAAGTCACCAGAATAGGGATGGTTTGGGATAAGACAGGACCGGAAGTGGAGGTAGAACCGTCATGAAGGTGACAGAGAGTGGTGTTGATTTGAGTACAGAGGGAATTTTATTGGACTTTACGATCTCTAAATCAATGAAATTTCCACAGGCTCCGGTATCAACCATGGCATCAATGGTTGTAGTATTATGTTCCCACTGTAAAACAAGAGTAATAAATGTAAATTTGTTAGAGGTGGTGTGAGGGGGGTTGGTCTTACAAATATTAGAGATTGTACCTTCAGTATTCTTCTTGAGCAGAAGACAAGTGGATACTATGTGATCTGGGGATGAACAATAGAGACAGAGGTTATGTGCTCTGCGACGTTGCTTCTCTGTGGGTGATAGAGGGCCTTTAACAGTTCCAAGTTCCATAGGAACAGCCTTAGGTGGAGTATTATACCTCTTGGGGGGTGAGACAGGAAAGGAGCAAGCACGTTCAGCCTTTCTTTCTCTTATACGTCGATCAATAGTAAGGGATAATTGCATTAGATCTTCTAAAGAAGGGGGAAGCTCAATGCGAGCGATCTCATCCTTCATGGCCTCAGAAAGGCCAATGCGGAATTGATTACGTAGAGCAATGTCAGTCCATTGTGTGTCCCTGCTCCAACACTTGAATTCTGATATGTATTCCTCGACGGGTCTCTTCTCTTGCTTGAGCTGTCTAATAGTTTTTTCGGCAGTGAGTTGTTTATTTGGGTCCTCGTATAAGAGAGACATCTCATCTAAAAAACTATTAAATGATCCTAGAAGGTCAGCATGCTCTTTAACATAAGCGTCAGCCCAAACCCTGGACTCTCCCTTGAGGTAAGAAACTAAAGTAAGAATCTTAATCCTGTCTGAGTAGTAGGTACGGGGGCGTAATTCATACATGAGACGGCAGGAGCTGACGAACTGACGGTAAAGTTTTCGGTCACCTGAAAAAGGTTCTGGGGGCAAACCTCAGGTTCAGACTTATCACGGTGTTGGGCGTGAGCTTGATTACGTATCACTTCATTTTCTAGACGAAGTTCATTCATAGAGGTTGTGAGGGTCTCTACTCTCTGTGATAAAGCAACTAAGTGATTAGCGAAATCCCCTGGATCCATCCGAAAAACTTATATAAAAAATTCTCCTATTTTTTTTTTGTAATGGTTCTGTTATTATGTCACGTCACACCAAGCCTGTAAACTAAGGAGTAGAACTTCTGTATGACTGTAGAGGTTTCTCAGGTATAACCACTAGTTCACTCTCAGATTCACAGAAAGTTAGGGTTAATTCATCACAACCTCTAAAGTAACATATGAGACAAACAAGACGCTAGCTTATTATGGCATAAGCGTAGCTCAGTATTAGTAAGTTAGGTAACATGTAAAGCAGGAAGCTAGCAGCTATGCATAAGACCTTGTAATTGGAGGAGTTAATGGGGTTAATAAGCAAAAGAACAAATGGTTAATGTTAGTTCACATCAACCAAGAAGGTAAAGCAAAGTGTCCCAATCTAAATATGGAGCAATGAACTGCAATGTTATGAGCTAATTGTGGTGAAGCTTGACATAGAAATAAGTAGTCTTCCAGGCACAAATACTTGCGGTTCAGCAGGCTTCAGGAGTGTGTCCAGTGAAAGGAGATAATGCTGTTCCATGCAGGTGAGTTGGTCCTGGGGTTGAGGGGTCAATGCAGAGCAGAGTAGGAGACCAAGATTAGTTGCCGACTCTGGGCTGTCAGTTAACCCGGGTAAGGTGCTGCAGACGGTATTGTGCTTCAGTGGGTCCTTCTGGCTGCGAGGTGTGCTGTTACATGACGGCGGGTGTCTAACAAAATAACAGAACAACACCCTGCCGTCATTTCTAGCTGTTTAAATACCCGCAATTCGTGGGGAAGTGAAAGGTGTACTCTCGGCGCACTTCCGCGTTCCATGCTGGAACGCAAGGTCCGCGCACCGGAAGTGACGCAGAGAAGTGGATTTACAGAGCGCAGCTGTCTGGTATAGCAGCCGCTGCGCTACAGAATCGAATCTCAGGGAATTTTATTACACTTACCTGTCTTGCAGCGGGTCAGCGGCGGTCTCCTGCGCGTCCTTCATGTCTTCTTCCGTCCTCTCTCAGGCGTCTTCCTCCTCTTCTCGAGTCCCTGGCTGGAGCTCCTGGCCCCTCCATTCTGTTCAGTGCCCCCACAGCAAGGAGCTTGCTATGGGGGCACCTGACCCAAGCCGCAGCCCCATGTATCTATTCAGACACGGATCTGCGCCTAGGCCACACCCTTTTTCTCTTCATTGACTAACTGAGTTTAATTGACAGCAGTGGGAGCCAATCAGCAGGGAGAGTCCTGGACGAATGAGGCTTTTTGTGGACATCGCTGGATCGAGAGGGGGCTCAGGTAAGTATTAGAGGGGCTGAGGGAGGTTGCTGCACACAGAAAACTTTTTCCTGTCCCTGCTTATTCATTGTTAGATGGAGTTTGGCTTCAAATTGTAAGTGTTCAAATCTGCTAGTACATCTAACACTCCCCCCCCCATGTTATCATTACTGCTGTCCAAAGGTCCAAAGTTGCCCTCCTGCGCTCGTTCATGCAGAGCAGAGGCATTCTAATACAAGAGGTGTGTTACTGGCCAGATCACCAGGTAAAAACCGAAGGGGGAGCCTAAAAAAAGAAAACTAATGTGGTCACCACATCTAATGATTGGTAAGCTGAAATATATTTCATTTTTGGTTTTGGGTTTAATACCCCTTTAAGTGAAATCCACCTCCTATTTGTAATAAAAGCGTGTATGGCAATAACTAGCAATCAGTATAAGGATTGCAGATGGAGCCCTCCTGTTCTTAAATCACAGAAAATATTCCTGATTAATAATTTTTGCCTGGTTTCACATGTTTTTTTTTACTATTAGAGCAGAGATAAGCCTTACACAGAACGGTTGCCTACAGGTGTTCTTATAATGTGAAGGAGGTTAAACACAACAGGATATCTTTGATGGCTAGAGAGTACACAAAATCTCCCGCAAATTCACAATTTTACAGTGTTTTTCTTTGTTTGCATTTGGAAACTTGACAGATTTAACCTTGAGGTTTCTAATTCTATCTTGTGGAAGTTATGTGATTTTTTTTTTGCACTTGTGCTGAAATAAACCATTTACCAGTAGCAGCACAAGGTTATTCTGATGGTCTTAAACTGCTCGGAGAGCTGGAAAAAAACAATCACAGGCAGAAAGATAAGGGCTTAACACAGGGTCGCAGTTTTTAGTTGCCTCAAGATTGTTTCAGATATACTTGTGTAATTTACACACTGAACATTGCCTGACCAGTTCTATAACGCAAATCAAGCCTTGTCCCATAAACACAAACAGAGTAGAACAAGCAGGTGACGGAGTTACCTAGAGCAAAACTCAAAGCTGTAGAGCTCTTGTAGAGCTCTACAAGAAACAGACCGAGGAATTTAATAAAGGCTTAAAGTGGTATATCCTGTTGTGTCATTTACCCCGTTCAAAAAAAAATGGTTGATCCTGCCAGTTCCTGTGTCCCCCTGTCTCTGCTGACCATGGTAATCATGGCTGCTGAGCCCTGACACCGTGGTCAGTTTACATGCCTCCAGCACCTGCTGGTCTCCTCTCTCCCCCCTCCCTCCCTGCCTGTCAGCTCGGGAGTGTGTAATATTCCCATTCAGAAATCCTGTAATCCGCTGTCACAGGATTATATAATGTCCAGTGTGTGTATTGTGTGTATTTGTGTAAAATTCCTTAATTACAGCGCAGCTGTGTGCTCACGTGACCCCCTGCTGCTCTCCTCCTCTCCTCCCAGCTGATGTCAACAGTTAATCTTGTCCCCTCCCTCTGCAGTGCCTGGAGCGTGGATGAAGAGCTCCAGCGGGTCACGTGAGCGGCCAGTGGCGCTGTAATTAAGATACGTTTTAGCAATGATTTTACACAAAGACACACAATCAACATTATATAATCATGTAACACAGTGCATTACAGGATTTAATATAATGACTTTACAAACCACTTTAAAGTGATTATAAAGGTAATTAAAAAATAAAATAACAAACATGTTATACTTATCTGCACTGTGAAATAGTATTGCACAATGCAACCCCAAACCTTCTTTTCTAGGGTCCCCCACCAGTACTCTAGGCTCCTTCTCTTCTCTGAGTGCCTCTATAGCATGCCACTTGCTATGGGGGCACTCGTGCGTGCTTGATCTGAAGCCAGGCTGTGTGTGTCTACAGACGCACACGCAGCATGGCTTGGCTTCTCCCCCCACTCCTTTCTTACTGGAGCCAATGGCTGCCACTGCCCTCAGTAAAGCTCATTATCTCTTGGCACCACCAGGCCGCCATATGATGTCCTTGAATTGTGGGGGTATATCTGAATGATGCCTGTAGATACAGGCATTATTCAGATATCAGCATTTTCAGCCGGCGATTCCCTACACTATAAAAAGGATCATAGTGGCTGTTCCGCCGCTTGATCGTTCTTACAGGAGGCATCCCCCCTCCTGTCGCCCTCCGATGCTTCTCCCGCTGCAATCGGTAAGAATGGACCTGCCAGCCCCGGATGTTGACGATAGAGAGTCTCTATGATCGTTGGAGGCTGGGCACGATGTTGGGAACGATGTTATGACGTCACGCCCAGCCTCTACATTAAAAAAAATGACGCCGCCTTGTCTGGGAAGCTGAGATCGTTTTTTTTGTTTGTTTTTTTTCATTTCAGGCTTCCCAGCCTAGAGGTGAGATGTGGGGTCTTATTGACCCCATATCTCACTGAAAAGTGGACCTGTCATTACACTTTTGTTTTTAAGTGTCAAAGAAAAAAAAAGAAAGTGTAATTTACAATATTTTTTTTTAAAGTGCCCCTGTCCCTGTGTGCTTGCACACAGAAGCGAGCACATACTTAAGTCCGGCTCACATATGAAAACTGTGTTCAAGCCACACATCTGGGGTGTCACCACGAACGTTAGAGCGAGAGCAATAATTCTAGCCTTAGACCTCCTCTGTAACTCAAAACATGTAACCAGTAAAAAAAATAAAAAATAAAGTGTCGCCTATGGGGATTTTTAAGTACCAAAGTTTGGCGCCATTCCACGAGCGTGTGCAATTTTGAAGTGTGACATGTTAGGTATCTATTTACTTGCCGTAACTTCTTCTTTCACATTATGCAAAAAAATTGGGCTAACTTTACTGTTACTTTACTACTAAAATGCAGGCATCCATATTTTTTACTGTACGCCTAGTCCTAGGCTTGCAGCTTGGTGGCACTGATGATAACTTGTGATTTGGGCCCCTGTCCTGTACATCTCCTATCCCTTCTCTTTGCAAGCTTTCCATAAATTACCAATTGTATGCTCTTTACATTCACCTCCACACATCCCAAGTATACATGTTTTACGAGAACGGATTTTGTTTTCGGAAAATTTGAGAACAAACTCAGAAATTCCGACAACAAATGTTCGATGGGGCCTATACACGGTCGAAATTTCCATCCAAAGCCCCCATCGAAGATTTGTTGTCGGAAATTCTGAGCATGTTTACACGGCATTAGGCTGCTTTCAAACTGGGGCGTCGGTGGCGTCGGTTTTTGGCCGATAGCAGGGCGCTTTTAAGCCCCGCTAGCGGACAAAAGAGGGTTAAAATTGCCCGCAGCCACTCTTTGCCGGCGGTTTGACAGTGCTGCCCAGGAGCAGTGTATAGACTGCTCTTTCACCACTCCAAAGATGCTACTTGCAGGAGTATTTTAACGTCATGCCAGTACATCCCCCCAGTGTAAAAGCACTCGGGCTTTCAAACTGAGACTGCAGGGGAGCCGTTTTTCAGGCACTTTACAGGTGCTATTTTTAACCCAATAGCGCCTGAAAAATGTCTCAGTGAAATAGGGGTCTAAATACAAAAAAAAATGTACATTTGCCTATGTAGCTCCATTTGCAAAATAAAAAGTGTTTACTTTGGTGAAATGTTGGCAATAAATACATTTTGCCAAAATCACTTCATTCATCTGTAAAAGTGTAACTAAAGTCAAAACTTGTTTTTAGTTTTGGATAAAGTACAATAGCATTAGAACACCTGTACGTTTTTTTTATCGCTGTCTGTGCCAGTGTTAGGGAGAGTCATGCACTCTATTTGGTCTGTTTACCATTGTCAGCGAAAGTGAAAAAAATCCCAAAGTTTGGGTTGACATAAGAACAGTAAAAGAGGGGAAATCCTCCAGTGGGAATGGGAGTTTTGGTGATACCACAGGATTGCCACACTTTGGAGGGATTTAATTTTTTTTTTGTCTTGGCTATGGGACAGGAAGTAAAAGGGAAATCTTCCTGATTTGACACATATGGCAAAAAAAATAAAAACTAACAGAGGTTATAATCCTCCCCTATTCTATCTGGAAAAAAAAAACTTTGGTTACACTTTGTACTGAATACAGAGCCTGACAAGGCCATTGGCTTCAAATCAGATAATGCTTTAGCTACACCAGTTCCTATTTAATAGTAATGGGAATTGTGTCCCTAAAGCCTCGTACACATGATTGGCCGTTAACTTGTTCTGCATACAGACGACACTACATTTCAGCCAACATTAACCAAATCACATGTTTTTTCAGCTCTTTACTGCCACCTTTTGGGCAACTTCTGCTATTGTTGTCGGATGTTTAGCATTGGTTCCGACCATGTGTGTTTGTACTTTGGATTTTAGTTGGACTGACTTGTGTACACACGATCGGATAAACAGACGTAACAGATTTATTGCCAGGCAGTTGGTGAGCATGAACAGCCAAGATTTGTTGTTGTTAATTCAGCCGACAATTGTCTGATGGAGCATACACACGGTCTTATTATCCGACACAACGTGTCCATGACAAAATTATGGCCATAAAATTGGATCGCGTGTACAGGCCTTTATAGTCTACAGGAGTCAGGTCTGCTAGAAAGCTGGCCTTTACATAAATGCTCCAGTATCACCGGTGGTATGCAGTAATAAAGGGAATTAAATGTAATGCCTTGTACACACGAGTGGAATTTCCAACGGAAAAAGGCAGATGGAAGCTTTATATCGGATATTCCATCCATGTGTACAGACTTTTCCGATGAAATTAAATAGAGAACATGTCTCAATTTTTCCAATGAAAAAAAATTCTTTTGCAATTTCTGTTCGTCTGGATGCAATTCCGACAGACTAAAAACCACGCATGCTCAGAATCAAGTTGACGCATGCTCGGAAGCATTGAACTTTTTTTTTCTCGGCTCGTCATAGTGTTGTACGTCACTGCATTCTTGACGATCGGAATTTGGTGTGACTGTGTGTATGTGTAGCGGCCAGCTACTTTTTAGCTGGCGCTGCTTTCAATTTACAGGGTGGTCTGAGTGTGTGGCCCTCATGGCTGGGGGTGCGTGTTCAAGTGTTCCTGACTCTGGGTACTAACCAGTGGACATATCCGACGGATATGTCTCCGGCGGACAAATTTTAAAGCATGCTTTAAAATTTGTCCACCGGTCAGACATGTCCGCTAGCCCATACACACGAACGGATTTGTCCGCTGAACTGGACCGTCGGACCAGTTTCAGCGGACAAATTCGATCGTGTGTACGCGGCCTAAAGTGTGGACATTGAAGTTTTTATCAACTCTAATTTGATACCCTAGACGGCGAAGAAATAGAGGTAACAAAAATAATCCAGCAGTTCCTTCGGGGGTAGTTCTACATATGCAAGACAGCTTGAGCGGAATTCCATCGGAAAAACCGTCAGGGGAAATCAGTCGTGTGTACAGGGCATAAGTCATTCTATGCCACTCTGCAAACAACCATTCAGATATTCCCAAGTTCCATGTTATTGACCTAAAGATTTTTGAGCCAGTTCCAGTATTCACAGCAGGAAGAACTAATACTATAACTGTAGGACGCTGAGCAGTGAAATAAATAACCTTGACACCACTTGAATGGGGTCTCTCATTTTCAGCTGAAAAATGTATAGACATTGTCAGGTTATTCACAGGATGAGCACTGTTAGGAATCGAGTACAGTCTGCAGATTGCCTATGTGAGAGAATAAGGTGATTATGAAAAATGATTCTTCAAAAATAAAGATAAAAATACTCCAGCTGAGTAACCAGAATATCCCAGAGAGCTTATCTTAGCCTCTTTATATACGTTTCTGCTGGTATGAGGTCTCCTGTGGAGCAAGTCCTCATGATCATTCATTACTTATCTTGCATTACAATATTAAACAAAGAGGAAAAATGCAGTGTGGTGTGGAATTTGTAGCCTTCAATTAAAGGGATTTTGTCACTGAGTTGAAAAGAATGTAGTAAAGCATCACCTGCAAAAGAAGAGGGTTTATACTCATTAGTCCTGCCGCCTGTTCCTCTGACCTATGGTCTCTTGAAGCACAATGGCTTCTTTATGCCAACACATTTCCAGATATGCTGCATGACTGATCCCCTGCTGCCCACCGTGGCTTCTTCTGCCAGCACCTAAACCACTACAGGACACAATACTGATGTAGGGGTCAGTGAAAAGAACCCCAGAGTTGTGGGGGATGCAAGCATCAGGAAGTTTTAAACATAAAGATTCTTAAAGGAGAAATACAGCTTTGCACTCCTGTGACCCGTTTTCAGCTTTCCCGCTCCCACCCCCTCCATAGCCCAGTGCTATAGTGAGCGCATTGAGGGGGGTAGAGCAAAGAACCGAGCAATTAGCGGTGTTTGATCGCTCGGTTCTCAGCCTTAGAGCCAGAGGGTGACAGATGCAGCATTGGACCAATGCTGCATTCACCTAGGTCGTATGATTAGGTAAGTATGATTTAAAAAAAATCCCATACTCCTCTTTTAACCACTTCCATACTGGGCACTTAAAGCGGTATTTCACCCTAAATATAAGATCTCCCATGTGATCCAGCATACTGGCGTCAGCGCCAGTATGCTGGTTTTTTTTTTTTTTAATCGCACACTTACTGTATTATGCCGGAATTTCTTTTTTTCCCCCCGTGGTGGACGGCGCCAGTATAGCGCGTCACATCTTCCTAAAATACCCGATATGGACTCGGGTAATCTCGGCGAAAATGCGGCGCCTGCGCACAGACCTAGGAGCTGACTGCGCAGGCGCCGTATTTCTCCGAGTTCTACGGCTATGGCACGTCACGCCCTCCGAAATAGGACTCGGAGAAATACGGCGCCTGCGCAGTCAGCTCCTAGGTCTGTGCGCAGGCGCCGCATTTTCGCCGAGATTACCCGAGTCCATATCGGGTATTTTAGGAAGATGTGACGAGCAATACTAGAGCCGTCCACCGCAGGGGGAAAAAATGAAATTCCGGCATAATACAGTAAGTGTGCGATTAAAAAAAAAAAAAAACAGCATACTGGCGCTGACGCCAGTATGCTGGATCACATGGGAGATCTTATATTTAGGGTGAACCTCCGCTTTAAACACCTTCCCGCCCAGACCAATTTTTAGCTTTCAGCACTGTTGCACTTTGAATGACAATTGCACAGTCATGCTACACTGTACCCAAACTAAATGTGTATAATTTTGTTCCCACAAATAGAGCTTTCTTTTGGTGGTATTTGATCACCTCTGGGATTTTTATTTTCTACGATTTTTTTTTTTGAATTACCGAAAATTTTGAAAAAAAAAGTATTTTTTTGTTTCTGTTATAAAACATTGTAAATAAGTATGTTTTCTCCTTTACTGATGGGCACTGATGGTACTGCACTAAAGGGCACTGATAAGGCGGCACTGATGGGCACAGATGAGGTGGCACTGATGTGGTGGCATTGATGGGCACTAATATGCGGCACTGATGGGCGGCACGGATGGGCATGGATAGACGGTACGGATGGGCACAGATAGACGGCACAGATGGGCACAGATAGGCGGAATGGATGGGCACGGATAGGCGGCATAGATGGGCACTGATAGGCGGCATGGATTGGCACTGATAGGTGGCATGGATGGGCATAGATGGGCACTTGTAGGTGGCACTATTATGTTTTGTACTAATGGATGCCAATCATTGCCAAACAATGCCTGCCAATCAGTGATACCCATTGTGGGCACTGATTGGCATTCATTGTAGCACTGATTGGTAGCCTTTATTTATCTAGGTGGGCAACCCTGGTGGCATCTGTGGTGGGCATCCCTGGTGGACTAGTGGCATCCCTGGTGGTCCAGTGGGGGGGCTGTGCTGATAATCGATCAGCGCAAACCCCCCCTGTCAGAGGAGCAGCCGATTGGCTCTCCTCTACTCATGTCTGACAGACGCAAGTGAGGAAAAGCCGATTACCGTTTTTTTCTGTTTACATTGTGATCAGCCGTGATTGGACACAGCTGATCACGTGGTAAAGAGTCTCTGTCGGAGACACTTTACCTAGATCAGTGTTGTGGGGTGTCAGACTGACACCCTGCAACAACGATCGCCGCGAAGTGACGCGCAGTGACGGGGAGGCGCAGTGGCTCAATATCCTGAGTACGTCATATGACGTCCAGTCAGGATGTTGAAACCACTTTGCCAATGTCAATATGTCATTGGCGGGTGTCAAGTGGTTAAGGTCAGGGGAATGGTCAGGGGAACATTAGAATATAAAGCCTCTTCATTTGCTGGATGGTCCTTTGCTACATTATTTACCCTATTGACTCGCTTTAAATGTTTTCTGAAGCACCTTAGGTTTATCAGGATGTATAGGACTAGTTCACTCTGTAAGGGCTCTTTCAGATGGGTGACGTTAAAAACATGGTTTTACCCCCCAGCGCTTAACGGGTTAATGCCCCCCCCCCCGAGAAGTGTAACAATACAGCCAGGCAGGGCTGTACACATTCCACAGTCAAGATGCATTGCTCTGCATTGGCAGTTTTAACTTAGGGTGTATAGTTTGACAGGTGGCGGTGCCTGTCAAACTTGTCTGTTGAGTTCAATGGGGCAGCACTGCCATACATTTGGCTCACAGTTGCGGCACGGTCCCACAAGGTAAAATTGCCATTTGGCATATAAAAAATAAAAGTTAAAGAGGAACTGCATTCTGCTCACATAATTTGTAATAAAAACATCTTTACCATTCTGAAACTTCCCTCCAACTATTTACTGTCAAAAGCTAAAACAAGTTCAGAAGATTTAATAGATGGAAAGTTGAAAAAATGATTGAAGGCCTGCTTTGAAGTATAAGCTCACCTTTTAAAAATAAATAAATTAACTTATTTTTGCAAAACAAATTGTCATTTTTTTAATAATTTAGCCTGTGAAGTATTGCACCCATGATTAGCAGCCATTATCCTGCCCACTCTCAGTCATCTATCTGCCTGTGCCCCCATAGGAGACATTTACTTGTATTGCAGCCAGGGACATTACCAATCCATGTGCTCTGAAGGAACAGCATACCCGTGCCGTTCCTGCAGTGCTCTGTGCCACAAATCGTGACTCATAAGCACGTTCGTTGCCTGGACTCGGCCATTCAAAGGACCCGCAAACCCAGAAGGAAGACCAGGTGAAGATGGAAGCCCTGTGAGCGGTTGGTGGGCTTTGTTTTAAGGTAAGTTTCACATAATGTGCAAGTATGAAATGCATACTAATACATTATAACATCACCTTGCAAGGGAAATGTTTTTGTTTTATCTTTAAGTTTACTACCGCTTTACACACTAAAAGACAATACCCACTTACACTTAAAATTTAGAGAGCATAGTACAACTTTTTCCTCCAAGGCTCCAGGGAGAAGGCAGGGTATAGCAGTGATCATAGGTGTGTGCACAGGGTGTGCCGGGTGTGCCCAGGCACACCCTAATCACCCTGTGCAGCACAGATTCCCCCTACTGTCTAGGTACCCCCTTCTTCCCCTTGCAGTGCTGGCTGCTTCCCTACTCTCCTCTCCCTCTGGCTGTTGCTGCAGGAATGTTTTAGGATGATTGGGGGAAGGGGCCGGTAAATATGTAACTTACCGCCCCCTTCCCTTTCATTGTGAGTGATCGATTGTATGTGTTTGAGCTTTCCGGTGCACACCCTAATGCAATAGGCTGTGCACACCTATGGCAGTGATCCAGGTCTGTACACTCGCAAGCTGTCAGAACTTGGTCACAAAGAGGCTAATGGGAGATAGCAAGAAAGCACACGTGGGCAGAATGGGCTTGTTAGGCAACGCATTTCAGACTGCCTCGGCTTTAATAAAGTATTATTTTCATATTCTGTCACATATATATTTTAACTTTTTCATTTCGGCTGTAGGCATTTTTTTCACCATTTGCAATACAGTATATTTATTTTTTATTAGCCAGGAGACTTATGCCGCGTACACACGGTCGTTTTTGCAATGAAAAAAAACGACGTTTTTTAAAACGTCATTTAAATTGATCGTGTGTGGGCAAAACGTCGTTTTTTGTCTTAAAAAAAACGACCAAAAAAAAAATCCAACATGCTTGATTTTTTGTGTCGTTTTTCAAAATGTCGTTTTTTGTTTCACAAAAAGTCACCGTGTGTAGCAAAAATGTCGTTTAAAACAACGTTTTTCAACCCACGCATGCCCAGAAGCTAGTTATGAAGCGAGCTTCAATGGAAAAGAGTGGTGAACGTAACCTTGCTTTTTGTGAAAAAAACGATGGTGTGTATGCAACATCGTCTTTGAAAAGTGACGTTTCAAAAACGTAGTTTTTTACTTCACAGAAAACGTTGTTTTTTTTTCATCACAAAAAATGATCGTGTGTACGCGGCATTAAGCTGTCTATACATAAGTAGAATTTTTTTTTTTTGGAGCAATCATGTGATTTTCTAATGGTTATTACTTTCGGAAATGTGTGGAAATATTATACTTAAAATATACCTTAATCTTTTAGTACAAAGGAAAAATGAAAATCTGTTTAACGTGTGATTATTTAATAGAACATTTTGACCCCATTTGATTAAAGGAAAGATTATATATTTTTTATTTAACTTTTATTGATCTAAGGAAATCTTTCAAAGCGCAACAGAACAGTTAATCTCTTGAAAGCTTTATTAATGTTTTCACACATTGACAGAGCACTTAAATTCAATTCAATTTAAAAAAAGTTTAAATAAGTCATCATCATGTTAAGAAAAACCAGTCAAGGAAAAAGTTTTACTAAAATCTGCATGTATCCTTTCATGTGTACAGTATGTAAGCAATAAAAAAAAAGAACTACATGTAAATGAAGTCAAATATTGAAGTCAAATATTTAGGAAAATAATTGATATATTTAATGCTCAACTCCAGTCATTTTATTTTATTGAACATTTCTGTCTAGTTTTACATTTTTATCTGTGGCCTCACTGGGGAAATTTATTTTCATTTCCTGGAAATAGAACCAAAAAAAAAAATGCTCCCAAGGGCGATGTTCCCTCAATAAGGCTAAGTGAGTAGATGTACGAAAAGCTGCAGGTGTGCTGCAACCAATTCCTCCCACAGAATGATGTGAAGTGGCAGCATCAGTTAGGTCTGATGCTACCACTTCACATCTTTCTGTGGGAGGAATTGGTTGCAGGATAAAGATACATGCAGCTTTTTATACATCTACTTTGCCTCTGACTCAAACATAGATCTTTGAGTATAGTGGATTTTCCATAATCTCTATTTGTAACTGTGGCAAACCTAGCCACTTCTAGAACGCTGGATGTTACATGTTAAAAGGTTGTCTGTTTTATAAGCTATGTATTCTGCTGGGTCTTATGTGGGCATAGTAATTGGTATGCTGGCAGCCGTAAGCCACTAGCATTCAAGTACTTTGTTTTACGTTGCCCAATCGGTGTTCGGCAGTTTTAAACCGAACTCCCACAACACATAACCCCAGCTATTAACCGACTTTTCCCTCATGCAGCAATGCCTGATGGGAGAATTATCCAAGATGTTAAGTTCCCCATGTGGTCCTCCCTGTATTACCCCTGTTAAATCTATTTGGCTGTTTGGAAACCCCTTGCATGGGGAATTATATAAATATGGAACCCTGTGAATAAAAAGTCAGTTGACTCTCAGAGCTGTGTGTTGTCCGGTTACTGGGGAGATTTGGGACATTGCCTTACTTTTCAATGCTGACTGTGGATTTACGCTGGTTACCAGTGGAGATCGTGGAGTTTAATATTGTACTCCACTACAGTAACAAAGCCTAATGCCTTGTACACACGACCGGTTTTCACAATGAGAAAACTGCCATTTTTTATATTGCTCGTGAAATCGGTCGTGTGTATGCTCCCTAGCAGTTTTCTCAACGAAAAAACTGCCCTCAAAAAAATTAAAACCAGCTCTCTTTTTTCTCGTTGTGCTTCCCATCAGTCTTTTTCTCGTTGTGAAGAAAGGTTGTATGCATGCTTTTCCGAGAGGGGAAAAAAACCATGCATGCTCAGAATCAAGTATGCAGCCCAAAAGCAGCCCAAATGGTGTCTCCATTTGAAAGGAACTTCCCCTTTATAGTCCCGTCGTACAACACATTTAAAGGGTTTGTAAAGGATTTTTTTTTATCTTAATAGCTTCCTTTACCTTAATGCCATGCTGTTTTCATGTCCTCATTGTTCGTTTTTCCTCTCAAGTTGCTGTAATTCTTCTATGATCTCCACACTTTCTGGTTGTCTGTTTCCTGATAACCACAGTCCTGGGAGCTTTCTCTCTGTGGTCACTAATCAAGGAGGTATGATTACTGTGTGTCTAAAATCCCTCAGCACCAATCAGTTTCGTTTTCCAAACCATCACTGCCCTGTAATGGCTCTGTGGCTCTGTACAGCACAGGCAGGAAACAACATGCAAAAACAAAACTAGAAACTCCAGGCACATTATATGATTGATTTTTATCTATTTTTAATCATTTTTAAAAGGAATCAGTTAACTATTGTGTCTCTTTACCCTGTAAACAGTCATTAATCAATACATATGCAGTTAACTGTTCCCTATAATTAATAAATACACACAGAAAATTAAGTGAGTATATAAACTAAGTAGGAAAAAATAGAAGATGTATCGATCCAACTATTTGTCAAGAAATTATTATAATGTAATAGGACATGAAACCATAATAGAGTTATAAATGAGTAACCCTAGAAAAAAAATTGTTAAAACGCCTCACGATTATCCTATCGGTAAACAAAAAAAGATAAAAAATAATAAGATAAATAAAAAAAGTAGATAATAAAACATGAAAAAGAGTACAGGAGAGGAGAAAGTCAAGAATATGAGAGAAATAATAAGCACCCGGGATGGTGGTCTGACTCCTGGCATACATATACATATACTTTGAAAAATTGTAAAAGATTCTAGTTCGGCATGGAGGTAATGTTTCACCCAAGGCTGCCACATTTTACGAAATGTACTTATGTGATTTTCTTCAATAGCTGTAATTTTTGCATATAATATTTCTCTATTCACTCTATGTTTAGCATCTGCCAATATTAGAGAGTTTGATTTCCAAGATTTGGCAATAGTCTGTTTGGCAGCTGTAGTGAGATGAATTAGTAATTGAAATTGAGTAAGGGTAAGTGTGGAAGGCTTAAAGAGGATGGCCCATCAAAAAAAAATATTAAAAGCCAGCAGCTACAAATACTGCAGCTGCTGACTTTTAATATTAGGACACTTACCTGTCCTGCAGTCCAGCGGCGTCCGCAGCAGAGGACGAGCGTTCCATCCACAATGAGGGAACCAGGAAGTGAAGCGCTCCGGCTTCACTGCCCGGTTTCCTACGGCGCATGAGCGAGTCGCACTGCGCTCGCCGATTGGCTCCCGCTGTGTGCTGGGAGTCGAGAGTTCCCAGCACACAACGGGAAAAACCAGTTTTTTGCCCGAGACTGCGGGCCGGAAGTGGGTGCAAATACCTGTCTTTAGACAGGTATCTGCACCCCCCTCCCCCCTGAAAGGTGTCAAATGTGACACTGGAAGGGGGGAGGGTTCCGATCAGCGGATGTTCACTTTAGGGTGGAGATCCGCTTTAAAATTTAGTAAAGCAGTTGCAGGGTCTGGAGGAATTGGATAATCGAAGATTTTAGATGACATTGAAAATATATTCGTCCAAAAATCTTGGACCACCGGACATTGCCACCAGATGTGGAAATGTGTGCCTGGTAAATCGCATCTCCTGAAACAATTCGGTGAGTACGTGGGAACAAATTTTGCAACTCTAGCTGGGACTAGGTACCAGCGCGCTAGAACCTTGTAATTCGTCTCTACCGCATAGCAATTTGGAGAGGAATTTTTCGTGGCTAGCCATATACTTGACCAGTCTTTGATGTCAAAAGAACGATTCGTGTCTTGTTCCCATTTGGTTTCATATACGGGTAATACATCATTAGGGTTTGCAGTGAGTAGTTGATATAAAGTTTAAATGAGTCCTCTAGTATGTGGGTTGCTTATACATATCCGCTCAAATTGAAACATTTGAGTAAGCAATGAATCTGTATTGATGAATGGTTTGTAAAAATTCTTTATTTGTAAATATCGGAAATATTCAGTTCTGGAAAGCCCAAAAGTTTCACAAAGTACAGGAAATGTGTGAAAATTTGTAGTAGATGTTAGTTTGTGTAGACGAATCAAGTTTGCAGATGACCATGCTGACAATGTGTTTGGATATTTCCAGGCCGGATAGAAGGCCGGATTCTTGAGGAACGAAAGCAAGGGATTGTGTGTGGATTGGAGCTTATGAGAGCTTTTAAATTTATCCCATAATGCTAAGGAATGCTTTGTTATTGGGTTAGAAAAATTAGATCTATCAGCGAGCTTTAGCCATAACATATTAGCCACTGATATGGGATCAGTATCTACTGATTCACTAGCAACCCATAGAGGTGTTTCCACTGCAGCATGGTATTTAGAGAGAGATGCAATTTGTGAAGCGTTATAGTAGGAAGTAAAGTTAGGCAATCCCAATCCACCTTTCAATTTATGTAGATAAAGAGTAGATTTAGAAATTCGAGGCTTAGTTGAACCCCAGATAAATGACATGACTTTTTTTGAACGATTGCTGATGAAAGTGAATTTGCGCAAATAATCAAAAAACAGTGCTAAATAAACAAACATAAAAGTAAAATATATAACACACACAAGTGTCAAATGGTGATGAGTGTCCAAAAAAAGAAGTGAAAAAAAAAATATATATAATATATAATAGTGTCCCAAACATAGACCATCTGTGAATAAAGGTTGCCAGATGGAAGTGGTGGGGGTAAGTAACCACAAATACGGAGACGTGACTCAGAAAGCTGGTGGTGGAATCCCTCAAAGGGCTCTCAAAACTCTCACCTCACATACAAGGATGAATAGCATGTAGGAAACACAAGTAGGGTCCACCTCCTCCTCCAGAGCCTTTCAAATTTCTGCCTCTCAATCCTCATAAATCCATCTTCCCTCTAGAGCTAGCCAGCACCTCTGGGGTTATTCCTAAAAGGACGCTCAAATGACAGGGATAGGGACAGGGAGAGAACACAGAGGCCTCCAATAGTGTAGTATTAACACATGGGAATCACAATTTGATTAAGGAAAATCTGCGCTTACATCAATTGAATGACTTTACTGCAATGTAAACGATGAAAACAGGTAAAAAACACAGCGGCGTCTATTGCGCCAGCTTACAACACTCCTGCTGTACGTCCGCCCTCCTCTCCCTACGCGTTACGGCACTATCATGTGCCTTCATCTGGGCACATGAGATAAGATGAAGGCACATGATAGCGCCGTAACGCGTAGGGAGAGGAGGACGGACGTACACCAGGAGTGTCGTAAGCTGGCGCAATAGACGCCGCTGTGTTTTTAACCTGTTTTCATCGTTTACATTGCTGTAAAGTCATTCAATTGATGTAAGCGCGGATTTTCCCCAGAGGTGCTGGCTAGCTCTAGAGGGAAGATGGATTTATGAGGATTGAGAGGCAGAAATTTGAAAGGCTCTGGAGGAGGAGGTGGACCCTACTTGTATTTCCTACATGCTATTCATCCTTGTATGTGAGGTGAGAGTTTTGAGAGCCCATAGAGGGACTCCACCACCAGCTTTCTGAGTCACGTCTCCGTATTTGTGGTTACTTACCCCCACCACTTCCACCTGGCAACCTTTATTCACAGATGGTCTATGTCTGGGACATTATTATATATTATATATATCATTTTTTCACTTCATTTTGGACACTCATCACCATTTGACACTTGTGTGTGTTATATATTTTACTTTTATGTTTGTTCATTTAGCACTGTTTTTTGATTATTTGCGCAAATTCACTTTCATCAACAATACTTTATTTGTGTACTGTAAACACTACCAGTTTTTGCTGCAATTCACCCTAGGGGTTCATTCATCATTCACTTATTAGCGCAAAGGCCCTTGCCTTTTTATTTTGAATGAGTCTTAGGCGGCGTACACACGAGGGGATATGTCCGCTGAAAACGGTCCGATGGACCGTTTCAGCAGACATCTCCGCTCGTGTGTATGGGCTAGCGGACAGATTTGTCCACCCGACAGATTTCAAAGCAAGCTTTGAAATCTATCCGGTGGGGATCTGTCCGCCCGACATGTCTGCTGGTTAGTACACTTACCAGCAGACATGTCGTCCCCCACCGCCGCCGCGCCGCTGCCGAATGGATTTGGCGCATGCGCGGAAGTGTTTTACTTCCTGGTGCGGTGACGTGGCGGTGACGCGGCGGCGTCAACGTCACCGCCGCGTCACCGCCACGTCACCGCGCCTTCCGGCGGCGGGGAATTTGATCCGATGGTGTGTACACGCCATCGGATCAAACTCCCGATCGGACATATCCGATGGAAATGGTCCGCGGACCGTTTTCATCGGATATGTCCGATCGTGTGTACGCCGCCTAAGGGAAATAGTGAGGTGAATACCTAAATAAGGAAGTTTTGGAACCCAATTGAACAGTAAAGAGGTTTGAGCGAGTTGTAGATCTGATTGTGGTAGAGATATGTTTAACGCATTTGATTTTGTGGTGTTAACATGAAGTCCTGAGATTTGGGCAATTTATATGTCTTCTCAAATGTTAGTGATCATTTTATTATTTACAAATAAATGTTCTTATTGTAAACGGAATCACACTATGTGGTAATCATGTCTAGTGATGTAGATATCCATCAGACATGATGATCCACCATCCTACCATCTTTCCACGTCACCCAATGATGTTTCCATTCCACCATGGTATTTGACTGTTGTTGCAAGAACAGATCCCCAGCTAGCTGCTATGTGTTCCTGGCCAGGGATCCTGGATGACACCATTGCCCAAATATAATCATGACCAGGGCTTTTTTTCTGGGGGAACTCGGGGGAACTCAGTTCCACCACCTTTGGCTCAGACCCTTTGGTGCCCGCTCACCACAATCACTTGTAAACAAAGAAGTCTGGTTTCTGTGTTTACAAGTGACAGCTTTGTAACCCCCTGAACTCTGCACTCTGTATGTAATGCAATTCTGGTATTTAATGCCCCTTTAAGACCCTTCTACTGTTTGTGAAATCTGAACGGGTCGTGGTTGAGTTCCTGTACCTATTTTCTGAGAAAAAAAGCTCTGATCATGACTATATCTAGTCAATGACATCACCCAGGATCCTCAGCCAGGGACAAAGAGAAGCCAGCTGGGGATCTGTCATTTAGCAGCAGTATTGCTATCACAGTTAAATAACAAATCCCCGGCCTCTGTTTGTAAAACAAACCACTTTGGTTTACTCATTCCGAATTTACTGGGTATTTTGGTGAACTGGAATTTTGATGTCAGGTTTTTGTGAGCTGACACATACTGTATGTTATACTTTTTATAATGTCAGAAAGGGTAAGCATACTGTTAAAGATGTTCAAATATTTTAGTTATGTTTACAAATTCTAAATAAAAATCCATATTTTTTAGCTCTTAAAGTTGTCCTTACTACCAGTATAATTACAAGTCATTTGTACTGATAAAGATTATCTCCAAGTACAGGACTATTTCTCGTTGTTTTCATTAGAAATGAGAGCCTCTTGTCTCCAAGAGTACGTGATCTTTGTAGTAAAACACAAATTATCAAGTGCTGCAGACTTAAAACCTGGTTCATTTGCATGATTAAATGAATGCCGTTTCCTCTGGCAAATTTGAATGTATCAGCCTATTAAGTACCGTATTTATCGGCGTATACCGCGCACTTTTTTGCCCTGAAAATCAGGGCAAAATCGTGGGTGTGCGGTATACGACGATAGACGCTTTCCCGCGCCGAGTTTCAAATACTGCGCCGGCATATACCGAGCGCAGTACACTCGGGTATAGTCGGGCAGACTCGGCTCCTCTCGCGCTGATGTCCTGAACGTACAGGACGTGAGCGCGAGAGTAGCCGAGCCTGCCAGACTATTCACGAGTGTACTGCGCCTGCATATACCGAGTGCAGTACACTCGCGTATAGTCGGGCAGGCTCGGCTCCTTTCGCGCTCACGTCCTGTACGTCCAGGACGTCAGCGCGAGAGGAGCCGAGTTTGCCTGACTATACCTGAGTGTACTGCGCTCGGTATATGCCGGCGGAGTATTTGAAACTCGGCGCGGGAAAGTGAGGAGGACGCTGCGAGGACGCCGGACCCGCCGAAGAGGACACTGGACCCGCCGAAGAGGACACTGGACCCGACGAAGAGGACACCCGAAGCCGCAGACGGACACCGGACCGGACGAAGAGGACACCCGAAGCCGCCGATGGACGCCGCGCAAGACACCAAAACTGTAATCTATCCAAGGGGGAAATTTCTTGCGCTTAAAGGTGAATAAATATAAATAATTAATTGAAATTAATGACTTACTTAAAGTGACATAAATGAATAAATAAATAAAAATTGAATAAAGGTATCCAGCAGCAACATTAAACATGTGATATACACGAAAAACGAAGATAAAAGAAAAAATAGTTGCGCTCAGAAACACAATATGATATTGTGAAAAGAATTATTATACGTGTCAGTATAAATAAATAAATACATCTAAATTGTAAACTCATAAATAAAGTCCATAAGGGTTAATATTGATGTGATCAAGTGCAGTAAATTAGATTAAATAACTTGCACTACAACTTTGTTTCTATTAGTCCATTTGAGCTGGTATCACAAAGATGTAATTAAATGATTGAATAGATATGAAGGATTGTCCAATGCTAAACAAAGGGCAATGGTGATTGTAGATTAAAAAATCCTGGATGGAATTCACTACCGATCTCACGGTAATTTTGCAGATACATCAAAAGGTAAGTAAAGATGTACTCTTACCGGATCCAAATGTAATTCAGGCATGTCAATCCACTGGCATCTGAAGAGGGAGATCACCTCGACCACTTACAGTTCTTCCACAAAGGACTGATAAGTTTCACTGGAACAAAACTGTAAGTACAAAAAACTTTTTTTCCACAGGAATGGCGGCAACTTTAGGGGTGCTATACTCCGATAAATACGGTATATGGATGTGAAATGTATCCACCATTAAAGCTAATCTTCAGGCAAATAAAATCCCCTTGCAGTGGGGCTTTTTCTAGGCCTGAAAACCAAGAAGTAACTGAAGTCTGGTAAAAAAAAAAGTTCAAAATAAGTAAATATGATATAGTTTCCTATCTATTTAGTAATGCTAGCAGCATAAGGAATACAAATAGTTAATGTTGATTCAGAGAATCAAGAATTAAACTCTGGAAACTGTGCCCACCAAAAGGGAGGGTGCTGAATCTGAACCTCATTGAAGTTAATGAGAGCCAAATGTTAAAAAAAATAAATAAAACATTAATGTCTTTATAGCAAACCCCCGAGGGAGCTGATTTTTTTGTTCAGTCCGTTACTCTGCCTTTCAACTTCAATGAACTGCCTAGCCCCTCTGGCACACCTAGCAATGTGAATAATGGAATAACTCAGCAGAAATACACAACACAGTTCTTCTTGTAGTTTACTTGAAGAAAAGTAAAAGTAGTCAGCCAGTACTTGTCTAAGTACCCAGAACTTGGTTTAAAGAAAACAGTCAGGAACACTATGCAAACAATGAAAGCAATAGGTAACAATATGTACAGATTAAATAGACTCCCCAATAACTTTTGGTGTGTGTGGGATGCTGTGACTAAAGGAGAACCCCAGGCCGGCCTTCGATACCTCTAGTACACACCCAGTTAAATGATCTCAATACCCATGGTGTGTCCCCTTTAAGAGCAACCACGGTAATGTCCTGGAGGCCAAGCTTTGCATTTTATTATCTTCACCGGCAATGTAGGAGCTCTGTGGACAATATTTGGATGTGGTATTCTATGAAAAGCATTAAAGGTTCCTGGGCAAAGCTCCCTCACCAAATCCTGTACACAGTCAGCGGTCCTCCCCTGAGCGATCGATCGATTTTAAATGTAGGTGTGTCACAGTGGCATTCAGTCCTTGAGCTGTTGCAGGGTGTCCTTCTTTAGCATGGACAGTCTGTTCCTCTGGGCTGGAGCTGCGTGATCAATCTGTTTCTCTGGGCTGAAGCTGCATGAACAATCTGTTCCTCTGGGCTGGAGTTTCAGGCTGTGTGCCCCTTGGTAGGCCGCAATTCCACACACACATAGAGTGCAGATGCTCTCCTGATGAGGTGCAGGCAAAAAAAAAAAAGGCTCTGGCCTAGTTCCTCTGGCTTTTTATGTCCTCCCCCACAGTCCTTTGCTGCTGTCTCATTATTGGCTCAGGCTCTTCCAATAGGGAGTTTACAGACAACCTCCAATAGGGAGTTTCCAAACAAGCAGTTTTGAGAGTCTGTGTGTAAAGAGAGAAAGGGGGGTGAAAAAGCCCACGCTGCTGCAGCAAACAGTGGTCCCCTAATAGATTAGATCAGTCTGGAGAAGTACCTGCTACATCTACTTTTTAGACTAAAGGCAAGGCCTTATCAAACAGATGTCATGTAGGCCTGGGCACTGCCCTACGGAACATGCACAAAACCAAAAGCATCAATAAAGATTCTGTTTGGCTGGGAGCAAATATTTAAAAAAATGCTTAAAATAATAATAAAAAAATAATCCATAAATCACACACCTGTGGAAACCCTTAACCTGCTTGTGAAGTGGTACATCTGTACTGTACAATGTATTTAACCCACTGCAGCAAAACTGACATTTACAAAGAGAACAAAAAACTATTTCAGTGGCCAGAAAATGTCAGCTGCCGGACAAGTTGTTCTGTTTGTAAACAAAGCAGTATATGTATGAATTTTAATGGGGAAACCCATGCAAATAAGTAAAAACAAGTGTAAGAGCCGGTTCACACAGGGGCAACACGACTTCCAGCATGACTTTGGGAGGCAACTTGGACACGACTTGAGTATGAATCATTAGGCAACTTACAAGGCAACTTCAAGTCGCCTCCAGGACAGGAGGCTTTCCAGTGGCCAATCAAACAACAATCAGCTCTGTGGGAGGGGTTTGTCTGAGAAATGTATGTTATCTTCCTGTAAAGTTGCTTCAGTTAAGACAGTGATCAGACTTCTGAGGCAACTTCTATTGAAATCAATGGGTACAAGTTGCCTACAAGTTGCCTAGAAGTCAGATTAAAGTAGTACAGGAACCTTTTCCGAAGTTGGATCGACTTCTGTAGTGTACATTAAGACTGCTCCCATTCACTTCCATTGATTTTCTCAACCACACGACTTGGGACAACTTGGGGCAACTTCAAGTCGGATCCCAGGTCGCCCCAGTCAATCCAACTTGTAGGCAACTTGTACATATTGATTTCAATGGAAGTTGCCTCAGAAGTCGGATCACTGGTGGCAGGCCAGAAAGAGTGAGGAGAAAGCAAGCATGGGTCAGTGCTCCACAAACCATATCAGGCCACATGCCTGGCAAAGCATCTTATCCCTAAAGCTTCCATTTAGCCATGTGGCTATATTTGGTTAGATGAGCACCTGCCAAGGCAAAGTCTTATTCCAGATCTCCCAAGACTAGAATTCAGAGGCAGCAGTGTCTTAGATCTCAAACTGCAGGTGTACAGCTATAAGGATATCGAACTGGAGTACCTAGGCACCCTCACACCCTCAAGAAATGCAATGCTATTTTTTTAGAAGAAATTTCCAGGCAAAAAAAAAAAAAAACATTTTAAACTCTTTTTTATTGACAAGTACAAAATTTGGTACACAATTACATATCAATGGGGTTGTAAAAGATTTATTTATTTTTCATAATAAGCATCCTTTACCTGCAGACATTCCTCTTTTCACTTCCTCATTGTCAGTGCTTTAAGTGGGCCAAAAGAGGTGCCGGTACTCTATTAGACGCCGGTGCGCCCCCCCCAAACCATCATCATCATCATCACTAAAAAAAATCAGGTCCCCTCACCATCGCAAGCCAGCCCCCCCACCCCCACCATCATCAGCATTAAAAAAATACATCAGTGTCCCCATCAGCAGCCCCCTTACATCAGAGTGTCCCCCATCAGCACCTCCTTACATCAGAGTGTCCCCCATCAGCACCTCCTTACATCAGAGTGTCCCCCATCAGCACCTCCTTACATTAGAGTGTCCCCCATCAGCACCTCCTTACATCAGAGTGTCTCCCATCAGCACCTCCTTACATCAGAGTGTCCCCATCAGCACCTCCTTACATCAGAGTGTCCCCCATCAGCACCTCCTTACATCAGAGTGTCCCCCATCAGCACCTCCTTACATCAGAGTGTCCCCCATCAGCACCTCCTTACATCAGAGTGTCCCCCATCAGCACCTCCTTACATCAGAGTGTCCCCATCAGCACCTCCTTACATCAGAGTGTCCCCCATCAGCACCTCCTTACATCAGAGTGTCCTCATCAGCACCTCCTTACATCAGAGTGTCCCCCATCAGCACCTCCTTACATCAGATCAGAGTGTGTGTCCCCATCAGCACCTCCTTACATCAGATCAGAGTGTGTGTCCCCATCAGCAGCCCTCTTCACATGAGAGTGTCTTCCCTGTCTTCCCTCTCCTCCCCCTCACACGTGTACAGTGTACTCACTGTTCTGAAGGCAGTTCTTCCTCTCCTCACGGTAACAGTTCTGGCGCGCGCGCTGATACATGTCCCGCCCTCCTCCTCTAGACCAGCTTGTGTGACAGACAGCACACTGGCTCTATCACACGAGCTAGGAGGAGGAGGAGGGCGGGACATGTATCACAGCGCGGCGCGCCCTTTTTTTTCATGGCCGTTTTAAAGTCCACCACAGCCGGGAGCCGCAGGCTGCCGCTCCCCTGAAAGTGCCGCCTGGGGCTGCGTTCCGGTACGGGAAACGCACGTACTGGGCGCACGGAGAGGTGCTGGTACTCTACAGGGCCATTTTTGGAAGTGGCGGTACTGAGTACCGCCGCGTTCCGGCCCACTTAAAGCACTGCTCATTGTTCATTTTTGCTCAGAAGTTGCTCTATTTCTTCTGTGTTCTGTTCACTTCCTGCTTGTCTGATTGTTACTCACCACAGTGAAGGGAGGCTTTACTGCGGTGGTCAGTGACGTGCTCGCCCCCTCCTGGGAACTACATCTGTGCATACTGGGAAATGTAGTTCTTACATGAACGAATGCTACAAACCAGGAAGTGAATGAGAGAACAGAGACTAGAATGCCGGAGGTGATATAGATGAAGTAATTTAACCACTTGCGGACCGCCGCATTTACATATACGTCGGCAGAATGGCACGTACAGGCACATTGGCGTACCTGTACGTCCCTGCCTAGACGTGGGTCGGGGGTCCGATCGGGACCCCCCCCCCTGGTACATGCGGCGGTTCCCGTGGCTCTGGGAGTGTTCTGGGATGAGGGGGCGGCTATTCGTTTTTGTCTGCCCCTTACGATCACTCCCAGCCAATCCGCGCGCTCCCCTGCATGTCACTTCCTCCTCCTGTGTAACTACAGGGAGGGGAAAATTATGTAATCTCTGCTCTCGGCGGTATTTTCAACCGCCGCTGAGGAGAGATTACATTGCACAGTAAGTCTGCACAACACTACACTGACACACACTACACCTAGGCACATTAACCCCCCCCCCCCCACCCCCGTCACAGTGTCACTGAATGCAGTGATCATATATGTACTGATCACTGCATTTAGTGACAGGCAGTGTGACAGGCAGTGTGACAGTCAGTTAGTGTTAGGTCCTGGGTAGCCCCCGTACCCCCCCCTAATAAAGATTTAACCCCTTGATCACCGCCCTAGTTAACCCTTTCACTCCCTATTGCCAGTGTCACTAAGCAATCATTTTTCTGATCGCTGTATTAGTGTCACTGTTCCCGCTAGGTAGCTATTTTTGTTTTTTATTGCATTTTTTTTTTACTAAAGACATGTGGCTGAATACATTTTAGCCTAAATGTTTGACTAAAATTTAGTTTATTTGATTTTTCTTATAACAAAAAGTAAAAAATATTGTTGTTTTTTTTTCAAAAATGTCGCTCTATTTTTGTATATAGCGCAAAAAATAAAAATCGCAGAGACGATCAAATACCACCAAAAGAAAGCTCTATTTGTGGGAGCCACGTCGCACGACCGCGCAATTGTCTGTTAAAGCGACGCAGTGCCGAAATTGTAAAAAACCCTTGGGTCATTTAGCAGCATATTGGTCCGGTCCTTAAGTGGTTAACAGGTTTTTACTCGTTTTTTTTAACAGAATCATTACACTATTCTGTCTGTCTACCTTACAGACATTAATTTTAGGCAAAATATTTTTTTCCTTTACAACTCCTTTAAGTCCAATATTGCATATATAAAAGTTAGTTGACCAGTCCTGTGAAATAACAGTGACAAATTCCCTTCCAATCAAGTGAAATTAAATTGGAAAGAAAAAAATAATGCTATGCATAGTACACAAGTACGTTCACACATTTACGCGTATACTAAATACATACTACAAACACCTTATATATTAGTAGTAGTGAGAGTGAGAGTGGATAAACACCAGGTGTCCCACACCTTGTCATATTTAGTAGCGCAACCCCTATGCTCAGTTTTTTTTTTCATATAGTAGTATCTGGTTCACCATCTGAATTCATTGACAGATAGATGGAGGAGCGGATTGATTCCATTTAAGTGCAATAGCCTTTCGGGCCAGAAACAGTGTTTCCCTTTTCAATATTCTAGTATATTGTGCCCATATTTCATCTAACATACACAGGAGGCATACTGTGACTGTGGATTGCACTTCACAGGAACAGAGAGAATTTTAGTCAGTACATCCATCACCTGTCTTTAATATTTATTTATAACAGGGCACAACCACATTACATGACTAAAATCTGCATGTTGATAGGTGCATCTAGTGCACGCTGATGTTGGTGTGCGATGCATAGCATGTAGTCCCACGGGGGTTATATATGACTGATGCAACATATATAGTTGAATACGTTTGTTATTGACAGCCGTTGAGACAGTTAAATGGGAAGTGCATGCTTCCTCCCAATCTTCATCCGACAAATCAGGTATAAGAAGTTGTAATTAGTACGAACCATCAAGGGATTTGTATTTATCAAGGTGGCTAAAAGGTGAGAGTAAAAAGTAAAAATCAAGCATTTAGGACCTTGGGACCATAGGACACCTATCCTATGACAATCAGAAATTCTAGTGCTAGTGACCCAAAATTGGGTTTGCAAAACATGGCGAACCTGGAGATACCTATAAAAGGCAATACGAGGGAGTGCATATGTTCTCTGTAGGTCGGTAAAGGAGGCTAATTCATTTCTAGCATATATGTCATTTAAGGTGACAAGACCCCTGTTTTCCCAGAAGGAGTGGTCTGTAAACTTCAGTACATAAACACAAGGGTAGATTAGTGTCTAGATTCCTGTAATCAAACCCATCCAAGTGTTTAGCCTAAAGAAACATTTTTCACGTCGTCGCTTAGGTACAATAAACATTTTTTTATATTTCCTATAACATAATTTTTTATGGAAAAAGTTCAGTCCAAAACTAAAATTTAGATGTGAGAATTTAGTTGTGAGTTAGGCCCCTTTCACATGCACGGACCGCTCGTCCGTTTTTTACAAGTCCGTTTACGGACTTGTAATGCATCCCTATGGGATCGCATACGTTAGCGGATGATTCATCCGCTAACGTCCGCAAAGATCCGCGTCCGCAAAGCTCCGGTTTTCCAGATGAAAGAAAACCCTATTTTTCTTCCGTCTGGCGGATCGGATCGGATGAATACGGACAGACGGTCCGTATTCATCCGATTCCCCATAGGGGAGAGCGGAGGAGAGACAGGGCGGTCCCTGCACAGTGTGCGGGGACCGCCCTGTCCGCCGACAGCTCAGCGGGGATTTACGGACGATCCCCACTGAGCCGATGGACACACGGAGCGGATCAAAAACGGTCTGCTCCGTGTGAAAGGACCCTAAAGGCTGATTTGTTGTAATATGCTACCCATATTTGTCTTGGAATTAGATTGTAAGCTCCACGAGCAGGACCCTCTCATTTCTTATGTACTGAACTGTATTGCAATTTTACTGTCCCCCTTTTTATTGTAAAGTGCTGCATAAACTGTTGGTGCTATATAAATCGGCTACAATAATAATAATAATTTGGGGTCAGGAATTTCCAATGGACATTACTGTTGCACCTCTCTATACCTGCCCTGCTGTATTTTCTGTAGTGTAAGATGAATTCAACATCTAACAAAGATAGTGAGCCCCATGTTTTTTAATACGGTGGGTGGGTGAGCTTAGTTAGTGTTAAAGTGGAGTTCCACCCAAAAAAAGGAACTTCCACTTTTTGGAATCCCCCCCCCCCCTCCAGTGTCACATTTGGCACCTTTCAGGTGGAGGAGGGAGCAGATACCTGTGTAATAGGTATTTGCTCCCACTTCTAGGCTCCCTCAGTGACCTTACGCCACTTCCTGCACCTACACTGTCCCCCATCACTGTCTTCTGGGAGACACACAGGTCCCAGAAGACAGCAGAGACCAGTGAGGAGCGCAGCGCGATTCGCAAATGTGCAATAGGGAATCAGGAAGTGAAGCTGCAAGGCTTCACTTCCTGATTCCCTCACGAGGATGGCGGCAGCCGAGACTCGAGCGGCTGATTGGCTTTGAGTGCCGACATTCCCGGACACCCTGGACAGGTAAGTGTCCATACAGGTGAAACTCGAAAAATTTAAATATCGTGCAAAAGTTAATTTATTTCACTAATGCAACTTAAAAGGTGAAAATAATATATGAAATAGACTCATTACATGCAAAGCAAGATAGTTCAAGCTGTGATTTGTCATAATTGTGATGATTATGGCTTACAGCTCATGAAAACCCCAAATTCACAATCTCAGAAAACTCTAATCAGCTAATTAAGCCATAACACCTGCATAGAGTTCCCGCGCCTTTAAATCAGCCCATAAAAATTCCACTCGCCGAGTGGAATTTAATGCAGGGCGAGTGAGGAGCGGGGATAGACCAGGCTGATCGTTTCCTGGCTGAATCGATCAGCCAGGAAACTGTCAGCCGCAGGACACAGAGGCGCCACCTTTAGCTGAGGTGAGGCTGCGGCGCTTCCCTTCTCTCTCTCCCCCGCTTTGCTTGTCATGAGTATTCACACACACAGCGGGGATGTCCCGCTGTGATCCCCACTGTGCGGCACGGAGCTGCCTGGGTCTGTGTTCGCCTCAGTGTAACAAGATCCCCCCTGGATGGATCGCTCCCCTCCCTCTCCCCTGCTTCGCTTGTCTTTTGTATTCACACACACCACTAACCAGAAGACATATCGGGCCGACGGGTTTCCAGCCGACAGATTTGAAAGCATGCTTTCAAATCTGTCGGCTGGCCAAATCCGTCGGCTCGCCCGTACACACGATCTAATCTGTCTGCTGGGACGGTCTGGCCGACCGTTTCCAGCAGATAGATTTGATCGTGTGTACGCGGCCTTAGCCTCTCTTTGTGATTAAACATGCATATACAGAAGATCCAAGTGTGTATGTTAGAATATCTTTCTTAAGAAAGATCTTTCAGCAGCCAACCTTTACATGTGAATTCACATGTCACCTGATGCCGCAGCTAGTATTAGTATTTTATTTATTCTGCGTATATCTAGAAAAACAATTGCTTGCCTTGTTCTGGCATTACACCACAATGATTTAAAATCCTGTAAAATAGAAATAGTGAAATAAATCTTTGACCTATTTCAAAGTCTCCTTAAAATTAGGGCAATCAGTGTTTTAGATCTTGTTATATTACCCATGCATTCAGCAAATAGGGAGTGTGTAACTTTGAATACATGCACCACTGGGGTTATTTTGGTCTGGAAAGCCTATGATAATTTTTCTAATTGCTATATGTAGACTCTCAGCTTGACAAAACTGCACTCCCACATAAGTCGTGTGTGCTAGCTAAAGTGTCCATTGTTAAAATTGAGATGTATTAGACATTGCTATTTTCTAACTGTGGGAAGTCAAATAATCAGTTCCCCACACATATTAAGAGAACATTATTTTACGTGTTAAGTGATATTAATGTCAAACAAACACAATATGGTTCCTTCCCACAGATCTCCAGGGTTCTCATTTTCATCAGGTCTAATTAGGTTGTATAAGGATATTACATATCCTCATTATTATTTATGAATAAAAATGGAAAACATTGGATATCAAAACGTCTGTTTTCTTTTCACTGTAAGCCGGGTATCTAGCAAAAATTGGGCAAATAGGGCTGAAAATTTCAAAATGACAGTAGGGATGTTCCTGCAAAATGTCTGTCAGAATGGTGTAGATATATTGGGGTTAGGGGTGCACATACCTTTGTAGACTGTCTACTGAAAATGCACGTTACTTATCTTTTCTGCTGATAATCAGGGTGTACACGGTCTACCTCTTACCACTGAATGAGAGGGAACATGGACATTTCATGAGCCACATATGCAGATCTCAAGCATCTTTTTAGGTTGCTCTCCACACAATAGGAATGGTTGACTCCCACCTTAAAGTGTATCTAAAGCCAAAACATTTATTTTTCATTTTGCAGTAGGTAATGGTTCAAACTGCTGTCAGATTTTTTATTTTATTTTTGCCATCTGTGTCATACTGGTCAGTACTTTCCCCATTTGTCCTACAAACCCTGTGAGAGGAAAACTCTCTAAAGTGAGTGGAATTACCCTTTAAGCCCTGGTTCACACTGGGCTGCGGGAGTGAAATTGCGCAATTTCACTCCCTCTGGCAGTCCCGATTTCGGCGCGATTTAGTAGACATCTGTGCAGGGTTCTGCACAGATGGCAATGTAAATCGCGTCCTGAAATCGCAAAAAGTAGTACAGGAACTACTTTTTGAAATCGGTGCAGCGCCGCAGATGCGGTGTCGCACCGATTAGGACGGTGTCATTGCTGGCAATTGCCACCAATTTGAGATGCGATTTCACATGTGAAATCGCATCTCAAATCGAACTAAATCGTACCCAGTGTGAACCTGGACTTAGACACATTTCACAGGAACAAGTGTTGTCCCCAGTTTTAAGATTTCCCTTTTGTTTCTGTACTGGAGACAACTTAAAACGTTGGATTTCCCCTCACTTTCACCCCAAATTAATTATTTTTTAATTAGTACATGTTTACCTTAAGTTTGGCCATTGCATGTTAATTTACAAATTGAAAGACAAGTGTTTTTTTTTTTTAATTTTGCACATTTCCTTTTTTGTGACACTGAAAAAAAATGGAACAAAAACTGTGAATGAAAAATAAAAAATACAGGATACTTGATTTACTAAAGAAGAAGGGACAGAGCTGGATCTCACACAAAGCAACCTAGGCAGTAGGCTAGAGACCAGCTGGTATCCAGAAGTTCCAGCTACAGCATACAAGATTCTGCAGTAAACAGGTGGTAGCACAGCCTTGAAAACATGTGCAATAAACAGTATCTTGATGAAGGGATATGAGCCTGTATGCAATTAATATCCGACTATGCCGTTGGGTGACAGGATGACTGTAGGGACAGGGCCATGGACCGACTGTGTCTCAGGGCAACACTTTTCACAGTATTTTGTTGCCAGCTATGAAATAGACCAGGGGCCAGATTCAGTTAGATGGGCGCTTCTTTACTTTGGAGTAACGTTTCTCATTTACGTTACTCCGCCGACACTTTCGGCGCAAGTACTGTTATTCACATAGCACTTGCTCCTAAACTTGCGCCGGAGTAACGAAAATGCGCTGGCGTAACCCGACGCAAGTGGAAGTGGGTGTGATCATATGTAAATGATGGGCGGAGCCCAGCGCAGAGGCTTACGTTCAGCGCATCAACCACAGAGCATGCGCAGTGAGTGAGGCTCCACTCGCCCCCTTGTGCGCATGCTCACAACTTCCGTCGGCACCACTTCCTTGGAAACGACAGCGCAATGTGTTCCGTTGGACGTTTAAATGCGCCCGTAGATGCGCCATTCCGGCACTAAAGTATATCCTGTTCCCCCTCCCAGCAGTGAAGTTACTTTTGTTCTGAGATGGCTGCTCCCGTTCGCAAACACAGGAGAAAGCTGAACTTTAAAGGCCAGGAGCTGTCAGCCGTCATCTCGGCTATGGAGACCTATGATGTCTTCCTCCATGGCTGTAAAAGTTGACAGACAAGCAGGGACAGAGGTGTTGTCCTGCAAGTGGGGGTGCTCAGCTAGCTCTTATCGTCGGTAACGCTGCTGTAGCTGCTCTCCTGCTGACCTGTGGCCGTCTGGAGTAAAGATAAAGCAGCTATTTGTAGAAATAACTTTGCGCCGGACGGACAAGATACGTGCGGCGCATGTAGCCAGCGTATGGTGCTAATCCGTTCGCGAATCGGGAAATCTCCCTAATTTGCATATTTGCAGGGGAAATCAATAGGCGCGACTGATGCGCCAAGCGAAATTATGCGCTGATGAGACTCTGGCGTCGGAAAGTTAAGCCGATCGGAAATGGCCCGTTTTCTGTCTCATCTAGTTTGGTGGGTACGGCCACTTAGATACGACGGCGCATATTCACAGTTACGCGCCGCATATCGCAATACTCCAGCGCAAGTCTTGCTGAATCTGGCCCCAGGAGTTAAGTATAAAAATACCTATTGGCCTAGGGAACTACGACTCAGTAATTGAACTATTAAAGGGAACAGGATACAATAGGAAACAAGAGTATGAAAGGAAGTTTAAGTGTATTTCCACTTGAAGTCAAATTTGAGAAAGATCCACTATGTTCATATATATTTTTTCTTAACCTTTTAGATGTTTCTCAGGAGAAGGCCTCATGGCTGACTGTAAGCATTTCTAAATTTATGAACAAATGTCAGAGTTAAGCCCTGTACACACGGGCGAGAATCCCGTTGAATAAAAACCGTTGGTTTTCTCAACAGGATTCCTGGCAAGATTTTCTCGCCAAGCCCTGTGTACAGATGCACGAACATGGTGATGTCATCGACTATGCGCTCGTCACATTCGAAGCTGTCGCCACCATCTTGCTTCACCCTACCTATGCCTTGGAAGCTACCGTGCATGCGTCAAAGTCTCATTGAGCATGCACGGGTTTCCATGGAGACAGGTAAGCATACACACGCTCGGATTTCTCGGCAGGAAAACTTTGCTGAGAATTCCGAGGAGAAAATAGAGAGCAGGTTCTCTATTTTTCTCGTCGAGATTCCCGCCAGTTTTCTCGATGAAAAACCATACACACGAACGCAAACCATTTGTGTGTGTAAGAGGCTTTAGTCTGCCCCAGTACAATTTTTCAATACTGGAATTACCGTATATACTCGAGTATAAGCCGACCCGAATATAAGCCGGGGCACCTAATTTTACCACAAAATGGGAAAACGTATTGACTCGAGTATAAGCCTAGGGTGTCTATCTGCATGCCTCAATGTGCCTCACTTTGCCTCACTGTGTCCATGTCTCACTGTGCCCATGCCTCACTGTGCCCATGCCTCATTGGGTCAATGACTAGATTGATGTTTAACATGGGAGTCCATGGAAGGGGTGCCCAGCTTTGAAAAATCGGTGGGGTTACATGTGTGGCAAGTTTGGATTTCCAGAGAACCTACGACCGGCTGGTACCAGGTCCAGGTCCCCAAATTCACTGGAGAAATTACCATTTAAAGGGGTGTTCCAGCCAAAAATGGTGTTTATTAAAAGTCATTAGCTACAAAAAGTGTAGCTGCTGGCTTTTAATAAACACTCACTTACCTGCTCCTGCGTTCCAGCGACGCGCCGACCGGGGCTCCGCTCCTCTCCCCCTCTCCCCGGCCGGCGTCTCCATCCCGACTATGGGCACCCAGCCGTGACAGCCTTCGGCTTCACAGCCGGGCACCCACTGCACATGCGCATGTGTCCCATGCGATCGCCTACAGGGAGGGGCTGGTGTAGGCGATTAAGCTTAATCGCCTAACCAGCCCCTCGGCGGAAGCAGGAAGTGGGACAGGAAGTCCCCTCCTGAAGCCCCCACTCCCCCCCAAAAAAATGACATGCCAAATGTGGCATGTAAGGGGGTAAGGAGTGGGATAAGCGGAAGTTCCATTTTTGGGTGGAACTCCGCTTTAACATGGGAGTCTATGGAAGGGGTGCCCGGCTTTGAAAAATAGGTGCTTCCCAGCTGTAGGTCCCCCGGACAACAAACTTTGCACACTTGTAGAGGAAGAGTGGGGCTACATGTGAGGCAAGTCCAGGGGTCCCCAAAGTCTGGCGGATCAGGCGCAAAAAGGTGACTTGTGTATAAGCCGACGGGGGCATTTTCAGCGCAAAAACATGTGCTGAAAAACTTGGCTTATACTCGTGTATATACGGTATCAGAAACAAAAAAAACATTTAAAATAAGCAGTATTTTTTTCTTTTTTTTTGGAGTTATGCTTTGTGAATATGTAACATGTAACCAATTTGAAGTAGGTTCTTTCCCAATCTGGATGCAAAGGTGGAAATACACTTTATGTAAGAAGGAAGGAAAAGAACAGAGTGCTAGAAGTCTAAATTGAAGCTGGCTGAAGTGGCACAGAACTACAGTGTAAAGGAAATAAGAATATGATAGAAATAAATGGAGTGAGAAAAAAGAAAAAAGCAATGCGTAAAGGGTGGGAAAATGAAATGGGAAAAAAGGAGAGAGGAGAAAATAAATCAAACAGTATGATGAAAGCAATTAAATACTGAAAATGCATTTTTGTACCTTCCTTTTTTTACACTCTATGCTTAAAGTAATGTATATGTCCCTACTCCAATCCCTCTCCATCATATACCAGTAGGCATGTTACACAGTAAGGAGGGGCTTAGACAATAATCAAGATTGCCAACATTCCTTCAGTGTTACAAATGATTACCTTTATGTTCCTCCAATGGGACTGTTAAGGCAACGCACTCTACTGCATATAGTTAAAAGAAAGATAGATTTTTTTCCTTATATCTATATATCATAAAACAATAGTTTGTTAAAAAAAAATATTTTGTGGCTAAAAATGTGTACATCATATTGTCTGTACATTGCATTACAGCAAACCCAATTTATAAGCCGGGCCGAAATGTGCGTTCAAAGGTACTATATCAGTTCGTCTGTCTTTGTCCCAAATACGGGTTGACCCACCGCATTTCAATAACTTCATCTTCTTCAGGGGCGAGGTTATGCTGCACCAGAATAAAACACGTTTTTTTCCAATTTCATCATTAAAACAACGTTGCTCACATCCCACCGCACCAGCCGGGGGGGGGGGGGGGTGAGGGAAGCGAGCATTGCTGCAGTTGGGCAGAGGCTCAACATTAAGGAAGCCTGGGCAGTAGGGTGAATCAGCACCGCATGTAGTTATTAGGGGGTGCCCAGACACACCTGGTACGCCCACTATGCATGCCTATGGCAACTCAGTGAGTTTCCAGCCTGACGTTTTTAGTGACCCAAAGCCTGTAAAAAGAGCAGGTGCAGCATCACTGAACACAGCACTGCCAGCCAGGGCCGCCATCAGGGGGGTACAGGCATTACACCTGTAAGGGGCCCGGGGGTCCCCAGGGGCCCGGATGGGAACCACCCTAAAAAAAAAAAAAAAAAAAAAATTTTTTTTTTTTTTTTTTTTTTTTTTTTTTTAGGGGTCCGAAGATCCCCAGGGGCCCGGAGGCCACCAAGGGCCCCAGACGGCAAGCCCTTTTTTTTATAATTTTTTTTTTTTTTTTATAAAAATATATATTTTTTTATAAAATTTTTTTTTTTTTTTTAATATATTTTTTTATTATTTTTTTATTAAAGGGCCAATTTTTTTTCTTTTATTTTTTTAGAGGTCCCCAGGGGCCCGGAGGCCACCAGGGCCCCAGATGGCAAGCCCTTTTTTGTCTTTATTTTTTTTTATAAAAAAATATATTTTTTTATAAAAAAATATATTTTTTTAATATATTTTTATTTTATTTTTTAGTAAAGGGCCAATTTTTTTCTTTTATTTTTTTAGAGGTCCGGAGGTCCACAGGGGCCCGGAGGCCCCCAGGGCACCGGATGGCAACCCCCCTTTTTTTTATTTATTTTCTATTAAAAAATATATAGATTTTTTAATATATTTTTATTTTATTTTTTTATTAAAGGGCCATTTTTTTTAGGGGTCTAGGGGCCCGTAGGCCACCAGGGCCCCAGATGGCAACCTCCTCTTTTTTTTTTTTTTTTTAATATATTTTTTTATAAAAAAATATATTTTTTTAATATATTTTTCTTTTATTTTTTATTAAAGGGCCAATTTTAAAAATTTTTTTTTTTTTTTTTTTTTTTTTTTTTTAGGGGTCCGAAGATCCCCAGGGGCCCGGAGGCCACCAAGGGCCCCAGACGGCAAGCCCTTTTTTTTATAATTTTTTTTTTTTTTTTATAAAAATATATATTTTTTTATAAAATTTTTTTTTTTTTTTTAATATATTTTTTTATTATTTTTTTATTAAAGGGCCAATTTTTTTTCTTTTATTTTTTTAGAGGTCCCCAGGGGCCCGGAGGCCACCAGGGCCCCAGATGGCAAGCCCTTTTTTGTCTTTATTTTTTTTTATAAAAAAATATATTTTTTTATAAAAAAATATATTTTTTTAATATATTTTTATTTTATTTTTTAGTAAAGGGCCAATTTTTTTCTTTTATTTTTTTAGAGGTCCGGAGGTCCACAGGGGCCCGGAGGCCCCCAGGGCACCGGATGGCAACCCCCCTTTTTTTTATTTATTTTCTATTAAAAAATATATAGATTTTTTAATATATTTTTATTTTATTTTTTTATTAAAGGGCCATTTTTTTTAGGGGTCTAGGGGCCCGTAGGCCACCAGGGCCCCAGATGGCAACCTCCTCTTTTTTTTTTTTTTTTTAATATATTTTTTTATAAAAAAATATATTTTTTTAATATATTTTTCTTTTATTTTTTATTAAAGGGCCAATTTTTTTTCTTTTATTTTTTTAGGGGTCCGGAGGTCCACAGGGACCTGGAGATCCCCAGGGCCCCAGATGAAAACCCCCCTTTTTTTATAAAAAAAATATATAATTTTTATATATTTTTTTATTTCTTTTATTTTTATATTTATATTATCCTTTTTTATAATTTTTTTTTTACTTTTTTATATTATTTTATTTCTTTTTTTTAATATATAGATGTATTTTTATTAAAGGGCTCAGAGGTCCCCAGGGCCCCATGTGTCAAACCCCCTTTTTTTATAATTGTATTTTTTATTTTTGTTTATATATTTTTTTTATATATTTTTTTTTATTAAAGGGCCCAGAGGTCCCCAGGGCCCTGGAAGGCAACCCCTTTTTTTTATATATAAATGTTTATTTATTTTTTATATATATATTTTTTTCTTTCTTTCTTTTTTTTTTAAAGGGCCCAGAGGTTTCTTTTTATTAAAGGGCCCAGAGGTCCCGAATGGAAAGCCCCCTTTTTTTTGTAATTTCCTTTTATAAAAGAAAAATAACGTCCCCGGGGCCACAGTTGGCAACCACCCTTTTTTTAAAAAAAAAAAATATATATATATATATATATATATATCTATATCTTTTTTTTCTTTATATTAAAGGGCACAGAGGTACCCAGGGCCCCGGATGGCTACCCCCCTTTATTATATATATTTTTCTTTATTTCTTATTTTTGTAAAGGGCCCCCCCCGCTTCTCAATTCGCGGCAGCAGCCCCCCCCCCCCGCTTCTCAATTTCATGCGACAGCACCCCCCCCCCGGTTCTCTGCTCCAGGGGGCCCATGCCTGAAGCTGTGTAAGGGGCCCCAAAATTCCTGATGGCGGCCCTGCTGCCAGCCACTATACCGGCTTGCGTGACAGGCACAGCAGCCAGGCAGGAAATTCTGCTCAATGACATTAAGTCTGTACTTCTAACAGGTTTAGCGTCACTAAGCTGAATGTGTGTGTCTGTGTATGTGCAACAATGTCCCAAGTAGCCAGTGGTGGGGGTGCAGAAGTGGCCACAACCGCTCCAGCATGGCCCCACATTTAGGACAATCTGCCCATCAAACAACTACAGTACTATTTTCAGAAGATAAGAAATGCCACATTTTTCCAAGAACACAATGTTTACTTTAATTTTGCACAGCGTTTATGATTAAAGGCACCTAGTCTATATACCTTGTACTGTTCAAATTGAATGATAGACATTATATAATGACTGGAAAACTGTTTTTTTTAGTACATTGAATATTTATGTTCTCTTTTTTTTTTTACAGGGATATCAAACCAGATAATATCTTGCTGGATGAACATGGTAAGTAGAAATCATTTTCTGAAATATATTTGTCCTGTCTACAATGTATCTCATGCATTATTGTTCCACAGTGCTCCCCTTTGCACTTACACTGTATTACCAGCTTATGAAGAACATTAAAATCTAATGTCTGCTTGTCTGACGACCCCCTAATGTCTATGGTCATCTGCACATAAATCACATTGCCATGTACATTAGTCCCTGCTTAGAGGAGCTTACAGTAGAATGTGTCTACAGTATTCACACACACACACCAAGGCTATGACCAATTTAATAAGAAGTACATCTTTTAGATCAGGGGTGCCCAACCTTTTGAATAGCAAGGGCCACTTAAGCAACTTGGTAACCAGTCGTGGGCCACAATGAGCTGAGCGGGTGGATGACAGGTCACGGCTACTCTATGGGCCCTCCGATCTGCCCAGATGGAAGGAGACAAATTCCCTTCTGTTTTTTCTATTGGAGGTAGGCTAGCGTAAATGGACATCTGTCGCTCTGTAGAGGTGAATTGAGGGTCCCATTTGGTCGGGCTGATCATGTGAAAAGGGCCTAAGACTGCTTTTAACTGATGTGCTGTGGTTTACCCACACTGCGGGTGCAATGTAGTGCACCTTTGTCTATCCTGCGGGTTAGCTGAACTTTGCTATAGACTCCTTCTGTGGCTAAGCCGACGCTGTAGAGGAAACATCAGCTTATGGGGCTCTGGTCCGCAGCCGCTTTCTTCCTCTACCACCAGCTTCATTCACAACACTGATGCTGTGGTATGGCAGATCAGCAACCTGTGATCTGGGCATGTCAACCCGTTATTCCAGAGCAGGAGGTCCCGGGCCACATCAGAGGGCTCCGCGGGCCACTGGTTGGCCACCCCTGTTTTAGATCCTACTAAAACGATTTCCTTTCTACCAAAATTCATACATGATGCAGCTAAAAGGTATTTTCTGAAGTGCTCTGACTGTATTATAATAGTGCATCTCGTAACAGGTCACTCTTCTGCTCTCTACACTGTTTTTATACAGTCATGCTGGGTTAGAAGGACCTTTTCCCGGTTTCCTAAAATTAATCACATTATTTATGAGGCTGGAAAAACAGCTACAGTACTTTTTAGACTTGTGTGTTTAATACTGTATGTTTTGGATGCTCCGTCTGGAAGAAGAAAAATTGCCTTTATATTTAGTTTAACAGCCTACATTGCGATATACCAAATGTTTAGATCACGCGTTAGAGAAGCTGCCTAGACTTTTTTATCATGTGGAGCACACCATGGGACAGTTTCATCTGATGGAATAGGATGGTTGCTCCTTCACTCCTGAATGCAATTCTGCTTTCCTGCTCTTGTGCTTCTCTCTCACTTACCTCCTCTACAGTCCCTGAAAGCAAGGTATGGCCTGCCACTTTTCCTTAAAAAGTTAAAACAAGTTTGGTGAATGATGCTCTTCGCTGTCTGGCTGCTATCACGCCATCATGGGTAACCCAGGCCAAGGTTACCCATAGGTTACCCATAGCAACAACACACCTCCCACCAACTCCTCAGCTGAGTTAACCCTTCCTGTTCATAGGAGAGGACTAGGCAGAACATGTTAGATATTTAAATACATGTTACTTTAACAGAGTTGAACAGCCCCGCCCAGGGGGTGGTCCCTCCGGACGTAACCGTCCTCCTTGCAGCATGCAGCCTCAGTTCGTAACAAGCAGTAAAAGTCTAAAAATTAGGGGTGGGTGCTGTAAAATCCTTTTCTCTGTCGTCCATCGATGGACAATCCATGGACGACAGAGAAAAGGATTTTACGGTGACTACAAAAAATCCTATTTTCTCTTATCGTCCATGGACAGACACAGCCTTCACAAGTCTTGACATATAGGACGTCCCCAAGCTGTGTAAAAAAAACGAGGGGTGGGAACAGCATCAGTAAAAACAAATAACTTCACCCCAAAATAATCAGAGCTCCTCAACGGAGGAGATGCAACTTTAAACAGCCGCTTGCAAAACCTTGTGGCCAAAGAAAGCATCTGAAGATGCACTCACATCAACCTTGTAAAATTTGGAAAAGGTATGAACGGACGACCAAGTCGCCACCTTGCACACCTGTGAGACAGACGCTTGATGTCGGAAAACGACCAAGGAAGCACCAATTGCCCTGGTTGAATGTGCTGTGACCAGAAAGATGGGCTTCTGCTCCTTAAGATCATAGGCCTGTATGACGGTCTGCCTGATCCACAGAGAAATGGTGGCCGACGAGGCCACCAGGCCCTTTTGTGGACCAGATACTGACACAAAAAGTGAGTCAGACCTCCGAAATGGAACCGTAGCAGACAGGTACACCCACAAAGCACGTACAACATCTAAAGTATGTAGCACAACCTCTCTAGGAATGCGCCGGCCAAGGACACAAGGACGGAAGAACAATGTCCTCGTTAAGGTGAAAGGCCGAAACCACCTTCGGAAGAAAGGAAGGTTGTGGGCGCAACACCCGCCTTATCCTGATGGAGGACCAAGTATGGCGACTTGCAAGACAAGGCCGCCAATTCAGAAACCCGTCTGACAGATGTAATGGCCACTAAAAAGGCCACCTTCTGAGATAGTGTCAAGAGAGGAATTTATCTGATGTTTTCAAAGGGAGGTTCCTGAAGAAGCGAGAGCAACAGATTCAAATCCCATGGAGGAAGAGGTGGTTTAACAGGGGGAAGTAAATGACGAACCCCCTGCACAAAGGTACCCACGAGGGAATGGACCGCCAAAGGCCGTTGAAAGAACACAGCCAACACTGAAATCTGTCCCTTAATGGTGCTTAAGGCAAGTTTCTGATCTACTTCACGCTGTAAAAACAGCAGGACCCTGGAAACCGAATACGTCCGTTGACGCCACCCCATCTCTTCGCACATAGAGATGTAGGCCTTCCAGGTGCGATGGTAGATCTTCCTGGAAGAAGACTTCCGTGCCCTCAGCATGGTTGAGATGACCGAGTCGGAAAGACCTGGCTTTCAAAAGCTATGCTGTTGAAGCCAGCGACTGTAAAGGAGGATGAAGTATGGGACCTTGAGACAGAATGTCCTCCCGCATTGGCAGCGGCCAGGGTACATCCGCTACTAGGCACACATGATCAGCATGCGTAATTAGTTTAGTTCCAAATTTGCTTTTCAACAAATTTTGACAAATAAGGTAATTCCAAAATTTACGAATTTACGAATTTTTAAATATCTGAATTTTCGGATTTTGGAATTTCCGAAATTTTTAATTTTCGAATTCGAAATTCGGAAATTCGAAAAATCTTTAATTTGAAGATTTGAAATAAAAAAAATGAGTTCAAAAATTCAGAAATCTGAAAATCTGAAAATGTGGATTTCGAATTTCTGAATTTCCAAATTTCCGAATTCCGAATTTTTGAATATGCCAAATTTCTGAATTTTCGAAAAAAGCTAAAAAACGAATGAAACAAAAATGAACACATTTTTTTGGCAGTGCACATGTCTACAATGCAGCACAATGAATACAAGAGGGTACACACAAGTAGCACCACCACACTGAAGTTCACTGTAATATAGCGCAATGTTGCACAGTGAATACAGGGGGGTGCAGACTATGTAGCAAAATACATCACTATATATAGCACTGTATAGCAATATACTGTATAGGATAAACTATCTCGCCCATTAATTCACCATCTTCTCAAACTTTGAACAACTTGGGGACTCGAAGCGCATCTGTAATCTGTACTGTTCTATGTCTATTACTTTGTACAGCATGGGAAAACAATATGTATCCTGCTTCTGTGGCCTCCAGACACCAAATAGCTATTGCACACAATTGTAACAGTCAACCGTTACTCATTCATTGATCTGAAGCTTGCTTTCTGTTACGTACCTGGTTACCAGAGTCTGATGCAGGGTAGCCTCTCTTACGACTCTGGTCCGCAAGCCACTGAAGTGGGAACAGCGGACTCGGAGCACAGAGGGGTAGGAGTGCCGAGTTGGTGCAGAGTATTGCAGGTGGACGAATACCTCTGATGTGGAGACGTAGAAGATGCTGAAGATGTTGAAGCGAAGGATGGGTCAGCGACCCGCACGAAAGCTGCGACTACTGCAGCACAAGCTGGTAAGGTAAGTTGGTATTGTGGACAACAACTGGAACAGCAAGGTCAGGCAAGCCAGGTCATAACAGGTAAGCAGGACACATGCAGGCAGATGGCTGAAGCGTAGTCGGTTTAACAGGCAGGTCGATTTGGCAACGGAAGGGTCAAGCAGGCGGATGGTCAACAGAAGCCGGGTTGGGGTTGGAGAGAGGTACGGATGGTCAGACAAGCCGAGTTCAGAGTTCAATCAGGATTTCAGACACGCGCCCCTGCCCAACGTGCACGCGCATGCACGAGCGCGGGACGCGTGGCGGCGGTCGTCTACAGACATGGAGGAAGACTGCATGGAGGAGGTGAGTCCCTGACATTGCCCCCCCCCCAAGGGGCAGCCTCCGGATGCCCAGTCAGGCTTCTTGGTCAGGATGAGCGAGAAAGAAGGCACGTAAAAATTTCTTAGCGTGTATATTACCTTCAGACTTCCAAGAATTATCTTATGGACCGTACCCCTTCCATTTGACTAGAAATTGGTTTTGGCCTTGTCGCTTCCTACAGTCCAATATAGCTTCTACCACGTATTCTTCCCAGCCGTCAACATGAACAGGTTCAGGAGGTCTGGACCCTCTGTTGGGAAAAGGATCAGCAACTGCAGGCTTGAGTAGAGAGACGTGAAACACAGGATGCACTTTCAAGGAATCAGGCAAAAACAGTTCGTAAGAGGCTAAATTAATCTTTCTTTTAATTGAGAAAGGACCCGAAAACCTAGGTGCCAACTTTTTAGACGGGCAGGGTAATCTGAGATTATTCATGGACAGCCATACCTGATCGTCCAGTTTAAGATCCAAGTCTCCCCTCTTTTTCTTGTCGAAAAATCTTTTGCTGTCAGCTTGAGCCTTTTCTACCGCGTCGTGCAATAGCTGGTTATTGCATTTGAGAAAGTCCATGGTACTCTGTACAGCTGGAACTGGTGATTCTGAAAAGAAATCTGGCAAGAATGTTAAATTAAAACCGTAATTAGCGAAAAAAAGGTGGATTGCCCAGTAGCTGAGTGATTGGCGTTATTATATGCAAATTCTGCCAGGGGTAGCAGGGAGACCCAATCGTCTTGGGAGAAAGTTGTGAAACATCTGATATATTGCTCTAGTGTTTGATTTGTCCTTTCAGTTTGCCCATTAGACTGGGGATGGTAGGCAGAGGGCTCTCCAGAATCGAGAGGTAAACTGAACCCCCCTGTCAGAGACGATATTGGAAGGTACCCCATGTAATCTGATAATTTCTTTGATAAACACGCGGGCCGTTTCCGCAGCAGAAGGTGTGTTTTTCAAAGGCAGGAAATGAGCCATTTTGGTAAAACGATCTACAACAACAAAGATTGCCTTACATCCCTCGGAGCGAGGAAGTTCTACAATAAAGTCCATTGCGATCATTTCCCATGGTCGGTTGGGTACTGGTAAAGGTTTTAGTAGACCCCAGGCTTGTTTTCTGGGTGTCTTATTTCGGTTGCAGATAGGACAAGAATTGATATACGACTTGCAAAAGTCCTCCAAATTGGGCCACCAAAATGTGCGTCGTACCAATTTGAGAGTTTTATTAACTCCAAAGTGGCCTGCTAGTGGATGATCATGGAGAAGTTTCAAAACCTCTACTCTGATATTTTCTGGTACAAAAACCTGGCTTCCTCTCCAAAATAGACAGTCTCTGGAAGTTAGCGAAATATTAGAGGGTTTGGAAGAGTCGGAAGATGCTTCTCTGATCATGGAGAGTAGATCAGTATGTGAGAGCAGGAAGTTGCCCACCGGTAGGATGGATTTAGGAGTGGATGTATTCTTCGGATTGTCGTGCATTCGGGATAATGCGTCCAGTTTAATATTTTTAGATCCTGGTCGGTAAATAATGTGAAAATAAAAGCGGGAAAAGAAAAGGGCCCAACGGGCTTGTCGAGGCTTCAGGCGTCTGGCAGATTTTAAATATTCCAAATTCTTGTGATCCGTGTAGATCAGTACAGGGTGAGCGGCGCCCTCCAGTAAGTACCTCCATTCCTCTAGGGCAGTCTTAATGGCCAATAATTCCCGGTCTCCCACGTCGTAGTTCTTTTCTGTGGGGAAAAGTTTTCAAGAGAAGAATCCCACTGGATGTATTAGATCTTTGTCCCCTAAACATTAAGAGAGGACGGCCCCTACAGCAACTTCGGAGGCGTCTACCTCAAGGAGAAAAGGCAATGCTGGATTGGGGTGTCTGAGGATTGGAGCTGTTGTAAAGAGTCTTTTTAGGGTGTCAAAGGCCTTCTGGGCCTCAGGGTTCCAGTGGAAACGAAGGTTCTGTTTAGTGAGTTGTGTGATGGGGGCCACAATAGCAGAAAAACCTCTAATAAATTTCCTATAAAAATTTGCGAACCCTATAAAGTGTTGTACTCCTTTCTTATCTGTGTTGGCCAGTCTAAGATTGCAGATACTTTCTTTTGATCCATCTCAATCCCTGTTGGAGAAATTACTAGGCCTAACAATTGGATAGTTTGCTGCTCAAACTCGCATTTTTCTTCTTTTGCATACAAACTGTGCTGGCGGAGACGATCCAGAACTTTACAAACATTCCCTCGATGCTCTTCTAAGGAACGGGACAAGATCAGTATGTCGTCCAAATAAACGATGACGAAAATGTCCAAGAAATCTCTGAACACGTCATTGACGAAATGTTGGAGCGTAGTGGGCGCGTTGCATAGCCCGAAGGGCATGACCAAGTACTCGTGGTGGCCATAACGGGTACAAAATGCTGTTTTCCATTCATGTCCGGCTTTGATGCGTATCAAGTTATACGCTCCCCTCAGGTCTAATTTAGTGAAAATAATAGCAAATCTTAGTTTTTGAAAAAGTTCAGGTATTAGAGGTAGAGGATAGCGATTTTTCACTGTGACGTTATTAAGTTCCTGCTAGTCGACACAGGGACAGAGAGTTTGGTCTTTCTTTGTAACAAAGAATATTCCGGCACCTGCTGGTAAAGTAGACGGGCGGATAAATCCTTTATCCAGATTTTCATCAAGGTGCGTCTTGTTCCTTTTCAGAGAGTGGAAAAATTTGCCCGAAAGGAATCTCGGCCCCAGGAAGGAGTTCGATCAGACAATCATATGGCCGATGAGGCGGAAGAGAATCAGCCCCTTTCTTACTGAAGACATCCAGAAATCCACGGTAAGGTTTCGGAACGGATTGGAGCAGACTCGGATCGGCATTTAAACACAGCAGGGCAGAAGATGGGTTTGGGTGTCTGGGTAGACAGTGTTCCTGGCAGTAATGAGATGGAAACTAAATATTTTTAGATATCCAGTCATTCTGAGGATTATGTGCCTGGAGCCAAGGTATACCCAGAATCACTGGAAACAAAGGGGACGAAATGACATCCAAAATTAACAGTTCCTTATGATTGGAGGAAGTAACGGCAGGCAGGGGAAGGGTTTCCTGAGTTACCTGACAGGACTTAATATGTGAGCCGTCAGCCAAGAAAACAGAGAGATTCTTAAAATGTTCTTTGTACGAGACGGTCGTATGTTGTGTAGATCGGCAAAGGACTGGAACCTTCATGATGCTAATGAGCAATCTGCATGCACCTGAACTATACCAACAGATGTTAAGTAACCGACTGTAAGTCGTCTCGTTACTCAAACAACGAATGACGTCTGAAATGCACGAAAGAACGAGAGCGCAAGACGCGCTGGTACTCACGGATTGTTAGCGTACGTGAATAGAGTCTGGTGATAGACAAATGATTACGCAGCCAGTGAATCTGAGAGAGTCTAAAGAACGGGTAAGATCGGCTCGATGAAGCGCATGCACCTTTAGCGCTGACCGGGGAAGCTGTAATTGTGTACGTAATGGCCGTATTTTGACGGGGCAATTGTGTACGTAATGGCCGGCCTTGCCACAATAGGTTCAGCTGGCGGCGGCACGTGCGTCCTTCAGGCGATAAGGTTGGTCGCATCACGTCCAATTGCATGGGTTCAGAAGTGTCCGTGGGTGAACCGGCAGAATTTAAAGAAACAGGTGGTTGATAACGGGAAGGAGGCAAAGGGGCCCGGGTAGTGACCCAGACTGGGCGACCCTGCTGGGAGGATCGCTCTGCTCGGCGTTCCCTTAGACGTTGGTCGATCTGTAAAGCTTTGTCAATCAGATCTTCCAGGGTATCAGGTACCTCAATACGGGCCATTTCGTCTTTTAAGGCTTCTGACAGACCTAAACGAAATTGGTGGCGCAGGGCTGCACTGTTCCACTGGGTGTCCGCCCTCCAGCGGCGGAAATCAGTAACGTAGTCCTCCACCACTCTACACCCTTGTTGGAGAGCAAGTAAAGCAGCTTCAGCTGTGGCAGTCCTTTGGGGGTCATCATAGTGTTGCGTCATAGCCTGGAAGAAGATTGGCAAGGTCTGTGTCTGGGCTCTGTCTTCTTCCAGCAACCGGTGTGCCCAATTTTGGGGTTCCCCTAGGAGCAGAGAGATGACAAATCCCACTTTAGTAACTTCCAATGAAAAGGTTCGGGGTTGCAAAGCAAAGTACAACTGGCAAGCATTGCGAAAGTCCCTGAACTTGGTTAGATCCCCTGAGAATCGTTCGGGCATGGGAACCCTGGGTTCAGACGGCAACATCACAACTGACGGACCAGAAGCAGATGAAGATGGTCTAGCGGCAGATGCTGAGGTTACGTCCCCAGAAACGGATAAGTTCTGTACCTGCCCCTCCAACCTCAGGTCGCCATCTTGCAAATTCTTAACGGCTTGGGTAAGGGAGGCCAAATGTTTACACATTTCCTCCATAGCCGGGTCTACTCCTGCAGACTCTGTCATGGCTGCCTGATACTGTTACGTACCTGGTTACCAGAGTCTGATGCAGGGTAGCCTCTCTTACGACTCTGGTTCACGAGCCACTAAAATGGGAATAGCGGACTCGGAGTACAGAGGTGTAGGAGTGCCGAGGTGGTGCAGAGTAGAAGCAGGTGGACGAATACCTCTGATGTGGAGACGTAGAATATGCTGAAGACGCTGAAGCAGAGGATGGGTCAGCGACCCGCACGGAAGCTGCGACTACTGCGGCACAAGCTGGTAAGGTAAGTTGGTATTGTGGACAACAACTGGAACAGCAAGGTCAGGCAAGTCGGGTCATAACAGGTAAGCAGGAAACATGCAGGCAGATGGCTGAAGCGTAGTCGGTTTAACAGGCAGGTGGATCTGGCAAAGGAAGGGTCAAGCAGGCGGATGGTCAACAGAAGCCGGGTCGTGGTTGGAGAGAGGTACAGATGGTCAGACAAGCCGGGTTCAGAGTTCAATCAGGATTTCAGACAGTTGATCAAACAAACAGGTCTCAGATATGGATCCGGTCACACTGCAGATCAGGCAGCAATGTGTTGTATACAGCCCTGGGTTTTTAAAGTGTCTTTTTGGCGCCACGCTAATTAACGTGCACGCGCGTGCTCCCGCGTGCGCCCCCACCCACCATGCACACGCGCGCACCCCCGTGCACGCGCGCCGTTATCGCACGAGCGCGGGACGCGCGGCGGCGGTCTACAGACATGGAGGAAGACTGCATGGAGGAGGTGAGTCCCTGACACTTTCACTTGCAGGGTAAGCAGCAGTACACATTAGAACAGCAAGTAAAGAAATATATTTGCTGTCACTTCTGAAGCCCGGTATAACAATTTTAAAAGGATTCTGACAGGTTTCCATGGGTAACAAGACATTTTCTTGCCCTGAGTTTTCCTTTAAATAAGCTCACCAATGTACACTTCTGCTTCTATATGCTGATTAGTTAACAACCTTTGACCTTGGTGCCAGCAAAAGCCACAGTCATTGGGGAAAATGTGTACAGTGAGTTCACAGTGTCAAATAGACCTGAGATTTCCAGCTTCCGCCTGGGACCAGCTATACACATTTTCAGTACTTTCTCTCTTCTCACCTATGTACAGGAGAGCCGAGTAGCACAACCTCATTAATTATACATATGTGTGAGCACAGGCTCTCTGACTTTTCTTGACATTTCCTTCAAGTGCATGTTCAGCCAGAAATAAAGCTGCAACAATAGGATACGACTGGAAAAATTCCTTAAGGTTAAATTCTGTTACAATAACACATATTTTTCTGAAATATTACCAGTCTTGTGTTCTGCGCAGGATTGGAGAGTAGAATGTATTAATAATAATAATTATAGTAACTCAGAAATATATATATATATATATATATATATATATATATATATATATATATACACTATATTGTAAAAGTATTGGGATCCCTGCTTATACACGCACATGAACTTTAATGTTCCAGTCCGTAGGGTTCAATATTGAGTTGACCCACTCTTTGCAGCTATAACAGCTTCAACTCCCCCGGGAAGGCTGTCCACAAGGTTTAGGAGTGTGTCTATGGGAATGTCCGACCATTCTTCCAGAACTGCATTTGTGAGGTCAGGCACTAATTTTGGAGGAGAAGGTCTGGCTCAAATCATTCATCCCAAAGGTGTTCTATCGTGTTGAAGTCAGGACTCTGACCAGTCAAGTTCCTCCACCCCAAACTTGCTCATTCATGACTTTATGGACCTTGCTTTGTATGCTGGTCCAAATCATTTGGTGGAGGGGGGATTATGGGTGGGGGGTTGTTTTTCAGGGGTTGGATTTGGCCCTTTAGTTCCAGTGAAGGAAACTCTTAAGGCATCAGCATACCAAGACATTTTTGGACAATTTAATTATCCCAATTTTGTGTGAACAGTTTAGGGATGGCCCCTTCCTGTTCCAACATGATTGCACACCAGAACACAAAGCAAGGTCCATAAAGACTGTTATACCTGAAGGGTTCCACATGTACTGGCACTTTAAGGCTGGCTCCACCCAGCAGTGATGACAAGGGTCAAGGGGCATAGTAGCCATCTTAGAGAGAGCACATGTAGGAAGCAGAGATATGTACTGTCCTGAGATGCATGTTGCAGTGTACAGCCTGTACTGAAATAAACATCCATTGCTTCAGACCAGAGTCTTGTGTCCCTAACAACACACAGGACACGAAAAAGACATGGATGAGTGAGTTTGGGGTGGAGGAACTTGACTGACCTCAACACGATAGTACACCTTTGAGATTAATTAGAGAGGAGACTGCAAGCCAGGCCTTCTCATTCAACATCAGTGCCTGACCTCACAAATGCACTATGGACTAAAACTGTGCATGTAAAGGCAGGCGGCCCAATACTTTTGACAAACTACTGTATAATATATAGGGATGAGCCAAACACCCCCCTGGTTGGGTTCGAACCAGAATATGCGAACAGGCAAAAAGTTTGAGGGAACATTCGAACCCTATTAGTCTATGGGACACAAACATGAAAAACCAAAAGTGCTAATTTTAAAGTCTTATTTGCAAGTTATTGCCATAAAAAGTGTATGGAGACCCGAGACACTGGGGGGACATGTATCAGTGAAAAAAAAATGTTTTTAAAACTATTGTCTTTTTTTCAGGAGCAGTGATATCAATAATGCTTAAAGTGTAAAACAATAAAAATTAAATATTCATTTAAATATCATGCCTCGGGGTCCCTTTAGTCTGCCTATAAAGTGGCAATGTGTACAAATGCTGCAGCAAAATTACATTTCTATAGGGAAAATGTGAAAACTTGCTCACGTCTGTAATGTATTGTCGGCAATATAGATTAAAAATAAAAAAATAAATTGGTCTGGGTCCCCCCCAGTCAATACCAGGCCTTTTGTGTCTGGTGTGGATTTTAAGAGAAACTACACGCCAAAATGAAAATTAAAATTGCCGTGGGGTCCCTCCCAAAATTTGTACCAGACCCTTATTCGAGCATGCAGCCTGGGGGACAGAATCGTTCCCCACTCCTGAAACCACACCAGGCCAAATGCCCTTAACATGGGAAGGGTTCTTTGGGGTACCCCCAAAGCACCTTGTCCTCATGTTGATGGGGACAAGGACCTCTTCCCAACAACCCTGGCCATTGGTTGTCGGGGTCTGCGGGTGGGGGGCTTATAGTCCCCCCTATGTGAATGGGTATCGGGTACATTGTACCTCTACCCATTCACCGAAAAAAAGTGTCAAAAAGTAGTTTCCTTCAACAACATCCTCCTTAGCAGATATCAGGCCTTTTAGTGTTCTTTACAGGTAATGTAAGTAACAGTTTTAGAAAAAAAAATTCTCATACTTGTTTGCTTTTCGTTGGGAAATATTCTTAGGTTGTTTGAGATCCACCCACATACCCACAGTGTATTTGAGATCCACCCACATATTTCAATAATTTTCTAGGCAGGGGACTGTGAAAGTCATTACCACAGTAACTTTTTTTTTTTTTTTACAGTTTGTGGTTGATTTTTTAATTGTCCTTTGGCTTGTTGCCTTGTTGAGAAGTCCATTCTCTTGTAAGCTTTGGAGCAGTGGGGTATTAAGCATTTGTAATTGTTGAATTCATTCTTCCCTGTATCCACACAATATTTTGGTTCTTTTGTATAATCCAAATATTATAGATCCACCCAGTCATTACCAGGAGACACAGGGGTTTCTTTCTTCTAATGTTTCTAAAGTTTTTTTTTTACTATATTTTATTTCTGTCTCTGAAAAATCATAAAATAATGAGGCTAATGGGGTGCCATTTATTGGAACAATAGAAAAAGGATAGTGTAAAAATTAGCTTTTGAAAGAAAGAAAGATCAGAAGCTATACAAAGACCATGGCCATACTGCCACTTAAAAAATGAACACGTTTATAAGCACAGCACAGAGTTTTTTGGGGGTGTCTTGAGGTGTGAGCAGAGGTGAAGATTGATCTTCCACTTACACTGATCATCAATGTAAGGGTGCAATTTTTCACCAACATCCGATGCAATGGGTCACTTCTACACTCGTTCCCTATTGACAACGTCACGTATGACGAAACGTGTCTGGAGGGGGTTACATACTGGCGTCACCACGCTGTCTCGTTAGGAGGATGGGAGTTTGCTTTTAGCCAGCCGGCTTTACAATCTATGTGTGATTTTGAAGCTTTGAAATGTAAGTGCAACTAATTTTATTGCGCAATAAATGATAACATAGACAGTATTACGCTATGGTCAGTTTTTTCTTTTTGGGCTCACTACTGAATATTATGATACGGAGCTTATGGTGTTACCGGCCTGTAAGTCATTGCAACCATCCATCCAGGGTTCCCTGAGATCTTCCGTACAATCAAAGGCTTTTTCTGGGCTATAGCCACATGCCTGGTTTGCTTGCTATCTGGTAAGCACGTTTTCTGGCGGTACACTTTTTGAATCAATCACTGTGGCGTTTACTACTGGATGAACTCATTTGCCTTTGGAATCACTGGAATCATTTTTATGCTCTTCAGTCAATTGATTTAATTAATTGTGGACTTTAATTAGCGTGGGTTTTTCCTATCTATCTATGCTTTGTGTATATCCCACATTTAGCTGCTGCTTTTGGATTGGTCCATCCATTTTTTATTTAATATTTTTTATCCTTTTTTATTTACCTTAAATAGCGCCTTTCTATACTTCTACACTCCCCAGCAATGTAAGTGGGCACTTCTACATGGATTTTTTTTGCATAACAGGTATGACACGCATCCCCTTTATGCAGGTTCATGCCTATCAGAGTAATGCTTCTTTTTATTTTTGACATTAGGGTGTAGTGGTGTACAGTTTTTCAGTTGTTTTTCTGTTTTGAGGAGTGCTTTTACAAATTATTACTCTGTCACATAAGAATCCTATTCCAAGAGTCAAAAAATTGTTCCTGTGAAATTCATGACCTATGAAAGTCAGATCAGAGAGACTTCCTCTACATTAACAATATCGAGCTACTTGATATCTATACGATCTACATAGGAAGCTTCATAGATCATGTATCTCCTTATTAGGGATGAGCTTCGCGTTCGATATGAACGTATGTTCGACTCGAACATTGTCTGTTCGTACGTTCGACGTAATTCGAACAAAAGCGGTCGTTCGCGCCAAATTCGAGTGACGCAAAACGGCCCATAATTCACTGCGGCATTGCGTGCTGATGCTTGGCCAAGCATGCTGTATGTCCCGCATGCTTGGCCAATCACAGCGCGCAAAAGACGAAGCCTGGGTGGCTTTGGCCAATTATGGCTCAGGGCTTTAGCACACGCCCCACACTATATAAGGCCGCCTGCTGGGCGGCCTCATGTAGTGTGTTCCGGCTTGTTAATGAAAGCAGTCAGAGAGACAGAGAGATTGTCTTTTTATATAGCTAGATAGAGCAGGCAGGCAGGCTAGTCAGTTTAGCTTAATTTACAGTGTGTAGAGAATATATATACATCCCTAGGAGTTGTACATACATTTATACACTGTATAGCTTAGATAGATCAGTTCTTCCTAATTTACTGGCAGGCAGGTGATTGTGCTATTTAACCACTTGCCCACCACGTCATGTCTAAAAGACGTCATAACTTTAAAGATGGATATCCATCTTTACCGTGGGCAGTCCTGTACACGATAATGGCGGTCTCCGCGGCGGATTCGCCGCGAGATTGCCGTTATCGGTGGCGGGAGAGGGCCCCCCCCTCCTGCCGCTCTCCCGCGCCCTTCGCCGCTTACCGGAGCCGTCGGTAGCGGCGGAGGGGATCGGGTCCTGTCGGCAGCTGTGTTGGGATATGAGTGAGGGAAAAATCGCCCCCACCCGTTCCCCATAGCTCTGCTGGGCGGAAGTGACGTCAAAACGTCAGTCCCGCCCAGCGTCTTAAAGAAACATTTATTTTTTCTAAAATTTGAAAAATTACATTTATTTTTTTTATTTTTTTTGCATTTAAGCCTAAATATGAGATCTGAGGTCTTTTTGACCCCAGATCTCATATTTAAGAGGACCTGTCATGCTTTCTTCTATTACAAGGGATGTTTACATTCCTTGTAATAGGAATAAAAGTGATCATTTTTTTATTTTTATTTATTTCGGTGTATAAAATTATAAACTAATTTAAAATAAATAAGAAAACAAAAAAAATAAAAATTTAAAACCCCCCCTTGTCCCGACGAGCTCGCGCACAGAAGCGAACGCATACGCGAGTAGCGCCCGCATATGAAAACGGTGTTCAAACCACACAAGTGAGGTATCGCCGCGATCGTTAGAGCGAGAGCAATAATTCTAGCCCTAGACCTCCTCTGTATCTCAAAAAATGCAACCTGTAGCATTTTTTAAACGTCGCCTATCGAGATTTTTAAGGGTAAAAGTTTGACGCCATGCCACGAGCAAGCGCAATTTTTAAGCGTGACATGTTGGGTATCATTTTACTCGGCGTAACATTATCTTTCACAATATATAAAAAAATTGGGCCAAATTTATTGTTGTCTTATTTTTTTATTCAAAAAAGTGAATTTTTTTCAAAAAAAGTGCGCTTGTAAGACCGCTGCGCAAATACGGTGTGACAAAAAGTATTGCAATGACTGCCATTTTATTCTCTAGGGTGTTAGAAAAAATATATATATAATGTTTGGGGGGTTTAAGTAATTTTCTATAAAAAAAAAGTGTTTTATTCTCGTAAACACCGAATCTGAAAAACAGGCCCGGTGGGCAAGTGGTTAAAGACGTTATCACAGGTATAGACACCCAGCAGATACAATATTTAAAGGAATTTTTTTTTTTTTTTATTTAAGCATCAATAAAATCACTGCTCCTGGAGCAGTGATTTTAACCACTTAAGACCCGAACCAATACGCTGGTAAATGACCCAAGGTGTTTTTGCGATTCGGCACTGCGTCGCTTTAACAGACAATTGCGCGGTCGTGCGACGTGGCTCCCAAACAAAATTTGCGTCCTTTTCTTCCCACAAATAGAGCTTTCTTTTGGTGGTATTTGATCACCTCTGCGATTTTTATTTTTTGCGCTATATACAAAAATAGAGCGACATTTTTGAAAAAAAAACACTATTTTTTACTTTTTGTTAAAAAAAAATCAAATAAACTAAATTTTAGTCAAACATTTAGGCCAAAATTTATTTAGCCACATGTCTTTAGTAAAAAAAAAAAATCGCAATAAAAAAAAATAGCTACCTAGCGGGAACAGCGACACTAATACAGCGATCAGAAAAATGATCGCTTAGTGACGCTGGCAATAGGGAGTGAAAGGGTTAACTAGGGCGGTGATCAGGGGGTTAAAACTTTATTAGGGGGGGTGGGGGGGCTATCCTGAACCTAACACTAACTGTTTTTTACAGTGCCTGTCACACTGACACTAAATGCAGTGATTAAATCACTGCATTCAGTAACACTGTGACAGGGGGGTGGGGGGGGCGATCACAAGGGGTTAATATGCCTATGTGAGTGTGTGTCAGTGTTGTGTTGGTGCACACTTACTTGGCATGTCTTCTCTCATCAGCAGCGCTGGGAAACAGCGCTGCGATGAGAGAATACATCATTTCCTCCTTCCTGTGTAAACACAGGAGGAGGAAGTGACAGGCTGGGAGCGCGCTCCCATTGGCTGGGAGCGATCGCGGGGGGCGCGGAAAACACGGACATCCGCCCGCAGATCCCGGATCGCTCCCAGAGGTAGGGAGACCCCCGCACGCCACGGAGGGGGTCCCGATGGGACCCCCGAACCGCACTCAGACGGGGACGTAAATTTACGCCCTTGTGCCTGTACGAGCCATGTTGTGGCCGTATATGTGCGTGCGGGGGTCTTTAAGTGGTTAATGATGCTTAACTTAAAAAAAAAAAAAAAAATTCCTTTAAATATTGTACCTGCTGGGTGTCTATAGTTTGCCTGTGAAAACGTCTTTGAGAACCCGGGTCTTGCCCGAGGGAACATGTATCAATGGAAATTTTTTTTAAAAACGGTCATTTTTTCAGGAGTCCTGCTCCTGAAAAAACAACCGTTTTTTAAACTTTTTTCCATTGATATATGGAGATTGAATATACACGTATGTAACTGGCGTACCCGTGTGTATAAATGTGACAATGGACTTTCTAGGCGTAGTAAGATTAAAATTGGATATTTATTACATAGAAAACAGCATATACAATTGTTAAAAAAGAAAAAACTTATTATATAACATTTTTACAGATTACAGATTTACCACAGTAAATGGCAAATGAATAACAAGTACATTGGTATAGCAAACCACCTATCAATAAAAATTATAGAACAGGCGACAAAGAAAATGGAGAACTTGCAACTATTCAATATCAGATTTCAAGTCCAGTTGAATTTTTCGTCAAGTGGGATGTTATACAAAACTTAGCCCAACATGTTTCGCGTTGTATGGACGCTTCTTAAGGAGCTTTATAGCTTCTATAAGATAGTATACTAATGATAACAAAACAGCAATTAGAAAAATAATAAAAAAGCAATAAATAAATATCCACACAAATATAATATATTCTTGTTTTTTGTTCTTCATGTGAAACTCCTATATGTGCCCATAAGCTAACCAAAGACAGAGAAAGAATAGAAAAGAGTAAGTTAGAAGAAAAAGAAAAGAAAAAAGAAGGTTTTGTCATAAGTCTAATTGCCATCCATATATACAAGACAATACTTACACTAGAAAACTTGTATAGACAAAGAAAAACACACAGTATGGGCAGAGGTCACCGGTACCGGTCGATAATCAAAATAGATACTGCAACATATGTCAAGAGTGTAAAGAAGACACTCTATTTTAATAAGTCTAAACAAGAAAACACAAAGGGCCCATGGTTAGTGGCCTGATCATGCAAGCCGATAACAACAACAAAGCAAAAACGAAAACACAAACCAAAAGAAAAGTATATATAAACTAGAAAATGCATTTCCTGAGGAAAATACATGGGAATGCTGAATTGCTAAGCCCGCTCAAATGCCATTCACCATAACCACTACACTATCTTTAGGACATACAAGCAGTGTTCCTTCAGTACTTATAAAGCCTCTCTGATCATTAAAGGTGTTGTAAAGGTAAAATAAGTTTCCCTAAATAGCTTCCTTTACCTTAGTGCAGTCCTCCTTTACTTATCTCATCCTTTGATTTTGCTTTTAAATGTCCTTATTTCTTCTGAAAAACCCTCACTTCCTGTTCTTCTGTCTGTAACTCCACACAGTAGTGCAAGGCTTTTTCCCTGGTGTGAAGAAAGCCTCTTGAGGGGGTGAGCAGGACGCCCACTAACCCACAGCTCCTTTATCTGCAAAGTAGAGAGTGTCCTGGTCGCCCCTCCCCCCTCAAGAGGTTTTCTCCCCTCCCCCAGGTGTGTGAGGGAGATAATTGCACTGAGGTAAAGGAAGCTATTTAGGGAAAGAATTACCATTACAAACGCTTTTTATCTACACACAAAATAAGTGAAATAACCCTTCAAACAAACCTTAATAAATCCACAACCGTACATGCGATCGATACAGCGACTTCACCGTATAAAAGACAAGACCCTTGTGAACGCATCGATATGAAATTTATGTTGATAAACTTAAAAATGTGGCCATGTCAGCGATTTAGAAAAGAGTATCTTTGTGTGTCTTACTAACAAATTTTAAAAGCGCGTTATAATGAAGGTCTATGGGGAAAAATTTGGAACTCTTGTCATTTAGAAGCTCCAGCAACGAAAAGTAAAATGCGCATCACAAAACTGATCACATCGCCTGAAAGCAGACAAAAATACCTTCCATTTGATATATAAATTGTGTATGACAAGTAGATCTTGTGGGCGTGAGAGCAATTTGTTCCCCCTTTTTTATAGATAATACGATTCTTTTCAAAACTCACACTCTAAAGGTCACATGACTCACTCTGAGCCATGTCCATAGGAAGACTGTTTAATCGATAAAATTTTCTGAAAAAATCACTAAACGTAAATTGCTTTTTCACAAAAACTATAAAAGATTTCGATCTGAAAAGTCATAGCCGGATAGCTGAATATTTTGTGACCGTGGTAAAGTTTGTTTGGTGTCTGTCAGTGAAAGTATGAAGGAGGAGATACATTTTGAACGGCATGAGTTTTGAAGCAGGGAAAAGCATGTTCTCATTGACTTCAATGTTAAAAAAAAGCGACTAAAAGCTTAATATTTTAAAAAGTATAAATAGCACAAAAAAACTTGAAGAAGTCCCATCGTTAGCTGAATGAGATGAACATTTTAAAAGTTGAATGGTCTCAATCGCTGAAAGTATGGCGAAGTTACGCAGAGCCAAAAAACGTACGGAATAAAGGATAAAATTAAAATTAAAATTAAAACTAGAAAATGCATTTCCTGAGGAAAATACGTGGGAATGCTGAATTGCTAAGCCCGCTCAAATGCCATTCACCATAACCACTACACTATCTTTAGGACATACAAGCAGTGTTCCTTCAGTACTTATAAAGCCTCTTTGATCATTAAAGGTGTTGTAAAGGTAAAATAAGTTTCCCTAAATAGCTTCCTTTACCTTAGTGCAGTCCTCCTTTACTTATCTCATCCTTTGATTTTGCTTTTAAATGTCCTTATTTCTTCTGAAAAACCCTCACTTCCTGTTCTTCTGTCTGTAACTCCACACAGTAGTGCAAGGCTTTTTCCCTGGTGTGAAGAAAGCCTCTTGAGGGGGTGAGCAGGACGCCCACTAACCCACAGCTCCTTTATCTGCAAAGTAGAGAGTGTCCTGGTCGCCCCTCCCCCCTCAAGAGGTTTTCTCCCCTCCCCCCAGGTGAGTGAGGGAGATAATTGCACTGAGGTAAAGGAAGCTATTTAGGGAAAGAATTACCATTACAGACGCTTTTTATCTACACACAAAATAAGTGAAATAACCCTTCAAACAAACCTTGATAAATCCACAACCGTACATGCGATCGATACAGCGACTTCACCGTATAAAAGACAAGACCCTTGTGAACGCATCGATATGAAATTTATGTTGATAAACTTAAAAATGTGGCCATGTCAGCGATTTAGAAAAGAGTATCTTTGTGTGTCTTACTAACAAATTTTAAAAGTCGGTTATAATGAAGGTCTATGGGGAAAAATTTGGAACTCTTGTCCTTTAGAAGCTCCAGCAACGAAAAGTAAAATGCGCATCACAAAACTGATCACATTGCCTGAAAGCAGACAAAAATACCTTCCATTTGATATATAAATTGTGTATGACAAGTAGATCTTGTGGGCGTGAGAGCAATTTGTTCCCCCTTTTTTTAGATAATCCGAGTTTTTTCAAAACTCACACTGTAAAGGTCACATGACTCACTCTGAGCCATGTCCATAGGAAGACTGTTTAATCGATAAAATTTTCTGAAAAAATCACTAAACGTAAATTGCTTTTTCACAAAAACTATAAAAGATTTCGATCTGAAAAGTCATAGCCGGATAGCTGAATATTTTGTGACCGTGGTAAAGTTTGTTTGGTGTCTGTCAGTGAAAGTATGAAGGAGGAGATACATTTTGAACGGCATGAGTTTTGAAGCAGGGAAAAGCATGTTCTCATTGACTTCAATGTTAAAAAAAAGCGACTAAAAGCTTAATATTTTAAAAAGTATAAATAGCACAAAAAAACTTGAAGAAGTCCCATCGTTAGCTAAATGAGATGAACATTTTAAAAGTTGAATGGTCTCAATCGCTGAAAGTATGGCGAAGTTACGCAGAGCCAAAAAACGTACGGAATAAAATTAATAAGAACTAGAAAATGCATTTCCTGAGGAAAATACGTGGGAATGCTGAATAGCTGAATTGCAAAGCCCGCACAAATCCCATTCACCATAACCGCTATACTATCTTTAGGACATACAAGCAGTGTTCCTTCAGAACTTATAAAGCCTCTCTTTAATCATTAAAGGTGTTGTAAAGGTAAAATCATTTCCCTAAATAACTTCCTTTACCTTAGTGCAGTCCTCCTTTACTTACCTCATCCTTTGATTTTGCTTTTAAATGTCCTTATTTCTTCTGAGAAATCCTCACTTCCTGTTCTTCTGTCTGTAACTCCACACAGTAGTGCAAGGCTTTTTCCCTGGTGTGGAGAAAGCCTCTTGAGGGGGGAGGGGGTGAGCAGGACGCCCACTAACACACAGCTCCTTTCTCTATCTGCAAAGTACAGAGCGTCCTGACTTCCTGGTCGCCCCTCCCCCCTCAAGAGGTTTTCTCCCCTCCCCCCCAGGTGTGTGAGGGGGATAATTGCACTGAGGTAAAGGAAGCTATTTAAGGAAAGAATTACCATTACAAATGCTTTTTATCTACACACAAAATAAGTGAAATAACCCTTCAAACAAACCTTAATAAATCCACAACCGTACATGCGATCGATACAGCGACTTCACCGTATAAAAGACAAGACCCTTGTGAACGCATCGATATGAAATTTATGTTGATAAACTTAAAAATGTGGCCATGTCAGCGATTTAGAAAAGAGTATCTTTGTGTGTCTTACTAACAAATTTTAAAAGTCGGTTATAATGAAGGTCTATGGGGAAAAATTTGGAACTCTTGTCCTTTAGAAGCTCCAGCAACGAAAAGTAAAATGCGCATCACAAAACTGATCACATCGCCTGAAAGCAGACAAAAATACCTTCCATTTGATATATAAATTGTGTATGACAAGTAGATCTTGTGGGCGTGAGAGCAATTTGTTCCCCCTTTTTATAGATAATCCGAGTTTTTTCAAAACTCACACTCTAAAGGTCACATGACTCACTCTGAGCCATGTCCATAGGAAGACTGTTTAATCGATAAAATTTTCTAAAAAAATCACTAAACGTAAATTGCTTTTTCACAAAAACTATAAAAGATTTCAATCTGAAAAGTCATAGCCGGATAGCTGAATATTTTGTGACCGTGGTAAAGTTTGTTTGGTGTCTGTCAGTGAAAGTATGAAGGAGGAGATACATTTTGAACGGCATGAGTTTTGAAGCAGGAAAAAGCATGTTCTCATTGACTTCAATGTTAAAAAAAAGCGACTAAAAGCTTAATATTTTAAAAAGTATAAATAGCACAAAAAAACTTGAAGAAGTCCCATCGTTAGCTAAATGAGATGAACATTTTAAAAGTTGAATGGTCTCAATCGCTGAAAGTATGGCGAAGTTACGCAGAGCCAAAAAACGTACGGAATAAAATTAATAAGAATAATAAAAAACGAATAACAATACTGGGAATGCTTATTAAAGCATTCCCACTAATTAAGAATAATAAAAAACGAATAACAATACTGGGAATGCTTATTAAAGCATTCCCACTAACTAGAAAATGCATTTCCTGAGGAAAATACGTGGGAATGCTGAATAGCTGAATTGCTAAGCCCGCACAAATCCCATTCACCATAACCGCTATACTATCTTTAGGACATACAAGCAGTGTTCCTTCAGTACTTAAAAAGCCTCTCTTTAATCATTAAAGGTGTTGTAAAGGTAAAATCATTTTCCCTAAATAACTTCCTTTACCTTAGTGCAGTCCTCCTTTACTTACCTCATCCTTTGATTTTGCTTTTAAATGTCCTTATTTCTTCTGAGAAATCCTCACTTCCTGTTCTTCTGTCTGTAACTCCACACAGTAATGCAAGGCTTTTTCCCTGGTGTGGAGAAAGCCTCTTGAGGGGGGAGGGGGTGAGCAGGACGCCCACTAACACACAGCTCCTTTCTCTATCTGCAAAGTACAGAGCGTCCTGACTTCCTGGTCGCCCCTCCCCCCTCAAGAGGTTTTCTCCCCTCCCCCAGGTGTGTGAGGGGGATAATTTCACTGAGGTAAAGGAAGCTATTTAGGGAAAGAATTACCATTACAAACACTTTTTATCTACACACAAAATAAGTGAAATAACCCTTCAAACAAACCTTAATAAATCCACAACCGTACATGCGATCGATACAGCGACTTCACCGTATAAAAGACAAGACCCTTGTGAACGCATCGATATGAAATTGATGTTGATAAACTTAAAAATGTGGCCATGTCAGCGATTTAGAAAAGAGTATCTTTGTGTGTCTTACTAACAAATTTTAAAAGCGCGTTATAATGAAGGTCTATGGGGAAACATTTGGAACTCTTGTCCTTTAGAAGCTCCAGCAACGAAAAGTAAAATGCGCATCACAAAACTGATCACATCGCCTGAAAGCAGACAAAAATACCTTCCATTTGATATATAAATTGTGTATGACAAGTAGATCTTGTGGGCGTGAGAGCAATTTGTTCCCCCTTTTTTATAGATAATACGATTCTTTTCAAAACTCACACTCTAAAGGTCACATGACACACTCTAAGCCAGGTCCATAGACACGCAGTGTAATCGATAACATTTTCTGAAAAAATCACTAAACGTAAATTGCTTTTTCACAAAAACTATAAAAGATATAAAAGATTTCAATCTGAAAAGTCATAGCCGGATAGCTGAATATTTTGTGACCGTGGTAAACTTTGTTTGGTGTCTGTCAGTGAAAGTATGAAGGAGGAGATACATTTTGAATCGGGTACGTTTTTAAGCAGGAATAAGCATGTTCTCATTGACTTCAATGTTAAAAAAAAGCGACTAAAAGCTTAATATTTTAAAAAGTATAAATAGCACAAAAAAACTTGAAGAAGTCCCATCGTTAGCTGAATGAGATGAACATTTTAAAAGTTGAATGGTCTCAATCGTTGAAAGTATGGCGAAGTTACGCAGAGCCAAAAAACGTACAGAATAATAAGAATAATAAAAAACGAATAACAATACTGGGAATGCTTATTAAAGCATTCCCACTAATAATAAAAAACGAATAACAATACTGGGAATGCTTATTAAAGCATTCCCACTAATAATAAAAAACGAATAACAATACTGGGAATGCTTATTAAAGCATTCCCACTAATAACTACAAATCAGGATAAAATATGGGATAATGTCCAGTATTATAATAAGTCCACTTACATAGTCCTCCTTAGGCCTCGTACACACGATGAGATATGTCCGCTCAAACTTGTCCGACGGACAGTTTAGAGCGGACATGTCTCATCGGATTTCGGTCCGATGGCGTGTACACACCATCGGATCAAATCCCCGCCGGCAGACAGCGTGGTGACGCGGCGGTGACGTTGACGCCGCCACGTCACCGCACCAGGAAGTAAACACTTCCGTGCGCATGCGTCAGATCCATTCACAGGATACGACGCATGTGCGGGAGGATATGTCCGCTGGTTTCCCGTACTAACCAGCGGACATATCCGACGGACAGGTTTGTAGCGGACAAATTTCAAAGCATGCTTTGAAATTTTTCCGATGGACAAATCTGTCCGCTAGCCCGTACACACGATCGGATTTGTCTGCTGAAACGGTCCATCGGACCGTTTTCAGCGGACAAATTCGATCATGTTTACGCGGCCTTAGTGTACCTTCCATTACTTACGTGTCCTTTTCCTTACCCTTTTCCTTACCCTTTTTACCCCCCTTTTTTCCACACCCCCCCGCCCCCCCGGCCTAACAAAAAAACTAAAATAAGACCCCATAACAAAAACGATAAGAGAAAGAGAAAAAAAAACGGACAAGACTCCCCATCTACTCCTCCCATCTCTCCCCCCTCTCCCCCCCTTCAAGAAAGTACCGGATCTTCCACTCACCAACACATGCCGACTGACTTATTCCCCATTTCCACTCCCCAATAGTCTCTTGCCTTTCCTCCAATCAGCAATGTTAGCTATCTTGGATGTATGCCCAGACATCACACTCTGTAAGGGGGACTTCTACAATGACCATTTAAGTAAGAGGGCACTACTACAATGACCAGTAAAGTAAGGGGGCACTTTTACAATGACAGGGAAAGTAAGAGGGTACTTCTACATTGACTAGCATGTAAAGACGCACTTTTCAAGGGACTACGTATGTAAGGGGGCACGTTTCTACTGGCCACTAGTGTAAAGGTAAACTAACATTTTTCATGTTTTGTTTCTTTTCTGGCCATTATTATTAGTAGCATTAATATTAATGACTAGTATTAATAATAATTGTGTTATCTAGAGCATAATGGTGTTCCACACCCTTATGTTAAATCATCTAGGTCCAGAAAATTATTTGGTATTTAGTTTTTTCCTGTACTTTCTATATAACACACTAATATAACATTGACAGCAGGACCTGGAAATAATTTAAAGCTTACGGCCCGTCCATAGGGGGCGCATGGGCGCCGCCCCCCCTCCAGGCAGTTACAAAAAAAATGTAACATTTTTATTTATTTTTTTAAAACTGGCCCTTTAAGAAAAAAGAAATAGGAAAAAAAAGTCCTTCAGTGTACTGTGTTCGAGCGCCGAGTGCCGGCCGAAGAGCACTATGGGAAACGCCACGTCTATGCAATCATGTGATTGCAGACATGGCGTTTCAATTTGCAGGCTTTAAACTGGCTATGCAGCGCATTCCATCCGCCTGTAGTGTATATTTGGCTGGGTGAATGATAGACATTTGCACCGCCCTAGGACATGGCGGTGCTGTCTATTATAGTTACGTCACTTCCAGATCAGCAGCTCCGTGGAACACATGTCCCCAGCGGTGCTGCATTAGATAGGTAATGTTTACTACCTTGTACTGTGATCTGTCATGACTGCAGGTGGAGGGAGGGAGAGGGTGATCTGCTTCTGTGCCTGCAATCAACTTCAGTCATTTACTCGACAGTGTGCTGTGTGTCAGAGTTAGACATGTGTCAGGCAGGAGAAGGAAGAGGAGGGGGGCCATGCGGGACTGGTTCCCATCTAATGCTTCTATTATTCATTACTAAATCCCTGGGGGAGGACAGTGATAAATCTCCCTCTCTCTCATCTATCTATCTTCATATCTATCTATATATTCATCTATCTATCTACATGTCTGTCTCTCTATTTATCTATCTACATGTCTGTTTATCTATCTATTTATCTATCTAGCTATCTACATGTCTGTTTATCCATTTATCTATCTGCATATCTAATGTCTATCTATCTATCTATCTGTCTATCTATCTATCTATCTATCTATCTATCTATCTATCTATCTATCTATCTATCTATCTATCTATCTATCTATCTATCTGTTTATCTATCTGCCTGTCTATCTATATGCATGTCTATCTATCTATCTATCTATCTATATGTTTATCTATCTATCTGCATTTCCGTCTATCTATTTTTCTATCTACATGTCTTTATTTATTTATTTATTTATTTATCTATCTGCCTGTCTGTAGGCCCTATTGCAGGCGAGTGATTGGGGTGGGGAGCGTTGGTTGGGGTTTTGTTTGCGCCCCCCCCAAAAAATGGAGCACCAGCCGCCACTGGCTTACATTGTGTTTTTTGGATTACAGGAGCCTATAGACTCCCCCCTCCCCCAATACTTTCCTAAGCAACTGGTGAACAAATACATGTTTTAACCTCATACTGATATTATATTAGTGAAAACTGCTTTAATTCCTGGTGATGGAATCTGCCGGTGCAGTGCTTTCACCCTGAACTCTGTTCCAATGCACAAATGATAACACTATTATCAGTTCTTTACTGTCCAATGTGTCAGGGATTTTATTATGAACGACTGAACATTTCTGTAATCTGTAATTCAGAGCCAGTGCTCCTGTTGGCCTGCCGCCGCGTATATTTCCCAGCATTAAGTATCTGAAAGACATACTAATGGCTCATTAATGTACGAGAAGGCAATCTCTCTGACCCAAGGCATTATTTCCGAAGGTTTTCCGGCTATGTTGTTGGAGATGCGGAACTTTAATATTTCACTATTTCTAAAGTCTGTCTCCACACACTGACCCTTTTTCTGGCTGCTCAGTCGTGTGTAGAATCTCTTTGATTTACTGTACTCGCTAATGAGGTGTGAAGCACAGCAGAATGTATAAAGGTTTACCTAGAGAGAGACACAAACCACATTACGGTCCAATCTTCAGAGAAAAACATAGAGTCAAAGAGTCAGAGGGTCATCACCATGCTTAAATGTCATTAGTGTCGTTTTAGTTAACCAGTTATCAACTTAAAGGGACATAACTCCATCATTTTCTTAACTGTTTACCAATAGGCAGAGCCAAAATATATCTTGGTCACATTATAACAGTTTGCAACATGCTGCTATCTAGTTCACCTTGTAAAACAACCCATTCAGTTTAAAATATAAATGAAAGGCAAAACATTTTTGTATAGCTATAAAAAAAGATTATAAATACCTTTTTCCACTTTTTATAAGTGATTACATTCCCTCTGTTCTCAGATGCATAAGAGCTGGGGAAGGAGAAGCAGCATCACGCTGAGCCTCCCAGTGAATGGCTGTACAGTAGGCGCGTGTCAGGACAAGTCTAAACATTGGAGAAGACCACACTGAGTTTCCAGCATAGCTAGAGAACTGACTATGGTGTGTTCTCCTGCCTAGTGTGGTCAGTTTTTAACAGAAAAGCAGAGGGACTGGCAGGAACACCAGGGATTTCACACAAAGGAAGCACTGTAGGAGAACAGGATACTTCTTCATATAAGCACATGGTACAGCAGACACATATCAGGAATATTAAATGTTGGGATAACAAACACTTTAACGACTTGCCGACCAGCCGCCGTCGTTATGCGGTAGCAGGTCGGCTCTCCTGCGCAAATCGCGTAGCTATATGGTGTCTCGAGCAGGACCGATAGCGGGCAAGCGCGCACCGGCATGTGTTCACATCTGCTGCGGGATCGTGCCCATGGGTCGGGTGGGCTCGATGTCCACCAGTGACCCGTGATCACCTATTTCACACTGGAGGCATTTTTCAGGCTATTTAGCGCTAAAAGTAGCGCCTGAAAATGCCTCATCTGCATTCCGAATGTGAAAGCCCGAGTGCTTTCACACTGCGGCACTGTACTGGCAAGACATCCAAAAAAGTCCTGTAAGCAGCTTCTTTGAGGTGCTTTAGGAGCGGTGTATATACGCTGTCAGTGTGAAAGGGCTTTTACCTGTCCTGGAGTCCAGCGACGTCGGCAGCAGAGGACAAGCGATCGCTCATCAGTCTGCTGCCCCCAACCCTATCCTCTGTGAGCGCTTCGGCTTCACTGCCCGATTCCCTACAGCGCAAGCGTGAGACGCGCAGCGCCGTCCTGACTGGTCCCTGTTGTGTTCTGGGGGCCAAGTGTTTCCCAGAACACAGCGGACGGGGGCGGGAAGTGACGCATTCCCCGCAGAGAGGACTCCTGGAAGTGGGTGCAAATACCTGTCTTTGATAGGTATCTGCACCCCCCTCCCCCTGAAAGGTGTCAAATGTGACACTGGAGGGGGGAGGGTTCAGATGAGGCGAAGTTCCACTATAGTGTGGAGCTCCGCTTTAAAGAGAAACTGTAGTCTGCTCACATAATTTGTAATAAAAACATCTTTGCCATTCTGAAGCTTCCCTCCAACCACTTTGCATATTATTTTACATAAACTGTAATTCTGTACTTGACAAATATGCTGCAGTAATCTCCCTTCACTAAGTCTGAAGGGAATCATTTTAACTGTGGGCAGCTAAAGATCCTGCCTCTTCCTGGATTTACACAATCACACAGAGGCACACCTCCAGCTTTCAAGTCTGCAGCTCTCATTGGCCCTCTTATAACTTACCCCCTTTCACCTCCTGGAAAGCCGAGTGAGAGAGAGACTTGTGCTGATGTCATAAGCCTAGGCTTTTTTTTCCAGACAAGAAACAGGAAGTGGGCTGTATAAGGTATTTACTGGCATAAAAAAAAATGTTTTACTATCCAAAGGTCCGCTTTAACCACTTAAGCCAAGAACCATTTTGCTGGTCAAAGACTGGGCCACTTTTTGTGATCCGGCACTGCGTCGCTTTAACTGACAATTGCGCAGTCGTGCGACGTGGCTCCCAAACAAAATTTACGTCCCTTTTTCCCCACAAATAGAGCTTTCTTTTGGTGGTATTTGATCACCTCTGCGTTTTTTTATGTTTTGCTCTATAAACAAAAATAGAGCGACAATTTAAAAAAAAAAAACAATGGCCCAGATTCACAGAGCGATTACGCCTGCGCAACAGGAGATGCGCGTGCGTAAGTAGAAATGTGCGCGTGCGTTTCGATGCGCGGCATCCACAGAACGAGATAAGCCAAAAACCGACTTTTTTTGGTCCCGCGTAATTTCGTTAGACTGGCGCATCCGTCCGCGCAAAAGTGTGCTAGACACACCATTGATTTGCTAGTCAAATATGCTAATGAGGGACTTACGGGGATCCACAAAACAACGCTGGGGCAGCGCAGGCGACGCAGTGTGCGCAACAGCAAAATGTCCTGTCTAAAATTAGAGCATATAAAAGCTGGTCTAAAAAGAGAAAAAAAGTCTACTTGTTAGATAAAGCAACACTGTTAGTGAGGAGCTCAGCAGTCACACGTGTTGCACAACAATCTGTATGCCAACATGCCAGGGGCATCGTCGCGCATAGCTATACTACTGACTTTAGATGAGCAAAGAAGGATGAGGGCACGGAGGATGGCACGGAGGATGGCACGGGAGAGGATATACCGCACCCGCATAGACCTGTTTGGCATGAGTGATTCTGAGGTGTTTCGCATCTTCAGATTCACCCCTCATGCCATCCTGGAATTAACCACAACCCTGCAGGAGGACATCACCAGCCCAACACACCGCTCACATGCAGTGCAGCCACTGGTCAAGGTACTGGCAACACTCCATTTCCTTGCCAGTGGCTCTTTTCAGCGTACAAGTGGAGTGGTGGCTGGGATGTCACAATCCTCCATGAGCAGATGTGTGCACCAGGTTGTCCCTGCAATTCTCAGACGCATGGCCAACCAAATCACCAAACCCACCACTGAGGACCTACGGCTGAAGGCAATGACAGATTTCTACAGAATTGCCAGATTCCCACGCACTGTGGGGGCCATTGATTGCACACATGTGGCACTCCAGCCCCCCCATGAGACAGAGCACATGTACCGCAATCGGAAGCATTGGCATTCCATCAACGTACAGGTGATAGTCGATGCCCAAGGCCTCATATGGCACGTCCGTGCCAAACACCCAGGGTCCAGCCAAGACAGCTACATATACAATCAATGCCACATCCGAATGGAATTCGATCAGAACGTGTATGGGGACACCTGGCTGGTTGGTGAGTGACATGGGTGGCAGGCATGACTATCCCCTCCCATGATGCACACATCACAAGTGGCACATGCATGACTAACATCCTCCTGTCTTTTCCCTTACAGGTGACTCTGCATATCCACTGGGACCCCATCTCATGACTCCTATCCGGAACCCCCAAACCCCAGGAGAGGAAAGATACAATCAAGCACATGCCCAAACACGAGCATTGGTGGAGCGCACCTTTGGCCTCCTAAAGTCACGTTTCCGATGCCTGGATAAGTCTGGGGGTACCCTCTTGTATTCCCCAAACTTTGTGTGCCAGATCATCGGTGCATGTTGCATGCTGCACAACTTTGCAGAAAGAAAGGGCCTGCAGATTGACCTATGTGATGACCTGACCCCTGAACCAGACAATCCCCCCCTAACCGAGGCTACCCCGTCTTCTGAGGGAAGAGCAGCCAGGAGACAGCTCACATTGGGCATCTTTGCACGTTAAACATACACATTAATCATGGCACAATGAGAATGCATGCATGCACAACACTGTGGTCCCTAGCACACACACTCCACATCCACATCAAATTGGATTGGCACCAGTCCACCATGCAGGACTTGTGAGCAGCAATGCCACGCCAAGGCTCCAATTATGTCACTGTACATTCATACACCATTCACACGGACCTGGGGATCACTTCTCCTTGGTCCTGTGGAACCCTTCTCCACCAAAATTGAGGGTGACACCCCTTTTCCGGCAGGAATGTCACCCCCACATTCACACAGCATTCACAACACAAAAAAAAAAAAAAAAAGACCTGCAAAAGCAAAAAATTTCCAGCAAAAAAAAAAGGGGAAAAACAAATTATTGCCCTTTGCGTGAGCCACGCCTGGGGCGCCCCCGGCCACGGCCCCGGCTTCTCAGGGGAGACTCATGGGGAAGGGGTAAAACCGGGGAAGGAGGAGCAGCCCCTGATCTCTGCCCACCTGGCGGCCTGCCCTCCAAGGCCACGGCTATTCTGTCCAGGGCAGCACCAAGTGTTGCCGTGTTGGCCTGGATAGCCAGGGTAAGGGCCCTCACATCCTGCCCAACGCCTGCTGATGTCGTCTGCAGTTCGTTTAGGCAGGTTGTGAAAGCCCGGGAGTGGGAGTCTAGGTTCCCCAGCGTATCCTTGATGGAGGACAGGCTCTCCTCCATCCGCACCAATGTCTGGCTGACCTGTCCCAGATGGCGGGTCTGGAGGAACTGGTCCCTTTTTAGAGTGGCGGGCAGGAGATCGGCCACCCCCCTGGTGGTCTGGGATGACAACCTGCCTCCAGCTGATGCTTGTGGCCGGGGAGAAGGGGAGGCCCTTGTGAGGGGAGCCATGTTGGGGGAGGAGGGGGGGGCTCCCCCTTAGGGAGGCCTGCCTGCTGCCAGCCAGAGGGGAAGAGTCCTCAAAAACCAAACGTCCAGTGCCTGACATGGACTCCTCCTCCTCATGATTCTCCTCCTCCTCATGATTCTCCTCCTCCTCATGATTCTCCTGCTCCTCTTGAACCTCCTCCACGAACTCCGGCCTTGTTGGGGGGGGCCTCATTAGGCTGCTGTCCTGGGGTTGGTGCGGTCAGGCCAGATGGCCCTGCACCCTCCTGCACATCTGTGGATGACACAAAACATTCACAGGTTGGAGGATCCACACACTTGCCACATATTCCCTTTCACCCCCTCCCCCACACATGCTACACACCTGATATAAAAAAAAAAAAAAACTTACCTGGCACCACGGGCTCCGGACTTGAGTCAAAGCCGGGCAGGCCCTCAACTTCATGCCGATGAAAGGTCAGAGCCACCGCACGCTCCTCCGCTGTCAGCCTAATACGGCATGGTGGGCCCCCTCCTGTGCCCCTGGCATGGGCATGCATTCTGGCCAGCTTCTGTTTGACCAGACGCCGGAGGTCATTGATTTTTTTGTCAATCCCAGACCGAGTCCGTGTCTCCCCCTGCCCCGCTGAATTCACCTGGTCAGTGATCCGATCCAAAATCTCCCTCCTCCTGGCCGGGGTGGTGTTGGCACTCTCTGGGCCGTGGAGGTAATGCCCATACTCGCTAATGGCCCGGGCAAGAATTTGTTTTTCCACAACTGTAAAATTCAGCTTTCGTTTTCTCTCAGTCATCCTTCCAAAAAAACTCAGTCCCAGTCAACAAAATTCACGCACACAAACAAGCCCAAACAATCAAAAAAAAACACACACAGAGAGAAAACTACTCTGCAAGAAACAGTCACCAAAAAACAAAACAAAAATACAGCAGGAAAAGAAACAAACACAAATATATCAATCAAACAAACAGTCTCTCAAACACTTATCAAAAACCACTTTCAAAGATCTACTAACAAACACTTGATCACACAGAACACTAATCTGACAACTACAAAACACACCGCAACGAACAACAGGACAAAAGCACTTGGTTAAATGGGAAGGGACACAAAGGGATGTACTTTTGCAATGCAAGTGTGTGTGTCTATTTATGCTGTTTGCGTAGTTCACAACGTTGCCCTAGTCCATTTCCAATTTCACTGATTGCGCCGCTCCCGAGTTGTGAGCATGCGCACAGCGGAGCTGACATGGTCTCCTTCACGCGCGCATGCGCGAGCCGGCCGGCCCTTCATTTGCATGGGGTCACGGCTCATTTCAATGTAACACGCCCACGTCCTTCCCAATTTGTATTACTCCTCCTTACGCCTCGGAAAAAACGTTACGTATGCGCAATTTCCTGCGCAAAAGCTACGAGAATAGGGTGATTACGCGACAAAATTGCGCAAGTCTAACGTAAAGGCGGTGCGCTACGCCGGTCCAATAATGCGCAGATGTACCTGAATCTGGGCCAAAATTATTTACATTTTGCTATAATAAATATCCACCAAAAAAATGTTTTCCCTCAGTTTAGACCGATGTGTATTCTTCTACATATTTTTTGTAAAAAAAAACGCAATAAGCGTATATTGATTGATACACATTTTTGGGACCGTTGTCATTTTTACAGTAATCAGTGCTATAAAAACGCACTGATTACTGTGAAAATTACACTAGCAATGAAGGGGTTAACCAGTAGGTGGCGCTGTAGGGGTTAAGTGTACCCTAGGGAGTGACTCTTAGGTCTCGTACACACGACCAAGGAACTTGTCGGAAAAGACACATCGTTTTCCTCGACGTGTTCCCTGTTAGGCTTGTCGAGAAACTTGACACACTTTCTTTGCGTACACACTCTCAAGACCAAATATCCTCGTTCTCAAACACGGTGACTTCAAGACATACGATGGCAGGGGAAGTTTGATTCCACTGGCACAACCCTTGGGGCTGCTTTTGCTAATCTCATGTTACTGCGTGTTAAGTAAAAGTTTGGTAAGAGACATTTGCACTTTTCAGTCTGTTACAGCGTGACAAATGTGCTATTTCCATTACGAACGCTACTTTTACCGAAGGTGCGCAGGTTTCTAAGCATACACACCAACGTGTTTCTCGTCGAAAACCAGCCCGATGAGGAACACGGCGAGGAACACGACGACTCCCGATGAGGAATAAGAGAGCATGTACTCTTTTTTTTCCTCGTCGAGTTCCTTTGAGAGTTTTCTCGAAGAAAAGCATACACACAACCGTTTTCCTCGGCAAAAAAACACTGCCACCAAGTTTCTTCTGTCGAGGAAACTGGTCGTGTGTACGAGGCCTTACTGTAGTGGTGATGGGCTGTGTGTGACAAGACAGTGATCACTGCTTCCGATTACAGGAAGTGGTGATTAGTGTCATTGTCACTAGGCAGAGCAGGGAGATCAGCATCTCCCCGTTTTTCCTCACCGTGAGACGAACGCTGGTATCCCGCTTTCTTAAAGGGGACGTATATATACGTCCTTCTGCCCAGGAGTGCCATTCTGTCGACGTATAAGTGCATGCGGCGGTCAGCAGGTGGTTAAAGCGGAAGTTCACCCAAAAATCAACTTTCTGCAGTTAGATCCAGCATACTGCTGACATCGTTTTAGCCGTCTTTCTTCTATGGCTCCGAGCGGCGATTACTTCCTGGTATAGGCGTTCCCGAAGACAAGCAAGTTGATTGACGGCCTTCGATAGCGCGTCACGGCTTCCGAAAATAGCCGAAGTGACGCTCTGCAATTTATGGCGCCTGCGCAGTCAGCTCTACACGGCAGGCGCAGGCGCCGTAAACAGCCGAGCGTCACCTCGGCTATTTTCGGAAGCTGTGACGCGCTATCGAAGGCCGTCAATCAAATTGCTTGCCTTCGGGAACGCCCATTCCCCTGCAGGATTCCCCGCTCGGAGCCATAGAAGAAATACTGCTAAAAAGATTAGTACCAAAAAAAAAAGACCAGCATACTGCAGATGTCAGCAGCATGCTGGATCTAACTGCAGAAAGTTGATTTTGGGGTGAACTCCCGCTTTAAGTGATCTCAAACGTTTGTACTACAGAATGAATTCAGTAAGCTAGCAAAAGGTATTGCTTCTATTGTCACTTTCCTGGTTTATCAAAATGTGTGTTCTCTATCTTTACAGGTCATGTGCACATCACAGATTTTAATATTGCAACAATTGTAAAAGGGTCAGAGAAAGCTTCATCCATGGCAGGGACAAAGCCTTACATGGGTAAGTGTTCCACTTACCTTCTGCCTGTCTGTATTTAATATTGAATTTCTTTTTCACAACATATTAATTGACTAAGATCACGTAAAGAAAAAAAATCTTCTAAGGTCTTGTTTACAAGTGCAGCCAGACGGTGGTCATAACAGGTGGTTGACCTGCGTTTTACCAGCCCCCAAATACCAAGCCGCAAGTCATCAGCATGGTAAAATTCCTTGTCAAAGAGGTTTATTGATTGCACAATATAATGAAAGTACAGTTTTTACATGTACAAGGATATAAAGACAAGCTTTTTGTTAAACAATAACAAATGTATATGTGGGTGACATAGTATGTTCCAGTTAGTACTAAATGTCTATGCATACATTAACTGTTCTATGTTATTTTTATCATGTTAGTTTAAGTATTGTAACTATTAATACCTAATAAAAGTAATCCTTTAAGAAATTGTACATGTGTAGGTCAAACATGTGTTAATATTGAGCTGATATATATAAAGAAATATTATAAATGAACTCATAATAGAAAAAAAGGAGAAGAAGAAATGTAAGAGAAAGGGGGTAAAGGAAATATTAGATAGAGGGTAAGTTCACAAGGTCGCTCCATGTACCAGAGCGAGGTTCAGCACAGTGATTACCTGTATGAATAAAAGTGTGGTTTTTCGGTTTTGGTAATAAACAGTTACCATGGCTGAAGAACAGAATCATTAAAATTTGGGGGTAGGTGAGTTTTTATCCATGGGTTCCATATTTTTTTGAACTTCGGGATATGGTTACTTTCAATGGCAGATATTTTGGCATGAGACATTGCAGAATTCATTCTGTTCTTTGTTTCAGCCAATTGTGATTTCCATAGCATTGTAAAATTCATACAACATGTCACATTTGACAAATGCAACCCATTCAAGTTAATAGTAGCACAGTGCAACTGCAAATAATGCACACCGTTGTGGCATGGTGGGTTTTCAAAGGTTAAAACAGGCTTTCAGGAGGTGACATATCGTTTTCTATGAATTGCTTTTCAGAGGGGCTGTAAACTCTACTGCACATGTAAATGTGGCCTATAGACATGTGCACACTGAAATATTTTGTTTCGGAATTTCGTTTTCGTCCGAAAAATGTATTAATTTAGTTACTCCCAAAATTTGTTTTTATTGTATTTGGCCCAGATTCAGAGAGAATTAGATTCTCGTAGCGTATCAGAAATACACTACGCCGCCGTTTTTTACCTGGCTCTACGTGGAATCCAGGTAGATTTTGTCCAGTAAACGACGGCGGCGTAGTGTATTTCTCCCGTCGCAATCCATCTGCGCGAGTAGGGGGCGTGAAGCATTTAAAATAGGCGCGTTCCCGCGGCGATCAAACTGCGCATGCTCCGTTCCCAAATTTCCCGCCGTGCATTGCGCGAAATCACGTCGTTACGTCGTTTACGTACATTCCTATTCCCGAACGAGTTACGTTAAAAAAAATATATATTTTCAAATCGACGCGGGAACGACGGCCATACTTTACATGGGTTACGCACTGTTAGACCAGCAAAAAGCTCCTCTAACATTACGTAGCCAAAAAATGACGTAGGCGATTGCGAGGGACACTCGTACCTTCGTGGATCGCCGTAAAAACTAATTTGCATATCCCGACACATGAAAACGACGCAAACTCCTCCCAGCGGCCGCAAAAATATCGCAGCATAGATCCGAAGGCTTACGAAGACGTAACCCTCTCGGATCGAAGCCCGAAGCCGCCGTATCATGGTTTGAGGATTCAAACTAGTGATACGGCACGCAAAATTTGAAATTACTCCTGTCTAACACCAGTTAGACAGGCGTAATTGCTCTATGAATCTGGGCCGTTGTTTTTCGTTAGAAATTGCATTAGTCCAAAAATCTGAATTAATTAAGGTCGAATCTGTCATTGAAGGCTTAAGGTGGAAGATGTTCAAAGAAGATTAGACGGAGCAGCGAAACTGTACGAAGCCGAGATCGTACATTTCCGGTCAAATGTGCCGCCTACAAGCTATAGTAGAATTCTAATGTTGTGTGACTAGTAATAATTATATTTACCAATTATTTTTACTAGTCAAACAACATTAGAATTTTTCTATAGCCCATTGACCGAGCATTTGACCGGACATTTATGATTGCAGCGTCGTACAGTTTAGCTGCTCCGTCAAATCTTCTTAGAACTTTCGACAGACACCTTAAACCTTCAATGACAGATTCGACATTTGTATGTTTTTCGATGCTTTGTCGAATCTTCATCATTCATGTTGAATTGTCAAGTTAGTTCTAGCTGTTTTACTGCTCCTCCTCTTTGGTTACAATCAGCCAATAACATTCATCACCATCATTATTTTTATTTTACTTCCCCCACCCAATTCCAGCAGGGATCTTTTCTCTCTATAATGTCAAATCTTTTCTCTCTATAATGTCAAATCTTTTCTCTCTATAATGTCAAATCTTTTCTCTCTATGTAGAATAATCTTGGACTAACAGAGTTAGGTTAGGCACATTCGACCACAGGTTCGATAGACACAGATTGTTATTAGACATGTGCATTTCGTTTCGTTACGAATTAGAATTCGGACAAATTTTTCATTATTCGGAAATTCAGATGCATCGGAATTACAAAATTAACGAATTTAAACAAATTCGAAAAAACGCGAACGAAATTCGATTTCGAACCGAATTCGAAAAGAATTCGACTTGAATTCGACTTGAATTCGAAAAAAAAATTCTATTCGAATCGAATTCGAAAAGATTTTGAATCGAAAACAAATTCGAATGAAAATTGAAAGCAAGTTTGAATCAAAAATTAAAAAATATAAATACATTTCTAAAAAAGAATACAATAAAATAGAATATAAAATAATAAAACAATAGAATGAAAATCAAAGAATAGTATAGAACAGAATAGAATTTAATAGAATGTAATTAAATACAATAATACAAATACAAATACATACAATCAAATCCGGTTGAAATAATTTCAAATTCGGTTGAAATCATTTCCAATCCGGTAGAAATTATTTCCAATCCAGTAGAAATAATTTCAAATTCAGTTGAAATCATTTCCAAAGCGGTTGAAATAATTTCCAATCCGGTTGAAATCATTTCAAATCTGGTGGAAATAATTTCCAATCCGGTTGAAATAATTTCCAATCCGGTTGAAATAATTTCAAACCCGGTTGAAATAATTTCCAATCCGGTTGAAATAATTTCCAATCCGGTTGAAAAAATTTCCAATTCGGTTGAAAAAATTTCCAATCCGGTAGAAATAATTTCAAATGCTGTTGAAATCATTTCCAATCCGGTGGAAATAATTTCCAATCCGGTGGAAATAATTTCAAATCCAGTAGAAATAATTTCAAATTCGGTTGAAATCATTTCCAATTCGGTTGAAATATTTTCCAATCCAGTTGAAATAATTTCAAATCCGGTTGAAATAATTTCCAATACGGTTGAAATATCATCGAATTTGGTTGAAATATTAACAATAGCGGATGAAATATTGTTGAATTCTGTTGAAATATCAAATATCAAAATATGATCGAATTCGAATCCGGTAGAAATATTATCGAATCCGGTAGAAATATTATCGAATTCTAACGTTTTTCGAATTCGGTTGAAGACGATCGAATTCGACCGGGTTTTCGAATTCGGTCGAAAACGATCTAATTCGACCGTGTTTTTTCGAATTTTTATCGAAAACGATCGAATTCCGTAAACGAATTTAACAAATTTAACTTAACGAAATTAATTAAATAACGAATTAAAACGAAACAAATTTTTTCCTTTTGCACATGTCTAATTGTTATTGTCAGCGTCATGTCGAATCTTCTATCTGTATCGAACTGTTGTTGCAACGAAAATAAAGCATTTGTTTATGTTGGATCTTTCGGTTTTCGTATTCTGCGCATCCGTTTCGTTTGTTAAAACGATAACGAAAATACCTGAAATTCAGACGAAAATGCATTTGGACGAAAACAAATGCACATGTCTAGTGGCCTATAAGACTTTTTATACTGTAACTGTCAATACAGTAAATCAGTAAATTCTCTAGGGGTTGCAATGCCTAAAGACACATAGCCAAATTCCACCAGCATTTTGGGACATTCTCAAAATATAGATGTGTAAGTGGCCTGGCAAAAAGAAAAAGGGCACCACATTCTGTTCCTCCTGATAAAGCCGGGTTATCCCAACATCATCTTTTCCCATCTGGACACCCCACAACCCCCCCCCCCCCCCCCAAGCAACAATCCTTAATTCATATTGTTATAGTTGTGTGCTGTCAATGTGGGGTATCATTGGAGAAGTGATATTTTCTGGAGGTGCTTTCCTGCTTACAGCATGATTACCTTTGTTTCAACCTGTTGGATTTTATGTTTTCTATGTAATAAAATTGTGTTTTAACTTAGTAATCTGATGCACCTTAAAAATCCACTGTGTTTAGATTTTGCTTTATTGCATTTTGGGACAGCCTAAATGCTTTGCCCACAGTGTTGAGCTTTACACAATATGAGAATAATAAAAGTATCGGTAATTGTTATTACATCAGGGCAATTTTTCATCAGAAAAAACTGGAACAGCTATAGAAAACTACTGGCTAATTTCTATCTAATGGTCTATTACTGTGTGATGCAACAGCATATGTCACTGCCAAACTACCTGAAAAAGCCTTTTTCTCCTAATCGAAATGAATCAGATTCAGATGCAGCTGCTGTATGGAAGCCAAGCTTAAAAAAAACATCAAAGCCAATATTGGCTGCAAGTGTATGCTATTACTGCAACTGTATGTGAAATCATATTTTCTTTTTATAACACAACATACAGCCTTATGGCATCCCCTAAGCATATTATTTAAAGAAAACATGTATTTTTTTAAGGTTGCCCTTGAAGCAACATCAAAAAGGTACCCCAGATGTATACTGGCTCTTTGTATCGCTAATTACTGTACCCACCTTATTGCCCCAACCAGGCTTGCCAAAAATTATCCAGACACAAAAGTAGGAGTAAAATGGCAGTTTTTGGCCTCTTTATTAAACAATAACAATTATGTAAACAAAATATTACCAAACAAAAACATAACACATTTTCCCTTGTATCTGCGTAATTACTTCCACAGTCCCTGCTGCACTGCACCGACTCGGGGACGAACCACATTCTGAAGATACCACCATTGTAACTACCAGTTAATCCACCATAGCTGGCATTCCACTGGGGACCCATGCCTTAAATGGGTCCCAATCATCTAATTGCAGCAGATTATTTGAAAATGCCTCCAAAGACCCAGCCGAACATACCCTGTAAAAAAGAAAAAAAAAAAAACACAAACAAGCATAAAAACAAACCAATCCAATAGAGAGCAGGTGGGAATGCTTCCCCTCCTTGTGTCCTACCCTGGATGTCTGGTTCCCCCTTATCTCCCTCACTCCTGGCTTTGAAGTCCCTCCCCCATGCTGGCTGCCCAATCCTCTGCAGCTCCAAGTTGCCTGACAACATATTTTAACTCCGACTTGCCCGGCTTCCCTGTGCTCTTCTTCATTCTAGCCCTCCACCCTTTTTTTTTGTTGTTGTTGTTGTTGTTGTTTTTTTTCGGGCTATACTTGAAAAGACACCTTCCCTGCTGTATGGTACAGGCATACCCCACTTTTAAGTACACAATGGGGATTATTTACTAAAGCTGGAAAGCGCAAAATCAGGTTCTCTTCTTCATAGAAACCAATGAGCTTCTAACCCCAGCTTGTTCAATTAAGCTTTGGGAATAAAACCTGGAAGCTCAATGGTTTTTATGCAGAGCCTGATTTTGCTCTTTCCAGCTTTAGAAAATAAACCCCATTGTGTACTTAAAAGTGGGGTATACCTGTATTTACGGTACTTATTTATTTTTGCATTGGTACATGTCCCCCATGGAAGTAGCCAGCGTCCCTGTTTTGACAGTAGCTTGCCTATTAGCCCTAAAAATAGCTAGAATCAACTAACGACATGCATCTTTATAAACTGCACATGTAAATGTGGCCTATAGACATGTGCACACTGAAATATTTTGTTTCGGAATTTCGTTTTCGTCTGAAAAATTTATTAATTTAGTTACTCCCAAAATTCGTTTTTATTGATTTTGTTTTTCGTTAGAAATTGCATTAGTCCGAAAATCTGAATTAATTAAGGTTGAATCTGTCATTGAAGGCTTAAGGTGGAAGATGTTCAAAGAAGATTTGACGGAGTAGCGAAACTGTACGAAGCCGAGATCGTACATTTCCGGTCGAATGTGCTGCCTACAAGCTATAGTAGAATTCTAATGTTGTGTGACTAGTAATAATTATATTTAATAATTATTATTACTAGTCAAACAACATTAGAATTTTCCTATAGCCCATTGGCCGAGCATTTGACCGGAAATTTATGATTGCAGTGTCGTACAGTTTAGCTGCTCCGTCGAATCTTCTTAGAACTTTCGACAGACACCTTAAACCTTCAGTGACAGATTCGACATTTGTATGTTTTTCGATGCTTTGTCGAATCTTTGTCATTCATGTTGAATTGTCAAGTTAGTTCTAGCTGTTTTACTGCTCCTCCTCTTTGGTTACAATCAGCCAATAACATTCATCATCATCATTATTTTTATTTTACTTCCCCCACCCAATTCCAGCAGCGATCTTTTCTCTCTATAATGTCAAATCTTTTCTCTCTATAATGTTAAATCTTTTCTCTCTATAATGTCAAATCTTTTCTCTCTATAATGTCAAATCTTTTTTCTCTATAATGTTGAATCTTTTCTCTCTATAATGTCAAATCTTTTCTCTCTATAATGTCAAATCTTTTCTCTCTATAATGTCAAATCTTTTCTCTCTATAATGTCAAATCTTTTCTCTCTATGTAGAATAATCTTGGACTAATAGAGTTAGGTTAGGCACATTCGACCACAGGTTCGATAGACACAGATTGTTATTAGACATGTGCATTAACCTCCCTGGCGGTATGATTCTGTCTGGAATTACGTACCAAAAGCGGTACAATTATTTTGCATGGAAATTCTGCGTTTTATACTGCAGGCCTGCAATTTTTAGGAATAACTCACTTAAATTTGTCCAAACCAGAGTCTAGTAGACATCCCGGGTATGATAAAGTTTGAAACACAAAATCATAAAAGTATAATATAATAAATAACTATAAATAATTATAACAAATAATAATGTAATTATAATAAAAATTATTCACTAATGTAATCAAATCAAAATTACTGAAATTTGCTCAGTTGCAGAATTGTCGCTGTCATTACTTTTATTTTTTTATGACAAATTTCCCCACAAATCGCTATCGCTCAATTCTGCAAGTGATTATCATTTATTATCGCTGTTTTCTAGCTGCTCTAAAATCACTTTTGACATAAAGGGACACTTTTGGTTGCTATGGACAATCTACATTTTGCAGGCACAAAAAAAATGTTTTTATTATGTAAAAGAACATGCAGGGCACTGGGCAGACCACTAGGGACAGGGGGTGTGTGTACTTTTTACATACAGTACTGTAATCTATAAGATTACAGTATTCTGTATGTAATGTGTTTGTTTACTTTTTTGAATTTGCCGCCGGTCTCCGCCCCCTGTGCGCCGTTACGTCGCAGGGAACGGAGATCGGCGGCGCGCGGGCACTGTGTGAGCCGAATGGAGGACGCCACTCGCTCACACAGCGGGGATGCATCGCTGGATCCAGGGACAAGGTAAGTACAGTACCCCGCCTGGATAAACAGGTAAGCCAGCGCGCGCTGCAGGCTCTGCATTCACCCCGAGCGCGACTCGTGGATATCGATATTTACATGAAAAATCCATCCCGAGTCACGCTCAGGGATACCGGCAGAGGGGTTAATGAAAATACCTGAAATTCAGACGAAAATGCATTCGGACGAAAACGAATGCACATGTCTAGTGGCCTATAAGACTTTTTATACTGTAACTATCAATACGGTAAATCAGTAAATTCTCTCCCTAAAAATAGCTAGAATCAACTAACAACATGCATCTTTATAAACTGCAATGGAATTTGCATCTAAGATTGAGTTTACTGAATTTTACTGAATTTTGAGCAAGGTTTAGTGAGCCCTTGGTGAATTGAACCTGGACAAATTTGTCCATCACTATATCTCAAATCTAAGCGAAAAAATAAAAATAAAATTGCAACGCTAAAATAGGAATTGATGAAACCAAAATACAAATTATATATACAGTGATAAGTCCATGAAAACATCTAAAATATAAATGTTCATTTATGCTCTTTAGCGCCACCCTTTGGGCAAATTCTGCTAATGTTGTCTTAAGCCCCGTACACACGATCGGACTTCCAACCAACTTTTCTGTGGATTTTGGTCTGAAGGGCGTGGGCTGTGAACTTGTTCTACATACACACGGCACAAAGTTTTCAGCCAACATTCACTAAATTACTTGGTTTTTCAGCTCTTTACCTTCACCCTTTGGGCAACTTCTGCTATTGTTGTCTGGTGTTTAATATTGGTTCCGAGCATGCGTGTTTGTACTTTGGATTTTAGTTGAGCGGATTTGTGTACACACGATCGGATAATCCAACATAACAGATTTATTGCCCAACATTTGTTGTCATTAATTCCGCCAACAATTGTCTGATGGAGCATACAGACAGTTGGATTATCAGACACAACACGTCCATTAGACAATTATTGACGTAAAATTGGATTGTGTGTAGGGACCTTAAGGGAGTAGACACTTGTGTTGATACTTCCATCATCCTGTCTACATCCAAAGGACGGATCGTATGTATTATACAAATCCACGCCTTAGTAGGCTCATATAAAGTGGAGGCTGGTCATCTGGTAAGGGCACAACCTTTCTTTTTATCACAATGGAAGGTGCACTTTTGGTGTTCAATCCTTTACCATCACTGAGACACTAATATTTAAGAACATTTTATCTATGTTGGATTTTTTCGCGGATATGAACATTTATATTTTAGATGTTTTTATGAACTTATCACTGTATATATAGGGCCAGATTCAGGTAGGAGAGTGGATCTTTATTTTGGAGTAACGTTTGTCATTTACGTTACTCCGCCAAAACTTTAGGAGCAAGTACTGTTATTCACATAGCACTTGCTCCTAAAGTTGCGGCGGCATAGCGAAAATGAGCCAGCGGAATTCAAATTGGTCCCGCGGCGAACGTACTGCGCATGCGTCGACTGTCAGTGCGCATGCTCCAAATTCTGTCAGTAAACGTCAATGACGTCATTCCCCATTCACGGACGTTTTACGCAAACGACGCTAAACTTTTTAATTCGACGCGATGACGACGGCCATACTTAACATAGGATACTCCACCTAGGGGGCATGTTTTTCTTTACGCCGCGTATCGCTTACGGAAACGTCGGAAAGTCACTGCGTCGGGCCCGCATAAGATCGTGAATTTCCGTCTCTCGCTGACTACAGAAAACAGATAAGCCGGCTCAAAGTGTGAGTTATGCTGGCGAATCACTGATATTCCAGCGTAACTCTACCTGTATCTGGCCCATAATTTGTATTTTGGTTTCATCACAGCAATTTTTGTGTTTTTATATTTATAAACGAATGTTCTTTTGTGTTATTGCTAGCCACTGTTTTGATCACTTAGTTTTTACATCTGCGCAATTACTATCCACATTTTTTACATAAGTCATAAAAGCATGCCAGCTTCCTTTATTTTTGTTGTCAGACTGATTATTTTTAGCCACCTAGTTCAATGAATTTACCAAAATCAATGTGGTTTGCATGATTGTGGGTAAAATGGGGGCAGGGCTTTTTAATATTGGTAGGTATGAAAATTATGTATGTTATTGCAATGAAATATTTCACAATGGAATGATTGTGTAAGTAATCTTTGCATTGCCTTAGTGAAACAATGCCATATTTTATGTAGCGTTGACATATTAAAAGGGCAGAGTATACCATTCTGCTGTTTCTCGACCTTTAAATGTAGTCAATTAATAAGGGGGAGGTAAGGATAAAAAAGTCAGGCGACTGAATTTCTTATGCCGCGTACACATGATAATTTTTAGGCATGAAAAAACGAAAATTAAAATGATCGTGTGTGGGCTTCACATCGTTTTTCATCTTCTGAAAAACAGAAAAAAAAAATTTGAGCATGCTACATTTTAATGTAGTTTTTTGGGTTGTAAAAAATGATTGTGTGGGCTAAAACAACGTTAAAAACAATGTTTTAACCCGCGCCTGCTCAGAAGCAAGTTATGAGATGGGAGCTTGAATGGAACTTCCCCTTTAGAGTGCCGTCGTACGTGTTGTACGTCACCGCGCTTTGCTCATCATTTTTTTTAAATGATGGTGTGTGGGCAACATCGTTTTAATGATCAAGTTGGAAAAACTAAATTTTTCTACATGCTGAAAAACTAAGTTTTTTTTTAATGCCGAAAAATGATTGTGTGTACGCGGCATTAGTGTTATGTATGTTAACCTCTTAAGGACCGCCTACTGTACATTTACGTCAGCAGAATGGCACGGCTGGGCACATCAATGTATATATACGTTGGTTCTAGTACCCAGCCGTGGGTCACGGGCGCACACCCGCGGCGCGCACCCGTGACCCGGTCCGAAGCTCCGGGACCGGGGGACTCGTGGCCCCGATCGCTGCTGGAGTGCGGCGATCGGTCCCTGGAGCTGAAGAACGGGGAGAGCCGTGTGTAAACACGGCTTCCCCGTGCTTCACTGTGGCCGCAGCATCGATCGCGTCATCCCTGTTATAGGGGGACGTGATCGATGATGTCACACCTACAGCCACACCCCCCTACAGTAGTAAACACACACAGGGAACACGCAAATCCTACAGCGCCCCCTTGTGGTTAACTCTCAAACTGCAACTGTCATTTTCACAGTAAACAATGCAATTTAAATGCATTTTTTGCTGTGAAAATGACAATTGTCCCAAAAATGTGTCAAAATTGTCCAAAGTGTCCGTCATAATGTCGCAGTCTCGGAAAAAATCGCTGATCGCCGCTATTAGTAGTAAAAAAAAAAAAATTAATAAAAATGCAATAAAACTATCCCTTATTTTGTAAACGCTATAAATTTTGCGAAAACCAACCGATAAACGCTTATTGCGTTTTTTTTTACCAAAAATAGGTAGAATACGTATCGGCCTAAACTGAGGAAAAAAAAATTATATATATTTTGGGGGGATATTTATTATAGCAAAAAGTAAAAAATATTGCATTTTTTTCAAAATTGTCGCTCTATTTTTGTTTATAGCGCAAAAAAAAAAAAATGCAGAGGTGATCAAATACCACCAAAAGAAAGCTCTATTTGTGGGGAAAAAAGGACGCCAATTTTGTTTGGGAGCCACGTCGCACGACCGCGCAATTGTCAGTTAAAGCGACGCAGTGCCGAATCGCAAAAAGGGGCAAGGTCCTTTACCTGCATTTTGGTCCGGGTCTTAAGTGGTTAATACATTTTTTGAAACACCCACACATACCTAAGTAGATAAGTGCATGCTAAAATTTCCACTTAGGACCACTAAAAATATGATTTAGTGATACCATCTATGCTGCAAACTGTATTACTTGAATTTAGTTTTATTTGATATAAATGATCATTCTACTCGAATCACACGGCCTGCTTGGATGTACAAAGCTTTCAAGCACTTTACATTTTGTTTTCTGCTTTCAGTTTATTTTTGGCATTTTAAATGGTACATTACGCGTTAGCAGGCCCGTTGGAACCCGACAGGCAAACCAAGCAATTGCCTGGGGCCCCGAGCTGGCCAGGGGCCCCAGCAGGGAGGGCCCTTGCCGCATCGCTGCGTCCTCCTGCAGTCCGGTCGGCCGTGTACCATAACCGCGCGGTACAGGAGATTCAGGTTTCTGTTCCCGGCCGGACTGACAGGAAGTGCACACACTGAGTGTTCACTTCCTTTCAGTCCGGGCCCGGGAACAGCAAACTGAATCTCCTGTACTGCGTGGTTATGGTACACGGCCGACCGGACTACAGGAGGACGCAGCGATGCGGCAAGGGCCCTCCCTGCTGGGGCCCCTGTGCGGACACCAACAACGGCATGTTGATTAAAGAGAGGCTGAAATTATTTATTATCCGCCATCATGTATTCTTGGTGCACATGAAGATCCATTGACTGTACCACTTGCACATTTAGATATCGACTTTGCCACAAGATTTTAAGGGCTTGTGCAATTCCATCAATAAAGTACAATTCCATTACATAATATGATAACTTCATAAGTATGAACTGCATAGATTTTTTTAATAGGGTTTAAAATGTTCTAAAAGAAAAGAGAGAAGAGATATGTCCAGGTACTGAATGCAGAAGTTCATAGGCACTGCTAGAATGCTAAATGATCTGAGGCACCCTTTGGCACTTTTTATAAAGAATGGTGTGTGTTACTATATATAGATGGGGTTGAAGTTGATGTAATGTGTAATGTAATATGTAAGCCGACAGCTACTGACCTACAATACAGGGGGTTAAAGTTACTACCACTGACCATCAATAAAGATGGAATTATTGCAGCCACTTACTGCCACTAATGAAAATGTTGAGGGTAAAGCCTCGTACACACGGGCCAGAATCTCGTCAGGAAAAAAACGTTGTTTTTCCTGACAAGATTCTTGGCAAGAATTTCTTGCCGCCAAAGTATACAGACTCTCCTTTCAAAAGAACCACGGTTCTCTTGAAAGGCAAGAATGCAGTGACGAGGAGCATGCGCTTGACACATTCGATGCCGCCGCTGACATCTTACTGCACCCTACCTATACCTAGGAAGCTACCGCGCATGCGTTAAAGTCATTTCGAGCATGCGCAGGTTTCCACGACGACAAGGTAAGTATACACACTGTCAGGGTTTCTCGGCAGGAAAACTGCAGAGAACCTCACGACGAGAAAATAGAGAAGATGTTCTCTATTTTTCTCGTCTAGATTCTGGGCAGTTTTCTTGTCGAGAAACCTGAAAGCCTCGTACACACGCTCGGTATACTTTGCAAGAAAGCTCTTCTAGCAGTTTTCTTGCTGGTTCTTGCCGAGTAAACCAAGCGTGTGTCCGAGGCTTAACCCTTAATGGGAATAGCACAAAGCTGGGCTTATTTCACTCCCACACCACAAATGATACACTTTATAGTAACATCCACATACATTGTGGGCTGTGCCTCCAAGTAATGCTAAGCAGTGCTTGCCACCTCCTTCTTGATACCTTCAACCTCCTAACTATTTTCAAATCTTGGCAACTTTGCAGGAGATAGCGTATCTGAGCCCTGGCATGTCAGATGAATTGATATGCTAAGTTCAGTACCTCTGAATAAAATTGAAACCATACTTAAAGCTGCTGCTCCATCAGCTAGTTCTACTCCCACCTCCAGCACGTATGATATTTAATTTCATGTTTATTACTTTATACGTATAATCTTGTTGCATGGGGGTGTTACAAAATATCCACTCTAGGTGTTGTATATGCCGCTGACCCCAGGTCTGATGGCAGGTACCCATACCACTCAACTAACCACCTATTAGAAAAAGTATGTAGGCATAGGACACACCCCCTGACACGCCCCTTAACCACTTCAATACAGTGCACTTAAACCCCCTTCTTACCCAGACCAATTTTCAGCTTTTGGTGCTCTCACACTTTGAATGACAATTACTCAGTCATGCAACACTGTATCCAAATAAAAATTGCGTCCTTTTTTTCACACAAATAGAACTTTCTTTTGGTGGTATTTAAACACTTGTGGGTTTTTTATTTTTTGCGCTATAAATAAAAAAAGACGGTAGATTTTGTGAAAAAATTGAATTTTTCTTTGTTTCTGTCATAAAATTTAGCAAATTTGTATTTTTTCTTCATAAATGGGTGACAGGGCAGGTCATTGGTGGGTGACGGTGACAGGGTACGGTCACTGGTGGGTGACGGTTGCACCGCTGATGGCAGTCTCTTTATGTGACAGGTGCACTTTATGGGTGACTGTTGGGTGACTGGTGACAATTGGGGGGGGCAAAGGGACAGATGTGGTGTTTGTGCAGACACTACAGTAACACAGAACTGTAACTCACTGCTTCTAGCTCTTCTCTCCTCACACTGGAAACGATGTGTGAGGGGAGAAGAGCTGGTAACAGTTAGTTACAGCTCTTTGTTTACACTAGTGATCAGGGCTGATCACGTGGTACACAGCCCTGACCAATGGCTGTGTACCATTGTCGGTGACGAGCAGTGTTCCGGGAACACGCTGCCACCGACGGGCACGCGCGGCGCGTTCGCGAACACGCGCCGTGCACTATGGGGTGTTGCCATGCGTGATCAGCCGTGACTTCATCACGGCCGATCATGTGGTTAACAGCGCATACGCGCCGCTGTTCACCCCTGTCGGTAACGAGCGGTGTCTCTGTGACACACCGCTACCGACAGTACAGGGATGCGATCGCGCGCATTCCCTATTTAAATGACTGGACGTCATATGACGTGCAGTCAGGAGATTGGAGTCCTCCGCCCACCGTCATTTGACGGCGGGCGGTGGACAAGTGGTTAGAGGAAAATTTTACAAAAGAAAAAAAGATTAGTTAAACCCACAAGTGCTTTTTTTCCTACTACTATTCCTTCATACTGGCTTTTTAAAATTACAAATGCAGCAATTTAGAAATTGGATGAAAAATGTAGCACTGGAAAAACACTTTTTGGAAGATAAATAGTGACTTTTATATACAACTATATAGATCAGACCAAAATGAGGGACAAATGAGGAGGAGAGAGGGACAGAGGGACTTTGTTCCAGATCAGGGACAGCCCCTTAAAATCAGTGACAGTTGGGAGTTATAGGTGCCCTACAAAACAAATTGTTTACTCATTGGTCCTTTAGTGGCTTAGCATTACCACCATTCCTGCCGAAGTTTGTGCTACCTGTAGCTGTGAGGGGCGTCTTACACACGATCATTTTACAGCATGAAAAAAAACTTTGTTTTTCAGCATGTCCAAAAAATGAAGTTTTCCCAACTTCATCGTTGCCCACACACCATCGTTTTTAAAAAATGATCTAGCAAAGCGCGGTGACGTACAACACGTACAACGACACTCTAAAGGGGAAATTCCATTCGCCTTTCGGCTGCTTTAGCTGATTCCGTGTTAGTAAAAGACGATAAACGCTTTTCTGTCGGTTGTAGCGTGATGAATGTGCTTACAGTAGGTGACTGGGATATTGTGTCAATCTCGCTCCCTTTCTCGGCGAGATTGACCACCTACGAGCCCCATCGCGGGAGCCAGCGCCGAGCTGGCTTGCCGCGATGGAGAGCGAGCGCGTCATAGAAGCGACGGGAATCCGACGCGGATTCCCGCCAATTCTACACGTGGGCGGAGTTTGTTATGAATCCTGAAGGAGAAATCCCCGCCGGATTTTTAAAGAAAAATCCGGCATGGGTTCCCCCCTCAGGAGCATAACGGGCCCTTAGGTCGGTTACGGGTTGTAAGGAGACCCCCTACGCCGAAAAAACGGCGTGGGGGTCCCCCCACAATCCATAACAGACCCGTATCCAAAGCACGCCGGCCGGCCGGTCAGGAAGGGAGTGGGGGCGAGCGAGCGCCCCCCCCCTCCTGAGCCGTACCGGGCAGCATGCCCTCAACATGGGGGGGTCAGGTGCTCTGGGGTAGGGGGCGCACTGCGGCCCCCCACCCCAGAGCACCCTGTCCCCATGTTGATGAGGACAGGGCCCCTTCCCGACAACCCTGGCCGTTGGTTGTCGGGGTATGCGGGCGGGAGGCTTATCGGAATCTGGAAGCCCCCTTTAATAAGGGGGCCCCCAGATACCGGCCCCCCACCCTAAGTGAATGAGTATGGGGTACATTGTACCCCTACCCATTCACCTGCAAAACAAAAGTTTAAACACAAATAAACCACACAGTGTATTGAAATATTTTATTAGTTGGCCGCCGGGGGGGGGTGTGTATGATCGCTTTTAGAAAAGCGCCCCCCTCCGGCGGGCTTCTGTGGGGGGGTGGGTGCCGCCGTCTGGTTCTTTTCCGCCGCCGGGGGGGGCGCTTTGATAAAAGCGCCCACCACCCGGCGGGCTTCTTTCGACGTCTTCGGCGGCTGGGGGGTCTTCTCCCACTCTCCGGGGTCTTCTCCCGCTCTCCGGGGGTCTTCTCCGCTCTCCGGGGGTCTTCTCCGCTGTCCGGGGGTCTTCTTCTTCTTCAGGACTCGCCGCCGCTATCTTCGTGTGTTAGCTCAATTACTAGCGGCGGCGGCCCCCTCTTCTGCGACGTCGGCGTCTTCTTCTTCTTCTTCTTCTTCTTTTGCTGTCCAGATGTTGACGCGATGCTTCCTCCCGCTGTTATGCCCGGCGCGCGGCTCGCAGCGAAATATATAGGCCTGTCTTGTGACGTCGCAGTCCCATCATGCTCCGGTAGGTATCACGTGGTACCTACCGGAGCATGATGGGACTGCGACGTCACAAGACAGGCCTATATATTTCGCTGCGAGCCGCGCGCCGGGCATAACAGCGGGAGGAAGCGTCGCGTCAACATCTGGACAGCAGAAGAAGAAGAAGAAGAAGACGCCGACGTCGCAGAAGAGGGGGCCGCCGCCGCTAGTAATTGAGCTAACACACGAAGATAGCGGCGGCGAGTCCTGAAGAAGAAGAAGACCCCCGGACAGCGGAGAAGACCCCCGGAGAGCGGAGAAGACCCCCGGAGAGCGGGAGAAGACCCCGGAGAGTGGGAGAAGACCCCCCAGCCGCCGAAGACGTCGAAAGAAGCCCGCCGGGTGGTGGGCGCTTTTATCAAAGCGCCCCCCCCGGCGGCGGAAAAGAACCAGACGGCGGCACCCACCCCCCCACAGAAGCCCGCCGGAGGGGGGCGCTTTTCTAAAAGCGATCATACACCCCCCCCCCCCGGCGGCCAACTAATAAAATATTTCAATACACTGTGTGGTTTATTTGTGTTTAAACTTTTGTTTTGCAGGTGAATGGGTAGGGGTACAATGTACCCCATACTCATTCACTTAGGGTGGGGGGCCGGTATCTGGGGGCCCCCTTATTAAAGGGGGCTTCCAGATTCCGATAAGCCTCCCGCCCGCATACCCCGACAACCAACGGCCAGGGTTGTCGGGAAGGGGCCCTGTCCTCATCAACATGGGGACAGGGTGCTCTGGGGTGGGGGGCCGCAGTGCGCCCCCTACCCCAGAGCACCTGACCCCCCATGTTGAGGGCATGCTGCCCGGTACGGCTCAGGAGGGGGGGGGCGCTCGCTCGCCCCCACTCCCTTCCTGACCGGCCGGCCGGCGTGCTTTGGATACGGGTCTGTTATGGATTGTGGGGGGACCCCCACGCCGTTTTTTCGGCGTAGGGGGTCTCCTTACAACCCGTAACCGACCTAAGGGCCCGTTATGCTCCTGAGGGGGGAACCCATGCCGGATTTTTCTTTAAAAATCCGGCGGGGATTTCTCCTTCAGGATTCATAACAAACTCCGCCCACGTGTAGAATTGGCGGGAATCCGCGTCGGATCCCCGTCGCTTCTATGACGCGCTCGCTGGAATGTACTTTTACTATTCCAGCGAGTGCGAGATGTCGGCAGCCTGTCGCCGAGATTCAGCGCGATGCTGGCGTGCTGAAAACACATTCTCGGCGGCAGGCACTGTACTCCATTATGAACGGTAGTTTTAACAGAACGAGCTCTCCAGTCTCATAACTTGCTTCTGAGCATGCGCGGGTTTTTTACGTCGTTTTAGCCCACACACGATAATTTTCTACAACCCGTAAAACGACATTGTTTAAAACGACGTTAAAAAATGCAGCATGTTCGGATTTTTTTTTTTTGTCGTTTTTCAGAACCTGAAAAATTATGTGAAGCCCACACACGATCATTTTAAATGACGTTTTTGAAAAACTGCGTTTTTTTAATGCCGAAAAATGATCATGTGTACGCGGCATTACAAAATGGTAATGCTCAATTGCTCAAGGATGCCATATTTCTGTCAATCGCAATCATGTGATATTTCATTCACTGTGCGCCAGGTGGTACTGCACTGGTAGGTCACACAGTGGAAGAGTGGCAACATGCTATCTAGGCAACAAAAAACAACTACGAAACCACCAGTGTAGTAGCTCCTGATAAAGTATAATGAAATATATATATGTTTACTCTATATACTGTGTAAATATCTAGGGCCAGATTCTCAGAGGCGTTACGACGGAGTATCTCAGATACCCCGTCGTATCGCCTTTTTTTTGTCCTCGTATCTATGCGAGTGATGCTTAGCATCACTTTTGCATAGATACGCTTCTACATCCGACAAGTGTAAAAGCATTACACTTTCGGATCGTAGGTGTAATGACAACTCCGGCCACTAGGTGGCCTTCGCGTTGTTTTTTCATTTGCATATGCAAATGAGGCTAGTACGGCGATTCCCGAACGCTTTTACGCCGCCCCGTCGTCGCGTACGTCGTTTACGGACTCGTAAGGTTACCCCAGCTTCTATGTGGAGTAACCTTACGAAGTTCCGTCGGATGCCGTCGGGTGCCGTCGGACGCCATGTTAAGTATGGCGTCGGGTCAGCGTCGGCTTTTTCCGTCGCTTACGTCGTTTTACTAACTCGTTCGCGAATAGGGACTTGCGTAAATGACGCTCACGTCGTTTTGAAGTCGGTTTCAACGACGCTTCCCGACGTGAGCTGGAGCATGTGCACTGGGCTTTTTCCCCGGCCGGCGCATGCGCAGTTCATTCGACTTGGGGGCGCGCTTAATTTAAATACAAGCCGCCCCATTTGAATTGCGCGGGTTTACGCTTGGCGATTTACGAGACGCCGGCGAAAACTACGGAGCAAGTGCTTTGAGAATAAAGCACTTGCTCTAGTACGCAGCGGCGGCGTAGTGTAAATGGCTTACGCTATGCCGCCGAAAATATATGAGAATCTGGCCCCTATTGTTTAGAGGACCATTGTCGCTCAAACGGAAAGTGATAACAAATTTAATATAACAGGAAAAGAGGGGACGTCTTTCTATGGGGCTGTTTGTTACCTGTAGTAACTGCCGGAAAGGGGAATTCTCATATTGAACAGATTTACTGTCACCCCCTGTTATATAAATGGGACAGGAAGTGAGGACAATTGCTCCACATAGAGGCAACAAAACAGGTAAGAAATTCTTACTCTATCTAAAAAACGGGAAAAAAGTTTTGGCTACTGTAATATTTTAAGGGTGTGTCACATAACTACTAGAGTTAGTGTGTTGGAGACCTCACTGACAAAAATATATTGATCAGATAGTATGAGCCCAAACAAAGACAACAAAAATGGTGAAATGTCTGAGGGATAAAACATATCAGGAAAGACTGCCAGACCTTATTCACTTAGGGCCAGATTCCCGTAGATCCTGCGGCGGCGTCGCGTAAGCTATTTACACTACACCACCGCAACTTACAGGAGCAAGTGCCGTATTCTCCAAGCACTAGCTCTGTAATTTGCGGTGGCGTAGTGTAAATGGCCCGGCGTAAGGCCGTGTAATTCAAAGGGGGCGGCTTGTATTTAAATTAAGCGCTCCCCCGCGCCGATCGAACTGCGCATGTGCCGGTCGTACAAATAGCCCAGTGCGCATGCTCCAGCTCACGACAGAAAACGTCAATGAAGCCGACGTGAGCGTCATTGACGTAAAGCCCTATTCGCGAACGACTTAGTAAAACGACGGAAAAAGACGACGCTGTCCCGACGCCATACTTAACATGGCATACGGCGGACTGACGTAAGGTTACCCCTCATATAGCAGGGGTAACCTTACGCTTACGGAAACTACGTAAACGACGACGAGGCGGCGCAAAAACGTTCGGGAATCGGCGTATTAGGCTCATTTGCATTGTCAAATGAGAAATCAACGTAAACGCCACGTAGCGGCCAGCGTAGAATTACATCTAAGATCCGACGGTGTAAGTGTCTTACATCTGTCTTACATCTGTCGGATCTACGTCGTATCTATGTGTAAGTGATTCTAGGAAAATACACGCATAGATACCCGGGCCAAAAAACAGAGATACGACGGTGTATCTTGAGATACACCGTCGGATCTCTTTTGAGAATCTGGCCCTTAATGTGTAATTTTGAGTAGAACTCTCCAAACGTTTTAACCACTTGCCTACTGGGCACTTTCACGCCCTTTCTGGCCAGGACAGTTTTCAGCTTTCATTGCTGTCGCACTTTGAATGACAATTGCACAGTCACTATACCCAAACAACATTTTTGCCATTCTATTTGAGACAGAGAGACAGATTTATGTTTTTGCTAAACAAACTAAAAAAAGACTGAAAATAGTAAAATGTTGAAAATGTTTCTTTGTTTCTGTTATAAAGTTTTGTAAATAAGTAATTTTTTCCCTCACTGGAGTGTGCTGATTAGGCTGCAGTGATGGGCACTGCTTAGGTGGCACTAATGGGCACTGATGAGGTGGCACTGATGAGGAGCACTGATAGGCTGCACTGATGGGAACTGCTTAAGTGGCACTGATGAGGCGGCACTGATTAGGAGGCACTGATAGGCTGAACTGATATATGGCACTGTTAGGCAGCACTGACGAGGAGGCACTGACAGGTAGCTGATTGGCAGCACTGGTGGGGTTTGATTGGCAGCACTGGGGGGGCACTGATGGGGCTGCACTGATCATCAGGGAACTGATCATCAATGCCCTGATTGTCAGTGCAGAGGTCCTCGCTGAGGAATGCTGCTTACCTGCACACCTCTCCTCACGCACTGTCAGCATAAGAAGAGGAATTAATTTCCTGTTTACGCTGTGAATAGATGTGATTGGGCACAGCTGATCACATGGTAAAGAGCCTACATCATAAGCTCTTTACCGTGATGTGCTGTATCCGAGGGACACCAGGCACCACCAATCACTGCGCGTCCCTATGGGTGCACACGCACTGCAAGAATAGGAGGACGTCATAGGAATGAGAGTGCTCCTGCCCATCTGTCATTTCACCATGTGGCGTAAGGTAAGCAGTTAGACAAAGGGCCAGTTTACATTCCTTCAGACTTCAGGCCAGACTATGGCAAGTGGCTGTAGAAAAATGTCCTGGTGTCAGTGGGAGTAAACAATGTCCCAATCTTTGGTATTGGGGGGAGGAATAATGCCCCATCATTGGTGTCAGTGGGAGGACTAGTGCCCCACCATTGGTGTCAGTGGGAGAAATAGTTTCTCGTCATTGGTGCCAGTGGGAGAAAAAGTTCTTCAAAGCAAGCAAAGGGCTGTGTCTGGTCCTTGGGCCGTAATTTGGGGACCACTAATCTTGAGAAAAGAAGGGAAAAGGGGACATGTGATTGCAATAAACCTGGCTATACTCTGCTTGAATTCGGTCCATTCCTACTGAACAAGAATGTTTGCTCATCTCTATTACTTACATGTTTGAATCTGACAAATCTATTTCAGCCCTTTACTGAAATAGACAGATAAATAAATGATATTTCACTGACATGTCATGAGTCATTTGATTCCTGAAGCTTTGATAATCATTGATCTCATCGATGATGCAGGATTATTGCGGAGTATGTGACATCAAGCTCACAGAGTTTAAACACATTTCATTTAACTGAAGGAGAAAGATAACAAAAATCTGGATTATGACATGTACATACCCAAGCTATCATCATGTGCTTTGCATACAGACTGGATCTCAAAGTAAATTACTTTGGAAGAAGATGCCTCAAATAAATGCTTTCAGAAAATGTCGTGGAGAGAAGTGCGGGAAAATTAGAAAAACGTACAACATTGCATCACGGCAGTCTAAAAATAGAACTAAATAAAAAAAAACATACGTACTACAGCTCAGCCGTATCTAAATAAAATGTGAATGACTACAATTTTATGGCAGATAAGGATTCTGCCATAAGAAATAGGTAGACGTTCAACCTCTAAATCCGATAAGCAGAATCTGATACCAAAAGCTAAGCTTTTTAAGTTAGCAGGTTTAGCTACTGTATGTGCATTTTTGATGTGTGTGTGTGTGTAATGGTACTCATAGAAAAATACTATTTAAAGCAGAGGTTCACACAAAAAGTGAACCTCCGCTTTTTGGATCCCTCCCCCCCTCCGGTGTCACATTTGGCACCTTTCAGGGGAGGGGGGTGCAGATATATGTCTGAGACAGGTATTTGCACCACTTCTGGGTTCGGATCCCCGTGGGGAATCCAGCCTGTGACGTCACAACCCCCCCCCCCCCCCCCCCCCCCGCTGCCTTCTGGGAAACATTGTTCCCAGGAGAGAGCTGGGACCAGTGATGGCGCGCAGCGATCCTTTGCGCAAGGGCAGTAGGGAATCGGGCAGTGAAGCCGCAAGGCTTCACTTTCTGATTCCCTCATCGAGGATGGCGGCAGAAGCAGCCGAGGACCGAGCGATTACTCAGCCTCGGCTGCTGACATTGCGGGCGCGCTGGACAGGTAAGTGTCCATTTTTTAAAAGTCAGCAGCTGCCGTATTTGTAGCTGCTGGCTTTAAAAAAAAAAAATTGTCTGAACTTCCGCTTTAAGAGACATCTTGAGGCCTGTCTTGGTGGATGTAAGGAGACTGTCTTCTCTTAAAGGTAAGTCATTCCGTACAGAGCGGTGTGGTAGAGAGGTTCCATTACTGTTTTTTCCTATGGCGAGCTCTATCCCCATTAAATATGTAGTCCTCGCTTCTGGAAAGGGGCTCAATTACCATAAGTGGAGCCAGCAGAGCACCAAGGAAGTGATAAGTGCTTCCCTGGGTATGTTGTGAAATCTAACATTGCAAGTGAAGCAAGGAATAAATACTACTAAAATAAAAGCAAGTTTAGTGCTTAACACTCAAAGGTACCGCTGATGTTTGGGTCTTCTGATTCCAGGTGTCAACTACCTTTCTGGGAATGTCACACCCATAGGTGTGCACAGCCTATTGCATTAGGGTGTGCACTCTAAAGCTCAAACACATGTGCATGTGTGTGAGTGTCTACATATATATGACCCCGGGACATTGATCTCACAGTGAAAGAGAAGACCGTAAACACTTCTCTTATGGCAGAGCCGGCATAAAGGAGATCTTTCCCATGTTCCTACTGCTACACAGAGCGATAATACTAATGTGCATGAATTGATCAGGGTGTGCCTGGACCAGTAGTGTATTTAGGTTTTGTGCTGCTCTAGCTCTGACTAAACTTGTGCACCCCCTAATTTAGATATTTAAATATGCCCCACCCCTTCCTGTTGAGGCAACACCCCTTTCCATTAAAGACCCGTCCAGAAATTTTCGAGTGGGGACACTAGTTCTGAGGGCCTGGGAGGGGGGGGGGCAATGGATTCCCTTAATTTTCATAGATTTCCTCTCACTTCCTGTTTGGCTATTGGGCAAAAAGTGAAGGGAAATCTCTGCATTGGGATAGGGAGGTAAAAAATAAACTTACAGGGGCTATAGCCCACCCTTACTCTATCCAAAACGAAAAAAATAAGTATTGCCTGTAGTTCTACTTTCTGATAATTTTATGGAGAGGACTAAGAAGATATAACCATGCCAATGGTGCAGAAGAAAACATATAGCACAGTGAGGAAGGTTTGTGGTCCAGGATAATAGGGCAGTCAAAATTAGAAGCAGCTTGCGTTACACTAAGGCCGCGTACACACGATCGGTTCAAACCGATGAAAACGGACTGAAGTTCGTTTTCATCGGTCCAAACCGATCGTGTGTACGCCCCATCAGTCCGTTAAGCATCGGTTAAAGGGCCGCGCATGCTTAGAATCAAGTCGACGCATGTTTGGAAGCATTGAACTTAATTTTTTCAGCACGTCATTGTGTTTTACATCACCACGTTCTGACACGATCGGTTCATTAACCGTTGGTGTGTAGGCACATCAGTCCATCAGTCAGCTTCATCGGTGAACCGATGAAAACGGTCCGTCAGACCGTTCTCAACGGATGGACCGATTGTGTGTACGCGGCCTCACAGAGTAGCGCAAGCCGGTGGCGAGTCTTCTGTACTGCCCCCCTGCAAAGTGCTGCCCTAGGCCTAGGCCAGAGTACAGCGTTGGCCTGGACACACCTGGCACACCCTGTGCGCACGCCCATGGTCACACCCTCTGACACACCATGGCTAAAAAAGGTGGCTTTACTTGAGAAAATATTCCCAAATTATATACATATAAATAAAGTGCAAGCAGCATATTTCATATACACCAAAAGAAGACCTCTGTAAAATGTCTCTATTATATGTGCAATAAAAGTGCAAAATCATTTTATGTGCAAAAAAATACAATTATTTTAAACCATCAATAAAGTGCTTTGCAAACAGAGTGTGTGCTCCAATTCTTTCTATTTAAAAAAAAAAGTCCTCTTGCAATAGTCCTCTAATATAGGTGCTTCAAATAGCATGACTTCAAAAGTGTCCTCGGTGCTCACACCCCTTGCCCAAAAACAGTCACCAGAAATAGGTGACCTTCTTTTAAAGAGAAAGCTCTCAAAATGATTTAGATGAGTAATCTCACTGCCTTCTGAAGACATCTGAATAGATGAAATTCTTCGGGCATTGCTTCATGCTACATGTGACATCACATCCAGCTCCGTACTTCCGGTTTCAGTTTTTTCAGGTGGAACACACATTGGCTTTAGGGAAAACTGAGCAGAGTAGCTGTAATGCTCTGTGTCGGACAGGCACCTTTATATGTAAGTGTGCAAATTGGGGATACTGTTTTAATAAATCTGATGTTTTTTTATGTGATGAGCCCAAAGATCTGATGTTGAGATAAATAAAGAAGAAGAGTTGGGTTGCTGGCTGGAGATTACTCCTGAAAAGCACTTTGTTGACCTGGGAGGACCTGGGAGGATTACACAGGCGAGGCCCCTTTCCCCAGGTGGACTGAGGCAGGAGAGTGCTCTCACCCCCAATGACATCTTGATAATGTCATCCAACGAGGTACCAAAAAACCTCCCACCCCTGAAAGGTAAATCGACCAGGGCTCTTTTGGATGCTTGGTCAGCAGACTAGCATTTCAGCCAAATCAGAAGGCACAAAATCACCGCTGAAACAGAGGCTCTGGGCATTGAGGATGCAGCATCCCGTGCCGCATCACAGACCTATACAAGGCCCTTGACCAACAGGACGGCCAGTCTAACAAATTAGGGAGGGAGCTGGTGCTCCTCCACAGTCAGGTGCAAAACCTTGCCCACTCATTGAGTATCCGAGACACCAAGGGTACAGCCACAACAGGTCGCGATGCAGACCCCAGCATAGTAAGCATGGAGCGGGTCAGCGCCTCGGACCTCCTATGAGTAAGGTCCTTGAAGGCAGGGGTCCCTTCTATAGGGAGAGCGGTCATCCCCATTTAACAGGGGGCCACTACCTGAGGAGATCTATATATTTTTTTTAAACTCTCCTTAAAAGGGGTACCGAAACCCCAAGCGCTCAGGAACTACAAGGACTTCTGCTGCCTTTCCATTTCTTATTAATGAACTATTCAAAGAAAATATAAGGAAAACCTTCACAGAGCGGTCAGATTTGTGAGCACAAAAAAGACCAAGCCCTCAGAGAAAACCTCCGCTGCACCAGGCAGCTTAAGGGAGTTCCATACAGCGCACTGACAAGTGCTCTGCACACATGTCTTTGGAGTGTGGGAGGAAACCGAATACCCGGAGAAAACCCACGCAGACACAGGGAGAAAGCATGCAATCTCCAGGCAGTTTAGTGTCCAGACTCGAACCCTGCTGCCAGGTGAGGGAGTTAACCACTACACCACCGTGATGCCTATACCAACCCAAGTGAAGGAAGGAAGGAAGGAAGGTTCTGGTCCACATACACGGACAATACAAAACCAGGGACATGATAGCCAGGTCCCAGTCTGTGACAGAGCAGTGCCTAGGGGATGGTGGGGGGAGGGGCCACTATTTAATCCCCCTTAACACCCACACGCTGCTCCAATAAAGTGTCCATGAACCACAGGTGCAGGAGCTCCAGCAACCACCTCTGGCATGTTTTGAGTGAAAGAACCAGACACTAACTCCATCTATAACTGCTCTCAGGGACCCATTTCAGACCTGAAGAAATCCCACCCTCCTTGCTGTGGAGGAGACGGTGCAGCACCACTGCCTACCCTCAGAACACAGCGTGTGCTTGTGAGGAGAAATGCTGTGAGGTAAAGCTGCTCAAAACATCATGAGGAGATAATGGATTTGTGCTGCGGGCTGAGAAGCTTAGCACACGAGGCAAAAATCACCTCCAAAATGGCCGCTGGAAGCCTCAGAGCAGGGAAGGCTACAGAAACATGGCCACCCGCAATAGTAAACTGTGCAATAGTGTGGCCACAACAAAATGGCCGCCAATGGGAATTCCAAATAGAAGCAGCAGGCTACAAAAAAATTGCACTGGCGCAGAGTAAATGACAGCAAAATGCCACGACATGACTGAGAAGGCCTAAGGAGGCCTGTCACGGAAGGTCCCCGCATCCAGACCAACTGCTTCTGTCAGATACTGCTTCCCATAGTCTGGACATAGATACTGGATATTTCAGCTACCTTGAAACACACAACGAGACAAGACTTGTATGTGTGCCAAGTATGGAATGTTTAATAGGACCAAAACCACAATCTTATATACAGCAAAGAGGAGGCAACCAGAACAATAATCAACATGAACTAATTATCTAGTAGCTAGACATTTCGGCACCGCATAGCTTGTCAAGCTCCCCTGAACATAATTGACATGCTAATTCAATACACCTGACAGGAGACTGACTATTGTAGTACAATACACAAAAGTCAATTAGCTGGAGAAGAGGGCATTAGCATTTACAGTATGAAAGATTCACTCTACAATTAACCCTTTGAGCTCAGAATTAACAAACTTAAAATAGCCCTACAGATCTCTCAGAATATAATGTGGATAATCCATACATAATGATCCTATCTCAGGTAGTCCAAGATATCATTCTTTCATTCATTCTATGGCCCTAGTGGTCATAGGATGATTTTAGACATAGGAGAATCTGAGTCTGTCACATTTCTCCCCCATCAGAAGACGACTAACAAGGTCCCAGATCTCCACCTGGTCTGGACATGTGTTAGTCGGACAAGGTGAACTCACATAGTCTGTCCGCATGACCTCCAATTTTGGCTGCAAGGAGTAGTTGACACCAGTAGAGGGAACCCCAAACGGGTTGACTCCAAAGTTAGTCAGTAGTTCCGTTCTACCAATGCTGGTATTCATACCGTACCCCAAATAAATTGCTCCAAACAGAGCATTACTCACCCCACCAACCTCTGCCTCTCTCAGAGAACATGTCCGTCGCTGGGGAGAGGCCTGGACTGGCCCTTCTCCCTGGAGTCCTTTCAGCCACTGGAGAGGAGACAGGGTGGCTGGGCTTAGTCCATCATGCTGTTGGGGTTCTGGGCGAACTGTCCCCCACCCCTGGGGTATACCAGTGGAGACTGAAGTCCCATCCACTGGTGGTAGGTGAAAATCCCCTGGTGCTTGCAAAGCAAAGCCGACATCCTGCTGTCTCATGTGCCGCACCATTTTCTGGGGTTGTGTCAGTGAAGATCGAAGTCCCATCCACTACCACAGGAACCCCCTCTTCAGTTAGTTGAGAGCAGAGGCGTGTGGCACTCTGCTCTGTTGCCAGCTCTTCTGCTGAGTTGCTGGGAGTGGCGACCACAGTCCCATCCACTACTACAGGGACCCCCTCTTCTGTTAGTTGAGAGCATAGGCGTGTGGCACTCTGCTCTGTTGCCAGCTCTTCTGCTGGGTACATCACATCATCCGCTCCGGCTAACCGTTGGGAAAGGCGGCTGGATTCCTCCACACTCAAACTGTGTAGCTGCCATTGGGGAGGTGAGCTGGCTGCTTCCTTTTCCGTTTCCTCATCTGGCTGCTGGGACAACATGTCTGTGGTACTGTCTCCCAGATGCATGGATCCTTGCTGGGGAGGAAAGACCATGTTCTCCACCCTGGCCAACTGTTGGGGAGGGACCATGAACACCTCCTCTCCCTTCTCCCCCTGTATCTGCTGCTGGGAAGTGATCGCCACCTTCTCACCCTGAGCCTCCGGAACTGCCACATGGATGGGGCAGAGGTCTTGAACCCTCTGTCCGGTGACCAGCGCTTCAGCAGGGGAAATTTCTTGCAACTCCACCGATACTGCCCTTGGTGCTGAGCAGAGCACAGTGAAGTTTGGCCCCGATACCAGCTCTTCTGCTGGAGGCTCCTCAGGTTGTTCTTCCTCGGCAGAAAAGTCTATCAGATCCCCTGTCTCTGCAATTGGTGTCTGGGGAAAGGGGTTCACCATCTCCTTTCCATGGAACCCAGAAGATGCTATAGGTACTGAGCAGAGGTTAGCAGAGCTCGGCCCTGCGGTCAGTACTTCAGCTTTGGGGATGGCAATCTCCAGATTTTCCACTGCCGATTCACTGGCATACTGCTGGACAGGCACATTCCTCCATTCACGATCATCCCATGCAGAAACAGGATCATCAAGGCCAGTCAGCACTTGCTGCATCCGCCATAAGACCTCCGGGTCCATAACTGCAGGGGCAGGTTGGCAACGCACACTGTTACTCTGCCACATTGACGATTCTTCAGCCAGGATTTCAGCATTGTCCACTGGTATTTCCTGATAGTCCCAGGCAAAGGGAGCCCAGCCCTGGCGCTGAGCAGAGTCTAGCAGCCGTCTGTAGGCAAATTCCAGCTCCCATTCCTGAACGGCCAGAAACTCCAAATCTTCCTGTAGCCAGTGCACTTCTGAGAGATTCAGTCTCCGCTCTCTGTATTCCATTATGTCCTCCAAACGCCACTCCCGATCGCTCCCAAAGTCGGAGTCCTCGTACATCCTCCAATACAACAATCCTAGGCCATCATAGTCAAAGCCTTTCGTGGGGCTGTCATCCGCTGACCACAGGCACTCTTGGGCTACATACCACCGAAGGGCTCTGTAGCTTTCGTCCAACCGCATCTCTGCCCGGATCAGCCTGCATAACTCTGCTGTCCACTCCTGTTTTGGTTGTTCCCCCAATAACAGCATTCGTACTTCATACTGCGACCAGTACCTTACATGGATGGAGGGGAAAGCTTTTCCCTGGTGTTGCTGCTCAAGAGCTAGCGCTTTTTTCCAGAGTTCGCAGCGGATCGAATCAGACCATTCAAGTAGGACCTGCTCTGATTCTGGTCCTGTGTGCTGTATCTCCTTCTCTCGCAACCTCCTTCCGAATTCGTCTTCCATGGCGGCTGGTATCTGTACCTCTCCTCTCCTGCTATCCGGATCCAGGTGGAGGTTAATGTCCCGACTGCAGAAAGCATCCCACTGCTGTGCCACCACTGTCACGGAAGGTCCCTGCATCCAGACCAAATGCTTCCATCAGATACTGCTTCCCATAGTCTGGACATAGATACTGGATATTTCAGCTACCTTAAACACACAACGAGACAAGACTTGTATGTGTGCCAAGTTTGGAATGTTTAATAGGACCAAAACCACAATCTTATATACATCAAAGAGGAGGCAACCAGAACAATAATCAACATGAACTAATTATCTAATCAGTAGCTAGACATTTCGGCACCGCATAGCTTGTCAAGCTCCCCAGAACATAATTGACATGCTAATTCAATACACCTGACAGGAGACTGACTCTATTGTAGTACAATACACAAAAGTCAATTAGCTGGAGAAGAGGGCATTAGCATTTACAGTATGAAAGAGTCACTCTACAATTAACCCTTTGAGCTCAGAATTAACAAACTTAAAATAGCCCTACAGATCTCTCAGAATATAATGTGGATAATCCATACATAATGATCCTATCTCAGGTAGTCCAAGATATCATTCTTTCATTCATTCTATGGCCCTAGTGGTCATAGGATGATTTTAGACATAGGAGAATCTGAGTCTGTCACATTTCTCCCCCATCAGAAGACGACTAACAAGGTCCCAGATCTCCACCTGGTCTGGACATGTGTTAGTCGGACAAGGTGAACTCACATAGTCTGTCCGCATGACCTCCAATTTTGGCTGCAAGGAGTAGTTGACACCAGTAGAGGGAACCCCAAACGGGTTGACTCCAAAGTTAGTCAGTAGTTCCGTTCTACCAATGCTGGTATTCATACCGTACCCCAAATAAATTGCTCCAAACAGAGCATTACTCACCCCACCAACCTCTGCCTCTCTCAGAGAACATGTCCGTCGCTGGGGAGAGGCCTGGACTGGCCCTTCTCCCTGGAGTCCTTTCAGCCACTGGAGAGGAGACAGGGTGGCTGGGCTTAGTCCATCATGCTGTTGGGGTTCTGGGCGAACTGTCCCCCACCCCTGGGGTATACCAGTGGAGACTGAAGTCCCATCCACTGGTGGTAGGTGAAAATCCCCTGGTGCTTGCAAAGCAAAGCCGACATCCTGCTGTCTCATGTGCCGCACCATTTTCTGGGGTTGTGTCAGTGAAGATCGAAGTCCCATCCACTACCACAGGAACCCCCTCTTCAGTTAGTTGAGAGCAGAGGCGTGTGGCACTCTGCTCTGTTGCCAGCTCTTCTGCTGAGTTGCTGGGAGTGGCGACCACAGTCCCATCCACTACTACAGGGACCCCCTCTTCTGTTAGTTGAGAGCATAGGCGTGTGGCACTCTGCTCTGTTGCCAGCTCTTCTGCTGGGTACATCACATCATCCGCTCCGGCTAACCGTTGGGAAAGGCGGCTGGATTCCTCCACACTCAAACTGTGTAGCTGCCATTGGGGAGGTGAGCTGGCTGCTTCCTTTTCCGTTTCCTCATCTGGCTGCTGGGACAACATGTCTGTGGTACTGTCTCCCAGATGCATGGATCCTTGCTGGGGAGGAAAGACCATGTTCTCCACCCTGGCCAACTGTTGGGGAGGGACCATGAACACCTCCTCTCCCTTCTCCCCCTGTATCTGCTGCTGGGAAGTGATCGCCACCTTCTCACCCTGAGCCTCCGGAACTGCCACATGGATGGGGCAGAGGTCTTGAACCCTCTGTCCGGTGACCAGCGCTTCAGCAGGGGAAATTTCTTGCAACTCCACCGATACTGCCCTTGGTGCTGAGCAGAGCACAGTGAAGTTTGGCCCCGATACCAGCTCTTCTGCTGGAGGCTCCTCAGGTTGTTCTTCCTCGGCAGAAAAGTCTATCAGATCCCCTGTCTCTGCAATTGGTGTCTGGGGAAAGGGGTTCACCATCTCCTTTCCATGGAACCCAGAAGATGCTATAGGTACTGAGCAGAGGTTAGCAGAGCTCGGCCCTGCGGTCAGTACTTCAGCTTTGGGGATGGCAATCTCCAGATTTTCCACTGCCGATTCACTGGCATACTGCTGGACAGGCACATTCCTCCATTCACGATCATCCCATGCAGAAACAGGATCATCAAGGCCAGTCAGCACTTGCTGCATCCGCCATAAGACCTCCGGGTCCATAACTGCAGGGGCAGGTTGGCAACGCACACTGTTACTCTGCCACATTGACGATTCTTCAGCCAGGATTTCAGCATTGTCCACTGGTATTTCCTGATAGTCCCAGGCAAAGGGAGCCCAGCCCTGGCGCTGAGCAGAGTCTAGCAGCCGTCTGTAGGCAAATTCCAGCTCCCATTCCTGAACGGCCAGAAACTCCAAATCTTCCTGTAGCCAGTGCACTTCTGAGAGATTCAGTCTCCGCTCTCTGTATTCCATTATGTCCTCCAAACGCCACTCCCGATCGCTCCCAAAGTCGGAGTCCTCGTACATCCTCCAATACAACAATCCTAGGCCATCATAGTCAAAGCCTTTCGTGGGGCTGTCATCCGCTGACCACAGGCACTCTTGGGCTACATACCACCGAAGGGCTCTGTAGCTTTCGTCCAACCGCATCTCTGCCCGGATCAGCCTGCATAACTCTGCTGTCCACTCCTGTTTTGGTTGTTCCCCCAATAACAGCATTCGTACTTCATACTGCGACCAGTACCTTACATGGATGGAGGGGAAAGCTTTTCCCTGGTGTTGCTGCTCAAGAGCTAGCGCTTTTTTCCAGAGTTCGCAGCGGATCGAATCAGACCATTCAAGTAGGACCTGCTCTGATTCTGGTCCTGTGTGCTGTATCTCCTTCTCTCGCAACCTCCTTCCGAATTCGTCTTCCATGGCGGCTGGTATCTGTACCTCTCCTCTCCTGCTATCCGGATCCAGGTGGAGGTTAATGTCCCGACTGCAGAAAGCATCCCACTGCTGTGCCACCACTGTCACGGAAGGTCCCTGCATCCAGACCAAATGCTTCCATCAGATACTGCTTCCCATAGTCTGGACATAGATACTGGATATTTCAGCTACCTTAAACACACAACGAGACAAGACTTGTATGTGTGCCAAGTTTGGAATGTTTAATAGGACCAAAACCACAATCTTATATACATCAAAGAGGAGGCAACCAGAACAATAATCAACATGAACTAATTATCTAATCAGTAGCTAGACATTTCGGCACCGCATAGCTTGTCAAGCTCCCCAGAACATAATTGACATGCTAATTCAATACACCTGACAGGAGACTGACTCTATTGTAGTACAATACACAAAAGTCAATTAGCTGGAGAAGAGGGCATTAGCATTTACAGTATGAAAGAGTCACTCTACAATTAACCCTTTGAGCTTAGAATTAACAAACTTAAAATAGCCCTACAGATCTCTCAGAATATAATGTGAATAATCCATACCTAATAATCCTATCTCAGGTAGTCCAAGATATGAATGAATGAATGAAAAACTTATATAGCGCAGCACATGCGAACTTATCATTCTTCCATTCATCCTATGGCCCTAGTGGTCATAGGATGATTTTAGACATAGGAGAATCTGAGTCTGTCACAAGGCCCTTCCAAGCAAATGCACCCCCACAGAAAAAAACACAGGCCAGACACACCACAGCCCCCTGGTGGTAATATGAGCCCCGCCATAGGCCCACCCTGGCAGCAATAGACAGCAGCGGGAAATATGACAAAGAGCAGGGAAGGGAGAACAGGAGGACCCCCCAACCCCAGGAATACGCAACTGTACCAACCCGCCTAAGCGGGAGGGACTGTGCTTACCTGTCCAAGCAAGGACCCACTGACGCATTCCTGACAGGCATACAAACACGTTGGAGGTAGCTGTCGGCCCGGCCCACTGTAAGTGAGACAACACTAGTGATGAGCGGAATACGCCATATTCGATTTCGCGATATTTCGCGAATATTTCGAAGAATATTCGCGAATATTCGTTAATATCGAATATTCGTGATATTTTATAAATAAAAAATTGCGAAATTTCGCCAATGCGAAATTTCACTAATGCTAATGCTAATGCGAAATTTCGCTAATGCGAAATTTCGCTATTTTTTTTTGGATAAAATATCACGAATATTCGATATTTACGAATATTCGCTATATTTTATAAAAAAAAAAAAAAAAATTGCGAAATTTCGCCAATGCGAAAATTTGGCTAATGCGAAATTTCGCTAATTTTTTTTTGGATAAAATATCACGAATATTCGATATTTACGAATATTCGCTATATTTTATAAAAAAAAATAAAAAAAATTGTGAAATTTCGCCAATGCGAAAATTCGCTATTTTTTTTATATATATATATATAAAATATCACGAATATCACGAAAAAAAAAATGCGAAATTTCGCTAATGCGAAATTTTGCTAATGCGAAATTTCGCTAGTGCGAATGCGAAATTGATTGCGAAATTGATTGCGAAAAAAATACGAATATTCGAAATAGCGAATATTCGCCGCGATATTCGAGTTATTCGCGAATACTCGAATATGCAATATTCGTAGCGAATATTCGCAATGCGAATATTCGTGAGCAACACTAGACAACACCACAGCCCAGTCATATGTGGACCTTGGAGCAGAAGCTCACCAGCTACCCCAGGAGTCATGGCAGACCCAGCCTCTTTGCAAAGGTGTGCAAAGAGTAGACTACAAGGATCTATAATATTCAGCCTGTCTCTCAGCCGACAGTTGATAGAAGATTCTTTCATGAAAAAAAATAAAATAAAACAAAATACAATTTTCCTCAGGGTGCTGGGCCCAAAGGGAGCCATACGTCCTTCTCCTTGCTAGGCAGAAAGAAACTAAGGCTGCATACTGCAGGGAGGAGGGTTATGTCTGGAGGGACCGCCCCCTGGGCTAGGCTGTTCAACTCTGTTAAAGTAACATGTATTTAATTATCTAACATGTTTCTGCCTAGTCCTCTCCTGTAACCCACGTTGTCAAGATTTAAGGAGCTGTGTCCGTCCATGGACGATAAGAGAAATTTAACTTTTTGGCCATCAATGAAAATGATATGTCTGGTGCAAACCTAACACATCACATCACCCAAAGAACACAGCAGCCGTGACTGGGAAACTGGTCAGAGTTGAGGGAAAGATGGATGGTGCTAAATACAGGGATATTCTTGAGCAAGATCTGTAACACTCTGTGTGTGATTTGAGGCTAGGACGGAGGTTCACCTTCCAGCAGGACAATGCCCCCAAACACACTGCTAAAGTAACACTTGAGTGGTTTAAGGGGAAACATGTAAATGTGTAGGAATGGCCTAGTCAAAGCCCAGACCTCAATCCAATAGAAAATCTGTGGTCAGACTTAAAGATTGTTGTTCATAAGCGCAAACCATCCAACTTGAAGGAGCTGGAGCAGTTTTACAAAGAGAAATGGGCAAAAATCTTAGTGGTAAGTTGTGGCAAGCTCATAGAGACTTATGCAGACTTAAAGCGATTGGAGCTGTAATAGATGCAAAAGGTGGCTCTACAAACTATTGACTTTAGGGCGGATAATAGTTACAGTGCGGAAAATAAGTATTTGAACACCCTGCTATTTTTCAAGTTCTCCCACTTGGAAATCATGGATGGGTCTGAAATTGTCATCGTAGGTGCATGTCCACTGTGAGAGACATAATCCAAAAAAAATCCAGAAATCACAATGTATGATTTTTTTAACTATTTATTTGTATGATACAGCTGCAAAGAAGTATTTGAACACCTGAGAAAATCAATGTTAATATTTGGTACAGTAGCCTTTGTTTGCAATTACAGAGGTCAAACGTTTCTTGTAGTTTTTCACCAGGTTTGCACACACTGGAGGAGGGATTTTGGCCCACTCCTCCACACAGATCTTCTCTAGATCAGTCAGGTTTCTGGGCTGTCGCTGAGAAACACGGAGTTTGAGCTCCCTCCAAAGATAAAGTAACATGTATTTAATTATCTAACATGTTTCTGCCTAGTCCTCTCCTGTGAACAGGAACATAACCCACGTTGTCAAGATTTAAGGAGCTGTGTCCGTCCATGGACGATAAGAGAAATTTAACTTTTTGGCCATCAATGAAAATGATATGTCTGGTGCAAACCTAACACATCACATCACCCAAAGAACACAGCAGCCGTGACTGGGAAACTGGAGTTGAGGGAAACATGTAAATGTGTAGGAATGGCCTAGTCAAAGCCCAGACCTCAATCCAATAGAAAATCTGTGGTCAGACTTAAAGATTGTTGTTCATAAGCGCAAACCATCCAACTTGAAGGAGCTGGAGCAGTTTTACAAAGAGAAATGGGCAAAAATCTTAGTGGTAAGATGTGGCAAGCTCATAGAGACTTATGCAGACTTAAAGCGATTGGAGCTGTAATAGATGCAAAAGGTGGCTCTACAAACTATTGACTTTAGGGCGGATAATAGTTACAGTGCGGAAAATAAGTATTTGAACACCCTGCTATTTTTCAAGTTCTCCCACTTGGAAATCATGGAGGGGTCTGAAATTGTCATCTTAGGTGCATGTCCACTGTGAGAGACATAATCAAAAAAAAAAAATCCAGAAATCACAATGTATGATTTTTTTAACTATTTATTTGTATGATACAGCTGCAAAGAAGTATTTGAACACCTGAGAAAATCAATGTTAATATTTGGTACAGTAGCCTTTGTTTGCAATTACAGAGGTCAAACGTTTCTTGTAGTTTTTCACCAGGTTTGCACACACTGGAGGAGGGATTTTGGCCCACTCCTCCACACAGATCTTCTCTAGATCAGTCAGGTTTCTGGGCTGTCGCTGAGAAACACGGAGTTTGAGCTCCCTCCAAAGATTCTCTATTGGGTTTAGGTCTGGAGACTTGCTAGGCCACCCAGAACCTTGATATGCTTCTTACAGAGCCACTCCTTGGTTATCCTGGCTGTGTGCTTCGGGTCATTGTCATGTTGGAAGACCCAGCCTCGACCCATCTTCAAAGCTCTAACTGAGGGAAGGAGGTTGTTGCCCAAAATCTCGCAATACATGGCCCCGGTCATCCTCTCCTTAATACAGTGCAGTCGCCCTGTCCCATGTGCAGAAAAACACCCCCAAAGCATTATGCTACCACCCCCATGCTTCACAGTAGGGATGGTGTTCTTGGAATGGTACTCATTATTCTTCTTCCTCCAAACACGGTTAGTGGAATTATGACCAAAAAGTTCTATTTTGGTCTCATCTGACCACATGACTTTCTCCCATGACTCCTCTGGATCATCCAAATGATCATTGGCAAACTTAAGGCGTGCCTTGACATGTGCTGGTTTAAGCAGGGGAACCTTCAGTGCCATGCATGATTTCAAACCATGACTTCTTAGTGTATTACCAACAGTAACCTTGGAAACGGTGGTCCCAGCTCTTTTCAGGTCATTGACCAGCTCCTCCCGTGTAGTCCTGGGCTGATTTCTCACCTTTTTTGGGATCATTGAGACCCCACGAGGTGAGATTTTGCATGGAGCCCCAGTCTGAGGGAGATTGACAGTCATGTTTAGCTTCTTCCATTTTCTAATGATTGCTCCAACAGTGGACCTTTTTTCACCAAGCTGCTTGGCAATTTCCCCGTAGCCCTTTCCAGCCTTGTGGAGGTGTACAATTTTGTCTCTAGTGTCTTTGGACAGCTCTTTGGTCTTGGCCATGTTAGTTGGATTCTTACTGATTGTATGGGGTGGACAGGTGTCTTTATGCAGCTAATGACCTCAAACAGGTGCATCTAATTTAGGATAATAAATGGAGTGGAGGTGGACATTTTAAAGCAGACTAACGGGTCTTTGAGGGTCAGAATTCTATAGAATAGAATAGACAGGTGTTCAAATACTTCTTTGCAGCTGTATCATACAAATAAATAGTTAAACAATCATAAATTGTGATTTCTGGAATTTTTTTTTTTGATTATGTCTCTCACAGTGGACATGCACCTACGATGACAATTTCAGACCCCTCCATGATTTCCAAGTGGGAGAACTTGCAAAATAGCAGGGTGTTTAAATACTTATTTTCCGCACTGTATGTACATTGACTTTTTCTTTTATTTTGTCCTATTTGTTGTTTGCTTCACAACAAAACAACATCTTCAAAGTTGTGGGCATGTTCCGTGAATTAAATGATGCAAATCCTTGAATAATCAATGTTAATTCCAGGTTGTGAGGCAACAAAACACAAAAAATGCCAAGGGGTGTGAATACTTTTGCAAGGGGCTGTGTGTGTGTGTGTGTGTGTGTGTGTATATATATATATATGTATGTGTGTATATATATATATATATATATATATATATATATATATATATATATATATATACACACAGTACAGACCAAAAGTTTGGACATACCTTCTCATTCAAAGAGTTTTCTTTATTTTCATGACTATGAAAATTGTAGAGTCACACTGAAGGCATCAAAACTATGAATTAACACATGTGGAATTATATACATAAAAAAAAAGTGTGAAACAACTGAAAATATTTCATATTCTAGGTTCTTCAAAGTAGCCACCTTTTGCTTTGATTACTGCTTTGCACACTCTTGGCATTCTCTTGATGAGCTTCAAGAGGTAGTCACCTGAAATGGTCTTCAAACAGTCTTGAAGGAGTTCCCAGAGATGCTTAGCACTTGTTGGCCCTTTTGCCTTCACTCTGCGGTCCAGCTCACCCCAAACCATCTCAATTGGGTTCAGGTCCGGTGACTGTGGAGGCCAGGTCATCTGGCGCAGCACCCCATCACTCTCCTTCTTGGTCAAATAGCCCTTACACAGCCTGGAGGTGTGTTTGGGGTCATTGTCCTGTTGAAAAATAAACGCAAACCGGATGGAATAGCATGCCACTGCAAGATGCTGTGGTAGCCATGCTGGTTCAGTATGCCTTAAATTTTGAATAAATCCCCAACAGTGTCACCAGCAAAGCACCCCCATACCATCACACCTCCTCCTCCATGCTTCACGGTGGGAACCAGGGATGTAGAGTCCATCCATTCACCTTTTCTGCATCGCACAAAGACACGGTGGTTGGAACCAAAGATCTCAAATTTGAACTCATCAGACCAAAGCACAGATTTCCACTGGTCTAATGTCCATTCCTTGTGTTCTTTAGCCCAAACAAGTCTCTTCTGCTTGTTGCCTTTCTTTAGCAGTGGTTTCCTAGCAGATATTCTACCATGAAGGCCTGATTCACACAGTCTCCTCTTATCAGTTGTTCTAGAGATGTGTCTGCTGCAAAAGGTGGCTACTTTGAAGAACCTAGACTATGACATAGATTTTCAGTTGTTACACACTTTTTTGCTATGTATATAATTCCACATGTGTTAAGTGTGACTACATGACTTCAGTGTGACTACAATTTTCATAGTCATGAAATTAAAGAAAACTCTTTGAATGAGAAGGTGTGTCCAAACTTTTGGTATGTACTGTATATATATATATATATATATACAGTGCAGAAAATAAGTATTTGAACACCCTGCTATTTTGCAAGTTCTCCCACTTGGAAATCATGGAGGGGTCTGAAATTGTTATCGTAGGTGCATGTCCACTGTGAGAGACATAATCCAAAAAAAATAATCCAGAAATCACAATTTATGATTTTTTAACTATTTATTTGTATGATACAGCTGCAAAGAAGTATTTGAACACCTGTCTATCAGCTAGAATTCTGACCCTCAAAGACCTGTTAGTCTGCCTTTAAAATGTCCACCTCCACTCCATTTATTATCCTAAATTAGATGCACCTGTTTGAGGTCATTAGCTGCATAAAGACACCTGTCCACCCCATACAATCAGTAAGAATCCAACTACTAACATGGCCAAGACCAAAGAGCTGTCCAAAGACACTAGAGGCAAAATTGTACACCTCCACAAGGCTGGAAAGGGCTACGGGGAAATTGCCAAGCAGCTTGGTGAAAAAAGGTCCACTGTTGGAGCAATCATTAGAAAATGGAAGAAGCTAAATATGACTGTCAATCTCCCTCGGACTGGGGCTCCATGCAAAATCTCACCTCGTGGGGTCTCAATGATCCTAAGAAAGGTGAGAAATCAGCCCAGGACTACACGGGAGGAGCTGGTCAATGACCTGAAAAGAGCTGGGACCACTGTTTCCAAGGTTACTGTTGGTAATACACTAAGACGTCTTGGTTTGAAATCATGCATGGCACGGAAGGTTCCCCTGCTTAAACCAGCACATGTCAAGGCCCGTCTTAAGTTTGCCAATGACCATTTGGATGATCCAGAGGAGTCATGGGAGAAAGTCATGTGGTCAGATGAGACCAAAATAGAACTTTTTGGTCATAATTCCACTAACCGTGTTTGGAGGAAGAAGAATGATGAGTACCATCCCAAGATCACCATCCCTACTGTGAAGCATGGGGGTGGTAGCATCATGCTTTGGGGGTGTTTTTCTGCACATGGGACAGGGCGAGTGCACTGTATTAAGGAGAGGATGACCAGGGCCATGTATTGCGAGATTTTGGGCAACAACCTCCTTCCCTCAGTTAGAGCTTTGAAGATGGGTCGAGGCTGGGTCTTCCAACATGACAAGGACCCGAAGCACACAGCCAGGATAACCAAGGAGTGGCTCTGTAAGAAGCATATCAAGGTTCTGGCGTGGCCTAGCCAGTCTCCAGACCTAAACCCAATAGAGAATCTTTGGAGGGAGCTCAAACTCTGTGTTTCTCAGCGACAGCCCAGAAACCTGACTGATCTAGAGAAGATCTGTGTGGAGGAGTGGGCCAAAATCCCTCCTCCAGTGTGTGCAAACCTGGTGAAAAACTACAAGAAACGTTTGACCTCTGTAATTGCAAACAAAGGCTACTGTACCAAATATTAACATTGATTTTCTCAGGTGTTCAAATACTTATTTGCAGCTGTATCATACAAATAAATAGTTAAAAAAATCATACATTGTGATTTCTGGAATTTTTTTTTTTGGATTATGTCTCTCACAGTGGACATGCACCTACGATGACAATTTCAGACCCCTCCATGATTTCCAAGTGGGAGAACTTGCAAAATAGCAGGGTGTTCAAATACTTATTTTCCGCACTGTATATATATATATATATATATATATATATATATATATATATATATATATATTATTTTTTTATTATATTTTTTTTTTACAGAGGACTTTTTTTGGAGTATATGAAATATACCACTTGCAATGTGTTATGCACTGACAATTTTCCAATTTATTTATCAATGGATGTGCACTGTTTTATGTATTTTCTTGATAGCTGCTGTAATAGATGCCCTTTGAGTATATAATATTTACTGTAGCACAGGTGTCTAAGCAATTATAAAACTTCTAAGTATGCAGAATATCTTCTGCTCCCATTGTGGTTCCTCCTGTTGGCTTGTACAGCTGTACAGAATGTGTAGGCCACAAGGAGGAACCACTGCGTGTAGTGGGGTAAACAGTTTTTTGACTCACACAGAAGACATGAAAACCTGCATCGACCAGGGAGCAGTGAAGCGGCAGCGCTTCGAAGCGCGCCACTGGAAAGATAAGTATAGATGGGCTTATTTTACAGGGCTTGCTTTATTTATTTATTTTTTATTTGACCCTGTATATAACAGGTTTAGTTTAACACAAACAACAAAAGGGAATAATTCTTGTACTTAATGTTGAAAATGCTTTAGTGTAGACATGTTTCTAAAAATAACAGAATTTTGCACATGATTGGATGCTTGATGTGACCACAGCTTTGCCTTATTAACTAAGCTTAGTAAACATGTATTTTACAAAGTGAACGTTCTGTGTTTTTTCAGTAAATCAATCCAACATTGTAAAAAATTCACTATAAAATTTAAATCGTAAGAACTTCAGGGAAAATAAGAGCCCCCTCATACTGGGCACGAATTGTGGTCAGAGCCAGGGAGAAGGGTTATTTATTTAACCTATCCACCATAACTGAAATTACAGTGTTTTAATGGACTAACCCCTTCAAATTATTTTAACAAATTCTTTTATTATTATAAAATAGCTCCTGTGCATTTCTTTGTTGTTTGGAAAATTGAAGTGAGATTTTTCCATGTTAGCTGTGTTCTAGTGTTTGTTGTTTAGAAAGGTCAAGGTCTGTTATTTGTGCTTTGGGATTTCTTTTCTAGGACGGCGGTATTGATTGAAATCATAAAACCACAATCGCAGTCTTAAAATTCAGATAACACACTGAGAAGGGAGAGGATGAATCATTTGATTTGCAAGTTAAGGATGCTGTTTGTTTCTTGGGAGAAGAATGTCCTTGGTTGTTTCTGATGTTTTTAAAGATGTGAATGTAGAAGGAAGAAGAAAAGAATTATCTAAACGTGTTTAATGATGTTGAATTGACCTTTACTGCCGCTGTTCTGTGTCAGTGTTCAACATATGCTCATCAGATTTAACACAAAATGATTAATGACTCTGACAGTCGCTCTGCCCCGCTATGAAGGTTAAGTGGTATGTACTGTACTCTGTGTAAAAGGAGAAACATTGTAAAGAATGTATGTGTGGATGAGACGTGGACTATACAATGAATGCATGCTACTTTTTACAGTGACAATAAAAAAATATCCTTATTCTCCAAAAAACATCTATTTTTCATGAAATATTTTCTTACAGTGTTTTTTCGCCTCCTTCTAATATTCTCAGTAAGCTCCTGAACCCCTCCACCCCCACCCACCCTTACGTTTGTTTGGAACACATTAGTTGTGGTCATTAGACATGTGCACAGCAAAAAAAATCGTATTATTTTGTTCCGTTTCGTATCGTTCCGTAGGTTCCTACCGATTCGTAATTTCGTAAGACGCCCGTTTTCCTTTTCGTTCCCGTTCGTATTTCGTACGACGCGTTTTGTATTTTGGTTACCGTTTTATTTTTGTACATGTGGGATGATTCGTTATTCTTTTTAATTTATTGTCGTTTCTTGTTAGACAATAATTTTTGTGAATTTTGTATTTTCGTCATTTTGTACTTTCGTAAATATATCGTGGGATTCGCTGCACTTTCAACACGCGGCTCATCCATATTAACTACTGTTAAGCCCCGTACACTTGGTCAGACTTTTTTGCCAACAAACATAAAAACAAAAGTTTTCCGTTTATTTTCAAAAAATCAGTTCGTTTGTAAGCTCCATCAGGAAAACCATTTTTGTGTTCAAAAGTCTGGCCAACTGATCTCCCTTCAGACGAAAATCCACGGAAAAGTTTTTTTTGGCTTTACTGTACTCGGGAGTCGGCACAAAAGAGAAGTTGATTCACTAACTACACTCACTCCCCATTCAAAAAAAACGAATCAAGTACACAAATTTACAAACAGACCAAAAAAACTGATTTACAAAACACACAAGAGAAAATATGAACATACAACTGAAAATACGAACAGAAAAAGGATTTAAAATACAGAATGCAAATCATTCGTTATAGATGTCATTTTCGTTCTTTTGCCGTTTCCGTTTTGTCGTATTTTCGTAAGATTGTTCGTTCGTATTTGCGCTTGTTTGTTATGCGGCTCATTCTCGTCGTTTTCGTATTTTGGTGCTTTAATTTTTTCGTATGTACACATTATTCCACGGGTACAAAAATGAAGAAATTCGTACGAAAATACATTCGTTACGAACGGGAACGCACATATCTAGTGGTCATGTGCATTGCTCTATGCACACTACAAATCCCATAGTCCATAATACCTAGTCTATCTTGGGAGCAAGCAATAGAGGGTGGCTACATTCCTACATATAGTGGAACCATGGAGAACAAATGTAGCCACCCTCTAAGAGGAAGTCAGTATCACTGCAGCAAAAAAAAGGAATTTGGAGATTTTGTGGAGGCTGAAAGCAATAACAAAGTAGGGTTTGGCATTAAGAATACACTTAGATTCAATTTTTTTTTTAAACCAGAGTTTACGATCATTTTAAAGAGAAACTTAAGGCAACAAGTACAATTAGTAAGTGAGCCCCCAAGGGCTACTCAAGGAACACCGGTGATATTCAAAATCAGATTTATATTATGATATTCATATTCATACCGTACAGCCAAATTGACCTAGTTTTCTGCCTCTTGTTATTTTTTGTTTTTATTTCAGGACACCAGGCTAATGTGTAAAAGTCTCTATAGTGTTGAGTATCATACCTTTTTTTTAAGACCTCCACCCCTTTTGCCTGTTGTATCTACAGAATACTGTTTGCCTATAGTTCAACATTATCCACTGGTACATGGTTATACTGTAACGAAACATCCCACACTCCGCTTGAGTGCTTTCGTCATATACCGCTTCCTCCCAGTCTGAATATAGATATCAGATATTCCAACCGCTGACAACTACAAACAAGACAATACTTGTTTGTTTGCTAAACATGGACTCTTTATTAGAACAAGAATACAAGTCTTATATACAGTTAAATAGGAGGTTCCCCCTCCTGCTCATATTACTCTAACAATACACCTGCAACCAGAAACATAAATTAACATGAGCTAATTAACTAATCCCTTAAAGCAGCCTTGTGACTCCCTAACTAAAATACACATTATCATACATATCAACACAGAACTCCTTCATACAATTGCAGGGTTAATTAACACAAGCAACAATAAATGAAAGACCCTTCAAAGCCATACTGGACTTATTTACATTCTAGCAGACAACAGACAGGCAGATGGCTGGAGTTGATGACATCAGCATCTTCTAACAGTATGTGTCCCAACAGTATGAATCAGTCACTATTTCTAATATGGCATGTACAGGGTTCCCAGAGTCTGTGTGTCTTGGGAAACATGGACCTGAATACAAAGTAACACCACCTCAAGGGTCCCCAGGCATACAGCTCACAAAGAGCACTGTTCCCCCAAATGCCAGGGCCCATAATCGATAGGCAAGAGGCTAGTGTTCCGTCCCCTCCAAAAGCCTCTGTCCCGGGTGAGTCTGTCACATATACCATGTGTCATATCTCTCTTAATTTATTTAGGTTTTGCCATACATTATATCAGCAACCAAATCCCAAAGTACTAGCTTTATCACATTGCCATTAGCTGTACAATTTACCTGCATTGCCTAACATTCTGTAATACATCCTATATTATGCATATACTATATACACAAAACACTTGAAGCTAAAAGGAAATACGTTGACTCAAAAGAAAAATCGCATTCTTAATTTGGATAAAATCGTATTTTTTATTCAATAAGTTATATCAATCTAAATCCTCAAACCCCTGAAACACATTGGCTATATTTTAATATGTAAGGCCAGTAAAGAAATTGATTTTACAAGCATTACAACCTTTTGATTCTGTATAACATACAGTAACTGCTCACTGAATGTTTATTCATTCAACTTACAGAAAGTCAGCAGTGGCCATTGCTTACAAAATAGTGCTCAGAAAAATTTGATTTTACCAGATTAGACATTAACTATCAACTGAGCAGCACAAACGTTCTTGTGTTTCTTTAAAGTAGCCCATGGTATAATACCCAGCTGGTATAAAATTTTTTGGTATTGTGTGTTCTTGAGCATTTGTTTCTTTACAAATTTCTTCCCTTGAGGCCGGGTTCACACCTATGCGAATTGAGTGCGGCTTAAACCGCATCCAATACGCAGAACATTTCTAAATACATTGGGGCAGATTCACAGAGAATTAGATTCTCGTAGAGTATCAGAAATACACTACGCCGCCGTTTTTTACCTGGCTCTACGTGGAATTCAGGTAGATTTTGTCCAGTAAACGACGGCGGCGTAGTGTATTTCTCCCGTCGCAATCCATCTGCGCGAGTAGGGGGCGTGAAGCATTTAAAATAGGCGCGTTCCCGCGGCGATCGAACTGCGCATGCTCCGTTCGCAATTTTCCCGCCGTGCATTGCGCGAAAACACGTCGTCACGTCGTAGTAGCGTCGTTTACGTACATTCCTATTCCCGAACGAGTTACGTTAAAAAAAAAAAAATATTTTCAAATCGACGCGGGAACGACAGCCATACTTTACATGGGTTACGCACTGTTAGACCAGCAAAAAGCTCCTCTAACATTACGTAGCCAAAAAATGACGTAGGCGATTGCGAGGGACACTCGTACCTTCGTGGATCGCCGTAAAAACTAATTTGCATATCCCGACACATGAAAACGACGCAAACTCCTCCCAGCGGCCGCAAAAATATCGCAGCGTAGATCCGAAGGCTTACGAAGACGTAAGCCTCTCGGATCGAAGCCCGAAGCCGCCGTATCATGGTTTGAGGATTCAAACTAGTGATACGGCGCGCAAAATTTGAAATTACTCCTGTCTAACACCAGTTAGACAGGCGTAATTGCTCTGTGAATCTGGGCCATTGTTTTCAATGAGGCTGGTTCACATATGTGCGATGCATTCGCACTGCGCATTGCAGTAAAAAAGTGTGCAGATTTTATGCCTTGCGGTGCGGCTCAGGTGCGAATTCAGGCCCATTATCTTCTATGGGTACGCAGCTGATTCACAGATGTGTTCAGTTCTCTTCAGGAATTTCTCTCATTCAGCTCAATACACTCCTCCCCCACTCTCCTCTCACCCGTAACTTCTCACAGGTCTCCAAATTCGCAGCTAAAACTGAGCTAATCTGCTGAACACTTCCCTTATCTATCTGCAGAGATAAAAGAGCTGAAATTTGCACCGCACAAGTGTGAATCTAGCCTCAAGGATCAGTAAAGGATTTTTTTTTTTAATGCTAAATAACTTGCTTTACCTTATAGCAGTCCTGCTTTCATGTCCTCCATGTCCGTTTTTGCTTAGAAGTTGCTGTAATCCCTTGCTGAACTCAACACTTCCTGCTTGTCTGGCTCCTTATGAAAAAATTCATGGTATCTTTTCATTGTGGTCCATGATCGAGAAGATGTGATTACTATGTGTCTAAAACTCCTCAGAACCAATCAGATTCATTTTAAAAAACAAACACTGCCCTGTGTTTGTTTGTTTTTGTTCTGTGTGTCTCTGTACACACAGAACAAACTGAAACTAGTCTAAAAACGAAACTAAACTACAGGCACATTATATGATTGATTTGTATCTATTTTTAATCATTTTTAAAAGGAATCAGTTAACTATTATGTCTCTATACCCTGTTAACAGTCATTTCAGCAAAAACATTTTTTTCCTTTAGTGACCCTTTAAATATAGCAAAACATTTTCACTGTTGTCTGAAGACATGTACAGTAAGTGACAGTTATTTTTCTTACCACTATGCCCGCTGTCACATTACATGATTCTTATCAGTCAGGACTGAATAGCAGCCGCGGTGATTGTATGTCATGATGGGGGATGTAGACTATGCACATCCGCTAAGCTGCATGAAAAGAGAAAAACGCTCACATTAGTCCAGTTTTCTAAAATAAATTTAACTCTCTCACCATTCTCACTCTGTACAGGGTCAGGAGAAAGTGTGAAGGATCCATTATCTGTTTTTTACCCAGAGCCATTTACCAGCTTTGTATATTTGTGATCATTATGGAGCCCTAGTCACTCACACAGTTCTTTAAAATAAATGTTCTACTTATTCAATCTTTGTCTTGATATATCTAAGCCCTGCATTTGCAACAGGATAAATACGCTAATAACTCAAGGTATAGTCCAAGTATAGTCCTTCAACTGGCATGTATAATTTATTTAGGGCCTGTGTCAATTCGTTTTTGTTTGTTTTAAGTGGACCTGTTTGAAGTGGGTCAAATGCAGGTCAGAAGGAGGTTAACTGTAGGCCAAATGCATCTGTTAGGGCTCATTTACACTTTCTTCGACTTCAACACACATTAAAAGCGCCTACCGCTTGAAAATGTTTTTTTTATGTGTTTTTGATCCTTCTGTAATGCTTCGTTGGTGCTTTCTTGAAGCTTTAATGAAGCTTGGCAGATGCCCTGTGTGTTGATATGTCATACCTGCAATTTCTCCAAAACAAAGCAATGGTAATGCTTCTCTCAAAAGCTTCAGGTGCTTTAAGCATCAAAGACTTCTATGGAGGCTTTGAAGAAGCTTTGAAGCACCACTAAAGTGACATGGGGTATCATTTTTGAAGCGAAACAAAGCTAACACAAGGTGTGAACAGGACTGTAAGCTAACCATTTTATTTAGTGACAGATGCTTTGAGTGGCGTTCAGAGCGCTTTAAAAAAGTGTGTTCAATGCCATGTTTTGAAGCAAGTGAAAACAAGCTCCTAATGATTTTAGAAGCATCTCAGACTGATGCCATCAACAAAAGCCCAAAGCCTGTCTCCTGAACCATGATCCACCCAAATCAGGCCGAAAAGCCAGTCTATCTAGCTGACCTTGTTTTAAAGGTCCAAATAAGATCCAAATATATCTTGGCCCTTTCATTGGATGGGAGACTTGTACTAGACTTGTGAACAACGGAAAAATGTGTTTAGTTTAGGTTAGTTTCTTTTCCATCCTGTTAATTCGTAATCATTCGTAATTTTGCTAAACAGGATTTTTAGTCTGTGTTCTGACTAATTCGTATTTTCGCAATCGTAATTTTTCGTTGAATCAGAATGTTTCATATTAATGTAAGCCTTATTTTTAGTTGAATTATAATTCATACTTTCGGTAGAGTACATTGTTTTTCATTGATTCGTAACTTTTTTTGGTTCGTTGATTCGTAATTTTCCGTGTCTCTCACAATGGCGCTGCCAAACGTGCTTCGAATGGATTTGTACTTTTTTAAATACATTGTGTTTTTTTGTAACGATTCAAAATCTCGTATTTTACTTTCGTGTTTGATATGTGGCTATAGTCTCCGCCCCTGTACACCATTTTGAGAGGGGGTTTAGCACGGTAAGGGAGGAGAAGAGAGCAGAGCAGAGAGTGTTATTGTTGGATGTGTGGAAGTCGACTTGCTGTTAAATTAGGCAGCATTATTGCAACATCAAATTATGCCAAAGTCATTAAGGCATTCACTATTTGCGATATAATTTATTTAGGATTGGGTTTTATTCATAATTGCTTTGTTCGGAAATTTCCAATGCTTCAAAAATTTCGAAAGTTGCTAAATTCGTCCAAATTTTGATTTGTTACAAAACTAATTGCACAACCCTAACTTGTACTCTGTTCGGGAACAGGGGATACAGAACCCATTTACTAGTTTACTTCAATGCCAGCAGACACATCTATAACCATCAAGTGAAACTGAAAACTACAAAGCAAATGCTCATCACTTCTTATTTATATTGAATTATTTAATATATTTGAAACCATGCACTGCAGGGCTGGGATTCCAAATCTGGAAACACAGGACATTTGTGCCAACAGTAACACCCCCTACTAAAGTCACCTCTTATATACAGAAAATTGATTTTTGGTCTTAACCTGGCTTAGAATATTGAGACAGTGAGGTTGTTTTACTAAAGAAGTAGAGCATGTAAATTTGTACTTAGGTTACTATGTTTACTTAAAGGGTTACTTAAACCTTTGTGTTTTATTACCATCATGCATCCTCGCCCCCGTTTTACTTACCTGAGCCCGCCGTCGCTCTTTTCACTGGTCCTCAGCTCTTCATTGGATAGATTGATAGCAGTGCAGCCATTGGCTCCCACTGCTGTCAATCAAATCCAATTACCCCGATGCCAGGGGGTGGCGCCAAGTCCTGCCTTCGGCGGTTATGGACACTGAATGCTGGACACGGGAACGCGCCCGCAATGTAACCCCCTTGGAAGAGAGCTTCCCAGAGGGGGTTATCTAATGCGGTGATGAGCCGAGAGAGCTGCCGATGGACCCCAGAAGAGGATGTTCAGGACCAGTGTGCAAAACGAGCTTCACAGTGGAGGTAAGTATGATATGTTTGTTATTTTTCTTTTTTTTTAATCAAACCTTTAGTATCACTTTAACTTAGTGAATTAGGTGAATTTAAGTGAACATTCACTGATCCAAAGATCCAGCATTGTGCAAGGAACATTAAACAAAAGTGCTGGCACATGATTTGATACATAAAATAATTTACTGAGCTAAATGGATCTTTATTTACGTTAGTGCATGAAGTAAAGTCATGCTGACTACAATCATCCAAATATGTATAAGCAAAAATTGTATTGTGTTTTATTCTCCTTACACGTTATTTGGTACTTGATTTGGTGAAAGTGAACAAAGCTTCACCTTATTCAAAAAGGTAAAAGATATTTCACTTTGGAAAGTGAACATGGTCTACTTCTTTAGTAAATCAATCCCAGTGTATAAATAAGCTTATATTAGATGGCTATATTTTTGCAGATGATGGAAAGAAAATTACAAATAATCGGTCCACCACAGTTTGACATTTTGTTGGATTGAGTGGATGGCAAACTGGATGAATCAGCTAGAAACACTGGCAAACTGACACCTGAGTTTGCATGTCTATCTAGTCATTGCCTTCTTTACAAAAGGGTCTCACTACAGTAAACAGAGTGAAAATATATGGTAGCTAATAGAGCCAGAAACCTTGTAGGTGGAGATCTCAGGGCTGAATGCTGGTGGGTGAGTCAGTCCACCCGCTTCTACTAAATTTGACTTAATGGGGACTGACATTTCCAATTATCATTGACACACCACTTTCAAATCAGGCTAAAAAGATGAATTTTTCCGGGTACAACAGACATGACTGACTGCAGCAAGGACTGGCTATAAAACAAAATATGTATCTATTATAACTGCTGTATCTGACCTGCACATATAAGTTTTACTAGTTAATTATGTCAAATCTCTCAGCAGTTTGGCAGCAGCTTTAGGAAATTCACACAGAAATCTGCTACCTTTTATTCTCCAGTGTTTGATTCATTCTTTCAAAACATACATTTAAAAAATTAACCATAAGATGGTCCGACATTTTTTATTTTTCTAGATATGAGAAACAGACATTAACAAAGGAATTGTTTTAATGATTATAAAATGACCATCAATATGTTACACTGGAAATGGTCTCTAATAACTGTTTAGATTGTTTAATACTCTCATTTTGGTATGCTTATGTGAGAGATTAGACACAGTTTCCTAGGAAGAAAATAAGGCATCCTTTGGCACCAAACTTTAAGTCAACAGTCGTACGTTCCATCATTTGACATGGCTAAAAGAGCGCCGTTGTGTGCAAAACAAACATCTGTAATGGTTCACATTAGCAAAATGGCATACTACCAAAACAAGACAAATCACATAAATACATTGATTGGCTATGTCCATGTACAGTTGTGTCAAACAGTTATTCAGATACCTTTTCAGTTTTTGTACCCAAAACAAACCAACAACAAGCCTCTCAAAAGCAGAGAGGCATCAGGACTTTCGAGGATGTAGAGTTGTTACTGACTTAAGCACATACACAATGTTAGGACAAAAAATGTTTTTATTGTACAAACAAGGAATTTTAATAACAAAATTTAAATATAAGAACATCCAAAAAGAATGCAAACTAGCATTTGTCACAGTGGCTAAATGTAACAAGTTGGAAATTTGTCATGAAGCTGATTTCCACTACATAATGTGTATATATTTCAACACGTTTCGCAGAGTAGTTCTGCTTCTTCAGGGAATTTATATATGCATCTATAGAATCATCATATGTAAAAAAAAGAGATATTATAGTACAGTATTTTCCCCTATCATAGCCTCCCCCCATCATAGTATTATGATGGGGGAGGCTTGTCTGCAAGCTGCGTAAGTGAGCAGGGGAGGGATCTGCAGTCTATAAGACCCCAAATCTCTCATTTGCACTTAAAAGCATTCAAAACGCCAAGTTTGGCCGTTTTGAAAATTGTCTTTTTTTTTAATTTGGCGTCTTTAAGTCATGACATTGCTTCTGGGTCTGTGTTACTAGATCCAGCTAACGGACATTCCGGCTGGTCGCTTCGGCCTCCCGGATGGACGGGAGAGCCCGGGCGAGCAGAGGTAGGCAGCGGGAGAGGGGGCGTCCCCTCCTGCTGCTTGGGATAACAGCCGAACGGCTTCTTAGCCGCCTCAGTTGTTATCCGAAGAAAGCCGGCCGGGGTTAAAATGTCATCACATGCACTGATGGGCCAGACATTTAGCAGCGGCCCCCCTAGTGTTTAGGTAGCGAATACCAGATGCATATAAATCTTATTTATATATATATATATATATATATATATATATATATTGTTGATAAAGTTGGTGAGCACACTTATTTATGTATATGTTATAATGTAATGTATTATGTGAAGTCACAAAATTGTTGAGTGTACTATAATATTTCTTTTTGACTTTTGATCACACAAGAGCCCCCCCGAGTGTACTATAATATACTTTTTTACATATACAAACCTACATACAAACCTTTGACTGTCCAAGATGGCTCTTGAATTACTTCTTGCTTTTAAAAATGAGTATATTTCATGATTTAAATAAATATGAGATAGTAAAAGTTAAACAAAAACTAACAAAAACTGAAAAGGTCATACATCTAATATCAGTCATTTTTACGCTGGACGCATGTGGCTTTCCCACTGATTTTCTATTCAAATATGCAAATGAGGGAGATACGCCGATTCTATAGATGCATATAAAAATTCCATGAAGAAGCAGAAATACTCTGCGAAACGCATTTGAATATATGCACAATATAAAGTGGAAATCAGCTTCATGACCAAATTGTAAAATTTAGTAGCTGTGACAAATATATTTTTGTATACTTTTTGGATGTTCTTACATTTAAATTCTGTTTTGAAAACTCTTTTTTTTTTATCCTAACATTGTGTATGTTCTTACCTCAGTGACAACTCCTTGAATCATCATCATCATACATCCTTGAAAGTCCTGATGTCTCTCTGCCTTTGAGAGGCGTGTTGTTGGTTTGTTTTGGGCACTATATTATATAGGGTGTGGATGTGGCTAGTTCCTGGAACTGACTGATATTAGATGTATGACCTTTTCAGTTTTTGTTAGTTTTTGTTTAACTTTTACTATCTCATATTTATTTAAATCATGAAATATACTCATTTTTAAAAGCAAGAAGTAATTCAAGAGCCATCTTGGACAGTCAAAGGTTTTTGTTTTTTTGTATTGTGTGTCTTCTTAATACCATGCCTACAGTAATATGGTAAATGGAAGTCATGCAGTGGCTGAAATTACCCTATTACTCATATATTTCTAAATGTATTGTATTAAACACAGAATGTTAACCTTGAAAATCTCTGTTTTGTATTTAAGCGCCAGAAGTGTTTCAGTCTTACATGGAAGTGGGACCCGGGTATTCCTATCCTGTGGACTGGTGGTCATTAGGAATTACAGCTTATGAACTCCTGAGGGGTTGGGTAAGACTACACCTTTTATCATATGATATCATTGACTATACTATGAGTTTTACTGGAGCAAATGTAAGATTATACAATATTATTTGATAGATCCTGCCTCTCATGCTATAATTGTTCAAAAACATAAATAAACATAAAGGCCAGGATTCACAAAGCACTTGCGCCGGCGTATCTCCAGATACGCCGCGTAAGTACAAATATGCGCCGTCGTATCTGTGCGCTGGACCCACAAACCAAGATACGCCTAAAAACAGACTTCATCCCACCGATGTAACTTGCCTACGCCAGCGTAGAGTGGGCGCATTTTTACGCTGGACGCTTGTGGCTTTCCCACTGATTTTCTATTCAAATATGCAAATGAGGGAGATACGCCGATTCACAAACTTACTTGCGCCCGGTGCATGATTTAAGCAGTTTGCGTAAGTTTTACGTTCGGCGTAAAGTTATTCCCCATAGATGAGGTGCAACCCATGCAAAGATATGGACCAGGGAACACAAGCCTACGTATTTTACGTTGGACGTCTGTGAATATGGGCCGACGTGGGTCTGGCTGGGCATAGATTACGTTCACGGCGTACACAGGGATCCAGCCTATCTTAGGCAGTTGTTCCGACGTGGTTGTACGCATGCGCACGGGGATACGTCCATGTCCCGACACATGCGCAGTTCATTTTAAGTACTTGTCTGGCGCCTGGCCCATCATTTGTATGGGGTCATGCTTTATTAGCATGGATCAAGCCCACTTTCAGCCCACTTCCACCTACTTCCACTTACGCCGGCTTACGTCTACGAAATATACGCTACGCTAGCGCAGAGTTGGGAGCATTTTCTTTGTAAATTCCATGCTTGCCTCTCCGAGCTGCGCCGGCATAGCGTAAAAGAGATACGCTATGGCGGCATTAAATATGCGCCAATGTATGTGAATCCGGACCAAATTCTTTTGCTTTTAATCCAAAAAAAAGGACTCAATGTTTTAATTACAGGTCAATATCCACAATTAATACTGGTCTTAAAATCTATACAAGGTTGATAGTGTGACATGTTTGGAAACACACCTTCACTAATAGGACCATCTCAGACAGGTTTCATGAATATTATTAATATTATTATTATTATCATTATTATACAGGATTTATATAAAGGGATATAGTAAATTTACAATACAATAAAATACCAGAGAGTTAGGGCCCTTCTCATAAAAGCTTACAATCTAATATGGTGGGGCAAGTGGTACAAAGGGTTATGATCTGATGGAAGTGATAAATGTTCAGTCAGTTGGAGGCGTGATAGGCTTCTCTGAAGAGATGAGTTTTCAGGAATTGCCTAAAGGCAACCAGAGTAGGAGATAGACAGATTGAGATAGAGAGTTTTAGAGGATGGGAGAGACTCTAGAGAAGTTCAGAGCATGGGAGGAGGAGATGGAGGAGCTTGAGAGCAGGAGATCTTGAGAAGAAAGAGTATGAAGGGTATGAATAAGAGGGAAAAGTCACCATGGCTATGCCCACTATATATTTATGTCATAAGACAAATATTTTGCCTTGTATTAAAGCTAAAGGGAAAACCTAATAAATAAATATAAACTGTGCCCACCAATTTAGAGGTTTAAAAAATGCACTAAAGTTGTCCCCTATTATTTTTTTCTGATTAGCATTTAGAGAATAGGTAAGGTTTGAGTTTGAGTTATTATGAGTTATTATGAGTTATTATGAGTTTGAGGCAAACTCTGCTGGTTCGAGATTGAGCCTGGATTCACACTGAACCAATACGATTCCAGTGCCGGTTCCCTCATCACATCTCTCCCACAGGCAGTTCACACTGCCCTCTGCGAACCGATGCGGATGGCAATACAATGTTAATGACACCCCCAGATCGGTTCACAGATTGCAGTGTGAACTGTGGATTCAGACAGGAATCAGATCACATGGGTGAAAACGCCCATGGGATTCGATTCTAGTGCTGGAAAAAAAGGTTTTTGTGCGAATCCAATGTGAGTTCAGCAATACAACTGTATGGCTGAACTAGCATTGCACAGACTTCGCATGTGATCGGCCCGCCGTGCAGGTGCCAATCACATGAGATGGCTATGTTTGCTACAGTGTGAACTGGGGCTCATGGTGTCAACAAATTCATGTGCAGGTTCACCCGGGAGAATTTTCGAAAACCATAATGCACTATATGGATTTTCAGCTATGCCCAATAGACTTATTGGGGTCAACAAAGGGGCTTTTGGTTAAGCCAGCTTCCTCACTATAAAAGGACATTAGAGAAGCCAAAGTCTTAGTAAATAAGAAGCTGTTGTACGGAAAGCTAAAAAACTGCATAGGGAGAGATTAGGATCAGCTAAGAAATGTCTTTATTTCTGATTGCTAACTTTTTGTTCTATTACCAGGGGTTCATTTCATTTATTTTCTGGTTGATTTAAAGTCAGTTGTCCATTTTAGCTTCTTTCCTGTCCATAGCAAACATTTCTTTCTTTCTTTTATTTTCTCAACAAAATTGTCTTTTATTTCAGCCATAATATTTATTTCCGTGTTCACCCGATCCGCTTCCCAGACGGGTGGAAAAATATGGTTTTTCTCTGTCTGCTGAATCTGAGAATTGCGGACACAGATGAGATCGGGTGTCAGCAGATGTTCATCCGCTGACACCTGCAATCTCATAGGGACCAATGTATGTCCCTTTTTCATCCGTACACGGATGGATGAAAAAGCGGACATACGGTTCCGCCCGTGTGAAAGAGCCCTTAGAGATGACAAAAAAAACCGGCCTTCTAAAAGAACACTCCAATTATGAGAAATAAATTCCAGAGCATGGAATTAAATGTACTATTTTATGTTGTTTTAGAAAACAAATCCCTATTTTTGAGGCTTTTCAACCAGCATGAATAGCCCTGCTCCACTACACTGTGCCCTTCCTGTATGGGATGATGTCTTATTTTCCCACCGGCAGTGTTTAATCACATAGAGGCCACTGACACCAGACCGTTGAAGTGCGTTTAGCATGCGTGTGCATTTACATTCTTTTCATTAGGCAGCCCATTCAAATAGGCTATTTAACACACCCAAAAGGGCGGAAAATCCTGCATGCAGTTTTCATCAACACAGCACACATCATGTATGATAACACATTGCACTACAATAAAGGGGTGCCATTCAAAAAGAAAGGCAGTACACCAAAGCACGTAATGCACAGTACTGTGGGTTTTCAGTAATGAGTGGGTTATCGCAGCACTTTGGTGTGAAAGGGCCCCAATACTGTGTTTAATTGTGGTCTATATTTTTGATGATAGCCAAATACATTTATATAATATTTCTTCTTACTGCAATCCTTTGTTTATGTTCCTATTTTTCTAGAGGCCTTATGAGATTCATTCAACAACTCCAATAGACGACATCCTTAATATGTTCAAGATTGAAAGAGTGCATTATTCATCAACATGGTGTAAAAACATGGTGGCGTTACTCAAAAAGGTAATGCTAGCTTTGGTACAGCAGTTTGAATACCAATATCCTACTAGAGGAGTAATATGTTTAAGGGAACATGTCAGATGACTGTTATCTGCAAGCACACCTGTCTGACATCCCACAAATAAAATCAATGGGGACCTTTTCTTCCAAAGTCTTTTTCCACAGAAATCATTCTCTAAAGTAAAGGTTGCAGACTTAAGCAGTTTGATGAAAAATCTTGACCAAAAATGAAAGAAAAGAAAACCTTATAATATTATCCCATAAATGAATCTGTGGCCAGGCTTTGAACATTCAAGTGTAATTTTTTTTTTTTTTTTAACAAGCAGTAAATTAACCTTGAAATAAGCCCACACTGACCTTTGTAGCTATGTGAGAATATAAATAGTATTTATTACATGTAAAACATGAATACTAAGGCTATACCATTATGAGGCAACAGAACAGAAGCTGCACTGCTATTTTATAAGAAGAATTCCGGAAAGGCATATTTTTCACGATCCTTTTAAGGCACAATTAATATTTTCAAAATAACAAATCTTCAGACTTACCTTAAAGGGTTTGTAAAGGAATAATTTGTTTATCTTAATAGCTTCCTTTACCTTAATGCAGTGCTGTTCGTCCTCATTGTTCGTTTTTGCTCTCAAGTTGCTGTAATTCTTCTCTGATCTCCACACTTCCTGGTTGTCTGTTTCCTGATAACCACAGTCATGGGAGCTTTCTCTCTGTGGTCACTAATCAAGGAGGTGTGATTACTGTGTGTCTAAAACTCCTCAGCACCAATCAGTTTTGTTTTCTAAACCATCACTGCCCTGTATTGGCTCTGTGGCTCTGTACAGCACAGGCAGGAAACAACATGCAAAAACGAAATTAGAAACTGCAGGTACATTATATGATTGATTTTTATCTATTTTTAATAAGGCTCACTTCTGCATAAAAAACAACGAGCTTCCAGGTTTTATTATCAGGTTTAATTGAACAAGTTGGGGTTAGAAGCTCATTGGTTTCTATGCAGAAGTGAGCCTGATTTTGCGCTTTCCAGCTTTAGTAAATAAACTCCATTGTGTACTTAAAAGTGGGGTATGCCTGTATTGCATTTTTATTGCCCTGTTAATGTGTTTTTGTTGCGCCTTCTGGTTTTCTGACTTCCAGCATGCACCTGTAAAAAATGGGGCTCAAAAAACACACCAAAAAAAACGGATGTGGTGTGTTTTTGATTAAATTTTCGATGTATTCCCATTAAACTTACAATGGACTTGCAATGTAAGGTGTGTTTTTGCCACACTTTTCAAAAACAGCACCAGAAACGCAGCTCGCAGTACTTCTCAAAATGCTGCACACCTGCAGCACAGTGATGTAAAGAGTTACATAGGATGTAACAGGGAATCGTTTTCATGCTCTTTTATCACACTGGAAAAGGTGTGTTTAAAGTGTGGCAAAAGCGCACCAGCCAGAAAGGGGTCTTGGAGTTCTGTTGGAGTTAAATTTGTAACAATGGCGGTAATATTCAAGCATATTACCTACTAAAAAAATCATTATTATAAAATATTACATTGTAGGAGTTGGTAAAGTTCAGTGTTGGAGAGAAAGGTGCTTCATTTTGCTTGTTTATAGCAGAAACATTTTTAAATCTCAACACTCAACACTGTGTTGGGACACCTGCCTTTACATGCACATGAATTTTAATGGCCTCCCAGTCTTAGTCCATAGGGTTCAATATTGAGTTGGCCCCCCCTTTGCAGTTATAACAGTTTCAACTCTTCTGGGAAGGCCGTCCACAAGGTTTAGGAGTGTGTCTATGGGAAAATACGATCTTGCAGTGAGTGAAAAACGTATAAAGTGCAACACATGCAAACTGAATCGCCTCTGGGCGCTGTTTCCATTCCTTCGGTAAGGAAACCCTTGACCTCAGAAGAGATGAGTTTTAATCATTCTCCTGAAGGCCAAGTGGTCCGACTCCAGTCGGATGGTGGTTGGTAGTGCATTCAAATCTCCAATCTCCTTTGGATTTGTATCTTGCCTTGGGTATTTGCAGTAGGTTTTGATTTGTCGATCGCAGAATGCGATTTGGGTTATTTTTTCGCATAGATATTGTTTCCTTGAATACACTTATGTGTTAGGCAGAGTGCCTTAAAAGTGATTATGTCTTTTACTGGTAGCCAGTGAAGAGATCTTAGCGAAAGGGAGATTGACTCCCATGGTTTTTTCCCAGTCACTAATCGAGCGGCTGTATTTTGAACGACTTGCAGACGAGTGATTTGGTATTTGGGGAGTCCCAGATAGAGGGCATTTGCGTAGTCAAGTCTGGAATTGATGATTGTTCCCACCACGACTGCAATGTCCTTTTTAGGGATAAAGGGGGTGAGTCGGCATAGTAGGCGCAGCAGATGATGGGATCCGCTGACTACAGACCCTATTTGTGCATCCATTGTCATGTAGGAGTCGAAGATGACACCGAGACTTTTGACTTTGGTGCTAGGGGTGATAGTTTTACCCAGAATGGGCGGTGGGGTCCAAGTTGAGGTGGGGTGACTTTTTCAGTTTGCGTGAAACAGGAGAAGTTCTGTTTTCGAACTATTGAGTTTAAGATAACTGGATGTCATCCAGTTATTTATTAGAGTGAGGGATCTCTCTAATCCAAGAGAGTGATCCTTTTCGTTACTGATGCGGAGATACAGTTGAGTGTCGTCTGCGTAGGAATGGTAAAGTAGCTTCTGGTTGCTGATGATTTCAAAGAGGGGGCGGAGATAGATATTGAACAGTACCGGTGATAAGGGAGATCCCTGGGGGACTCCGCATGATACCGTACGCTTTTCCGACGTGAAAGATCCCAATTTCACTGTTTGTGATCGGTTTTCTAAGGAGGAGAACCAGGGTAGATCAGCTTCCGCGACTTTGGCCACTTCAGCTAGCCTAGCGAGTAGTAGTCCGTGGTCTACCGTGTTAAAGGCCGCACTTAGGTCCAACAGGATCAGGAGAGAAGATTCACCTTCATCTGTGGCCTCTAGAGCGTCATCCCATATTTTTACCAGTGCTGTTTCAGTTCCGTGACCTGGCCGGAAGCCTGATTAAAACGTATCAAGTAATTTCTGGATTTCTATATGCAGTTGTAACTGTTGCAGAGGCACATTTGTGAGGTCAGGCACAGATGTGGATGAGAAGGTCTGGCTTGCAGTCTCCGCTCTTATTCATCCCAAAGGTATTCTATCGGGTTGAGGTTAGGACTCGCTTTTATGTTGGAACAGGAAGGGAACATCCCCAAACTGTTCCCACAAAAATTGGGAGCATGAAATTGTCCAAAATGTCTTGGTATGCTGACTCCTTAAGAGTTCCCTTCACTGGAAATAAGGGGCCAAGTCCAACCTCTGAAAAACAACCCTACACCATAATCCCCCCTCCACTAAATGATTTGGGTCAGTGCATAAAGCAAGGTCCATAAAAACATGGATGAGCAAGTTTGGAATGGAGGAACTTGCCTGACCTACACAGTCCTAATCTCAACCCAACAAACACCTTTGGCTTGAATTAGAGCGGTGACTTTGAGCCAGGCCTTCTCATCCACGTCAGTGCCTGATCTCACAAATGAACTTCTGCAAGAGCGTATTTTCCCATAGACACACTCCTAAACATTGTGGGCAGCCTTCCCAGAATAGTTGAAGCTGTTATAACTGCAAAGGGTGCACCAACTCAATATTAAACCCTACAAACTAAGATTGGGATTCCATTAAAGTAAATATAACAAAATTGATTCCCGTATATAAATCCAATCCTCACTATTGCACTTCTGAAAGAATGGTCAAAAATTCCCAAGGACACACTCCTAAACCTTGTGGACAGCCTTCCCAGAAGAGTTGAAGCTGTTATAGCTGCAAAGGGTGAGCCAACTCAATATTGAACCCTACTGACTAAGACTGGAAAGCCATTAACCACTTAAGCACCGAGCCTGTTTTTCAGGTGTTTACGAGACTAAAACATGTTTACGAGACTAAAACATTTTTTTTGCTAGAAAATTACTTAAAACCCCCAAACATTATATATATTTTATATATATTTTTTTTCTAACACCCTAGAGAATAAAATGGCAGTCATTGCAGTCATTGCAATACTTTTTGTCACACCGTATTTGCGCAGCGGTCTTACAAGCGCACTTTTTTTGGAAAAAAAATCACTTTTTTTAATTAAAAAATAAGACAACAATAAATTTGGCCCAATTTTTTTATATATTGTGAAAGATAATGTTACGCTGAGTAAAATGATATCCAACATGTCACGCTTAAAAATTGTGTCCGCTTGTGGCATGGCGTCAAACTTTTACCCTTAAAAATCTCGATAGGCCACGTTTAAAAAATTCTATAGGTTGCATTTTTTGAGTTACAGAGGAGATCTAGGGCTAAAATTATTGCTCTCGCTCTAACGATCGCGGCGATACCTCACTTGTGTGGTTTAAAAGGTTTTAAAAGCGGGCGCTACTCGCGTATGCGTTCGCTTCTGCGCGCGAGCTCGTCAGGACGGGGCTTAAAAAAAAAATGTTTTTGTTTTCTTATTTTTTTTATTTTTTTAATCATTTTTTTACACTAAAATTAAAAAAAAATTATCACTTTTATTCCTATTACAAGGAATGTAAACATCCCTTGTAATAGAAAAAAGCATGACAGGTCCTCTTACATATGAGATCTGGGGTCAAAAAGACCTCAGATCTCATATTTAGGCTTAAATGCAAAAAATAATAAAATTAACTGTCTTTTCTTCAAATGACACAAAAAAAATGTTTCTTTAACCCCTTAACGCCCGCCACACGCCTATTTACGTCCGCAGAATGGCACGGACAGGCAGAAGGACGTATATATTCGTTCCTGCCTACTAGCGTGTCGGGGGTCCGATCGGGACCCCCTCTGCTGGGTGCGGCAGGCAGCTTACCTCCGGGAGCGATCCGGGACGAGGGGGCGGCGGTTTGTTTCTGATCGCTGTATTAGTGTCGCTGTTGCCGCTAGGTAACAATTTTTTTTTATTGCGATTTTTTTTTACTAAAGACATGTGGCTGAATACATTTTGGCCTAAATGTTGGACTAAAATTTAGTTTATTCAGTTTTTCTTATAACAAAAATTAAAAAATATTGATTTTTTTTAAAAATGTCGCTCTATTTTTGTTTATAGCGCAAAAAATAAAAATCGCAGAGGCGATCAAATACCACCAAAAGAAAGCTCTATTTGTGGGAAGAAAAGGACGCAAATTTTGTTTGGGAGCCACGTCGCACGACCGCGCAATTGTCTGTTAAAGCGACGCAGTGCCGAATTGTAAAAAGGCCCCTGGGCATTTAGCAGCATATTGGTCCGGGGCTTAAGTGGTTAAGACGCATGGGCAGGACTGATGTTTTGACGTCACTTCCGCCCAGCAGAGCTATGGGGATGGGTGGGGGCCATTTTGCCCTCACTCACATCCCCACACAGACAGCCGAAGGACCCGATCGCCTCCGCCGCTACCGACAGCTCCGGGGGCCCTCTCCCGCCACCGTAACGGCGATCTTGCGGCGAATCCGCCGCGGAGACCGCCGTTATCATTGACAGGACCGCCCACTGAAGAGATGGGTATCTCCGTTGTGGCAGCAGCGGCTGCTGTTACCAAGATATCCATCTTTAAAAACAGGACGTATATTTACAGTGGGCGGTCAGCAAGCGGTTAAAGGGTCACTAAAGGAAAACATTTTTTTAGCTAAATAGCTTCCTTTACCCTAATGCAGTCCTGGTTTCATGTCCTCAATGTTCGTTTTTGCTGTAATCCTTCTCTGTTCTGCACACCTCCTGGTTGTCTGTTTCCTTATGAAAAAAGTACTGGGAGCTTCTCTCTGTGGTCTCTAATCAAGAAGGTGTCATTACTGTGTGTCTAAAACCCCTCAGAACCAATCAGTTTCATTTTAAAAACAAACACTGCCCTGTATTGGCTCTGTGTCTCTGTACTTCACACAAGCATGAAACTAGATGAAAAACAAAACTGAAACTGCAGGCACATTATATGATTGATTTTTATCTATTTTTAATCATTTTTAAAAGGAATCAGTTAACTATTATGTCTCTATACCCTGTAAACAGTCATTTCAACTAATTTTTTTTTCCTTTACAACTACAGCGCGGGTCTGAATATCCAACCCGCCGTCAAAAGACGGCCTCCCCTCTGGGCGTTACCAGCGCGCGCTCTAGAGTGCGCTGCGGGGAAGCCATGTGTTGGCCGTGTCCCAATCAGAGTGGCCGTTTGCGATGCGATCTGTGCGGCGAATGAGAGATGATCTCATATGTAAACAAATGAGATCATCTCTCATTGCTGTTTTACACAGAGACAGCGTCCTGTCTCTGGAGAGGAGGAGACCGATCTGTGTTCCTTGTACATAGGGACACAGATCGGTCACCCCCCCAGTCACCCCCCCTCCCCCCACAGTTAGAACACACCTAGGATACACATTTAACCCCTTCCTCACCCCCTAGTGTTAACCCCTTCAATGCCAGTCACATTTATACAGTAATTAGTGCATATTTATAGCACTGATCGCAGTATAATTGTGAATGGCGCCAAAAATGTGTCAAAGTGTCAGATGTGTCCGCCATAACGTCGCAGTCCCAATATCGCCATTTCTAGTAAAAAAATAAATAATAAAAAATTATAATTCTGTTCCCTATTTTGTAAGCACTATAACTATTTTGTAAGCGCTATAACTTTTGCGATTTTTTTTTTTTTACCAAAAATATGTAGAAGAATACGTATCGCCCTAAACTGAGAAAAAAATGTGTTTTTTTTTTTTAAATTGGGATATTTATTATAGCAACAAGTAAAAAATATTGTATTTTTTTTCAAAATTGTCGCTCTTTTTTGTTTATAGCTCAAAAAATAAAAACCGCACAGACGATCAAATACCACCAAAAGAAAGCTCTACTTGTCGAGAAAAAAGGACGTCAATTTTGTTTGGGAGCCACGTCGCACGACCGCACAATTGTCAGTTAAAGCGACGCAGTGCCGGAAGCTGAAATTTCACCTGGGCAGGAGGGGGGTATATGTGCCCAGTAAGCAAGTGGTTAAAGTGCATGTGCGTGTAAAAGCAAACGTCCCAATACTTTTCATAATATAGTGTATTTGGCCTAAGGTCTTTTCCCCAACAAGGTGAGGATACGAAGCTAAAAAGCCTGAAATCAAATTTACCCTTAAAGTTCACTTGAGGATTCCTTTGTTTGTTTTAAGCCCATCCAATCATTTTACATCAGGACCAAAGAGCAAGTCTGCCGAATAAGTGCTGCTAGTAAGAACCAGCAGTTATATCATCACTATTAATAGGGCTGTCACATAATATGGCAATTTTTCTTATGTTGCATGTCCTTGAGAATACCTTATTTTTTTTTAAGCGGGTCCTTGACAGCGCACTCATATGAGAACACAAAAGAAAAATGTTCCCTGATTATCCAGCAGACACTAAATAAAGATGACACGTCTCTCCGCAAAACAACTCGCCAAACTGTTTTAAGCAAAGCTGTTTCGACAATATGGAAAACACTTATTAATATGTAGGAAAGTAGATGCAGCATACCCTAGAATAAAAGAAGAAATGCCAGGGTTATTTAGTAGCAAGAAAAAATGTGTTAGTGCAAAATATTTTATTTGTTAAAGGGGTAGTTCCCCCAAAAACCTTTTTTTTAACATTGATTGAGGCTCGTTATGTCAAGGGGAATCGGGTGTTTTTTTTTTAGAAACGAAGCAGTACTTACCGTTTTAGAGATGCATCGTCTCCGACGCTTCCGGGTATGGTCATCGGGGGAGGGCGTTCCTATTTGATTGACAGGCTTCCGACGTTCGGATACATCGCTTCACGATTTTCCGAAAGTAGCCGAACGACGGTGCGCAGGCGCAGTATAGAGCCGCACCGGCCCTAGGCTTCTTTCGGCTACTCGTGACGCGATGTATGCGACCGTCGGAAGCCTGTCGGAAGCCTGTCAATCAAATAGGCACGCCCAGACCAGACGATCATACCCGGAAGCGACAGAGACGATGCATCTCTAAAACGGTAAGTACTGCTTTGTTTCTAAAAAAAAAACACCCGATTCCCCTTGACATAACGAGCCTCAATCAATGTAAAAAAAAGGTTTTTGGGGGAATTACCCCTTTAACATAGTTACATAGTCAGGTTGAAAAAAGACACAAGTCCATCCGTCCAACCATAAAAAAATAAACAAACAAAATAAAAAACACAACAAAATAAAAAACACAAAAAAAATAAAAAACACAACAAAATAAAAAACACAAAAAAAATAAAAAACACAACAAAATAAAAAACACAACAAAATAAAAAACACAAACAAAATAAAAAACACAACAAATTAAAAAACACAAACAAAATAAGTAAGCTTTGGCAAAATAGGCAGTATAAATCCAAATAAAAAATGTTTTTCTTCTAGGTGCACAGTGACCAATCAGAACGCAAGCAGAGATGAGCAGACATTTCCAACTTTTAAAAGCCAAACTGATCAAAATATTTGTGTATTTGCAAATTTAAAGCCACGGTATGGTAGAGCCCATTGGCTCATCTGTGCACGCGCAGAGGTTTTTTTGCGCATGCGTGAAGACAAGGCGGGTTTGGACTTCCCCGTTAGCAGTCTTTGTGCATGCAGCACTGATAGCGGGGAAAACTGGTGCATGTGCAGATGTGGTGCAGGGTTCTCTCGGGACCCAATCTTCACATGTCTCATCTACACGGGAAATGCAGAAATGCCGCTTTGAAGCAAAAATAATGTCCACTGGTAAGAAAGTAAGGGGGAGGAGGCAGGGCAGCCCAAGAATACATTTAGGCCCCTTTCACACTGGGGCGGGAGATGCGGTGGTGGTAAAGCGCCGCTATTTTTAGTGGCGCTTTACCGTAGGAATTGCGGCGGCATTCGGCCTGCTAGCGGTGTGGTTTTACCCCCCGCTAGCGGATGAAAAAGGGTTAATACAGGCGGCAATGTGCCTCTGCAGAGGCGCATTGCCGGCAGTATAGCCGCGCTGTCCCATTGATTTCAATGGGCAGCAGTGTTGGAGGAGCGGTATACACACTGTCCTTCACCGCTCCAAAGATGCGGCTAACAGGACTTTTGGAGTGGTCCTGCTAGCGCACCACTCGGGCTTTCACACTGGAGAAACAGCAGCCGCTGTTTAGGGTCGGTTTGCAGATGCTATTTCTAGCGCAATAGCGCCTGCAAACCGCCCCAGTATGAAAGGGGTCTTAGGGTGAAGATCTGCTTAAATTGACTATGCTTTTAGGTTCTACTGATACATCTTATATTTACCTTCCTGACCAGGCCATTTTTTGCTGTACGGCATCGCGTTACTGACAATTGTGTGATCATGCTACACCGTATCCAAATAAAATAGTTGTCCTTTTTTCCCACCAATAGAGCTATATATTGGTGTATTTGATCATCTCTATGGTTTATTTTTTGCGCTATAAACTAAAAAATACTGAAAATGTGGGAACAAATAACAATATTTTTTACTTTCTGCTATAAAACATATCCAAAAAATAAAGTAATAAATGTCTTCATTAATTTAAGCCAATATGTATTTTGCTACATATTTTTGATAAAACAAAATCTCAACACGCGACTATTGATTGGTTTGCGCAAAAGATAGTGGGCCAGATTCACAGAGCCCTTACTCCTGTCAACTGGTGTTAGACTGGAGTAATTTCAAATTACGCGCGTTTTTTAGCTAGTCGAAAACCTCAAACCATGAATAGACGGCTGCGGGCTTCAATTCGACTGGATTACGTGTTCATACGCCTTCGGATCTATGCTGCAATAAAATTGCGGCCACTGGGTGGACTTCCCGTCGTTTTCCGCGTCGGGGTATGCTAATGAGCTTTTGCCGGCGATCCCAGAAATTACGATCTTCAATCGCAATCTCTTACGGCATCTTTAGTCATCTTTTTTTTGCGTTTCACTATAACAGCTTCTTACTGGTCTAATATTAGACAGCCCATGTTAAGTATGGCCGTCGTTCCCACGTCGAATTTCTACATTTTCCGAGGTCTTTTATTATTTTTAACGTAAGTCGTCTGGGAATAGGAATGTTCGTAAACGACGCTACTCAAACAACGAATGACGTAACGTGATTTCGCGCAATGCACGGCGGGAAATTTCTGTACGGAACATGCGCAGTTCGATCACCGCGAGGACGCGCTTAATTTAAATGCTTCACGCCCCCTAATCGCGTATTTCGATTACGCGGCGAGAAATAGACTACGCCTCCGTAGCATACGGGCAAAAATCTACCAGAATTCGGTGTAGAGCCTGGTAAAATACGGCAGCGTAGAGTATTTCGATTACGCAGCGCAATATTAAGTGTATGTGAATCTGGCCCAGTGTGCCTACAAACAATGAGATATATTTATAGATATATATTTTTTTAATAGTAATTGCGACAATCAGCGACTTTTAGCGGGACTGTGATATTGTGGTGGAAAAATTGGACACTAACTGCCACTTTTTTGGGCGACCAGTGACACTATTACAGTGATCAGTGCTAAATATATGCACTGTCACTGTACCAATGACACTAGCTGGGAAGGGCTTAACATCAGGGGCGATCAAAGGGTTAACTGTGTGCCTGACCAGTGTTTTACTGTTGTGAGGGAGGTGCTTTTACTAGAGGAAGGCATTGATCCTGTATTCCTGCTTTGCAGGAACACAGGATCAATGCCTTCCTTACTGACAGAACAGCAATCTGCCTTGTTTACATAGCTCACATTAGCTCCTGCTGTGTAGAATTACAGTGGGAGCGAGCCTCCAGCGGCATGCATTCATGCCCGATACCCAGAAATGTGTGATCCTGCACAGCGCAGCCACCCTGCAGCATTAAATGTACTATAGGATGGTTGGCAACTGGTTAAAGAAGACGTATGACTGGAAGTTGAAAATGCTTGTTAAATTCCACAGGGGACCCTGTGCACATCACTATTGGTCCTGTTTAAAATCTGTGCATTGGTTGCTGAGCAATATGGTGGGATAGCTTGCCGCCCTTGCCCCCACTTCTGCTAGCATAAAGACAAATACCTAATTAATTCTAACAGTGCAGTACAAGAGGGAGCATGAAAGACAGTGCACACAGAACCTGCACAAAACTTACCTAAAAACCTACAGCCCTCCTATGTAATTGTGCTTGTACCCATCGCTCTCCCCTGCCATCTTCTTTTGTACTGAAAAAAAAGGCAGAGCCCATTCCTGGTTGACAGCCACATACAATTTGGACGAGAGAGACTGGAGAAGTGACTGTAGGCTTGTTTTGTTGTGCATAATGGTAGCTAAAGAGGAGTGCCATAAAAATACAAGCCCACAACAACACCCTCCAGCTATTACATTGTTCTCCCTCTTACATGTGTAGTAGCTGGTTTGTGTTTTTGTGGTCTTGTGTTTTTGTGAATGATAGCACCCCTTTCAAGTGCTACTACTCACCCCTGAGAAGCTGGTGGCTATATCTGGGCTTAGTTTTTATGTCAGTGTTATTGAAATCTTTTCAATACATGGAAGTTGGCAGAGGTCTACAAGAGGGCTTCAGAGGAACTACAGCACAGCAATTATAGAAAAGCAAAAGCAAATAATTTTAAAATCACTGCACATATTTGAACATGATCAAGTGCAATGTGCACTCTGTGGATTTAACAAAATTCCTGGCAACACTTTTTACATTTAAGCTACCTTTAGGTTCTCAAAATCCCATTGTGAAGGTTAAAGTGGCACTAGCATGAAATTGTAGACCAGTTTGTTTGGCTATGACAGTGATAAGCATGCTTCTCTGATTTACAAGGAACAGGGAGTGTTCAGTAAAGGGCCAATATCCTGACTCTTATGAAGTATCTGGGTTGTTTTAAAGTGATACTAAAGTCTTTCTTTTAAAAATAATAAACAAGCAATACCTATTTTGTGCAGTGATTTTGCACAGAACAGCCCAGATCCTCCTCTTCTCGGGTCCCTCGTCGGCACTTCTGTCCCCTCCCTCCAGCTGAGTGCTCCCACAGCAAGCAGCTTGTTATGGAGGCACCCAAGCCAAGCCTCTGCACTGTGTGTCAATTCAGACACAGAGCCACATCTCGGCCCCGCCCCCTCTCTCTCCTTATTGGCACATTGACTTTATTTGACAGCAGCGGGAGACAATGGCACCCTGCTGCTGTATCAGACCAAGGAGAGTCCCGGATAACCGAGACTCTCATGCATCATACTGTAGATGGATAGAGATGGGCTCCGCTAAGTATAAGGGGGGGCGGCTGTACACAGAAGTTTTTTTTTTATCTTAATGCATATAATGCATTAAGATTTAAAAAAAAAACTTCTGACTTTAGAACCACTTTAAAGTATATGCCTTTGCAAAGCATTTTTTTTTATTGTTTTGGATAGGGTGGGAAGGTGTTAAACTCCATGTCAGTTTTTTATTGCTGTCTGTTAACCCTCTGAAGAGATTCCTCCTCTCTGTTTGACCTGGTGTGCATTATCACAGGGACAAAAATAGATGGGAAATCCAAAATGTTGAAATTTTTACAGGAACAGGAAGTAAAGCTAAATGTTCCAATAGAGACACCTATTCCAGTGACTTATCTGCATGCTTGTTCCAGGTCAGTTATAGAAATTACTGAAAAAAGAGTGTCAGCATAACAGTCAGGAAATTAACATTGTTAGAAGAAGAGCAATCAGCAATGGCAATCTCTATGTTTCTCTATTTTTCCTTTAAAAATATATACTGAGATATATCGGCTTAGAAAATTGCCACTGCAGTTTTCAATTCTAAAAAGTGTGATGGCTCAGGGCATTTGTCTGACCTTGTCCTTGACTGGCCTGAGTACAATAATGTGAAATTGGTTGGTTGTCAGCATTTCCTCAGTTTTGCACAATTCTGATTTATGATGCTGTAATTTATGATCACTGACATTTTTTACAGCTTCTTAACAAGGACCCAGAGTGCCGCTCTTCATCCTTATCTGACATTCAGACTTCCCCTTACCTGGCTGATATGAACTGGGATGCCGTTTTGGAAAAATCTTTGACACCAAGCTTTGTCCCTAATGTGAGTTTTAAAGAATTAAAACAATGATGTCGTAATATATACTTGATATTACTATGTTCAAGGTTTTGTTTGATGTTTAGTTTTAGGTTGTATGTTTAATTATCATACACAAATTTTGTATTTTAAAGGTATTATAGACCGGCTAACCTTATCAGCAGATGCTAATGTGTATTTCCACTTTTGCAGCTAAATTTGAAAAAAAACTTCACTATGTGTTTGTATCATGTACCAGGTGCTGGAGGCCAATGTAGAGAGGGCTTCCTTTGCAGCCAAGTTCCGGATTCCCCTGAAGGTGAGGCAGGAGGAGTCGGGAACAAAGTAACACAGGTCGCCTGTGGAGTTGCTTGCAGAAAACTCAGGAATACTGCTGTTGTCTGCTGTTATCTACAGAGTCTGCAGGCAGGTGGCACCTGTGAGGTGTGACAGGTCTGTAAAGTCACTGAGATAATAGAGTAGTCAACACAAGCAAAGATCAGAACCAGGTAGATAGCAGAGCAGATGAAGTCAGGTGGAAGTCGGGTCAAACATGGGAAACAGGCACAGGGTATCCGTGAGACGAGCCGGGTCAGGGACTGGGGACAGGCAGACGGGTCGGCAACAAGCAGGGTCAGAAGCTAGGGATTACAGGAGAAAGGGATCACATGAACACAGGTAACAAGCTGAGATCAGTCACCAACTTCAAGCACTGATACACTCCATTATAAAGGCCCTTGCTGCTGGAGATGCTGGGTCTTAGAGCCCTTCTCCCGTTGTTGGTGCCCTGACAGTTTATGTGTTTCTATTCATACCGCATACCTAAAACAAAAATTAAGAAAAAAAATATGTTTCTTAAGAGAAGGTGACATGGCTAACTGGAAGCATTTCTCACCTAGCTCACTGTGATCTGTCCCAATAGCTGGGCTGGGGACTGGTTGAGTGTAGTTCTCATTAACATACAATGGAGAAGCCCAGCTCCAAAACCTTTAACCTTTTGTCAAGACAGACAGTATTCAAATCTATTACAAATGATGAGCTTGCTGTCCCATTCAGACAGGGTTAATTATGGTAAATGCAACTTCCCGTCACCCTGATAACAAAAAAAATAAAAACTTTTTATTTGAAGTACCAGAAAAGGGCTATTAAAAAGGTAAGCTGCAATTGTTAAATGTTTTTTAAGTTATGTTATGTAAACGTATATGAAATATAAAGTAGGTATTATCCCAATTTGTCTGAAAAAAGTGGAAATGCCCTTTTATTACCCTGTGATTCACTGCTCCTCTCCCAATGCAAGCATGTAGAGCAGGTATATGCAATTAGTGGACCTCCAACTGTTGCAAAACTACAAGTCCCATGAGGCATAGCAAGATTCTGACAGCCACAAGCATGACACCCAGAGGCAGAGGCATGGTGGGACTTGTAGTTTTGCAACAGCTGGCGGTCCGCTAATTGCAAATCCCTTATGTAGAGGATAGGCTGAGCCAGACTGAAAAAATTACAAAACAGACTCTCTATAATGCTAATTCAGCACATCCCAGTGATAATTAAAGTAGACCTTCAATGCCAAATTAAAGGTCCAATATTTCTGCAAGCCCCCTGCCATTAAAACACAAATGCCATTTGTTAACAAACAAATTGCTCTAGAAAAAAATGACCGGTACTTACTTTGGCCTTTAATTCTTCTGTGAGGCATGGGTTATGTCACTGGGCCCGATTCAGAAAGATCAGCGGATCTTTCTGCTGGCGTAACGTATCCCTGATACGTTACGCCACTGTAACTTTGGGCGCAAGTTATGTATTCAGAAAGAACTTGTGCCCTTATTTAGGGTGGCGTAACGTATGTGTTGCGGCGTAAGGCCGCGTAATTCAAATGGGGATGGTGTGGGCGTGATTCATGTAAATGAATCATGACCCCACGTAATTGACGTTTTTTTTGGACGGCGCATGCGCCGTCCGTGGGCGTTGCCAGTGCGCATACGCAAAATCCTGTTGCTTTTTGTCAGTTTAAACTACGTGAACGTAACTTACGTCGAGCCCTATTCCCAAACGATTTACGCAAACAACGTAACCGACGTACAATTCGACGCTGTCCCGATGTCCATACTTAACATTGGCTATGCCTCCTATAGCAGGGGTAACCTTACGCTGGAATAACGCTTACGCAAGCGATGTAAACTACGACGGCCGGCCGCAACTATGTTCGGGAATCTGCGTAAATAGCTAATTTGCATAATTTACTCGTAAAATGCCGTAAGCGCCACCTAGCGGCCAGCGTAAGTATGCAACTAAGATACGACGGTGTAAGTGACTTACGCCGCTCGTATCTTGGTAGAAATCCGGCGTATCTTGTTTTCAGAATACAGAAAAAAGATACGCCGGATATTCTTAGTATTTACGCGACGTATCTATAGATACACCGACGTAAATACTTTCTGAATCAGGCACACTGTGTCTTTTCGCAGAACTGGTAGATCGAAATTCCAGGAGAATGCATTCCAGTCCCAGAGTGTATTTTCTTGGGTTTATCCCAGGAGGCATTGGTGATGTGCACTGTCATCACCCATGCCTCCTGAATCATTGCAAGTCACAGAAAGGGTAACAATTACCCTCTATTATCCTTTCCTTGCCTCTCTGAAGCCATGACATTGTAAAATGTTGATCCAGAGTGTTATCCAGTTGTGTTTGAAGATCAGAAGTCATATATATTCTTTTCCTGTTGGAGCACATTCAAAGTTTTTCAGTAGGGTTTTTTGCCTAAATTAGCATCAATTATGTGTTTAGAATGCTGAAGATGCATTTATTTTGGGCTTGACTTGCCTGTCATCATTGCTAACTTTCACCCACCATCCCCCATGTAATAAGGGTGCTACTTGTTAGCTACTGTAATTGAACAAGAAGGACCAGGGCTTTGACGACAATTTAGAGAAGCCAAGCTTAGTAAAAATGTGGTAGACAGAATAGGGGTTTCTGGCTACAAATGTAATACTAGTTGTTTTGTTGTACAGTAAAACCTTGGTTTGTGAGCATGAGTCGTTCCAGAAACATGCTTGTAATCCAAAGCACTTGTATATGAAAGCATTTTTTTTTACAAGACATAAAAGAGAAGAGAGGCACCTCTGAGGCCGCGCTCACACGATCAGACATGTCCAAGGAAACTTGTCCGTTGGACCGTTTCCATCGGACCAGGCTGAAGTGGTCTGTTGGTCTGATGTGCGTGCACACCATCGGACCAAAATCCCCTCAGACCAGAACGCGGTGACGTAGAACACAACGACGTGATGAAAAAACATAGTTCAATGCTTCCAAGCATGCGTCGACTTGATTCTGCGCATGCGGGGGATTTTGGTCTGATGGTTTGTGTACTAATTATCGAACCTGTCCGACGGACAGGTTTCCAGCGGACATGTTTTCAAGCATGTTTGGAAATTTTTGTCCGCTGGAAAACGGTCCGATAGGCCGTACACACGATCGAACATGTCCGCTGAAACTGGTAGCAATAATAATGTACCTTCATTAAATGTAACCATATTGCTACACTTGGAGGCTCCTCTCGTCTTATTTATACTCAGTTGTTACATGAGGCTACTCTTATATCAAGACATTACTTGTATATCAAGGCAAAATGTATTAAAACATTTTGCTTGTCTTGCAAAACGCCTTCAAACCAAGGTTTTACTGTATTCTTAAAGTTTGGCAGTTTGGCTCATTACAAGAAGGGATGTTAATCATAATCCATTATATAGAGATGACAGTCAAAAAAAGCATTTACAAATGAATGGATGCAGAACGTTGGGAAGCCCTTTATTGGCTAAGGTAAAGTCTTATGTTAGCCATCATTTTATGCATGCAAACACAGCATTGTAACCCTATTACCAAATGTGAAGGTAGCATTATTTTGCAAGAGTTAACTGTTATTATAAGAAAAACATGATAAGAGAATAGCAAAACATATAGGATTAGGTGAAGGTATGCCATATTTATTTTAAGGCCGAGGGTTGAGATACGCTTTCTTGTGCATTATACAATTCTGAAAATAATGCCACATATTTGTATAATGCCTGAGGAAAGAACCGAATGGGTTGCAAAAGCTTGAAACTTGAATAAGTTAAGTAAACCGATAAAGGGTGTTAACTCCAAACTTTCCACATTAAATGATAAATAATATGGCATAAAACTCCACTACTGCAAATCTCTGTATAAATATGATAATCACAACATGTGAAATGTAAATACTACATCAAAATGTGATACGGATTACTGTGCTGGGAAATTAGTCTGTAAGGCTACTCACACAGAGTCACCCATAGGACTTAGGCCCAGTACACAGGTACGAGAACCTCGTCGGGCTAAACTCATCGTTCCGCCCGACTAGGTTCTCGGCCGGCTGTCGAGTTCGACGACCAGGCTGTCGAAAAAGGCGTCGAGTCTTTAGTCCCGATGGCCCGTCGAGGAAATAGAGAACCTGCTCTCTATTTTGGCTCGACACCTCGCTCGACAGTTTGCTCCGCGAAAACGTACACACGATCAAGCTTCTCGGCAGAATATGGATCCCAGCGAGCTTCTCGCTGGATTCTGCCGAGAAGCTTGGTCGTGTGTACGGGGCCTGAGTCACCTAAGAGAATGACTGATGTGCAATATTTCCTACAACACTAAAGCCTCGTACACACTATCCAATTGTTGGCCAACTGAGCATCAGATATTTGTCTTAAGGGTGTGTGCCTGGATCTTGTCTTGCATACTAACAGTACACAATTTTCATGCAACAATGACGAACGTAGTGACGTACTACGAATTTCAGCTCTTGAACGCTACCCTTTGGGCCCCTTCTGCTATTTTCGTGTTTTGTGAGCATTGATTCTGAGATTGCATGTTTTTACTTTCAACTTTTGTGTGATGGACTTCTGTACTGACCATCAGAAAATCTGACAACCAACCGTTGCTGCTGAAAATTTACTAGCATGTTATCCAACATTTGTTGGCAGAAAGTCGGACAACAATTGTCAAAAGGAGCATACTAACGGTCAGATTTTGGCCGAGTTCACACTGGTCCAACAAACGCTCCGACATTGGGAGCTCATGTCGCATGACGTGTGAAAGTCAATGTTTCCCTATGAGAGCCGTCTTAACTGGTCCGACACAAGTCTGTCCGAATTTATAAATGCTCCCTGTACTACTTTGGCTCGACTTTGATCCTACTTCAGCCCATTGAATGTCATTGAAGTCGGATCAAAGTAGGATCCTTGTCCTTACCATCCGACTTTTGACATCCGACATGCGATCACAGCAGCAGTAAAATGAATTTATCTCACTCTGGGATTGTTTTGATTGGTCAAAGAACAAGTCAGACTATCACAAAATCAGATCAAAGTAGTATCCTGTTTATGAAAGTTGGATGGATATCGGACCAATGTAGGACCAATGTAGGACCGATGTCGCAGAGCAAAGTAAGATGAAAGTCGTACTACTGTTGTGTAGTATAGTGTGAACCCAGCCTTAAGGACAACAGTCTGTCAACAGACAATCCCCTTCCAACAATTGTATCATGTGTACGAGGCTTAAAGCCGAAGGACCGTTGTCATCAGTTAACCGATGAAGCTGACTGATGGTCTTATGTGCCTACACACCATCGGTTAAAAAAACGATCGTGTTAGAACGCTTTGACGTAAAACACAACGACGTGCTGGAAAAAATTAAGTTGAATGCTTTCAAGCATGTGTCGACTTGATTATGAGCATACGTGGATTTTTAACTGATGGTCGTGCCTACTAACGATCGGTTTTGATTAAATATTAAAGCAAGTTTGAGGTTAAGGTTAAATAACCGATCGGGCCTACACACGATCGGTTTTGACCAATGAAAATGGTACATCAGACCGTTGTCCTCTGGCTAACCTATCGTGTGTACGAGGCCTTACAGTAAACTTGTGTTCCCCGTTAAGGAAGATTAAACTCCCACTTGTAGCAAATCTGTATACAAGATATCAATAGGAAATAGAAATCTGCAATAAATGTATCTTTAGAACATATTTACAATATATGATCTGTTTATACAGGAATTCATGAATTTATCATAGTATAGGCATTTCTGCTTACTTTTACCAAGAGTTAAAGGGGTAGTTCCCCCAAAAACCTTTTTTTTAACATTTATTCAGGCTCGTTATGTCAAGGGGAATCAGGTTTTTTTTTTTTAGAAATGAAGCAGTACTTACCGTTTTAGAGATGCATCGTCTCCGACGCTTCCGGGTATGGGCTCCGACTATACCTAGACCTTTAACCACTGTCCCAGGTTACCAGCAGTTGCACATGTGAACATGTTTCAAAGGTGAACTTATCCTTTAAGTGACAACGTGCTTCAAACTTTCAGGTGTATGTAAAGTATATGGACATATTTCAGGTGATTTCTCCGACTTGCGTAAACTTTTTTTGTAAAAAACTTGACTTGTAAAAATATCTGAGTGAATTGAAAGGTTATATTTTTATACATTATCATGTACATGTCTATTGCATAGGCATTACCTTGGAATATTTATTTATTTTTCTTAGGCCACGTACACACAATCGGTCCAACTCGCTGAAGTGGCCTGATGGTCTGATGTGCGTACACACCATCAGTCCAAAATCCGATTGTGTCAGAACGCGGTGACGTAGAACACAACGACGTGCTGAAAAACAAAGTTCAATGCTTCCAAGCATGCGTCGACTTGATTCTGAGCATTTTTTTTCGTTTTGGTCCGATGGTCAGGCGTCCATCGGACCGATTTTAAAGCAAGTTTTAAAACTTTGGTTCGATGGACGCCGGTCCGATGGGCCGTACACACGCTCGGTTTGGATTGATGAAACTGGCCTTAAGGCCAGTTTCATCGGATCAAACCGATCGTGTGTACCCGACCTTATGTTTTTATGAATAATAGCACAGCATTTTTTTACAAGACACTACTTGGTGTAGCAATGGAGCGCAACGTATTTCTGTCAAAATCTAAAGCTGCGTACACACAACTATTTTTCATGTCATGGGAAAAAAACGTTGACGTGATTCTTGTCAAGCCTGCCTTGCATACACACAATCGTGAAAAAAAAATGCTCAAGCAAAGCGCGGTGACAACACGTACGACGTCACTATAAAGGGGAAGTTCCATTTGGATGGCGCCACCCTTGGGGCTGCTTTTGCTGATTTTGTGTTAATAAAAGTTTGGTGAGAGACGATTCGCGCTTTTCAGTCTTCGTGCTTTTCAGTCTGTTACAGCGTGACAAATGTGCTATCTTCATTACAAACACTAGTTTTACCAGAACGAGTGCTCCCGTCTCCTAACTTGCTTCTGAGCATGCATGTTTTTTTTCCCATCGTTAAAGCCCACACACGATCATTTTTAACAACTTGAAAAATTAGAGCATGTTCTACATTTTTAATGGCCATGATTGTTTTTAATGACCAATTTAAAAAATATAATTTTTCTCATCATGAAAAAATGGTTGTGTATACGCGGCATTAGACTTATTCATACACAGTGTATACTGCCATTCTTCAGAAGTAATTAAAGACAAATAAGTATATACGTCAAAGAACATTTCTAAATGTTTCTTCATATCCACTTTGAGTTGTTCTAAACAGACTGTTAACACAGTTATACTACAGCTCTGGGGGTTCCATGCCACATGTACCTACAGTTCACAAAGTGTTAACAGTCTGTTTAGAGCAACTCAAAGTGGATATGAAGAAACATTTAGAACTGTTCTTTGACGTATATACCTATTTGTCTTTAATTACTTCTGAAGAATGGCAATATATCGCCTGGTATGAGAGGGTGTCTAGGTATGTGGCCATTACAAACGCTAGTTTTACCAGAACGAGTGCTACCGCCTCATAACTTGCTTCTGAGGATGCGCGTTTTTTTCCCAACGTCAAAGCTTACACACTACTGTATTTCACGATGTGAAAAACGACGTGAAAAACGATGAGAAAAAATAGAGCATGTTCTAAATTTTTAATGGCCATTTTTCACATCATGAAAAATGCTTTGGAGCCCACACACGATCGTTTTTAATGACAAATTTAAAAAATTTCATTTTTCACGTCATGAAAAATGGTCGTGTGTATGCGGAATTACCAATAAACACTGATGATTATGATTGCTTGGGAAAAAGTAATTCTAGACCAGCAACCGTCTCCTTTTTTGAGAAGTTGCGTTATCAATAAAGCACTCCCTCCTTTTCTTCCATTCTACTTTTTCTTTGGGGCATTTTGTAAGATCTGTACAGTTAAAATAAAGAACATAATATAATCTCAGCATGAGGCTTTATTCTGTTGGTGCCATGTAAAATTCAATCACACTTATCCACAGAGATCTGCCAATATGTCCAGCGCAGGCTAATTCAGTTTTGTTGGACTTTCTGCCAACAAAATGTCATGTTTACCAAGATGAGAGGGACATTATGGCCATGCATATTTAATACAATACATAACATCTGAGGCATATGAAATGAGCAGACATTTTGGCACACGGAGCTAGTTTTGGCTGCCGCTGAGCACTTGATGACTGTGTGCCAGCTGCAGCTCCTGGCAGGAAACCACAGGTTCTACTGGAGAAAACTCTTATCCCAGAAAGTCATTAGTAGTTTTTTTTTTTGCTTAATAATCTCCTACAATAAGTGTGTTTCTTCTATTCTTGGGATAATGGCTTTAAAGGGCAGCTCTACGCAAACTGCTAAATACATTTGTAAAGAAAACCTGAATTAAATTAGTAACAGGGCTGTAATTTTTGATCTCCTTAAAAAAAAATACAAATTGTCTGGCTGAATGGCTGCCTCTTACATCAATACTTTGTAATTGTTGCCTCACAAGCAACCAAAATAGAAAAAGTGAATTTGGGATTTTAACAGTGCTTCTAGGGCTGTGCCTTGAAAATTATTAAAGCCGCTAGATTTGTATGAATGTGTCATGAAAGTGGCAATTTTTAAAGGGAAGCAAAGAGAGTCTCTAGCACATATTCACTTTAAAGTTCAGTTGCACTGCCGCGTACACACGATCGGACATTCCGACAACAAAAACGTGGATTTTTTTCCGACAGGAATGTTCGCTCAAACTTGAGTTGCATACACACGGTCACACAAATAATCACACGAAAATTCCGAATGTCAAGAACGCGCTGACGTACAACACTACGACGAGCCGAGAAAAAATAAGTTCAATGATTCCGAGCGTGCTTCAAATTGATTCCGAGCATGCGTAGGATTTTTGTGCGTTGGATTTGCATACAGACGATCGGAATTTCCAACAAGAACTTTTCTTGTCGGAAAAATTGAGAACCAGCTCTCAAACATTTGTTGTCGGAAATTCCGACAGCAAATGTCCGATGGAGCATAGACACGGTCGGAATTACCGACCAAAAGCTCACATCGAACATTTGTTGTCAGAAATTCCGATTGTGTGTACACGGCATTCGTTTTAAATCAGCTAAATAATTTCCAGGTTCAACAAAAAAAGATCTTCAATATCTCACAGTTCATTTTCTTTGTAAAGCAACTACAGACTGGGAGACTGGGAAAAAGGATGTCCTCTGCCCTAGCTTAGCTTACAAATTGTTTAATGGCACCTAAAGAAATACATTGAACCAAATGGTTTTTAATACTATATTTGTGATTTCAGTTGTTTACAGCTCTTTCTAACTATTACGTAATTGCTGTGCCCAGTGATGTACCTGGGGATAAGTGGCGGTTCATAATGGGTACTGCTAAATATGTGCAATATTAATCAACAATTATAACATGCTTTTCTTGTGCTTCACCAAATATCATTTTGATAATAAAATAAACAGTCCTTCAACCACATTTATGTGATCCAACATATATAAGTGTTAAATCCTGTCTCTTAAATTCAGCGTTATGCCTAGTACACACGATCGGTTTTCCCGTCGGGAAAATTGCCATGTTTTCCTTTGGCCGGGAAAACCGGCTGTGTGTATGCTCCTTAGCCGCTTTCCCGACAGGAAAACTGCAGTTTAAACAATGAGAACATGTTCTCTTTTTTCTTGCCGTGAATTACAGCGATTTTTTTTCCTGCAGTTTTCCTATGGAAAAAGAAAATATGGACAGCCGCACTCCAAAAAAACCTTGATGGTTGTCTTTATTTAACCCCTTCCCTACCGGCGCATTGTAAAATGACGCCGGCAGGAACCCTCCCTCGATCTGGGAGGACGCCATATGACATCCTTTGTTCCCGGCGATCTGGGGCTCGTGAGCGGGCGCGCGTGCCCGGCGGCTGCGATTGCCGCCGGGCACCTGTGATTGCCGGTGATCACGGCAGGAGTGTTTGCTGCCCTTCGTGGATAGGGGATCTCCTAGTAGCACACAAAAAGAAGAAAAGAGGGGCGCACCAGCCTAGTGTGTTACCGTAATATTAGTTTAATAAATTTCAAATATTTAAAAAAAACATACTCACAAAGAAAGCATCATAATGGGCTTATCGACAACGCTGTAATGGATACCCTCAAACTACACTCCAACAGTAGATCACCAGACACCAGGCACCAAACACCTCTTCATCAGAGCACCCTGCTAGAGAGATAGAAGCAAACAGTAGACAGGGGGAGGAAACACTGATTCAGAACTCAAAATATATTTCCTTTAGAATTGATATATATGTCGCCTTATAGTCAGTTCCATATATACGTGGTCACTGAAGCCAAAAAAGCCATATTGCAATCAGGCATAAAACCAGAGTGTAGTCCAAAGGGAAATATGAAAACAAATAAGGTGCGGCGCTACAAATAATGATAGACTCAATAACTGAATATCTATAAAAAAAGGCAATCAACATAAGAGGAAAAAAAAAAAAAAAAAAAGTCCATAAAGATACTTCTGTCCACCCAGTGAAAGGAAAACCATCAGTGATTGATAGAAGCTCCGTCACCAGAAATATGTAATTGAGCTTACCAGAAGGTGAGACCTAACTGAGTGTATACTCATCAGGTCATTCGGGCTTAAAGAAAACACAAATCAGCAAAACATCCAGTAGTCACTTGTATGTCCCGCAGAGCAGCTTGATGTAGTCTTCACATAGGACCCACAGATTTTCAAACACCAGTATCAATTGTGCCAGAAAAAATAAATAAAATGCACATAGCGTGATACTGTATACAAATTATGATAATTTATTAAAAATTAGGTTTACACTCACATGACAGTAGAGTAAAATGAAGCGCTTTTGTGAAACAGGCAGTAAAGTCAGCGTGTACTCCCGACGCGTTTCGTTCCAATGAACATCGTCTGGGGACGCTGACCATCTGCCTACATATCCTATATATAGATTATAAGGTCCCCTACCTCGATTGATTACAGTAGAGGGACCGAGCAGCTCGCGGTCACCACTTCCGGGTTACCGCCAGCATGGAGTCGTCGGCGTGCGCTCCAGCCCTCGTATCAAAAACGAGGCTGGAACACAAAGCCGCGACGTAAACATGGAGTCGCCGGCGTGCGTTCCAACCCTCGCATCGAAAACGAGGCTGGAACGCAAATCCGCGACATAAACATTCGGCGTGCGCTCCAAACATTACATTGACAGGATGCTGGAACGCAACGTCGAGTACTTCCTCTAGTGGCAGACGTGCCCTTGTAAGAGAACCGTCTATCCGCTATGTTAGTGAATACAAAATACACACTGGGGACCTCTAGTGGATAGAACAAGAATGACATTCAACAATGTTAAAATTACAGCTATCACAGTGAGAGGAAATATTAATAATTGTACATACATTGCATATTAGATGTATTTTAAAATAGAGTATAAATGACTGGAATAACCACAACTTGGAACAAAAACAAGCTTAGTGGTCTGGATCATTCAATAAAAGTAAAATAAATTAAAATTAAACCCAAATTTAAAATGGAAATATTAAAGTTAATTAATGTAAATAACGACTTAGAACAATCATTAAAACCTGTGAAATTAATAATCTCTTTCTTTTCTAAATTATATAGTCCTCTCCTCTTTTTTTAAAAAAATTTTTTGACAAATAAAATCAAAGAGGGAAGAAGAAAAAAAGAGAAAGAAGAGATATTTTTTGGAGAAAATCAACATTACAATAATTCAACATACATTAGGCTTGACTAATAAAAGCATTAATGTCCCATTCGACATTGAGTCCTTGGGGTATGTGTGTCTGTAACTCGTATATCCAATACGTTTCGAGTCTAGACACACCTCTAGTTTTTGCTCCCCCTCTCCATGGTGCTACGTATTTGTCTATAATGAGAAACTGGGTGCCCTTAGGATCTCGATTATGATATTGTCTGTAATGACGTGGCACAGTATGCTTAGTGTCACCCCCAATGATCTTCGCAACATGTTCACCTACCCGTACGGAAAAAGGCCTAATAGTACGGCCTACATATTGCTTTCCGCACGGGCAGGTAATTAAATACACTATATGTGTAGTTGCGCATGTGCAGAAAACTTTAATGGGATATATTTGGCCAGTACTACGCGACTGGAATTCTAAGGTCTTATTCCTCCCACAGGTGTTATACAGACACACACTACATTTTTTACAAGGGAAATACCCCTTCATATCATGAAAAAATGTTGGCTGGATAGGGGGATCTACAACATTTGGAGCAACTTTGTTCCTCAGTGTAGGTGCTCCTTTAAAGATCAACCTTGCTTTTTCTGGCAATTTTGGACCCAGAACCTTATCTTGTTTAAGTATATCCCAATGTTTATCCAAGATCTTTTTAATATCTTTGTGCTGGTTTGAATAGGAAGTAATCATTGAAAATTTAAAAGATAAATCAGGTTCACGTGGAACCGTATCGTGAAACAAGGAACTTCGATCAATCTCAGATTATTTGATTGCCACTGCAGACGTGGCGTCACTTTATACCTGTATCCCTCAGCAATTAGGGATAGAAGCTGTCACGCATTTTTTGGACCGAGATCACTCTATTACAGCCGTTCAAAAGGCTTTCATTATAGAGTTGTTAGAGTTTGCCACTACCCACAACTATTTTTGGTTCAACCAAAAGTTTTACTTGCAGAAACGTGGGGTGGCCATGGGGGCCAAGTTCGCCCCGAGTTTGGCGAATTTGTTTATGGCCAAGTGGGAGGAGGACGTCGTCTATTTCGAACAACATCCGTCCCTGATCCTTTGGGCCAGGTATATAGATGACGTCCTCCTCCTATGGGATGGCCCCCCTGAGACCTTGAATAAGTTTTTCTGTTCTCTGAATGATAACAATCGCGGTATTGTTCTTACTTTTGATTTTAGTCCCACTAATGTAAATTTTTTGGACCTTGAGATAAAGATCGAATCACGTAAGTTTATATTTCAGACCCATTTCAAGAACACAGATAGAAATAGTTTTATTCCAGTGGATAGCTGTCACCATAAATCCTGGCTCAGTTCGGTACCTAAAAGCCAGTTCCTCCGCCTACGAAGGAATTGTACTAATACGGAAACCTATCTATCACAAGCATCTATGCTAAAACAGAGATTCTTGGATAAAGGGTATGATCCAACACTCGTGGAGGCGGAGGCCCAACGGGTGGCTGAGATTGATCGAAGTTCCTTGTTTCACGATACGGTTCCACGTGAACCTGATTTATCTTTTAAATTTTCAATGATTACTTCCTATTCAAACCAGCACAAAGATATTAAAAAGATCTTGGATAAACATTGGGATATACTTAAACAAGATAAGGTTCTGGGTCCAAAATTGCCAGAAAAAGCAAGGTTGATCTTTAAAGGAGCACCTACACTGAGGAACAAAGTTGCTCCAAATGTTGTAGATCCCCCTATCCAGCCAACATTTTTTCATGATATGAAGGGGTATTTCCCTTGTAAAAAATGTAGTGTGTGTCTGTATAACACCTGTGGGAGGAATAAGACCTTAGAATTCCAGTCGCGTAGTACTGGCCAAATATATCCCATTAAAGTTTTCTGCACATGCGCAACTACACATATAGTGTATTTAATTACCTGCCCGTGCGGAAAGCAATATGTAGGCCGTACTATTAGGCCTTTTTCCGTACGGGTAGGTGAACATGTTGCGAAGATCATTGGGGGTGACACTAAGCATACTGTGCCACGTCATTACAGACAATATCATAATCGAGATCCTAAGGGCACCCAGTTTCTCATTATAGACAAATACGTAGCACCATGGAGAGGGGGAGCAAAAACTAGAGGTGTGTCTAGACTCGAAACGTATTGGATATACGAGTTACAGACACACATACCCCAAGGACTCAATGTCGAATGGGACATTAATGCTTTTATTAGTCAAGCCTAATGTATGTTGAATTATTGTAATGTTGATTTTCTCCAAAAAATATCTCTTCTTTCTCTTTTTTTCTTCTTCCCTCTTTGATTTTATTTGTCAAAAAATTTTTTTAAAAAAAGAGGAGAGGACTATATAATTTAGAAAAGAAAGAGATTATTAATTTCACAGGTTTTAATGATTGTTCTAAGTCGTTATTTACATTAATTAACTTTAATATTTCCATTTTAAATTTGGGTTTAATTTTAATTTATTTTACTTTTATTGAATGATCCAGACCACTAAGCTTGTTTTTGTTCCAAGTTGTGGTTATTCCAGTCATTTATACTCTATTTTAAAATACATCTAATATGCAATGTATGTACAATTATTAATATTTCCTCTCACTGTGATAGCTGTAATTTTAACATTGTTGAATGTCATTCTTGTTCTATCCACTAGAGGTCCCCAGTGTGTATTTTGTATTCACTAACATAGCGGATAGACGGTTCTCTTACAAGGGCACGTCTGCCACTAGAGGAAGTACTCGACGTTGCGTTCCAGCATCCTGTCAATGTAATGTTTGGAGCGCACGCCGAATGTTTATGTCGTGGATTTGCGTTCCAGCCTCGTTTTCGATGCGAGGGTTGGAACGCACGCCGGCGACTCCATGTTTACGTCGCGGCTTTGTGTTCCAGCCTCGTTTTTGATACGAGGGCTGGAGCGCACGCCGACGACTCCATGCTGGCGGTAACCCGGAAGTGGTGACCGCGAGCTGCTCGGTCCCTCTACTGTAATCAATCGAGGTAGGGGACCTTATAATCTATATATAGGATATGTAGGCAGATGGTCAGCGTCCCCAGACGATGTTCATTGGAACGAAACGCGTCGGGAGTACACGCTGACTTTACTGCCTGTTTCACAAAAGCGCTTCATTTTACTCTACTGTCATGTGAGTGTAAACCTAATTTTTAATAAATTATCATAATTTGTATACAGTATCACGCTATGTGCATTTTATTTATTTTTTCTGGCACAATTGATACTGGTGTTTGAAAATCTGTGGGTCCTATGTGAAGACTACATCAAGCTGCTCTGCGGGACATACAAGTGACTACTGGATGTTTTGCTGATTTGTGTTTTCTTTAAGCCCGAATGACCTGATGAGTATACACTCAGTTAGGTCTCACCTTCTGGTAAGCTCAATTACATATTTCTGGTGACGGAGCTTCTATCAATCACTGATGGTTTTCCTTTCACTGGGTGGACAGAAGTATCTTTATGGACTTTTTTTTTTTTTTCCTCTTATGTTGATTGCCTTTTTTTATAGATATTCAGTTATTGAGTCTATCATTATTTGTAGCGCCGCACCTTATTTGTTTTTATAATTTATCCTGCAAAATTGATCTAGTTTTGTGGTGCTGGCAGCTAATCTTTGGTATTTTCTAGCAGCGCGTTGTTTATGTACATTTGTGTGTATATAAGGTTTCATCTATACTATTTAGATCTCTTCAACGCAGCAGCTTTTTCTTTTCTTTTATTCATTTAAAATGGACATTTTTGATTATCGAGCCCAGCGTATTGTCAATACTGATGGTGTATTTTCCACCAGTGATAATATTACTGAAATAGGGGGTTTATTTCTCAGGTTAAAAAATATTATGGTATCTGAACTGCACCTTCAATGGGATGTTGTATTCCTAAACCAATATATAACTGAAGAGATGGTCCCCAGAAGTTTACGCTGGGAAATTCAACCCCAACAAGGAGACCCAGATTTGGAGTCTTGGTATCGCTATTTTAATAAGGCAGGTACTAACTTCTTGGTATTCCTAATCTCCAGAAAGCAAAATAGACTTGTAGCACTGGATAAAGAAATTAAGGAGGTGAAAGAGAAACTCCTGACTTTTAAAAATTCTACACAGTATAATCTTCTTTCCTCTAACCTTCAAGGTCAACTTGAAAAGGAGGATAGAGATCAAAAAATAAAAAAACATAAGAAATATGCAAGGGATTCTGGTGATTATAAAACGGGTATTGTATTCAACTGGCAAAAAAACGTACCAACTATGCCTACTTCTGACTCACCCATTGTAGTTGATGAGGCTGACAGTCCCCCTAATGGATACTCTCAGAGTATACAACCCAAAGTTCGCCCTAAAACACTACCCCCTCCTAATCAATCCCACAAAGGGAGGCGCCCTGATTTGGTGACACCACCCAACAGGGACCGTCATAACCCTAGTAGGAGAGGAGGTAGGGGTCGTTCTAGAAGTAATCATCCCGATATGAGGACTCCGTACCATCAAGGAACTAGTTATTATGACTATGACGAGTCACCTAAGAGACCTAATAATTATAGGACTCCATACACACCAGGTCCCCAGTATTACAACCACCCCCCTGTCCAAGTTGACAACAGATTTCTACCTCTCCAGGATAGACGAGATTCACCCAATTACCAACGACCACAACAGAGCTATGGTCATTATGGCTCTGATTCTTATATTAATAAGGATTTTCACAAAGGCGGGCGGGGCCTCAAAAGGCCTTCGGACGTAAGAGAGGTAGTAGGGGAGGTAGGAAACTCCAAAAAAGAAAAGAAAAGAAAAGTTTAATTGGTCAAGGACTTTTCAATCTTAGTAGTCAGATACTTTCAGATGAAGAGCTTATGGTGCTGGATAAGGGTCTCAAATTTGCCCCTCCAAATAGATTGAACAAATTTGATACGTTTATAGACGTTCAAAAATTTATTCGGAAAATTAACATCCAGCGCCATTTCATTACAAATACATCATTGCCACTTGAGAGAGCTGCTACTTCAGGGACAGTTCACTCAGGTCTCTCCAACCCTTCTCTATTTAATCCTCCAGTCCCTGTAGCGTCGTCAGTTAATGTCTTCAAGGAGTTGGTACTTAAAGATTTAAAATCTCTACAGGTAAAAAAATTCTACAATCCTCCCATACCCAAGGAAGGACTCCAGTCCTTGTGTGACCGGAAAGACATCATAGTTCGCCCTGCTGACAAGGGTGGGGGGATTGTTATAATGGATAAAGTGGACTACATTGCTGAGATGAATCGTATCCTTGGGGATGGTGAGACATATCAAATACTCCCAAACAACCCTACTAATGTCTATAAAAAACAATTAGAAAAGGTGGTCACCAAAGGTTTCAATTCCCTTATTCTCAATCAAAAAGAAAGGGCATATCTGGTACCAGCCGCTCCAAGGATCCCAACAATTTACCATTTACCCAAAATCCATAAAGACCCCTGTAAGCCCCCAGGAAGACCCATCGTCAGTGGGATCGACTCGATCACTTCAAGAATCGGTCGCTACATTGATCATTATTTGCAACCTCTAGTTAGATCCACTCCGTCCTATCTTAGGGATACCACCTCCACCATTAAATTATTGGATGACATCGAACTTAAAGGTGATTATTTGATTGCCACTGCAGACGTGGCGTCACTTTATACCTGTATCCCTCAGCAATTAGGGATAGAAGCTGTCACGCATTTTTTGGACCGAGATCACTCTATTACAGCCGTTCAAAAGGCTTTCATTATAGAGTTGTTAGAGTTTGCCACTACCCACAACTATTTTTGGTTCAACCAAAAGTTTTACTTGCAGAAACGTGGGGTGGCCATGGGGGCCAAGTTCGCCCCGAGTTTGGCGAATTTGTTTATGGCCAAGTGGGAGGAGGACGTCGTCTATTTCGAACAACATCCGTCCCTGATCCTTTGGGCCAGGTATATAGATGACGTCCTCCTCCTATGGGATGGCCCCCCTGAGACCTTGAATAAGTTTTTCTGTTCTCTGAATGATAACAATCGCGGTATTGTTCTTACTTTTGATTTTAGTCCCACTAATGTAAATTTTTTGGACCTTGAGATAAAGATCGAATCACGTAAGTTTATATTTCAGACCCATTTCAAGAACACAGATAGAAATAGTTTTATTCCAGTGGATAGCTGTCACCATAAATCCTGGCTCAGTTCGGTACCTAAAAGCCAGTTCCTCCGCCTACGAAGGAATTGTACTAATACGGAAACCTATCTATCACAAGCATCTATGCTAAAACAGAGATTCTTGGATAAAGGGTATGATCCAACACTCGTGGAGGCGGAGGCCCAACGGGTGGCTGAGATTGATCGAAGTTCCTTGTTTCACGATACGGTTCCACGTGAACCTGATTTATCTTTTAAATTTTCAATGATTACTTCCTATTCAAACCAGCACAAAGATATTAAAAAGATCTTGGATAAACATTGGGATATACTTAAACAAGATAAGGTTCTGGGTCCAAAATTGCCAGAAAAAGCAAGGTTGATCTTTAAAGGAGCACCTACACTGAGGAACAAAGTTGCTCCAAATGTTGTAGATCCCCCTATCCAGCCAACATTTTTTCATGATATGAAGGGGTATTTCCCTTGTAAAAAATGTAGTGTGTGTCTGTATAACACCTGTGGGAGGAATAAGACCTTAGAATTCCAGTCGCGTAGTACTGGCCAAATATATCCCATTAAAGTTTTCTGCACATGCGCAACTACACATATAGTGTATTTAATTACCTGCCCGTGCGGAAAGCAATATGTAGGCCGTACTATTAGGCCTTTTTCCGTACGGGTAGGTGAACATGTTGCGAAGATCATTGGGGGTGACACTAAGCATACTGTGCCACGTCATTACAGACAATATCATAATCGAGATCCTAAGGGCACCCAGTTTCTCATTATAGACAAATACGTAGCACCATGGAGAGGGGGAGCAAAAACTAGAGGTGTGTCTAGACTCGAAACGTATTGGATATACGAGTTACAGACACACATACCCCAAGGACTCAATGTCGAATGGGACATTAATGCTTTTATTAGTCAAGCCTAATGTATGTTGAATTATTGTAATGTTGATTTTCTCCAAAAAATATCTCTTCTTTCTCTTTTTTTCTTCTTCCCTCTTTGATTTTATTTGTCAAAAAAATTTTTTAAAAAAAGAGGAGAGGACTATATAATTTAGAAAAGAAAGAGATTATTAATTTCACAGGTTTTAATGATTGTTCTAAGTCGTTATTTACATTAATTAACTTTAATATTTCCATTTTAAATTTGGGTTTAATTTTAATTTATTTTACTTTTATTGAATGATCCAGACCACTAAGCTTGTTTTTGTTCCAAGTTGTGGTTATTCCAGTCATTTATACTCTATTTTAAAATACATCTAATATGCAATGTATGTACAATTATTAATATTTCCTCTCACTGTGATAGCTGTAATTTTAACATTGTTGAATGTCATTCTTGTTCTATCCACTAGAGGTCCCCAGTGTGTATTTTGTATTCACTAACATAGCGGATAGACGGTTCTCTTACAAGGGCACGTCTGCCACTAGAGGAAGTACTCGACGTTGCGTTCCAGCATCCTGTCAATGTAATGTTTGGAGCGCACGCCGAATGTTTATGTCGCGGATTTGCGTTCCAGCCTCGTTTTCGATGCGAGGGTTGGAACGCACGCCGGCGACTCCATGTTTACGTCGCGGCTTTGTGTTCCAGCCTCGTTTTTGATACGAGGGCTGGAGCGCACGCCGACGACTCCATGCTGGCGGTAACCCGGAAGTGGTGACCGCGAGCTGCTCGGTCCCTCTACTGTAATCAATCGAGGTAGGGGACCTTATAATCTATATATAGGATATGTAGGCAGATGGTCAGCGTCCCCAGACGATGTTCATTGGAACGAAACGCGTCGGGAGTACACGCTGACTTTACTGCCTGTTTCACAAAAGCGCTTCATTTTACTCTACTGTCATGTGAGTGTAAACCTAATTTTTAATAAATTATCATAATTTGTATACAGTATCACGCTATGTGCATTTTATTTATTTTTTCTGGCACAATTGATACTGGTGTTTGAAAATCTGTGGGTCCTATGTGAAGACTACATCAAGCTGCTCTGCGGGACATACAAGTGACTACTGGATGTTTTGCTGATTTGTGTTTTCTTTAAGCCCGAATGACCTGATGAGTATACACTCAGTTAGGTCTCACCTTCTGGTAAGCTCAATTACATATTTCTGGTGACGGAGCTTCTATCAATCACTGATGGTTTTCCTTTCACTGGGTGGACAGAAGTATCTTTATGGACTTTTTTTTTTTTCCTCTTATGTTGATTGCCTTTTTTTATAGATATTCAGTTATTGAGTCTATCATTATTTGTAGCGCCGCACCTTATTTGTTTTTATAATTTATCCTGCAAAATTGATCTAGTTTTGTGGTGCTGGCAGCTAATCTTTGGTATTTTCTAGCAGCGCGTTGTTTATGTACATTTGTGTGTATATAAGGTTTCATCTATACTATTTAGATCTCTTCAACGCAGCAGCTTTTTCTTTTCTTTTATTCATTTAAAATGGACATTTTTGATTATCGAGCCCAGCGTATTGTCAATACTGATGGTGTATTTTCCACCAGTGATAATATTACTGAAATAGGGGGTTTATTTCTCAGGTTAAAAAATATTATGGTATCTGAACTGCACCTTCAATGGGATGTTGTATTCCTAAACCAATATATAACTGAAGAGATGGTCCCCAGAAGTTTACGCTGGGAAATTCAACCCCAACAAGGAGACCCAGATTTGGAGTCTTGGTATCGCTATTTTAATAAGGCAGGTACTAACTTCTTGGTATTCCTAATCTCCAGAAAGCAAAATAGACTTGTAGCACTGGATAAAGAAATTAAGGAGGTGAAAGAGAAACTCCTGACTTTTAAAAATTCTACACAGTATAATCTTCTTTCCTCTAACCTTCAAGGTCAGCTTGAAAAGGAGGATAGAGATCAAAAAATAAAAAAACATAAGAAATATGCAAGGGATTCTGGTGATTATAAAACGGGTATTGTATTCAACTGGCAAAAAAACGTACCAACTATGCCTACTTCTGACTCACCCATTGTAGTTGATGAGGCTGACAGTCCCCCTAATGGATACTCTCAGAGTATACAACCCAAAGTTCGCCCTAAAACACTACCCCCTCCTAATCAATCCCACAAAGGGAGGCGCCCTGATTTGGTGACACCACCCAACAGGGACCGTCATAACCCTAGTAGGAGAGGAGGTAGGGGTCGTTCTAGAAGTAATCATCCCGATATGAGGACTCCGTACCATCAAGGAACTAGTTATTATGACTATGACGAGTCACCTAAGAGACCTAATAATTATAGGACTCCATACACACCAGGTCCCCAGTATTACAACCACCCCCCTGTCCAAGTTGACAACAGATTTCTACCTCTCCAGGATAGACGAGATTCACCCAATTACCAACGACCACAACAGAGCTATGGTCATTATGGCTCTGATTCTTATATTAATAAGGATTTTCACAAAGGCGGGCGGGGGCCTCAAAAGGCCTTCGGACGTAAGAGAGGTAGTAGGGGAGGTAGGAAACTCCAAAAAAGAAAAGAAAAGAAAAGTTTAATTGGTCAAGGACTTTTCAATCTTAGTAGTCAGATACTTTCAGATGAAGAGCTTATGGTGCTGGATAAGGGTCTCAAATTTGCCCCTCCAAATAGATTGAACAAATTTGATACGTTTATAGACGTTCAAAAATTTATTCGGAAAATTAACATCCAGCGCCATTTCATTACAAATACATCATTGCCACTTGAGAGAGCTGCTACTTCAGGGACAGTTCACTCAGGTCTCTCCAACCCTTCTCTATTTAATCCTCCAGTCCCTGTAGCGTCGTCAGTTAATGTCTTCAAGGAGTTGGTACTTAAAGATTTAAAATCTCTACAGGTAAAAAAATTCTACAATCCTCCCATACCCAAGGAAGGACTCCAGTCCTTGTGTGACCGGAAAGACATCATAGTTCGCCCTGCTGACAAGGGTGGGGGGATTGTTATAATGGATAAAGTGGACTACATTGCTGAGATGAATCGTATCCTTGGGGATGGTGAGACATATCAAATACTCCCAAACAACCCTACTAATGTCTATAAAAAACAATTAGAAAAGGTGGTCACCAAAGGTTTCAATTCCCTTATTCTCAATCAAAAAGAAAGGGCATATCTGGTACCAGCCGCTCCAAGGATCCCAACAATTTACCATTTACCCAAAATCCATAAAGACCCCTGTAAGCCCCCAGGAAGACCCATCGTCAGTGGGATCGACTCGATCACTTCAAGAATCGGTCGCTACATTGATCATTATTTGCAACCTCTAGTTAGATCCACTCCGTCCTATCTTAGGGATACCACCTCCACCATTAAATTATTGGATGACATCGAACTTAAAGGTGATTATTTGATTGCCACTGCAGACGTGGCGTCACTTTATACCTGTATCCCTCAGCAATTAGGGATAGAAGCTGTCACGCATTTTTTGGACCGAGATCACTCTATTACAGCCGTTCAAAAGGCTTTCATTATAGAGTTGTTAGAGTTTGCCACTACCCACAACTATTTTTGGTTCAACCAAAAGTTTTACTTGCAGAAACGTGGGGTGGCCATGGGGGCCAAGTTCGCCCCGAGTTTGGCGAATTTGTTTATGGCCAAGTGGGAGGAGGACGTCGTCTATTTCGAACAACATCCGTCCCTGATCCTTTGGGCCAGGTATATAGATGACGTCCTCCTCCTATGGGATGGCCCCCCTGAGACCTTGAATAAGTTTTTCTGTTCTCTGAATGATAACAATCGCGGTATTGTTCTTACTTTTGATTTTAGTCCCACTAATGTAAATTTTTTGGACCTTGAGATAAAGATCGAATCACGTAAGTTTATATTTCAGACCCATTTCAAGAACACAGATAGAAATAGTTTTATTCCAGTGGATAGCTGTCACCATAAATCCTGGCTCAGTTCGGTACCTAAAAGCCAGTTCCTCCGCCTACGAAGGAATTGTACTAATACGGAAACCTATCTATCACAAGCATCTATGCTAAAACAGAGATTCTTGGATAAAGGGTATGATCCAACACTCGTGGAGGCGGAGGCCCAACGGGTGGCTGAGATTGATCGAAGTTCCTTGTTTCACGATACGGTTCCACGTGAACCTGATTTATCTTTTAAATTTTCAATGATTACTTCCTATTCAAACCAGCACAAAGATATTAAAAAGATCTTGGATAAACATTGGGATATACTTAAACAAGATAAGGTTCTGGGTCCAAAATTGCCAGAAAAAGCAAGGTTGATCTTTAAAGGAGCACCTACACTGAGGAACAAAGTTGCTCCAAATGTTGTAGATCCCCCTATCCAGCCAACATTTTTTCATGATATGAAGGGGTATTTCCCTTGTAAAAAATGTAGTGTGTGTCTGTATAACACCTGTGGGAGGAATAAGACCTTAGAATTCCAGTCGCGTAGTACTGGCCAAATATATCCCATTAAAGTTTTCTGCACATGCGCAACTACACATATAGTGTATTTAATTACCTGCCCGTGCGGAAAGCAATATGTAGGCCGTACTATTAGGCCTTTTTCCGTACGGGTAGGTGAACATGTTGCGAAGATCATTGGGGGTGACACTAAGCATACTGTGCCACGTCATTACAGACAATATCATAATCGAGATCCTAAGGGCACCCAGTTTCTCATTATAGACAAATACGTAGCACCATGGAGAGGGGGAGCAAAAACTAGAGGTGTGTCTAGACTCGAAACGTATTGGATATACGAGTTACAGACACACATACCCCAAGGACTCAATGTCGAATGGGACATTAATGCTTTTATTAGTCAAGCCTAATGTATGTTGAATTATTGTAATGTTGATTTTCTCCAAAAAATATCTCTTCTTTCTCTTTTTTTCTTCTTCCCTCTTTGATTTTATTTGTCAAAAAATTTTTTTAAAAAAAGAGGAGAGGACTATATAATTTAGAAAAGAAAGAGATTATTAATTTCACAGGTTTTAATGATTGTTCTAAGTCGTTATTTACATTAATTAACTTTAATATTTCCATTTTAAATTTGGGTTTAATTTTAATTTATTTTACTTTTATTGAATGATCCAGACCACTAAGCTTGTTTTTGTTCCAAGTTGTGGTTATTCCAGTCATTTATACTCTATTTTAAAATACATCTAATATGCAATGTATGTACAATTATTAATATTTCCTCTCACTGTGATAGCTGTAATTTTAACATTGTTGAATGTCATTCTTGTTCTATCCACTAGAGGTCCCCAGTGTGTATTTTGTATTCACTAACATAGCGGATAGACGGTTCTCTTACAAGGGCACGTCTGCCACTAGAGGAAGTACTCGACGTTGCGTTCCAGCATCCTGTCAATGTAATGTTTGGAGCGCACGCCGAATGTTTATGTCGCGGATTTGCGTTCCAGCCTCGTTTTCGATGCGAGGGTTGGAACGCACGCCGGCGACTCCATGTTTACGTCGCGGCTTTGTGTTCCAGCCTCGTTTTTGATACGAGGGCTGGAGCGCACGCCGACGACTCCATGCTGGCGGTAACCCGGAAGTGGTGACCGCGAGCTGCTCGGTCCCTCTACTGTAATCAATCGAGGTAGGGGACCTTATAATCTATATATAGGATATGTAGGCAGATGGTCAGCGTCCCCAGACGATGTTCATTGGAACGAAACGCGTCGGGAGTACACGCTGACTTTACTGCCTGTTTCACAAAAGCGCTTCATTTTACTCTACTGTCATGTGAGTGTAAACCTAATTTTTAATAAATTATCATAATTTGTATACAGTATCACGCTATGTGCATTTTATTTATTTTTTCTGGCACAATTGATACTGGTGTTTGAAAATCTGTGGGTCCTATGTGAAGACTACATCAAGCTGCTCTGCGGGACATACAAGTGACTACTGGATGTTTTGCTGATTTGTGTTTTCTTTAAGCCCGAATGACCTGATGAGTATACACTCAGTTAGGTCTCACCTTCTGGTAAGCTCAATTACATATTTCTGGTGACGGAGCTTCTATCAATCACTGATGGTTTTCCTTTCACTGGGTGGACAGAAGTATCTTTATGGACTTTTTTTTTTTCCTCTTATGTTGATTGCCTTTTTTTATAGATATTCAGTTATTGAGTCTATCATTATTTGTAGCGCCGCACCTTATTTGTTTTTATAATTTATCCTGCAAAATTGATCTAGTTTTGTGGTGCTGGCAGCTAATCTTTGGTATTTTCTAGCAGCGCGTTGTTTATGTACATTTGTGTGTATATAAGGTTTCATCAAAGGGAAATATGAGCCCATGGAACCACTGTGTTCAAAAAGGCATGTGGTATAACCCCCAGGGAGAGGACATAAGCTCATCTAATAAATATTATTCTAGTGAGTTTGTATATTCTTCACTGCTCATTTTGCCCTTAAAGTCCGACCTTGGGCTACTTTTGCCCTCTTTTTTTATTTTATACATAAACTTTCATACGGATGTGGCCATAGGAGTGCTTTCCTTAACCACTTACTTACTGGGCACTTAAACACCCTTCCTGCCCAGAGCAATTTTCAGCTTTCAGCACTCTCACACTTTGAATGATAATTACTCAGTCATGCAACACTATACCTAAATGATTTTTTTGTCCTTTTCTTCTCACAAACAGAGCTTTCTTTTGGTGGTATTTGATCATCTCTGGGTTTTTTATTTTTTGCGCTATTAATAAAAAAAGACCGAAAATTTTGAAAAAAAATGATTTTTTCTTAGTTTCTGTGATAAAATTTTGCAAATTATTAATTTTTCTTCATAAATTTTGGCCACAATTTATACTGCTACATGTCTTTGATAAAAATAACCCAAAATTTTTCGAAATTATTTGGTCTGTGTGAAAATTTTAGAGTCTACAAGCTATAGTGCAAATCATAAAAAATTATCACATCTGATTACACCCGATGTACTGAAGACCTATCTCATTTCTTGAGACCCCAACAAGCCAGGAAAGTACAAATTCCCCCCAAATAACCCCATTTTGGAAAGTAAACATTCCAATGTATTTATTAAGAGGCATGGTGAGGTATTTGAAGTTGTAATTTTTTCCCACAATACTTTGCAAAATTAAGTTTTTTATTTTTTATTTAAAAATGTTCTCAAAATTGTCATTGTAATAGCTTATTTCTCTCACATGGCATGTGCATACCACAAATGACACCCCAAAATACATTCTGCTACTCCTCCTGAGTAAAACGATACCCCATGTGTGAGACTTTTTCATTGCCTGGCCACATACGGAGGCCCAACATGCAGGAAGCGCCATCTGGGGTTTTAGGAGCATAAATTGCACATCTAACTAGTTGACTACCTATTACACTTTTGAAGGCCCTGGAACACCAGGACAATGGAATTACCCACAAAATGACCCCATTTTGGAAAGCCAACACCCCAACGTATAATCTATGAGGCATAATGAGTCTTTTGAACGGTTCATTGTTTTCCAGAAGTTTTTGGAACACGTGGAAAAAAAATGAAAACGCATTTTTTTTACACAAAGTTGTCCGTTTCTAAGATATTTCCAACACATAGCATTTAGATAGCAAAAATGACACCCCAAAATACATTCTGCTACTCCTCCTGAGTAAAACGATACCCCATGTGTGAGACTTTTTCACTGCCTGGCCACATACGGAGGCCCAACATGCAGGAAGCGCCATCTGGGGTTTTAGGAGCATAAATTGCACATCTAACTAGTTGACTACCTATTACACTTTTGAAGGCCCTGGAACACCAGGACAATGGAATTACCCACAAAATGACCCCATTTTGGAAAGCCAACACCCCAACGTATAATCTATGAGGCATAATGAGTCTTTTGAACGGTTCATTGTTTTCCAGAAGTTTTTGGAACACGTGGAAAAAAAATGAAAACGCATTTTTTTTACACAAAGTTGTCCGTTTCTAAGATATTTCCAACACATAGCATTTAGATAGCAAAAATGACACCCCAAAATACATTCTGCTACTCCTCCTGAGTAAAACGATACCCCATGTGTGAGACTTTTTCACTGCCTGGCCACATACGGAGGCCCAACATGCAGGAAGCGCCATCTGGGGTTTTAGGAGCATAAATTGCACATCTAACTAGTTGACTACCTATTACACTTTTGAAGGCCCTGGAACACCAGGACAATGGAATTACCCACAAAATGACCCCATTTTGGAAAGCCAACACCCCAACGTATAATCTATGAGGCATAATGAGTCTTTTGAACGGTTCATTGTTTTCCAGAAGTTTTTGGAACACGTGGAAAAAAAATGAAAACGCATTTTTTTTACACAAAGTTGTCCGTTTCTAAGATATTTCCAACACATAGCATTTAGATAGCAAAAATGACACCCCAAAATACATTCTGCTACTCCTCCTGAGTAAAACGATACCCCATGTGTGAGACTTTTTCACTGCCTGGCCACATACGGAGGCCCAACATGCAGGAAGCGCCATCTGGGGTTTTAGGAGCATAAATTGCACATCTAACTAGTTGACTACCTATTACACTTTTGAAGGACCTGGAACACCAGGACAATGGAATTACCCACAAAATGACCCCATTTTGGAAAGCTAACACCCCAACGTATAATCTATGAGGCATAATGAGTCTTTTGAACGGTTCATTGTTTTCCAGAAGTTTTTGGAACACGTGGAAAAAAAATGAAAACGCATTTTTTTTACACAAAGTTGTGCGTTTCTAAGATATTTCCAACACATAGCATTTAGATAGCAAAAATGACACCCCAAAATACATTCTGCTACTCCTCCTGAGTAAAACGATACCCCATGTGTGAGACTTCTACACAGCCTGACCACATACAGAGATCAAACATGCAAGGAACACGGTCCGGTGTTCCAGATACACATAGCATGCACATACCAAGAGTTACACCCCAAAATACATTATGCTGAGCAAAGCGTAAACAAAAGATTACCTGTGGTAATAGTAGCGCAGTTCTACACAGCAGGATAGCACTGGTCCAGGCAGCAGGCAGGGACTTGGTCAGCAACGGCATACACAATTGTCCAGGCAGGGATACTGTCCCATCAGGGTTAGTGCAGGTGGTCAGTTCATGCAACAGGCAGAGGCATGATGGCATAGGTCCTACAGGCAGAAGTAGGGCCTCGTTCAGGACAGAATGGGGACAGGGGTGGAGGCTTCTCCCACCCAAATCTCTTTGAAGCCTCCGGGCAACCAGACCCTAATCTAGAATGAGAAAACAAAAAATTGTTTTCTTCATCCAGAAAAACAAATTCTGGAGCCCCTCACATATGTGAGACCCCTGTGCTATGAATCCCACTAGTCCACTGGCAGGGTAAAAGATCAGTCCAAGAGGCAGGCAAAAAGAATGGTCAAACAGTCCAGGGTCAGTTCCAGATCAGGCAGAGGTATAAACAAAATCAGTAGGCATAAGCATGGTCAAATAACAGTCCAGGGTCAGTTCCAGATCAGGCAGAGGTATAAACAGAATCGGTAGGCAGAATCGTGGTCAAATAACAAGCCGGGGTCATAAGCAGAGGTATAAGGGGTGTGAAGGTAAATGGCAGAAAGTGACTAATAATTTAGTGAGGTATGGTAACGGGCGAAACAACCAACTACGCAGAGGGCTGGTTGGGAAGGGCATTTAGGACAATAATAAATGGTGTCTCTTCTCACTCCTGCTTTGGCGCACACCTTGCATCTTTTTTGGCATTTATGGCCTGTTGGTCTGGGAGGGAGTTTATCTGGAAAATGGCGCTCGCTGAGTCGGCTAACCACATCGGATCGAATGTATGCTGGTGGGTTGCTGGGGTATAAAAGGGCAGTGGTGATTTCCTCCAGGTAGAAAAGGTAGGGTTTGGGTCTTGGAGTGGATTTCCGATATATTACGTAGGTATTGTACGCGGCCAAATTAAACAAATAAATTGAAACTTTTTTATACCACTGGTATGATCTTCTTGTAGAAAGGTAGGGTTCCAGCATCTGGTCGTTCAAATCGACACCCCCCATGAACTTATTGTAGTCATAAATGCATTTCGGTTTCTGGATTAGCCCATTCCTTGTTCTGGTCTCAACGAATGTGTTGTTGTGGATGGTAGAAAGCACGTACACATCCCTTTTGTCCCTCCATTTCACAGCCAGAACTTCCTCTGTACGTAAACTCGCCGTCTCCCCTTTTTCTAATTTTTTGGTGACAAGACTTTGAGGAAAGCCCTTCCGGTTCGATCGCACGGTGCCGCATGCTGGGGTATTTTTTTGGTAAAGGTTTCGGAGCAGGGGCAAACTTGTGTAGAAATTGTCCACATATAAGTGGTATCCTTTCTCCAGGAGTGGGTTCAGGAGTTGCCAAACAATTTTCCCGCTGGTTCCTACATAGTCTGGACAATTAGGGGGGTGTAGCTGGCTGTCCTTTCCTTCGTATACGTTGAAGGCATACGTATACCCAGTGGCTCGGTCACACAATTTATAGAGCTTCACCCCATAGCGGGCCCTTTTACTGGGAATGAATTGTTTTATGCCCAGCCTGCCAGAAAATTTTACTAAGGATTCGTCTACACAGATTTGTTGGTCCGGGGTAAACAACTGGGGGAAAATTTCGGAAAAAATAATTAAGTAGTGGCCGAATTTTATAAAGTTTATCAAAACTTGGGTCATTTCGGGGAGGGCACTGGGTATTATCGTTGTAGTGTAGGAATCTCATTATCAATTGATATCTGGTCCTGGGCATTTTTGAGGAAAAGATGGGCATGTGGTAGATGGGGCGGTTTGACCAATAGGCATGTAGCTGGTTTTTGTGGTTTAGTCCCATACAGAATATGAGGCCCAAAAATGTTTTAAACTCTTCCACTGTTAGGGCTCTCCACTCGAAGGGACGGGCATAATGGGATGTGGGGTTACTGGAAATAAATTGTTCTGCATAAAGATTGCACTGGGTAACAATTGAGGCAAGCATGTTGTCGGTGAAAATTAAATTAAAAAAATGAATCGGGGAAAAATTTTCTGTGTCCACCTGGACTCCTGGCTGGGCAGTGAAAGGGGGAATGTTGGCTTCTCCTGAATTAGGAGGAAGCCACAGGGGGTTCTGAAGGGAATAGGGAAGGCTGGCATGGGACCTAACCCTTTGGGACTGAGGTGACACCCCACTGGTACGTGACCTTGCTTGCTGGGGTATTGCGGTACTGGTGGATGGCACAGCGGTGCTGGTGGATGGCACTGCCTCCTTAGCAATACGCCTTCTTCTGGCGGGTGGACCCTCCTCCTCTTCTTCTTCTTCTTCCTCTTCCTCCTCCTCTTCTTCCTCCTCCTCCTCCGAGGATGTCTCTTCTCCACTGCTGACTATAGGCTCATAGGTGACGTCAGATTCATTGTCGGAATTTTCAGTGGAATCTGAATCGCAGAGCTCCCCGTTGCTCTCGTCAGCCGCCATAATTTCATATGCCTCCTCGAGTGAAAAGGATCTTTTAGCCATTGTTGGCACTGATGACACTGACAGGTGGCACTGACGGCAAATGGCACGGACTGTTGGTAGATGGCACTGATGGCAGATGGCAGGTAGCACTAATGGCAAGTAGCACAGATGGCACGGATGGCAGATGGCACGGGCAGATAGCACTGATGACAGATGGCACAGGCAGGTGGCACGGGCAGATGGCACTGATGGCAGGTGGCACAGGCAGGTGGTACTGATGGTAGATTGCACTGGCAGGTGGCACTGATGGGAGATTGCACTGGCAGGTGACACTGATGGCAGATTGCACTAATTGCAGGTAGCACTAATGGCAGCTGGCACGGGGAGATGGCACGGATGGCAGATGGCACCGATGGCACGGGCAGATGGCACGGGCAGATGGCACGGGCAGATAGCACTGATGACAGATGGCACTGATGGCAGATGGCACGGGCAGGTGGCACGGGCAGATAGCACTGATGGCAGGTGGCACAGGCAGATGGCACTGGCAGGTGGCACTGGCAGGTGGCACTGATGGTAGATTGCACTGGCAGGTGGCACTGTTGGTAGATTGCACTGGCAGGTGACACTGATGGCAGATTGCACTGCTGGCAGATGGCACTTACGGCAGATGGCAGGGGCAGGTGGCACTGATGGCAGGGGCAGGTGACACTGATGGCAGGGGCAGATGGCACTGATGGCAGGGGCAGATGGCACTGATGGCAGGGGCAGATGGCACTGGGGGCAGGTGGCACTGATGGCAGGGACAGGTGGCACAGGCTGTTTGCACTGGCAGGTGGCACAGGCTATTTGCACTGGCAGGTGGCACTGGCAGAGACACTGGCACTGTTTTTTACTTTTACTGTTTTTTTTTCTTTCACTCACTTAAATCGCTGTCACTCTTTCTCTCCTCACACGCTGTGTGTGAGGAGAGAAAGCCGGCGATGAGAGATGATCTCATTTGTTTACAATTGAGATCATCTCTCATTGGACAGCGCGATCGAGTGCTGAATGGCCTCTGCGATTGGCCATTCAGCACGATCTGTGATTGGCTGTGTCCAAGGGACACGGCCAACACAGTTTTTCGCCGCTGCGCGCTCGCGGGGACGCGCTGGGAGCGGGGAAAGGCAGTCACGTCCAAAGACGTCAACCCGGCGCCTCAGGTTTGCGCTGTTCACGTCTTTGGACGTGACGCGGTAAGGAAGTGGTTAAAATAGTAATGTGCATAATGGGTTTGAAATTTTAGGACACATCAGAATCTGGAATCGGCCAAGAATTGGTCTGTAATAAACGTAAAGGTTCATAGGTTGGACTTGATGCACTTGTGTCTTTTTTCAAGCTTACCTACTATGTATTCTTTAACTGCTTGCCAACCAGTCGCCGTCATTATACTGCGACAGGACGGCAAAGTTCCTGCAAACAGCCGTAGATGTACGTTGGTCCATTTAAGCAGGGATAGCAGATGCCCGTGGCCGGAGGCACGTGCCCACTGCACTGCACAGTCACGATGACCGCCGGCCATGTGTGTTTGCGAGCAAGAGAGCCAGAACAGGACATGTGTGTGTAAACACACACATCCCAGTTCTGTGAGGAGAGGAGAGACAGATCAAGTGTTCCTTCTAGCTAGGAACAACAATCTGTCATCTTCTTTAATCAGTCCCATTCCCCCACCGTTAGAACACACACGAGGGAACACAGTTAACCCCATGATCGCCCCCTAGTGTTAACCCCTTCTATGCCAGTGACATTTACACAGAAAGCAGTGCATTTTTATAGCACTGATCACTGTATAATTGTCAATGGTTTCAAAAATGTGTCCAATCTGTCCACAATAATGTCACAGTCCTGATAAAAATGACTGCCATTACTAGTAAAAAATAATAATAATAAAAATGCCATAGATCTTTCCCCTATTTTGTAGATGCTATAATTTTTGCGCAAACCAATCAATATACGCTTATTGCGATTTTTATTACCAAAAATATGTAGAAGAATAGAGGAAAAAATTTGCTTTACAAAAAAAAAATGGGGATATTTATTATAGCAAAAAGTACAAAATATTGTGTTTTCCTTTTTTTACCCCCCAAAAAAAAGAGGGGAAGTGGAAAATCTGTCCTAGGTGCAAAATATAAGTAAATGAATAAATTAATGAAATTATTCTTGAAGGATGTCCTGCTGCTAAACACCACAACCCTGATATAAGGTGCAACAAAATATAAAATAAAAAGTGTAGCGCTGGAAAAAGAATAATATGCAACCATATAATCCAATGAAAAAAAAACGGTAAGAAAAGTATAAAACAACAAAAAATCAGTCGGTGATCAGAAGTCAATTAGTAGTGATACATAAAGTTCATGAGTGAGTATTCCCAAGGAGGAGAACTTCAGTCAGTTCAAAAGAACATCCAGTCATATGAGGAAAATGATGTGGAATCCGATACGTGAAGGCACCCGCCACCAAAAGATAGATTCAAGGCTTACCGACTAGCCAGTGACCGCCCTTCTCAGGGGGGTCAAACATGCTTAGTAGAATGATGGTCCTCGCAGGAATATTACGGAATCCTCCTGTCTGTAGTCAAGGGGTTCCGATACACGATTCCCAAACATAGTCAGGATGTAATCCACAAAGCACTCCTGGGTGAAGTCTGCTCTGTGTACCTGGCACACCACTCGGCCTCTGTACAACCTCCCCTCAGATATTTTCTCTCGCTCTTCCGGGTTACTTCCCACATGACGTAGTCACTAAGGGACTTTTTCTGGGCAGTGAGTAGGCTGGAAGAAAAAAAATAATAGTTAAACACACACCGGATGTGAGGCAAGACTCGCCCCCCCCCCAGATGAAAGTTGACGTTTCTAGCCAGCCCCACTTCCGTCTGGGGGTGCACAAGTCTTGCCTCACATCCGGTGTGTGTTTAATTATTATTTTTTCTTTTAGCCTACTCACCGCCCAGAAAAAGACACAGAATTTTCCGACGCATGCTTGGAAACAATTCAAAGCATGCTCAAAAGCATTGAACTTCATTTTACCAGCTCGTCGTGGTGTTGTACGTCACCGCGTTCTTGACGGTCGAAAGTTCAGAGTATTCTTGTGTGACCGTGTGCATACAAGCCAAACTTGAGTGTAATTCCGGCGGAAAAATCATGAAAGGTTTTTCCAACGGAAAATACGATCATGTGTAGGCGGCATTAGGTATATATGTATATTGAGTACAAGAGGACATAAAATTGCCATGTCTTTAATGAGAACACATAGGATACCATTGCTGACCTTTCGTTCTGAAGATGCAAGTAACCTCAATTCTCTGCCTCTGTTCTCCTCCCAATGTATGTGCCCACTTCTTGTAATTAACTCAGAAGAGTTGGAGAATGCAAAGACTGAGCCAGCCTTGAAAGTTAGAGCCATTCTTCAAATGCAGAATTATACCTAAAGTGTAACTTCAATTTTGTTAAAAAAAAAAATATTCACCTCTGGGTGATCTTTGTACATTAAAAAGATTTGCATAAACTTTGTTGAAGATTCCTACCTTTTGTTATTCTGAAGAAATCCATGTGTGTTTGTCAGTATCCATGTTTAGAAATGAGTCTAATGGGCCCGTTTTTATAATTATTATCAGTCAGCTGCTGTACCTGCAGGGCTCTAATGAGGAAAATTGCTGGGTCTGCATCCCTTTAGATGCGATATCCTATTGGGAGTATCTTACAAAAAATAACAATTTTGTTGTAGGGGATGTCTGAAATGTATCTTAGTGCAAACTTCTGGGAAAATCAGTGATCCAAACACACAAGCAGGAAATTACATATCTGGGGGGCCTTCTGTACACATTACAGAACACTTCCAGGTAGCCATATTGCATTTTACAGAAAATGACAGAGCTGCAGATTGTAAAGAAAAGGTCATTTTTAATAACGTTCAATTTCAATATGACTATGGGGGTTATTTACTAAAGGCAAATCCACGTTGCACTACAAGTGCAAACTACAAGTGCAAAGTGCGCTTGAAATTGCACTTGGAAGAACAGTTGCTGTAGATCCGAGGGGGACATGCAAGGAAAATTAAAAACAGCATTTTAGCTTGCACATGATTAGAGAATAAAATCAGCGGAGCTTCCCCTCATTTCAGATCTACCCCTTGGATTTACAGGGACTGCACTTCCAAGTGCACTTTCATTGCAATTTCAAGTGCACTTTGCATTTGTAGTTTGCACTTGTAGTGCAAAGTGGATTTGTCATTAGTAAATAACCCCCCAAAGATATAGCATATTCCAATGACACAAAAGATGTAGCATGATTGTCATCCATTGTATTTCACCTTGTTTAGCTGCATTGTTCCAGATACAATTGCCCATACCTTTATTACTTGCAGAATACAGTGTACAGATTACATCTCCCCAAAGGCTAGTTCCATTTTCTTTCTGGAATAGCAATTTATAAAGAAGACAAACCTGCTGCAGACTGATGCTCTCTCCAGGTCAAGCAGCATGGATTCACACAAATTGGAATGTGAAAAGGGAATATAGTAAAATGCATTTAGATTTCCTTTAACCACTTTAGCCCCGGACCAGGGGCGGACTGACAACTCATGGGGCCCCCGGGCAATAGAAGATTATGGGCCCCCCTAGGTTTACAGATGGCCGTCACGCCAGGAGTAAGTAACAAAACAACATATAGGGCCAGATTCACGTATTCCAGAGCATCTTTGCTCTGGAGTAACGCTTCTGATTTGCGTTGCGCTGCCGAAATTTTAGGAGCAAGTGCTGTCATTCACGAAGCACTTGCTCCTAAAGTTGCGGCAGCGCATCACAAATGAGCCGGCGGAATTCAAATGTCGCGGGTACGGGGCGTGTAGTATGCTAACTACGCGCGATCCCGCCGCCAACGTACTGCGCATGCGTCGAGTGTCAAAACATCCCCGTGCGCATGCTCCAAAATCTGTGAATGAACGTCAATGACGTCACATTCCCATTCATGACCGTTTTACGCAAGCGACGTTTTTTTTTTTTTTTCCGACGCGATGACGACGCCTATACCTAACATAGGATACTCCAACCCCATGTAGGTATATCTATGCGCCGCGTATCCCGTCCGGAAACGTCGTATCGTCATTGCGTCGCGCCGGATTTCGATCGTGAATTGCCGATTTCCGCTCATTAACATATTTTTTGAGCGGAAATCGGCGGGAACGCCCCCGGCGCCATTTTTAAGTTGAAGTAACGATGCGATGGCGAAACTCAGTTACGCTGCTCGCATCGGAACTTCAACCCGGCGTTTCTTGTTTTCTGGTTACAGAAAACAGAAACGCCGGCTCAAAGCCACAGTTAGGCTGGCGGATCACTCGATCCGCCAGCGTAACCTTTCCTGAATCTGGCCCATAGAGTACAACAGTCAGGATGAGCTCCACGCTCACATCAGAGTCCTCCCTTACAACAAAGTCCCAACATTCTCCATATACATCACAGTCCCCAGAGTGCCACCCTATGGCAGAGCCCCCCAGAGTGCCATCCTATGGCAGAGCCCCCCCCAGTGTGCCACCCTATGGCAGAGCCCCCCCAGTGTGCCACCCTATGGCAGAGCCCCCCCAGTGTGCCACCCTATGACAGAGCCCCCCCAGAGTGCCACCCTTTGGCAGAGCCCCCCAGAGTGGCACCCTATGGCAGAGCCCCCCCAGTGTGCCATCCTTCTAAAGAGGCCCCTAGTGTGCCACCCTACTAAAGAGGCCCCCCAGTATGCCACCCTACGGTAGAGCCCCCCAGTGTGCCACCCTACGGTAGAGCCCCCCAGTGTGCCACCCTACGGCAGAGCCCCCCAGTGTGCCACCCTACGGCAGAGCCCCCCAGTGTGCCACCCTACGGCAGTGCCCCCCAGTGTGCCACCCTACGGCAGTGTACCCTTACACACACATTTGCACCTTAGCATGTGGTTTGGTATGGCAGGCAGCTGTCAGGAAAAGGCTGTTAATTAGAAAAAATCCACTTGTTGCCGCCTCTGAACTATGAGTCATAGAGCCAGCGGAATATACACACACACACACTATACAATATATACACACACTATACAATATATACACACACACACACTATACAGTATATACACACACACACTATACAGTATATACACACACACTATGCAGTATATACACACACACACACTATACAGTATATACACACACACACACACACTATACAGTATATACACACACACACTATACAGTATATACACACACACACTATACAGTATATACACACACACACTATACAGTATATACACACACTATACAATATATACACACACGCTATACAGTATATACACACATGCTATACAGTATATACACACACGCTATACAGTATATACACACACACACTATACAGTATATACACACACACTATACAGTATATACACACACACTATACAGTATATACACACACACACTATACAGTATATACACACACACACTATACAGTATACACACATGCACTATACAGTATATATACACACGCACACTATACAGTATATACACACACACACTATACACACACGCTATACAGTATATACACACACACTATACAGTATACACACACGCTATACAGTATATACACACACACACTATACAGTATATACACACACTATATACACACACACACTATACAGTATATATATACACACACACACACTATACAGTATATACACACACTATACAGTATATACACACACTATACAGTATATATACACACACACACACACTATACAGTATATATACACACACACACACACTATACAGTATACACACACACTATACAGTATATACACACACACTATATACACACACACTGTACAGTATATATATACACACACACTATACAGTATATATACACACACACACACTATACAGTATATACACACACACACACACACTATACAGTATATATACACACACACACTATACAGTATATACACACACACTATACAGTATACACACACACACTATACAGTATATATACACACACACACTATACAGTTTATATACACACACTATACAGTATATACACACACACTATACAGTATATACACACACACTATACAGTATATACACACACACTATATAGTATACACACACTATACAATATATATACACACACACACTATACAGTATATACACACACTATACAGTATATACACACACACTATACAGTATATACACACTATACAGTATATACACACACACACTATACAGTATATACACACACACTATACATACAGTATATACACACACACTATACATACAGTATATACACACACACTATACATACAGTATATACATACATACAGTATATAAACACACACTATATACACATCAGCATTTTTAACCATTTTAAGCATTTTTAACCCAAAAATCAGCCTGATTGAACACACTACTGCTGCCCCCATCTCCTGACATGCTGGGACTTGTAGTGCCCCAGCACCTGACAGACACAAGAGTTGGTAATACAGGTGAGGAGGGGACTGTGCCTGTATAGTGGTGGGCAGCTAATGAGAGTATGGAGATGTAGTTAGAGATTGGGGGAGACATTCAGGACATGTCCTTCCTCCAGCAGCAGCGCACTTATCACACACAACATTGATGTAATAGCCTTAGAGACAGGAGGAGGTAACAAATCCTCTCCCTTTCTGCTCTCCAGGAGCAACAAGAATCCATTTTGTAAAGCTCAGCCAGCTTACCTTATCAGGCAGCAGTCCGTCCCACACTGCAGGCTGTGTCCCCGCCTCCCTCTCCTCTCCTCCAGCAGTTTCTCCTGCTTCTGTGTCAAAAAAGCCGCGCTGTGGAAGGGGGTGTGTACAGCTTGTTCCTATTGGCTGAGAGGGCAGTGCAGAGGCGGGGCAGCTATAAACTCCCGATTTTTACATCAAAATAATGTCGGTCTCAGACATTTCAAGAACACATGTAAAAATACACGGATTTTTGACATACTGTCCCTAGTTTTACTGAGGCTGGCCACCCTCATGGGGCCCCCTAGTGGCACGGGCCCTCGGTCACTGCCCGAATGACCGAATGGTCAGTCCGCCCCTGCCCCGGACCATTTTGCTGTCCAATGACCAGAGCACTTTTTGTGATTCAACACTGCGTCGATTTAACTGACAATTACGTGGTCGTGCGACGTGGCTCCCAAACAAAATTGGTGTCCTTTTTTCCTGACAAATAGAGCTTTCTTTTGGTGGTATTTGATCATCTCTGCGGTTTTTGTTTTTTGCGCTATAAACAAAAATAGAGCGACAATTTTGAAAAAAATTCAATATTTTTTACTTTTTGCTATAATAAATATCCCCCAAAAATATATATATAAAAAAAAAATTTCCTTAGTTTAGGCCGATACGTATTCTTCTATATATTTTTCGTTAAAAAAAAATAAGCGTTTATTGATTGGTTTGCGCAAAAGTTATAGCGTTTACAAAATAGGCGGTCGTTTTATGGCATTTTTAATAATATTTTTTTTTACTAGTAATGGCGGCGATCAGCATTTTCTCTCAGTACTGCGACATTATGGCAGACACTTTTGACACATTTTAGGTGCCATTGGCATTTTTATAGCGATCAATGCTATAAAAAATGCATTGTATTACTATAAAAATGCCATTGGCAGTGAAGGGGTTAACACTAGGGGGCAGGGAAGGGGTTAAGTGTGTTCCTGGGTGTGTTCTAACTGTATGGGGGGGTGGACTCACTAGGGGGAATCACTGATCTTCTGTTCATACATTGTATGAACAGAAAATCAGCGTTTCCCCCGCTGACAGGAACGAGAGCTGTGTGTTTACACACACAGCTCCCGGTCCTCGCTCTGTAACGAGCAATCACGTGTGCCCAGCGGCGATCGTACCCGCCGGGCACGCGCGCGGGACTTGGGGGCGAACGGGGATGCGTGCGCCCCCTAGCGGCCGCTTTAAAGCTGACGTATAGCTACGGGCTCTCACCCAGGCGTGCCACCGTCCCGCAGTAATATGACGGCGGGCGGTCGGCAAGAGGTTAAACCACAGCTCAAGACTATTAGCTAAGTACACATATGGATTACATATTTAGGAAATACGTGTCAAAAGATTTTCAAAGTAATGAACTTACTATTATGATCCAGACTGTATCATATATGGCTGGGTAGCACTGAAGGGTGACAACCCCATTTATGATCTGCAATTCTTCAGTCTCTATGTCAATGCCTGCTGTCTGCTCTTGATAATTTTCAAATATAGTCAAGTGAGTAGCATGTTTAGAAGGAAAGTTTAACAATGGCAGCCTCCATATCATCCATATCATCTCTTTACAGGTTTTCTTTAACCACTTGCTTACTGGACACATATATCCCTTCCTGCCCAGGCGAAATTTCCGCTTCTGGCACTGCGTCGCTTTAACTGGCAATTGCGCAGTCGTGCGACGTGGCTCCCAAACAAAATTGACGTCCTTTTTTCCCCACAAATAGAGCTTTCTTTTGGTGGTATTTGATCACCGCTGCGGTTTTTATTTTTTGCGTTATAAACAAAAAAAGAGCTACAATTTTGAAAAAAAAAAAAAACACTATTTTTTACTTTTTGCTATAATAAATATCTCCCAAAAATATATAAAACAAATTTTATTTCCTCAGTTTAGGCCGATACCTATTCTCCTACATATTTTTGGTAAAAAAATCGCAATAAGCGACTGGTTTGTGCAAAAGTTATAGCGCTTACAAAGTAAGGGACAGATTTATTAATATTTTTATTAGTAATGGCGGCGATCTGCGATTTTTATTGGAACTGTGACCTTATGGTGGACACATCGGACACTTTTGACACATTTTTGGAACCGTTCACATTTATACAGCGATTTGTGCTATAAATATGCACTAATTACTGTATAAATGTGACTGGCAGGAAAGGGGTTAACACTAGGGGGCGAGGAAGGGGTTAAATGTGTACCCTGCATAGTGTTTCTAACTGTGGGGGGAGGTGACTGACTCGGTAAGGTGACCGATCTGTGTCCCTATGTTCAAGGGACACAGCATCAGTCTCCTCTCTCCCTGACAGGACGCGGATCTGTGTGTTTACACACACAGATCCACGTCCTTGTCTGTGTAACCGCCGATCGCGGGTGCCTGGCGGACATCGCGCCCGCCAGGCACACGCATCGGCATCCCAGTGATGGGGTGAGTGGCAAGGGTGGTGGTTGAGGGGTGGGATAAGTGGTAGGGGGGATTGAGTGGGATGAGTGGCAGCGGTGGTGGGAAGTTGGGATCAGTGGTGAGGGTGGTGGTTGGGGAAGATGGGATGGGATGAGTGATAGTGGTGGGGGGTGGGATCAGTGTCAGGGATGGTGTTTACTGGATGGGATCAGTGGATCAGTGGTGGTGGTATGGTGATTTTTTTTTTAAATCAAACCTTTAGTATCACTTTAAGGATTGACCCTAGGTTCACATCTCTGCCTGTTTGTGGGCTGCATTTGCATAGACACGGCAGTCTATTTATTTTAATGGGCTGCCGTGCCCATGTTTTTTCTACAAAAAAAAGTGCGTTCCCACCCACACACTCACAGCGATTTTACATGTGTGGGGGGGATTTTGGGGTAATGTTACAGAAAGTTGTATAATTTGCATATTGGTAGATTGATTTTCTGTTATTTTTTTCAATCAGTGTTATTTATTCTATGTATTATTTTTAATAGAATGATACGGTTGATTACAGCGCAGTATTAATTTAGTTTTATGTGGTATTGATTGCTGTTAATGGTAATGTTATTGTTTAAAAGTATTCAGAATCTGCACATTGATGCACTACAAAAAGCACCTGTACAAGTTGGCTATGCACATGTGTTATCACATTCTGCAAACCAGTTCCAAGCTGAGCATTTGGGATGGGCTGTGGAAAGACCTGCCATCCTACCTTGTAGAATGTTTTTCAAGAAAATTCTATGGAAAAAAACTCTTAGCATAACAGACATGGCGCTCGGGCAGGTGGTCCATAGAATCTCTCAGAGACTCTGTCTCATACATAATGTTAATGAAGACACAGATACATTGCTTGTATAATCTTTCCTATTAAACACACTAGACACTTAGAACATCTCATGGCTTCTTTAAAATGGATGTAAACCCACTCTCATCCTTTCTAAACTCCTGCCATAGTGCTGCTCTTTAAGGATATAGATGCCTCCTGCATGTATCCTTACCTGTCAAATGTCTCCCCTCTGTCTGTTATAAGAACTGAAAAACTGCAGATTCTGTGGGTGGATCTGTTGTCTGGAGCTCGATGGGTGGAGTTGTGATGTCAGTAGACTCCCCGCCCTCCTCTACACTCCCCTTACACTAAATTATGCTATGATCACTAACATCCAGTCAAAATCCAGAAAAGTCTTCAGAAAAGGAGTGGGGGTGAGAATTAAAAAATAATGCCTGTCTCCAAGCTAGTGCATGAGATATGTAAATAACCTGTCACTCACAGCAAGGGGGCAGAACGGACCAAGGTTTTTCTCTGTAAGTCCATGTATTTCATTGAACAATAAAAGAGGATTGCTCATATCTGGATTATCTCTGTGTGGCAAGACTGGGCACAAATGATAGGAAATCTTATACTGTACACTGTGACAGCAAAGAAAACATTTTTTTTTCAGGTTTACATTCACTTTACGTTTTCCCCTGGAGTTCCCAAGTTCTTAGCAGGTAAAAAAAGTTCCACAAACTGTTATCCTTATCAGAAACATGGAAGTTGGTCCTATTGCACTTATTGCTGGTCCTTTTTTTGCCTTCATCCTGACATAACAGTCCCCTCATGATCCCCAAATTACTTCACAGCTTTTTTTGACCATATGGATTTTAATATCTTGTAACATTTTACTGCACACACAATTTTTATTTTTTATTTCTATATGTAGTGCACCCCACGTAGGAGGTGCAGATGAACAGGGATCCCCACTTCTGCACAGCAAGGCAGACCAAATCTTCACAGGCACACAAAGTCAGGGAACAGTCCATAGCTTTGTTTTGTGGTTTATTAGGGGGTTAACAACTTGAATGGGGATAGAAGGTTATGGGATGCCCACTTGACTTCAGGAAACTTCAGGGACAACTTCTTATATACAGGTATATACACGGACTTAATTTCAATCTTCCTCCTGCACACACTTTGCTCAGCCTCTGCTGGTTCACTCCTGGGGGGGGGGGGGGGGACTTGATAGACTCCTTGTCAGTTCAGCAGCAGCCCATTACAGGCAGGAATTCACAGTCCCTTAACAGTAGCACACATGGAGGGACACAGCATGTTACTTTCCCTTCTACTTTTTTTGTGGTCACTGATCCCAGCACCACCTCCTCAGACAATACCAGCCCACTTGGCCATCTCTCTACATCTACACCAGTCTGCCCAACTGAGTCTTCATTAGCACACCTGGCTGACTCTCTGGAGATCTCTAGGGGAAAAGGTAGAAGACTTAAAGGATCACTAAAGGAAAACAATTTTTTTAGCTAAATAGCTTCCTTTACCTTAATGCAGTGCTGTTTTCATGTTCTCATTGTTCGTTTTTTTTGCGTTGAAGTAGCTGTAATACTTCTCTGATCTCCACACTTCCTGGTTGTCTGGCTCTTAAAACTCATGGCAGATTTTCACTGTGGTCTAAGCTGTGTGTCTAACACTCCTCAGAACCAATCAGATTAATTTTAAAAACAAAACACTGCCCTGGATTTGTTTGTTTTTGTTCTGTGTGTCTCTACTTCACAGAAACATGAAACCATTTAAAAAAACGAAAGTGAACCTAGAGGCACATTATATGATTGATTTGTATCTATTTTTAATCATTTTTAAAAGGAATCAGTTAACTTTTATGTCTCTATACCCTGTAAACAGTCATTTCAGCAAAAAATTATTTTTCCTTTAGTGACCCTTTAAGCCCAACTCTGTCTTCAAGGGAGACTGGATAGATGTGGCAGTCTCCCTTCCTTTATTGGTCCCCACCAGTGTTAAATTATTTACTCTGTCCTCTCTTTGTTCCCATGCCCCCAGTAGAGATTCCTCCATTGTGTTTCTGGTGGGATCCTTCCAGCACCTGAGCCCTGACCCAAGGTAGGACAACCCCCCTAGACTAGGGGGTACCCCGTTGGGCCACCGGCAGCCTTCTTATTACTGTATCCACGTCTTCCACCTGATTGGCCTGCTGGCATGGCCCCTGCCAGTCCACTTCTGGGGATTGGCAGAGGCCTCACAAATATTCATGGTAGCTCCTCCCAACCCCCACCCTCTAGTTTTAGAAAGTCCTCCAACCTTCTAGACAAGGGAGAGGCACCAGAGACAGCAACCAAGATAAGTCATTCAGCCCTGGTTTCTATTAACCCTGACCAAATTGAGTGACTCGGGTTATTACTGGCCAGAGTATATTTTGCCTACCCTCTTACTACTAGTAGCAGACACTAGAGGGTGCTACATAAAGAATTGTCCTACTTCCCTTGGCTTTGTGTGAGACATCATCATAAATTGTTAAAGAAGCTGTAACTGCATTCAGATATACTGTAGTTATAAAGGGAAGTATGTAACTCCCCCAAACACCATCCAAAGTCCTCCACCCTGTGAACGGTGGAGAGCTATAATGCTGGCATTACAGCAAGCAAAGCCCCATCAGTAAGAACACTTAAAGTATAACTAAAGGCAAGACTTTTTTTTTTTTGGATTGAGTGGAGAGGGATTAGAACGCTTGCCAGTTTTTATTGCTGTTTGTGTACCTGTTAGAGAGATTTATCCTCTCCATTATCTTTGAAAATGAAAGTAAAAGAAAATCCCAAATTTTGGGTTGCCCCCAGAAGTCTTCCAATGGGGACACTAGTTCAGGTGACCTGGGGGTCCCCAAGAAATTTGCAGGGATATTCTCTTACTACCTGTTTGAATATGGGGCAGTAAGTGAAGGGAAATCTTTGCAATGGAACACAGATGTCGAACAAAATAAAATCAGACTTACTGTATCCAAAATAAAATAAAACGTTTTATCTATAGTTCTACTTTAAACCAACTTCCAGCTGTTCATTCACTTCTGTGGTCAGTCCGAGAGAAAGTGTTGGATTTGTACACAGTGAATGATGCCAGTAGTGCTATTGATTACTGTTTGCTTATCTGAATGATGTAGAATGCTATGGAATGATAGTAAAATGGAGAGGTAAAAACATAAGTGGTTTTTTTTTTGTTTTTTTTTTTACTAAAGTTGGAGAGTGCAAAATCAGGCTCACTTCTACATAGAAACCTTCAGCTTCTAGGTTTTATTGCCAAAGCGTATTTGAACAAGCTGAACTTAGAAGCTGATTGGTTGCTATGCAGAAGTGAGCCTGATTTTGCACTCTCCAGCTTTAGTAAATAGTTAGTTTAGTAAATAAACCCCATAGTGTGGTATTCCAGTGAGCCCTGATTGACGCTCTTACCAGGAGAAACATAGCAGAAGAAGGAATGAAGATAAAGGAACAATGATGCACATCTTTTGGGAGCAGTGGAACTACATTTGTCTCCAATGATTTCTTCAGTTGGATTCTGATAACTAGTTGCTTCCTTGTGTTTCAATATTGTAATTTCAATATTTTTATGCAACCACTGGATTTAGCATTGATATTCAAAACAATCGCTTCCATCTACATTCTACAGCCCTTCGAATAGTACCACCAGATTTACATAAATCAATCTCTTCATACCTAGGACTTGCTAAGTACAATATATCAAACCTTGATTTGTTATGATTTTAAAATACCACTTTTTCACCAAGGTAGTTTTGATCTCATTTTTTAAAAAGTTCCCACATGAAAAAAATAAATTCAACAGAATAAATCTTGTTGACTTTATGAACATTAAAATATAATATTTTTATTTTCTTCGTTACTTGAAGCAGCAGTAAAAGAGCTATTAACTCTACCATTCCAAATGACTAATGTAAGGTACAGTATGTAGTGCTGCCATTAATAAGGTGGTTTATACAAAAAATAAATTATAAATATTTTATTTTAGACCATTTTAATGTATAGTGTGGAATTCTACCTCCTAATTTGCTGGATTATTTCATTTTAGTATCAATACTCTGGTGCTTTGTACATGTTTGGACCATGTCATTTTAATTGTGATAGTATTTTCAACACTAGTATTGTGATGAGTATTTATTGAGATGAAAATATAGAATTTGTTAGATACATAGAACTTTAACCTCCCTGGCAGGATGATTCTTTCAGATTTTAGGTGCTGAAAGCGGTACCGTTATTTGCAAGGAAATTTGGCGTTTTACACTGTAGGCCTGTAATTCTTAGGAATAACTCACTTAAATCTGACCAAACAAGAGTCTAATAGGCATCCGGGTATGACATTTTTTAAAAACAAAATTATAAATTATAATATAATTAATAATTATAAATAATTATAACAAATAATAATATAATTATAATAAAAATTATTCAATAATGTAATCAACTCAAGAAGAAAAGTATGAATCCTATCTTTGCTGTGATCGTTTGTGATAGCTTTGAGTCAGGTGTAGGGTGACCACGTGTCCCGGATTGCCTGGGACAGTCCCGCATTTTGCAGGTCTGTCCCGGGCACCTTCATTCCAGGACAATACAGTGTCCCGGAATGAAACTGACACAGCCACCACCTGGGCCAATCTGATGCCCACAAAAAAGGCCACTGCATCACAGCTTTACTCACTGACAGTACTTGTCCTGGCCGGGAATGCCTGGGGGAGCACAATCCCCGCCCCCTTACTTGTGATTGGAGACATCATAAATCCCGCCTCTTGTGTCCAATCACTGTGCTGTGATTCCTTACAGCACAAGCTGATTTTTGTGAAGGGAGGGTGTCTCTGAATAGTAGTTTGGAAATGTGGTCACCCTAGTCAGGTGGGTTAAAGTATATGTAAAGTCAAAACGTTTTCTTCATTTTGGATAAATTTCATTTCCAATCACATTGGTGATCAAGATAATTAGAGAAAGTGAATTTTCCTATTGGAGGCACAGACACCAATTAAAAACTGATAGCGATTTTAACCACTCACACTTCATACAAATATAAAAAAAAAAATGCATTATATTTACATCAATCTGAGTTTTATTTAATTTTTTTTTTACAAATAATCAAAGAATGCATACATTAATGACATTGACGTACCATCAAACATCTTACAAATACATAACACAACCTAACATAACCAAAACAAGAAGAAAAATAAATAAAAAAGGAAGGGGAAAAAATTGTAAAAAAAGGGAAAACTGACACACATAGACATCATATATTGAAAACCTATTTAGTCACAATTATGTTCTACTCTAATTCCCAAAGAGCCCTCTAATTTTCTGATGATTGCTTATAGCTTGTCTCTTGGGTTTTAGTTACCAATAACAAGCAATGTGTGAAGGTGAACGACTTCTCCCATTCTTCTGCTCCAGTTTGGACAGTAAAGCCGCGTACACACGAGGAGACATGTCCAATGAAAACGGTCCGACGAACCGTTTTCATCGGACATGTCTCCTGGGATGTTTTGGTCTGATGTGTGTACACACGATCAAACCAAAATCCCCACGGACAGACATCGCGGTGACGTGGCGGTGACGTTGACGCTGCGACATCCACAAACCAGGAAGTAAAATGCTTCCACGCATGCGTCAAATCCATTCGACGCATGCGGGAGATTTCGGTCCGCTGGTTAGGCGTACTAACCAGCAGACATGTCCGACGGACAGGTTTCCAGCGGACAAGTTTTAAAGCATGTTTTAAAACTTTTGTCTGCTGGAAACCTGTCCGCTAGGCCGTACACACGATCGGATATGTCTGCTGGATCTGGTTTGCAGATCGTGTGTACGCGGCCTAAGATTACATGCCCAAATTAATTTGTAAATTCCGGGAGCTCATGATGTTTTTTTTGTAAAAAGGATCTTATATATTGCTGATGTTTTGGGTTAATATTTTGCAACAAAAGAGACTCAGATTTAGATCTCTATTAAAATATTTGTTTAAGGGAGTAGAGTACAAGAATGACAACAGTTACTGATATTCCAACCATTGCATAAATGAAGGCTGTTGTGTAGAAATTAGGTTCAATATGGGTGGGAGTCTACCCTGATAGAATTTGTCTTGCTCTTCGGTGAGACTCCTTATTCCATGTAAGGAAATGTATCCAGTCTACTGCAGGTGGGAATTGAGAATTGACGAATAGGGGTGTCATTGGACCTACTTGGAAGAAAGCCCTAGCCGCAAAACAATTTTATACCAGATGTTCAATAAATGAGATGTAAGAAAGGGTAGGGAAGAGGATGTGTCTTGATGGATACCAAGGGAACATAAATCTAACCAAGGGAGTGCCTAAAAATCAAACTGATTTTACCCCTGTTCTATTGATACCCATTGTTTAGTATCATAATAATGGAACCAGTTCACTAACCTAGTCAGGAGTACCGCAAACGGTGCACCCGCTCCACCTTTTGTTTTAGGTAATTTATAAAGTTTTCCTATGTAATACAGATCTTTTATGCCCCAGATAAACTTTGTAAAAGCAGATTGTAGAATGGTACATATTTTTTAAGATCCTGTAGAGTACGTTGCATAAGAGGGATATCATTTGTTGAATATAGATGGGTCAGATCAGGAGGATTTGGGCCCATCCCTATTTGCATCAAAGATTGCTCAAGAAAAGGCCAACCGACCGATGGAGAGCCTTCTCTGTCTCAACCAAGAGAAGGCATGCAGGAATTTTAGCTGTTTGGTCATAGTCCATAAGTAGGAAGGTTTTCATTGTGTTGATGCATGTTTCTTTTCCCTAAGAGTTATCTTAAAGAGTTAGGGTTAGGGAAGAAATAGGCTTATGGTAGGATGAAATAAGTGATTAGCTTGTGTAGGGATTTTGTAGACCAGCTGTTGATATCTACTGAGCATTCTCTACTTTTAGTTCCCTTCTAAGCTGTTTGCTAATTTCTCTTATCTGTGCAGCCCTTGTTACTCCAGAGTCACACATGTGGGCCTATACACAGTAGTAAATGACACTCAGCCTCACTCCTCCATGTCTTTTTATTGCTAAACACTGTGGGGAGGTATATATAATGTTGATTGATGGAAGCTTCACCTCCCTGTTAGTCTAAGCACATGTGTCACAGCCTGTGATTGGCTGAACCTCCCCCACGTCTCGTTACAGTGTCAGCAAAGTGAAAGCTTTTGTCAGTCAACTTAAACTTCACCTATACCATGTTATTGCAAAAACATAATAAGCATTAACTTTGAAATATAGATTTAAAAGCTTTAAAACACTTTGTTGTTATTATTAATTTATTTTAACCACTAGCCGACCAGCCGCCGTGGTTCTACGGTGGCAGGTCGGCTCTCCTGGGCGAGAGCCCGTAGCTCTACGTCGGGACTTTCACGGCCGCTAGGGGGCGCGTGCGCGCCGCCGGCGGCCCGCGCGCGCGCCCCCCCTCTCGCCCCCGAGTCCCGCGCTCGTGCCCGGCGGGCGCGATCGCCGCCGGGCACGCGCGCTCGTTCGTTACAGAGCGGGGAACGAGAGCTGTGTGTGTAAACACACAGCGCTCGTTCCTGTCAGCGGGGGAAACGCTGATCTTCCGTTAATACAATGTATGAACGGAAGATCAGTGATTCCCCCTAGTGAGTCCACCCCCCCCATACAGTTAGAACACAAATAGGAACACACTTAACCCCTTCCCCGCCCCCTAGTGTTAACCCCTTCACTGACAATGGCATTTTTATAGTAATCCAATGCATTTTTATAGCATTGATCGCTATAAAAATGCCAATGGTCCCAAAAATGTGTCAAAAGTGTCCCATGTGTCCGCCATAATATCGCAGTACCGAAAAAAAACGCTGATCGCCGCCATTACTAGTAAAAAAAAAATATTAATAAAAATGCCATAAAACTACCCCCTTTTTTGTAAACGCTATAAATTTTGCGCACACCAATCAATAAACGCTAATTGTGATTTTTTTTTTACGAAAAACATGTAGAAGAATGCGTATCGGCCTAAACTAAGGGAAAAAAATGTTTTTTTATATCTTTTTTGGGGATATTTATTTTAGCAAAATGTAAAAAATATTGAATTTTTTTCAAAATAGTCGCTCTATTTTTGTTTATAGCGCAAAAAATAAAAACCGCAGAGATGATCAAATACCACCAAAAGAAAGCTCTATTTGTGGGAAAAAAAGGACGCCAATTTTTGTTTGGGAGCCACGTTGCACGACCGCGCAATTGTCAGTTAAAGCGACGCAGTGCCGAATCACAAAAAGTGCTCTGGTCTTTGGACAGCAATATGGTCCGGGGCTAAAGTGGTTAATTCTATATTTTGAAATCCTTCTTTATGTCATGTGACACAGCACCAATCAGCGCTGTACAGACACAGACTCATACATCAGCAAAGTACTAGAAACTCCTCCCTTAGATCTTTTCCTGAGGACAGGAAAGACCTGGGAAGCATCATGTAACCTCTAAACAGCATTGATTAAATAAGGTACTCGCATGCATCGCATACTAGCACATTATGTGAAACTTACCTGAAAACAAAGCCTTCCAGCGAAGTGTTGTCACTACTGGAGGCTGCTTCCATCTTCACCAGTCCTTCTTTCTGGGATTGCGTACTCCGGCTGTGTGAGTAGCCAGAGCCACGACTATCTCACTCCTGTACATGTGCACGGGAGCCACCATTTATGGTACAGGACTGTAAAGGAAGGGCCCGGTTGGAGTGGCCTTTTATTGTGGCCAGCCTAAAGCACACCTGTGCAATAATAATGCTGTCTAATCAGCATCTTGATATGCCACACCTGTGAAGTGGATTACCTTGGCAAAGGAGAAGTGCTAACTAACACAGATTTAGACAGATTTGTGAACAATATTTGAGAGAAATAGGCCTTTTGTGTACATAGAAAAAGTCGTAGATCTTTGAGTTTAGCTCATGATAAATAGAGGCAAACACAAAAGAGTTGTGTTTATATTTTTGCTCAGTGTAGCTGTAATTGTCCCACATAATAATATAATAAATGTGAATCCTCCTTTAAACGTTGTGCCTCCTCACTGTAAACTTCAGTGATAAATACCACCACCAGGTGAATTGCCCGCTCACCTTAGGAAGTGAATCACGCCTGGTATATCTTTAATGTTCCTAATGGGGAAAACGCCACTGCGTCTTGGTCTCTAAAGCCCCATACACACTATCAGTTTTCCTGCAGGTTTTTCTCTTCAGATTTACCAAAACCATCTAATATGAGGTCAAACCTCAAGAGTTTCAATTTGTATGCAATCAGGCCAGCCCTTGCACTACATGGTTTTGGTAAATCTGAAAAGAAAAACCTGCAGGAAAACCGATAGTTTGTATAGGGCTTAACTCTACTCCAATGAAATGGACAAACTATTTCTCTGCAGTGGCTCAGAGTAAGAAAAAAAGAAAGCTTGGGTTAGTCCACAAAGGTGCTTACTCAAGTCCCTCCTGTTACTGGGTAACAAGTGTTTATTCATTTGTTTTACACTGGTGGAATGAGCGCACCATTCCCCTAAATTGTTATTTTATTAACAAAGACACAAGATATAATGTGAGAAGACAAAACAAAAGACAAACAGATAATAACAAATATGCATATGCAATATTTCATATGTACCAAGCTAAAAAAAAAAAGGAGTGTGTTTTTTTTTTTGTCCTCAACGCAATAACTGAAAAAAAAGCACTAACAATTTTAAGAAAACACTTATTTTTTTTCAAATAACATTTTTTTTAAAGGTTTTATCACATTACACACGAAAAACCAAACAAAACAAAAAGAAAAAATTACAAGAGAAACTGCACAATAAACAGTACACTTGTCCTCACATAGTTCAGATGTTAATATGCAATTCCAGAAGAATAATAAAGTAAAAACTGGCATCGGAAAAGAACTGAGAAGCATCTAAAGATTCTTAAATCAGTCAATTATTAAATGTCAAGGAGAACACTCTTACTGTGATTAAACATTATTGTAGTGAGGCATATCCAATATACACAAATAAACAGACCATAAAACGAGAAAGTATAAGCCACTGTACTACTATAAGTACATTGTAGGCATGCCAAACCATCATGTAGAACAACTGACCTTATCGATCACCATATTTATCCAGACCTTGCCTGTTGGAGCGTGACTTTAGCAGAACCATTAGCATTGTAATAGCTGTAGAGATACAAGAGCTAATGGGGCCAGTCCTGGAACTTGTAACAAAGGGTCCCATAGTTTGGTAAACTTGAATGGAGTATGACGGTGCTTAAAGATACATCTCTCTTTAAGCAAGTTAGAGTTAACCTGCATACACCGCTCCTCAAACATGGGAGGCATTGGTGCAATCCATTTTATCAAAACACACTTGCGTGCCCAAACCTCAAAAAAATCTAGAGATAGCAGACCGGTCATGGGACATATATAGTTCTTTATCTAGGAACCCTAATATGCAGGTCAAAGGATCATGTAGAGCCACTTGAAATGCCTGATTATTGGCATCAGTTATTCTATTCCAGTAACGTACTAGCTTGAGGCATTTACAGAACATATGTAAATGATCAGCAGGATAATAACAATATCTAGGGCAATCTGGGCTCTCTCTCTTTAAGGACATTAATGCAATTTATTGGGTGTACATAATGCTCGATGGGTAACAAAGAGTCACCAAAGGGTACCTTTTGTTACCCTTGGTTACCAATGGGTAACCAAGGGTACCTGTTCTAAAACAGATTGCCAGATCTCCTCATCTATGGTCGTTATAAGTTACTTTGGGAACAGTTAAAAAAAAAATTTAAAAAGAGGATATACTGTAAGGTCCTACTTATCAGTAAAGAGCAAAATAAAACAAAAAACATGAGCATATCGCTTGACCGTCTGTTTTTATGGCCCATATTAAAGAGTGGGGAGTAAGATGACTACTCACTTGCAAAGTGCATGTTCACATGGTATGGGAAAAAGGTTAAGCTGTGTTTATTATTTATTTATAAGTAAATAGACCCTTCGGTGTTCAAAATGTGCTGAAATTGTTAAGTAAACCACACAGATACTTATCATTATATGGGAAACTAATGTACTGCAGGTAACCCCTTAAGTTCTAACCAGTACATGTATTTCATCAGTAAATATTGGAATGCCATAGAAATTGAATTTCCAACAAAACATTATACGACTAAAGTAATAAAGTTGGAAGGAAAATCATTATTTGAATACTTACTGCAAACACAGTGTGAAAAGAGTAGGGAGCAGTAGGTGTGATCTAGCATATGGCTGACAGGTTGCTTTCTAGGGAGAGTGAGAGACTGACAGTCCATGGAATAAGATGCAATAAGACCTGCACTTACTATACCCAGCAGGATACAAATTCCCATGAAAGCCTACAAAGACATCAATTGTACTGGGAAATAAAAAGAGATCAACCTTTAGAAGATGACACTTATCATTGTTTATACACAGTGCCTTTTGTTATCACTATAATAGCAGTCCTTTTTTACTGAATATTGGTCTTGAGATTTTTAACTCCTTCTAGGATTTAGTTTTTTGTTTGTGTGGACTAAGTCTGTATTCTTCCAAGGTCACTTTAAAAAAAAAAAAAAAAAAATGTGACTTATGTAGCATTATGTGAAGATAAAAATAAATATTAGCCTTTTAGACTTAATTTTATTTATGTTTGGATACTGGGGAAGAGAGTATGACTTTGGTTAGGTTTTATTTGTTGTATGATCCCCCATTGAATATCTGTTGGTCATTCCAGCCACTTTACTAGACAAGCCCTGAGTTATAAATTTTGGTACATCCCAGTGAAATTCTCCCTGTACCATGTGATTGTTGTGACCAATCACAGCCATCAAAGTAGTAAACAAGGACTGCGTAAATGTAGCCTTTGTAAAGTGTTAGAGCCAGTTCACACTGGGGCGACTCGTCAGGTGGCTCAGCTGCCTGACGAGTCGCGTCCCATTCTATGCAATAGAACTTTTCTAATAGTTGCTCCGACTTAGAAAAAGGTTCTTGTACGACTTCAGGGGCGGCTCGGGCGGCCTGCATTGACTTCTATACAGAGGTCATTTTGCATGTCACCTCTGAAGTCATCTTCAGGACGCCTTGCGGAGTCGCCCCCGAAGTCGTGCTGCCTAAGTTTGAACCGGCTCTTAGGGAATTAATTGCTTACTGTTGTCATTTTGGCAGTTGTAAGCAATTGCAGGGGTGTCCAAACTTTTTTTTAAAGAGGGCTAGATTTGTTGAAGTGAACATGCGTGAGGGCCGACCATTTGGCCAGACATTCTGTGAACCATTAAAGTGTGTTCGTCCAAGCACTAATACACGGCCCAACATGAATTCTCTTGCCTTTGTGGCTGTTTGTGGTGAACAGATGAGCTCAGGCATGTTATTTGGATATACCGTACTTATCAGCATATAACAAGCACCTTCACTTTAGGAGGGACGTTTCAGAAAAAAAATTAAATAAAGAACTGTGAAGCAAAATAAGGGTTAGTGCCCATCAATGCAGCCTAATCAGTGCCCATCTGCAGCCTCACCATTGCCATAAATGCAGCCTGATCGATGCCCATATGCAGCCTCAGAGGGGTTGGGGGGGAGGGATGAGCGCCAACAGATTACATAGAGGAGAATCTCCTGTTTACACAGCAGCCTCTTTAATACAAAGTCCCGCCTCCTATGATAGACAGAGGAGTCGTCCAATTGCAGCCCAGGAGACAGGACTTCCTATTGCAGATGCCACTGGGTAAACAGGAGATTCTCCTGTATGTAATTTGACAGCACTCAATCCCCGCCCCCCCCCCCCGCTCCCTGTCCCCTCCGAGATATATATCCAAATTACCAGGGGGGCCACATTAAACTGGAATGGGGGCCGCAATTGGCCCGCGGGCTGGACTTAGGACATGTCTGAATTACAGTGTCAAAAAATAAATAAATATATCTAACCTGTATATATCTGCTTTACTGTATATATTGTGTATAGCTATAGATATGGATATATTTGTTTCTACGGCTTGCTATACAGCTTTCTATGTGGGCACTCGTGTGTGCTGGCTCTCTAGTCCAGCTCTGTGGGTCCAGCTCTCTCATAACTGGCTGTAATTGACAGCAGTGGGAGCCAAGGTCTCCCACTGTTGTATCTGAGCCAATGAGGAGGTAAAGAGCCAAGAGAGCCTCATACACATTGCTGTATCGAGATCTGGCTCAGGTATGTATTCGGGGGGCTGCAAGGGCAGCTACATCCAGGTTTTTTACCTTACTGTAAAAAACCTTCTGCCTTTACAACCCCATGAAAACAGGGTGATAGATATGAGAAACTCACTGACATTTTAACAGACGCGCAATCAAAATGTAGTCAAGTTTGACAAACTTGGATTTCTTAGACATCGACTTTTAAGCAATTGCTTCTGTCTGACATTAGTGAGATGTTGTACCCACTGGGATCTCTTTACTTTCTCTTTCTGTTATTTCACTTTCTTTTCTTCTCTTCTCTATTCAATGCACTTACTATCTCCTCCTCACTTCAAGTTTTCCATTCTTTCTCACCACTTTTTACTTCATTGTGAAATTGCGATGTGGTATTCACTCTAAGAATAATAGAGAATCCCCCAAAGGAGTGGCTTTTAAGGCAACAGTGGTAAGCGTAAAAAAGAGAGAGTTGAGCCTGATCCACATAAAGACTATAGGGCCCTATATTGTTTATGTGGATCAGGCTCGACTCTCTCTTTTTTTTATTGTATTTTCATGTACCATTTTGTATGATCTCTTTTTTTACGATTAAATATTAAAAATATAAATTTGTTTTTGGCATTACTACGCTTACCACTGTTGCCTTAAAAGCCCCTCCTTTGGGGGATTCTCTATTATTCTTATTCATCCGGGGTGTCGGCAACTTTTTTAAGGTCACATATTTAGGATGTTACATTTATTGTATGGTATTCACTCTACGCAACTATACCCAAAGAAAATGTTTTGTTCTATTTGTTTCTACTTGTACAATATTGTCACTTATTGTCTGTACTCCATCAAGTCCTTCTGATGTGTTCCATTAATATGCGCAGACCCTTATGCTTACTGTATCTTTGTTGTGGTACTTTATTATTAACTTCTTTTCAATAAAAATGTTTGTAAAAGAAAAAGTCTCATACATGTGGTATTGTCATACTTGGGAGGAGTAGCATAACGTGTTTTGGGGTGTATTTCTAAGTATGACCATGCTGTGTGAGAAATATCTTATTAAATTGACAACTCTGAGAACAACCATTTTTTTTTTCTGTATTTTCAAAAACTTGTGTCAAAAAATTTCCTTAAAAGACTTACCATGTCTCTTAAAAAATACCTTGGGGTGTTTACTCACCAAAAGCTGGTCAATTTGTGGGTATTTCTATTGTCCTGGTACTTCAGGACCTCAAAAAATGTAAAAGGGAGACAGGAAATTAGATGCATAATTTATGCCCCTAGAAAGTCTGAAGGTGCTCCTTGGATTTTGGGCCTCTCCATGTGGCTAGGCTGTGAAAATGTGTTTTCCTGTGGTACTGCCATACTCAGGAGGAGTAGCAAAATGTGTTTTGGGATGTAATGCTAAGTATGCCTATATTATGTGTTAGTAATATCGTATTAATTGACAACTTTGTGTAAAAACATACATGTTGACTTTCATTACGCATTTTCCAGAACACTTTTGGCAAAAAACTGAAGTCCTCAAAAGACTCACCATGCCTCTTAGAAAATACATTGGTGTGTTTTCTTTCCAAACTGTGGCCATTTTGTGGGTGTTTCCATTGTCCTGGTGCTCCAGGGCCTCCAAAAATGTAACAGGTAGATAGGAAATTAGATGCCTACTGTGCTCCTTTAAATCGCAAAGGTGCTCCTTGGATTTAAGGCCCGTCTAACACCTATTTGTGATTATTATTAAGATGATTGTGATGATTAAGATTAATAACTTGTAGGTTTATTTCTCACATTTTTAGTACGTTTCCTGTGTATATAGTAAAAAGCAAAAACCCAGTGGTGATTAAATACCACTAAAAGAAAAGTTCTGTCTGTCTTAAAAAAAATGATATACATTTAATTTGGGTACAATGCTGTACTCATGACACAGTAATTGTCATTCAAAGTGGGACAGCGCTCGCTAAAAACTAAAAAATGGTCTGGACTGGAAGGGGGTAAAAGAGTCTGACCTTGAAGTGGTTAATGCACTTGTTAGTGCAGTTTTGCCACACACATCATTTGCCACTTTACTACTCTCCTCTGTGGCTGGTGGGAGGGGGTAGTTAGGGGTTTGAGTGTCTGAACCTATTCCCTAAAAAAAAAAACAGCCCTATGTAAAACAAGAGGTGCTGCCCTTACCTCTCCCAGTGTTGTAAAATGTTAATTTTAATGAACACATACATGTAAATACCTTTAGTGGTGTATTTATTATATTTGCCTGAATTTGTACTTTTTGTCGTTTTTTTTTTCTCAGAAAGGAAGACTGAACTGTGACCCAACATTTGAGCTAGAAGAGATGATTCTAGAGTCTAAACCTCTCCATAAGAAGAAAAAGAGATTAGCCAAGTACAAGTCAAGAGAGGCAGCCAAAGAAAGTTGTGCGCTGGTAAGTATTTTCAGAGACTGTTAAAGCCCAATTGATTTCTCAAAGCTTTATTCTCTTTATAGTCCTGTACTGTTGTATGTTATGATTTTATCTCGGAAATGCCTTCACATTTGAACTTTAAATCCATTATGGTGTTCTATGTTGGTATTAAAAAAAAAAAAAAAAAAACTTGCATGCGTGGAGGTAAGCTGGAGGTCTATGGAGGCCCCTCTTCCCTTGTGCGCGTTCGGCTGGCTTATCCTCTAATCTGTGCATTCTTTAATGTACCAATTGCTGTACAGTTGACTGGCCAGCTTGACTTACGGTTCTTGCCCCCCCTTCAGCGAGTACCTGTCTCTTTCAGTTGATGAGAGGCTCGAAATGTGTCTTCCCCACGCTTTGTTTTTCGGCTTATGTGTTTTATACAGTGGGGGAGACTCCACCCTCGGCTCGCTGCCTGGTCTATAAGTTTAAGTTATGCCTATTAGGATACTGGGTCCCGATGTGTTTACATGTATCTTTGTTTTTAACCACTTAAGCCCTGCTAAATGCCCAGAGGCGTTTTTACAATTCGGCACTGCGTCGCTTTAACAGACAATTGTGCGGTCGTGCGACGTGGCTCCCAAACAAAATTTGTGTCCTTTTCTTCCCACAAATAGAGCTTTCTTTTGATGGTATTTTATTGTCTCTGCGATATTTATTTTTTTGCAATATCGAGATTTTTGAAAAAAAAATATTTTTTACTTTTTGTTATAAGAAAAATCGAATAAACTAAATTTTAGTCAAACATTTAGGCTAAAATGTATTCAGCCACATGTCTTTAGTAAAAAAAAATCGGAATAAAAAAAAAAACCTAGCTACCTAGTGGCAACAGTGACACTAATACATCGATCAGAAAACCGATCGCTTAGTGACACTGGCAATAGAGGGTGAAAGGGTTAACTAGGGCGGTGACCAAGGGGTTAAAACTATATTAGGGGGGGTAGGGGGCTACCCTGGACCTAACACTAACTGCCTGTCACACTAAATGTCACACTGACACTATATGCAGTGATCAGTAAATATATGATCACTGCGATCAGTGACACTGTGACAGGGGACTGGTGGGGTGATCGGGGGGGGGGGTTTATGTGCCTATGTGTACTGTGTTAGTGTAGTGTTGGTGCAAACTCACTGTGTGATGTCTTCTCTCCTCAGCGGCGGTTGAAAAGACCGCCACGAGGAAAGATTACATCACTTCCCCCACAGGCAAAGGGCGGGGGAGTGCGCGGATTGGCTGGGAGCGAATAGCCGCTCCCTCATCCCGGATCGCTCCTGCAGCCACGGGGACCGCCGCAAGTACCAGGGGGGTCCGATTGGATCCCCGTCCCATGTCTAGGCAGGGACGTACAGGTACGCCAATGTGCCTGTCCGTGCCATTCTGCCGACGTAAATGTACATGCAGCGGTCCTTAAGGAGTTAATGTCCAATTTGTTTTTATGTTATGTCGAATACTGAATGGCTTAATTTCTGCTGCAAATGCCCCTGACAACGTGTGTTGCCCTCACTCGGTTCCGCCGCTTGATCGTTCTTATAGGCGGCGGGAGGGGACGCCCCCACCTCCCGCCGCCATCCGGTGCGTCTCCGGGCTCTTTTTTGCCATCGGAGACCCGGAGAAACGATCCGTCGCCGTCCGCTGTAAACCATAGAGTAGACTGGTGACCAGATGGTCACCAGTCATCTCTATGATCGTCGGAGGCCCGGGCGCGATGTTATGACGTCACGCCCGGGTCCTGGAATGTAAACACAGCCGCAATCGCGGCTGAAAGCATTAGATCGGTGAATTTTTTTTCACGTTCTAATGCTTTCCAGCCTGGAGGAGAGATGTTGGGTCTTATTGACCCTGCATCCCTCCATAAAGAGTACCTGTCACACACATTCCTATGACAAGGGATGTTTACATTCCTTGTAATAGGAATAAAAGTCATAAAAAAAAAAATGTCAATTTAAAAAAAAAAAAAAAAAAAATTGTGTAAAATAAAAGAAGCGAACGCACGCGTAAGTCCCGCCCACATGTGTAAACGCCGTTCAAACCACACATGTGAGGTATCGCCGCGTGCGTTAGAGCACCAGCAACAATTCTAGCACTAGACCTCCTCTGGAACTCTAAATTTGTAACTTGTAAAAAAAAAATAAGCGTCGCCTATGGAGATTTTTAAGTACTGACGTTTGGTGCCATCCCATGAGTGTGCGCAGTTTTATAGCGTGACATGTTAGGTATCTATTTACTCGGCGTAACTTCATCTTTCACATTATACCAAAAAATTGGGCTAACTTTACTGTTTTGTTCTTTTTTCATTCACAAAACCGTTGTTTTCCCAAAAAAAGGCGTTTGAAAAATGATTGCGCAAATAATGTGCGAGATAAAAAGTTGCAATGGCCGGCATTTTATTCCCTAGGGTGTCTGCTAAAAAAACATATATAGTGTTTGGGGGTTCTGAGTAATTTTCTAACAAAAAAATTATGATTTATGCATGTAGGAGAAGTGCCAAAATAGCCCCGGTATTGAAGCGGTTAAAAATAAAAAAAAATAGATTTCTTATTTATTTTAATTGATTTTTTTTTTTTTACACTGTTTTAAAAAAAATGGGCCACTTTTATTCCTATTACAAGGAATGTAAACATCCCTTCTAATAGAAAAAACGCATGACAGGTCCTCTTAAATATGAGATCTGGGGTCAAAAAGACCTCAGATCTCGTATTTAGACTAAAATGCAATAAAAAAAAAAAATTGTTATTTGAAAAATTGACAACAAAAATGTTGCCCTCACTCGTATCCACGGTAAGCTGCGAGAAGAACCCAATCTAGTCCGCCGCTGCCAACGGCTCCGGTAAGAGGGGGGCCCTTCTCCCGCCGCCGAAAACGGTGATCTTGTGGCGAATGCGCCACGGAGATCACCGTTATCATTTACAGGACCGGCTGCTGCCATTACGAGATATTCATCTTTAAAGTGATGACGTATATATACGTGAGCCGGTCCTTAACCACTTAAGGACCGCTCACTGTATATATACGTCATTTTTTTAAAGATGGATATCTCGGTAACGGCAGCAGGTGCTGCCACAACCGAGATATCCATCTTTTTAGTGAGCGGTCCTTTCAACGATAATCATTTATCGGCGGCGGGAGAGGCCCCCCCCCCACCACTCTCCCGCTCCCTCCGCCGCTTACCGGAGCCGTCGGCAGTGGCGGAGGCGATCGGGTGCTTCCTCCTGCTCGGTTGGGATACGAGTGAGGGCAAGATGGCCCCCACCATCCCTATAGCATAGCAGGGCGGAAGCGACTTCAAAACGTCACTTCCGCCCATGCTTCTTAGAGCAATATTTTCAAATGACAAATTCTTTTTTTTGCATTTTAGTCTAAATATGAGATCTGAGGTCTTATTGACCCCAGATCTCATATTTAAGAGAACCTGTCATGCTTTTTTTGATTACAAGGAAAGTTTACATTCCTTGTAATAGGAATAAAAGTGATCCATTTTATTTATTTATTTTTGTGTAAAGAATAATAAAATAAATAAGAAAACAAAAAACATTTTTTTTTTAAAGCGCCCCGTCCCGACGAGCTCGTGCGCAGAAGCGAACGCATACGTGAGTAGCGCCCGCATATGAAAACGGTGTTAAAACCACACAAGTGAGATATCATCGAGATTGTTAGAGCGAGAGAAATAATTCTAGCCCTAGACCTCCTCTGTAGCTCAAAAGATGCAATCTATAAAAAAATTAAAGTTCGCCTATGGAGATTTTTAAAGTTAAACATTTTTTGCCATTCCACGAACGTCTGCAATTTTGAAGCATGACATGTTATCATTTTATTCTGCATAAAATATGGTGTGGCAAAAGGTATTGCAATGACCGCCATTTTATTCTTTAGGGTTTTAGAAAAAAATATATATAATGTTTTTAAGTAATTTTAAGTAAAAACTGTTTTAATCTTGTAAACGCCAAATCTGAAAAACAGGCTTGGTCCTTAAGTGGTTAATTAAAGTGTATTTTGGGGCAAAATAAAATAAATAAATAGATGCAGCACATTTCTGTAATATTGGCACATTTACCCATGCTTTATCCGTTTAAAGTGCATTCAAGTATCAAACAATGTAGCAAAGGTGAACATGACTCTCCAGTGGCTCACCGCATTGTCTAGTAGTCAATGTTGTCAAGCCGCAGGTCGTTATGATTGACATGGATCTACATTACTGGTCAGCACAACTGATGTTGAATTACATTGCAAAGACATTAGAGTTTTTTTATTTAAAAGGACTTTTTTCATGGTTTGGTTGGTTGTTTGTTTTTTCCTTTATTTATTTTTTAATGAGTAACAAGGGGTACTAACACGTGGCAGGATCCCCAGGTGACAATAAAGAGAAAAAAAATACCAAAAAAGGCTAATGTAGGCTCCTCATCTAAGGACTGATTAGCTGCAATATATTACAATTTTTGTTTTTGAGTTTAGATATGCTTTAATTACAGCTGTGGCGCATTAGTCATTTTGTAATTTGGATAAAATGAATGTTTCAGAGATGAGTTCATGTAAAATGTATTTAAGACTTGGGGCATTGGTGTATTTGATAATCAACATGCTGTGCCACTGGCTGTATACGGTCTGTCCATACAAATGAACATTAGCCAAACTCTAAGCTCACGGCTGCTAATTTTATAGTAGAGCAACTATTTTCTACATCATTTGCACTGTAATGCTCATAGCCACAACTTCTCTGAACAGATATGAGGGTAGACAGAGCACGCTCCAAGCAACAGAATTTTATTTGATCTTTGTGTGCAGCGTGGGCTACTGCAGCATTTTATTATTTTCTATAATATTCTTTGAAGACATTAACATTTAAATAATTGTTATTACTACCACTCCAGTAATACGGTATGAATACTAATAAAGTAGCAAACATAATTTACATTTAAATTCCAATGTGGTACATTGCAGTATAGTACAAATTGCAGAAAATAGAATTGAATTGATTTGATATTACAGAAAATAATATAGTTTAATGTGTTATAAGGAATGCATAACAATGCTGTAATTTGAAGTTGCTTACTTAAAGATGAGGTCTATTACTACTGCTTGTATTTAATATATAATATGAACACAATTTTTTCATTTTATTACTTTTTTTTAACTTGTTGGATCTTCTTTGCTACAGTATATGAATGCACCGATCTGATCGTGTGTACGTGGCCTTAAAGATGTGCAATAAGGACTTCTTAGGCTCCATTCACACCTAGGCGTTTTGTCGCCTGTAGCGCGACGCTCACAAACGCCAGAGGGAGAAAAATACATGAAAGCCTATGGAGATGGTTCACATCTGAACGCTGATGCGCCTGACGCCCATCGCCTGTAGTTAAAAAAAGTTCCGGACCCTTTTTTGTCGCGCGTATCGGGCGGTTTGGGCGTATTTGAGCGTTTCCATTTCCCATAGAAAGTAATGGAAACGCTCGATTCAAGCGACTAGCGCGACAACGAGCGTTTGCTACAGGCGTTTTGTCGCTTTAATCAATAGAACTTTTCACCCAGGCAGAAGATTAAACAAATCTACCAACATAGCAACAAGTGATGAAAAGATGATAATTTTTCCTATTGGCTAAAATAAAAAACGTCAAAGTACAAAAACGTCGGACGACGCTGTATGCAAACACGCAAATAAGCATGAATACGCATGAATATGAATGTTGTCTAAGGCCGCGTACACACGATCGAATCTATCTACTGGAAACAGTCTGCCAGACCGTTTCAGCAGACAAATTTGATTGTGTGTACGGGCGGACAGACAGATTTTGCCAGCAGACAGATTTTAAAGCCTGCTTTAAAATCTGTCTGCTGGGAATCCGTCCGTCTGATATGTCTGCTGGTTAGTACGCTAACCAGCAGACATATCTGCCCGCACATGCGTCGAATGGATTCGACGCATGCGCGGAAGTTTTTTACTTCCTGGTGCGGTGACGTGGCGGCGTCAACGTCATCTCCACGTCACTGCGCTGTCTGCCGGCTGGGATTTTGGTTTGATCATGTGTACAGCGATCAAACCAAAATAGCCCAGCAGACAAATCTGATCAAATCGGTCTGTCAGACCGATTTGAACAGATTTATTTAATGGTGTGTACGGGGCCTCAGTGTAGTGCATTTCTCCCAGCAACTTAGTGTGTTTAGGAGGAACAGGTTTAGCATCCAGCGCCACTGCCTGCAGCCTAAATATATAGAAAAGGGCTTCTGCGCTAAAATCAAGGTCGCTCTAAACACACAGAAAAAAAGCAATGCAGCAAAAACAAAAGTGCAAACACAACACCTGAAAATGAAAAACTGAAAAGGAAAGTAATTGCGCAAAGTGCATAAGACCAAACAAATGTTGGATATTGGTTAGCAGAGTGATGCAAGTGACATGTGAAATCAATAGTGCCAAAATAGTAGAAAGTGCAAACAAAGTCCACAATCTTGTAAAAAGTGTTCCAGGATGCCCGCTAGTTCTGTGAAAGATGTGCAATTCACCACACACACACATTCTGGTCTCCCAGAACTTTCACCTCCAATCGGCTAAACAGAGACCTCAATAAACAGATCCACTGCTGGTAATCCCCCTGGTGTTCCTGGTGTCCACAGTATGGATAAGGATGACCTAAGTCTCAGAGGTAGGGCAAAACAGGAAAGGAGGACCTCCAATAGTGCATTATCGTTGATAAAAAGGAGTTTAATAGAAAAAAATGCACTTACAGAAAAAGAAGTAAAACGAGCATGCACAACAGCGGCACCGCGCTGGTATCACGGCAATCCCGGTGTACGTCTCCCTGCACCCTACGCGTTACGACATACGTGTCTTCATCTGGGGTTAGTGATTGGACAGCACTATAATGCACTATTGGAAGTCCTCCTCTCCTGTTCTATGCCCTACCTCTGAGACTTAGGTCATACTCATCCATACTGTGGACACCAGCAACACCAGGGGGATTACCAGCAGTGGATCTGTTTATTGAGGTCTCTGTTTAGCCGCTTGGAGGTGAGAGTTCTGGGAGCCCAGAATGTGTGTGTGGTGAAGTGCACATCTTTCACAGAACTAGCGGGCATCCTGGAACACTTTCTACAAGATTGTGGACTTTGTTTGCACTTTCTACTATTTTGGCACTATTGATTTCACATGTCACTTGCATCACTCTGCTAACCAATATCCAACATTTGTTTGGTCTTATGCACTTTGCGCAATTACTGCCTGCAGCCTGTCAAAGTTTATTGCAGGCTGTGCCAAAGGTACTCAAGCTCCGAGCCCTGTGCATTCAGCCAAGGGGCCTAAAAAGTAATAACGTACAAAATAACAGCACAGACAAACATTGTTCTGTCTCAAGGACATCCAGCTAAACCTTCTTATCCCATAAACTTCAAATACCATATTTCTTTGATCTCAGTTTATTAGAACAAGTTAGGTGAAACTACCAATAGACCTCAAGCAGTACACTATTGCATACAATACAGCATACATAGCAGAAACAATGATATACAATACAAGATGTCATAGTAAAAACATAGGGCCAGATTCAGATACAATTGTGTATCTATCCGGCGACGTAGCGTATGCTCTTTACGCTACGCCTCCGCAACTGTTATGGGCAAGTGCCTTATTCAGAAAGCACTTGCTCCATAAGTTGCGGCGGCGTAGCGTAAATTAGCCAGCGTAAGGGCGCCTAATTCAAATTAGTAATGTGGGGGCGTGATTCAAGTAAATTAATTATGACCCCACGTAATTAATTTTTTTTCTGAACGGCGCAGGCGCCGTTTGTGGACGTATCCCTGTGCGCGTGCGTGAAATCACGTCGCAAGTTGTCAATTTAAACGACGTGAATGTAAATTATGTCCAGCCCCATTCCCGAACGATTTACGCAAACAAACGTAAATGACGTACAATTCGACGCTGTCCCGACGTCCATACTTATTATTGGCTGCGCCTCATATAGCAGGGGTAACTTTACGCTGGACTAACGCTTACGCAAACGATGTAAACTACAACGCACAACCGCAAGTACCTATGAACCTATATTCATTGTTTTCGCCTTAGCGCAGCAGTGGAAGTCAACAGGGGGCCTTTATTGTGACTACCATTTATTTCTCATACGACCGCAAGTACGTTCGTGAATCGGCGTATCTCCCTAATTTACATATTCGACGCGTAAATCGACGGAAGCGCCACCTAGCGGCCAGCGGAAATATGCAACTAAGATACGACGGCGTAACAGACTTACGCCGCTCGTATCTTAGCTGAATTCCGGTATATCTTGTTTTCTGAATACAGAAAAAAGATATGCCATCGCAGATTAGACTTTACGCGGCATATCTATAGATACGCCGACATAAAGGCTATCTGAATCTGGCCCAAATTTTTTAAGTTCTCTAAGGGGTGATGGCGATAGATTGAGCAAGACATGTCCTGCTCCCTGCAGTGTCTTCTCAGAGCATGGTGGCTGTTCACTTCCTGTGAAGATTCTACCCAGAATTCCCTTGCTTACTAACAACTTCCTTAACTAAACATATAGTAGTAAATAAACAGAACTGAAGCAATACCAAAAAAGAACACCAGATAGAGCCTGCACTCCACATATGATTGTCTTATGTAAATTACAGACTTTACATTGTCTCCTCTCTCTTCCAGAATGGACACCTGCAACAGTGCTTAGACACAGTGAGGAAAGAATTCATCATATTCAACAGGGAGAAGTAAGTATATTTATCAAACACGTGCTCATGTTCTACAAGGAAAATTGCTCTTGAAGCATTGTAGGTTATTTCTTAGCTGTTACTGGAAATGATTAATGATTGTGACAACAGGTGCAAAAGGGCTTTGCTGGCAGACTGTGTGCGGCTTCCCAGCATGAGTCTGTTTATTGATTACACGCCTTTCTTGTCTGAAATACTGTAATATTCCACGTTCTCACTCCTACAATCCCAATTACTGGAAAGATTTAAGGCACATATTCAGAAAAGAGTGTGCTGGGAATAAATCTCACCCTGAAGACGACATACAGACTGGATCTTGATACTGTAATCCATACAGTGAAAAGAGGAATGTCTGCAGGTAAAGGATGCATATTATGAAAAAAAATGTTTTCCTTTACAACCCCTTTAATTGAAGTAACTTTTATGCCGTGTAAACACGATCATTTTTTGTGATGAAAAAAAACGACGTTTTCTGTGAAGTAAAAAACGACGTTTTTGAAACGTCACTTTTCAAAGACGATGTTGCATACACACCATTGTTTTTTTCACAAAAAGCGAGGTTACGTTCACCACTCTTTTCCATTGAAGCTCGCTTCATAACTAGCTTCTGGGCATGCGCGGGTTGAAAAACATCGTACACACGGTGACTTTTTGTGAAACAAAAAACGACGTTTTGAAAAACGACACAAAAAATTCAAGCATGTTGGAATTTTTTTTTTTGTCGTTTTTTTAAGACAAAAAACGAAGTTTTGCCCACACACGATCAATTTAAATGACGTTTTAAAAAACAACGTTTTTTTTTTCATCGCAAAAAACGACCGTGTGTACGCGGCATTAGTATAGATGAACCAAGCCACTCATCACAGCCATTTAGACCATTGGGCATAAGTTGTAACTTGCTTTCTTTGTGTTAACCCCATAACTTCATCGTCATGAATGCCATTGATACGAATGAGAATGGGGAGCGACCACCTTAAGGCCCTAATTCTCTTAAAACTTCCAAATGAGTATGACTCTCATATGGATCCCACTGGAGTACACTGCAATTTTGCATAGGGCTTTGCTCTATGACCCTCACTAGAGCATTTATATATATTTTAGCAGTTATACTAATCACCTTTAGTCATAGTATATCACTACCACTTGCCGACAGCGCCACCACCCCACCTACCTTCTTTATCATACTTACCAACTATCCCAGTTTAACCACTTCAATACCGGGCTTTTATACCACCTCCATACCGGGCCTATTCTGACACTTCTCTCCTACATGTAATAATCATCATTCTTTTGCTAGAAAATTACACAGTACCCCCAAACATTATATATGTTTCTTTAGCAGACACCCTAGGGCAGTGATGGCGAACCTTGGCACCCCAGATGTTTTGGAACTACATTTCCCATGATGCTTCACTACACTGCTGAGTGCATGAGGATCATGGAAAATGTAGTTTTCCAAAACATCTGGGGTGCCAAGGTTCGCCATCACTGCCCTAGGGAATAAAATGGCGGTCATTGCAACGTTTTATCTCGCACGGTATTTACGCCTTTTTTTTGTAAAAAAAATTGTTTCATGAATTAAAAAAATAACAAAACAGTAAAGTTAGCCCAATTTTTTTTGTATTATGTGAAAGATTATGTTACACCGAGTAAATAGATACCCAACATTTCACGCTTTAATTATGCGCACACTCATGGAATGGCGCCAAACTTCGGTACTTAAAAATCTCCATAGGCAACACTTTATTTATTTTTTTACAGGTTACCAGTTTAGATTTACAGAGGAGATCTAGTGCTAGATTCATTGCTGGCACTCTAACGCACACGGCGATACCTCACTTATGTGGTTTAAACAGCGTTTACATATGTCGGCGGGACTTACGTGTGCGTTCGCTTCTGCACACGAGCTATCGGGGACAGGGGCGTTTTAATTTATTTTTTTATCTTTTAGTTATTTTTTTGACTTATTTTTTATTTATTTTGACACTTTTTTTTTTCCACTTTTATTCCTATTACAAGGAATGTAAACATCCCTTGTAATAGGAAATGTGTGTGACAGGTCCTCTTTAAGGAGAGATGCGGGGTCAATAAGACCTCACATCTCTCCTCCAGGCTGGAAACCATGAGATCGGTGAAAAAAAATTCACTGATCTCATGAATGGTGGCTTATAGCCGCAATCACGGCTTTGTTTACTTACGGGGACCCGGGCGTGACGTCATCACATCGCGCCTGGGTCCTCCGACGGTCATAGAGATGACTGGTGACCATCTGGTCACCAGTCATCTCTATGCTTCCTGCCGACGCCGACGATTCGTTCTCCGGGCCCCCGAAGGCACGGGAGAGCCTGGAGAAGCACCGGATGGCGGCGGGAGGTGGGGGATGTCCCCCACCTCCCGCTATGATCGTTCTTAGATTGTGCAGAATCACCGACTGAAGAAGAGGATATCTGGATGATGCCTCTGGCTGCAGGCATCATTCAGATATTCACCCGCAATGGTAGATCCTATCTCTGGCCGTCAATTGTATATGGCTGGGTATTGAAGTGGTAAAATTCCCTTGTCTTTTGAAGTTTTAGTCCTGTGCTGTGTCCCGATATCTCAGTGAGAAGTTATGTTACTAATGCTGCCCAGCTCTGCCCTATTGCCATATACAGATGTCTCTCCTTCAGACCCTCTGTTTACATGCAAATAAACTGCATTGATATGTAAATATCAGCAGCATTAATATGTAAATAGCCGCGGACCGGTGACATTGATATGTTAATAGAGGTGACATTCATATGTATATTCTGCCCCCCCTGAGGTCATCTGAGCCATCACTTTTGCTGAATGTTGACCACCCGAGAGGTAAAGGGGCGTGCTAGAAAGTCCTGCCTACAGCTGTGGTCATTAAGCCTAAAATCAGCCTGTTCTACAAAGGTAAGCAAATTGTAGGTTGAACCCTTTATCAAAATAACATGGGGCCACAGCACCCTGAATTTTGCTGCATGTGAATATACACATCCAACAGGCTAGGGAAGTAGGAGTAAGACCCTTTTCCAAATCAACATGGGGAGTTGGGGACAAGGTGGCTTTCCAGGGGATGCCTCCTGACAAGGTACCACCCCCCATGTTGTGGGCATATGGCCTGGTATGGCTCAGGAGGTGGGACACACACTCACTGTCCCTCTCTTTCCTGGCCAGCTAGGCTGCACTTTTTTTTTGCCCCACAACTGCTCCCCTTAAGCAGAATAAGCATCGGACATGCCACAGCAAAGCAAGAATTAAACCCCCTATCGCAATTGGTGAATAGAGCCACACCATAACCAATTGCTTTGCACATGGTTGTAGTGCTGTGAGTTTTTCTTTAGGTTAAAATAATAAGGGGCCAATATAATGCCTTCCCACCAGGGACGTGAGGTGAGGTCAGTGGCTGGTGAGGCACTGGCTAGTATCAGATCCAGAACACACAGAATACAAACGTCGTGATCGCTAGAGCGAGAACAATCATTTTAGCTCTAGACCCCCTCTGTAACTTTAAACATGTAACTTTTTTACAGAGTCGCCTATGGAGATTTTAAAGTACCAAAGTTTAGCGCCATTCCACAAGTGTGCGCAATTTTAAAGCGTGACATGTTAGGTATCTATTTAGTTGGGGTAACATCATCTTTTCATTATACAAATAAAATATCAGGCTAACTATATTCATATTCATATTCATATGAATAATTTTCTAGCAAAAATATGATTTTTACATGTAGGATAGAAGTGTCAGAATTGGCCTGGGCGGCAAGTGGTTAATTACTATAAGTAATATACAAATAATTAATATATATTGTTTTTAAGGTAAGTTACTTGATTTTCAAAATCTGTACTCAAGCAGTAATTTCACAGTAAATAGATAATAAATTGATATGTTATAACATATAGCATATAAATATATGATTTTGCTTAATTAAAACAGTACCTTTTCAGCAGACAGCAGATTCGCATCCCCCCAATGCTTTTTCCTTCTAGTTAAGAGGGCTGGGCTGGAAGGGAGCATTTGTCTGCTATAAATATGCACTGATTGCTATGTAAATGTCACTGGCAGAGAAGGGGCTAACACTAGGGGGCGATCAAGGGGTTAACTGTGTTCCCTAGTTTGTATTCTAACTGTGGTGGGATGAGGATGACTATAGGAGATGACAGATCGTGTTTTCTAGAAAGATCTGTCCTTCCTTCTCAAACAGCATGGAGATTTGTGTTTACACACACAAACCCCCGTGCTCCCACTCGTGCAAGTGATCGCAATGGCATTGATGGCAATTGTCACCACTGTGCCATGACATCAATTGTCACCACCCGCCGCCAGCCACCACTGTAATTCAGATGGCCGGAGATGGGTGCAGGAGAGAGAGGGGGCAGCGCTCCTGCGTCGACTATGGACGCACCGCCACTGTTGCAGATGGCTCGGTTCTCACAGCTCCCCGAGCAGAGAGCTGTTGACTGTCAATCAGCAGATTTCCACTCTTCTCCTCCATGCTCACTGGAGTGCTGAGCTGTGGAGGGGCAGGGAGCGACCATCTTAGGCTCTCAGCTGAGAGGCTGAGACGGTTGTCAGTCTGGCACCTGGCGGATCCAAAATGTATTGTCGTGATGCCGCGGTGCCTGGACTGATTTCTGTGACAACAGCAGAGAGCGGACTTTGTCACAGGAGTGCAAAACTAATTGCACTCCTGTGACCCATAAGAGAAGCCCAGCCAAACAAGCTTAGGCTGGACTTCTCCTTTAAAGCATAATTACAGGCCTCTCTGTAATGGTCTGGGTCCCTCAGTGGTGCTGGCATCTTCGTTCTGGGTGTTGGTCTTTATGTATCTCCATTAGCTGACATTTGATGACCAACTCCTGCACGTGTGCAGGAATCCGTCATCCTGGTACCACAGGGACACGCCAACAATGCAAGCTGAGCTGTGCATGAGCATCTACGTGTATGTGCTTCTAAAGACGGCAATCAGGCAGGTAGGTGTTATTTATTAAAGAACAGACATTACATCTCTTTTGCAATAATAACTTGCCCGTTTGCTATGTGTTGTAAAATGACTTAAGTTCCGCTTGAAATACTCTGTGTGGAAGTTGCAAACTAATGAGGTGTTCAGTAACCTCCAGGGTCAACATCACTACAATATAATGTAGTTTAAATGTAACAATAGACCTCTATTTGTTTTTTTTTGTTTTTTTAAACATCCTTGGGTATAATTCTTATCACCCATAGTGCCTACATGACAGGCAGCTCTAGTTGTCACTGTGTCCAGTTAAGTGTCACAGGTCGCAGGCCACTGGCCCTGCATGCATCGCTACATTTATGTAGGGGGCCTACTTACCATCGTAAAGCCATCCATCATGCACACAGTGTGCATAGGCAATAATGTAACCATGCAGGCAGTTTTTAAATTCTACCTAGTTTATGTTTATTAAATTGAAGCATAAAACAGATTTGAATTAAAGCAAAACGAACCGTAGGATCAAAATGACACAGAAAAGCATCAGAGGATTTTTATATAAGATTGCCCATTTCTCTTACCTATATGATTATAATTAAAACGACACGTGATAGAAAAATTGTCTTCTCACAGTATGACATATAGGCTGTGTAATTCTAATGCCTGGAAAGGGCCCACTTGGTGAACTTAGTCTTTTTCACAGATAGCCACTAATCTAGCGAATCCATGAAACTGATGCTTTAGGAGTGAATCACAGTAAACCATCTCACTTGAATGTACTTCTTCCTATCTGCATGAACCTCTGCAGATTGTACAAATCATTACTCCCTATTGCAGGATGAATGCACAACACATGCATATTTAAGCAAATCATTGAATCATGACTTAGCTGTAAAGTATTTGATCCATGGCAAAATCATACATTGATTCAGTAATTTCTATTCATCAAAGACATTTATTTATTACAGAAAATGTAAAACCTCAAGTTGTGTATTTCTCAATATTAAAGTAGACAATGTTCTATCAACTCAAACAGTATTCCCCATTCAACTTTAACAAGCTGTTAAAATCTTTTTAACAAAAACGTACCTGTATAATTATAATTGTATAATTATAAGTGTCGTATAGTCAAAGCTATGGTATTCCCAGTAGTAACCTATGGCTGTGAACGTTGGACCATAAGCAAGCTGAATGCCAAAAAAATTATGTTTTTGAACTACAGTATAGTGTTGGAGATGACTCTTGAAAGTCCCTTGGACAGCAAGAAGATCAAACCAGTCAATCTTGAAGGAAATCAACCCTGAATTTTGACTGGAAGGACAGATCCTGAAGCTGAAACTCAAATACTTGGGCCACCTAATGCGAAGAGGGGACTCATTGGAAAAGACCCTGATGCTGGGAAACATGTAATAAAAAAGAAGAAGAGGACAACAGAAAACAAGATGGATAGATAGAATCATCCAAACAATGAACATGAAGTTAAGAAAGCTCCGGGAGGTAGTGGAGCACAGAGAAGCCTGGCGCGCTATTGGCCAAGAGGTCGCGAAGAGTCGGACACGACTAAACAACAACAATCTGTAAAATGATTTCCCAGATTGAAGTGTATGCTATGCTTCCCGGTATATAAGCCCAGTACCGGCTGCTTGCCATTTGGCGGCCTGTGTAAAACTGTATAAACTAGCCAGATCTGTGTCTCTTATTATTCAGCAGTCTGTGTATTCTGATCTTTCCTGTTCTGCAGTAATCAAAAAAAAAGCTACAAAAGCTGTTGATCTTGCTTGGAGCTCACAATGTATTGGCTGCAGGTGATTAATACAACATATTAACATATAGTATAGCTATACCCGGTTAACATATATATTTTGTATTTTAATTTTGAAAATAAATATGCAGATGTATTTTTATTTATGTTACTTTTTGTCTAGGCTGAAGCACCAACCAGAGCAAGATGGACAAGCTTCCAGCACAGACAGCAGAACACATAGCCAGCAACACATAAAGCCTCAAGATGGACACACAACAAATAACAACATCTTGGTACATGGCTGCACAAGAGGCTGTAGCAGCTAGTGGACACATTACAATATAAAGACAGTTAAAGAGCCCGTATGCATGCCTTCACTCAGAAACATGGACTGCTCTTCAAAATGTGAATTATTACCAAGTATTCAAGCACAACTTTTAAATGAGTTTGCTTATGGGTGGCACTAAGATTCCTTCTTTAAAATAAGAACTCCAAATGTCAAACTGTAACAAATATAAAAGACAAAACTTTCACGTGTCCTGGGATAAAACTTGAACTTATACAAATTTATTTTTTAACATTTCTGAATATTAAGGCAGAGCTTATGCAGAAATTGAAGCATCTAGATTATTTTTATGCAAAGAAAGCTACAATATCTTGAGCTTCAGGTATTTGGCTTTGTATTTGTGTAGCCTCCCTTTCTCTGTTATAAAATATTGTAGGCTAAAGATGGCTCACTGGAGGCTAACGTGTTCTCCAGTGGGGTTACTGGATAAGAAATCAAGTGGAATTTAGGTGTATTAGATCTTTATATAAAATTGTAAAGTAGCTCTAGATCTGTAGCAGACACCTTCTGATCTATGCTCTCATCTGCTAATTATTTACAAAGCACCCTAGATTAACTAGAACCCATTTTGGGTGTAACTGGCTATGAGAGCCAGAATGGTAATGCTCTTACACCCTGAGCTTTTGTATTTGCCTAGCAAACCAGCCATTACATTGGTGCCAATAGGAAAGCACAAAGTGCAGGAAAAAGGCAGGCCAGAACATGGTCATATCAGCAAAGGACACCCCTTCTCTAAACCCAGGAACACCAAGAATCGATGTACAAAAAATAATTAGTTAAAGCTAAAGTTTAGGTATGGACATTTTTGCCTAGTTACATCCAGCTTGGAACAATGTTATGCCGCATACACACGATCAGTTTTCTCGTCGGGAAAACTGTAATGTTTTCTCTTGGACGAGAAAAGCAGCCGTGTGTAGGCTCTCCAGCAGTTTTCCTGATGAGAAAACCGCTGAGAATCACAACGAGAAAATTTAGAACATGTTTTAATTTTTCTCGTCGCGAATCACAACGTTTTTTTCCTCTGCAGTTTTCCCATAGGGAAACACTGCAGTGGGGCCTACACACGGCCGGTTTTCTCGACCAAGAGAAAACATGTTGGGAAAACCGGCCATGTGTACACAGGGAAATGGGACCAAGCTGGCCCTCGGTTTTCCCGTTGGGTTTCTCGGAGCTGTTTTCACCGCCGAGACACCGGATCGTGTGTACACGGCCGGTTTTCTCGACCAAGAGAAAACATGTTGGGAAAACCGGCCATGTGTACACGGGGAAATGGGACCAAGCTGGCCCTCGGTTTTCCCGTTGGGTTTCTCGGAGGTGTTTTCACCGCCGAGACACCCGATCGTGTGTACGGGGCATAAGTATGTATGTGCTTTACCTAGTCAATCCCCATGGCAGCTGAAAATCTCTGCAGTATGCACTGTTAGGACGATCACTGTGTAGGTTTCTTCTACAGTATCTTAAAGAAAGCCTGTTGTCATCGTTCTGTTCCACATTAAATCATATATAACATTAATTCCTTTGTGAAGCACAAGTAAGACAAGACTGACAGAGAATGTCAACTCATCTACTTGAACAAATTAATTTAGACTAATAAGGGCAGCAATGTTTAATTTGCCTGACAAGCTGTCATAGCACAGGCTGTCAGTAACAGCGTGTGTATGTTGATGGCATTGTTATCACACTCCTAGTCACAGGCAAGCAAGGAAACAGGATAAAGGGATTTTTAAATACAGCTTACCTGTAAAATCCTTTTCTTGGAGTACATCACGGGACACAGAGCGGCATATTCATTACTATGTGGGTTATATGGAGTACCTTCAGGTGTGGACACTGGCAATCTTCAAACAGGAAGTCCCCTCCCTATATAACCCCCTCCCCTAGAGGGAGTCCCTCAGTTTTGTAGCAAGCAGTATGCCTCCCAAAATGGTCACCCAAAAGAGGGGTGGGAGCTCTGTGTCCCGTGATGTACTCCAAGAAAAGGATTTTACAGGTAAGCTGTATTTAAAAATCCCTTTTTCTTTCTCGTACATCACGGGACACAGAGCGGCATATTCATTACTATGTGGGATGTCCGAAAGCAATGCTTTAATGAGGGGAGGGAGACATCTTCCAAAGAAGGATTCAATTTAGAGATAAACTCAAATCATAATAATAATTCCAACTTAGTCAAGAAAAAACTTTCTCTTTTTTTTTTTTTTTTTTTTATAACCAAGGGTGTTTCTGATCCCGAGGATTTCAAACTGCAGCCTGTAGTACTGCCTGACCAAAGGCAGTATCCGCATTTCTTCTCACGTCTAGTTGATAAAACCTTGTAAACGTGTGGACTGATGACCACGTTGCCGCCTTGCATATCTGAGCCATAGAGATCTGATGGTGTGCTGCCCAAGAGGCGCCCATGGCCCTGGTAGAATGGGCCTTTACCGACAACGGAGGGGGCAACCTCTTCAATCCGTAGGCTTGAATGATTAATTGTCTAATCCCTCTCGAGATGGTGGATTTTGCAGCTGCCTGCCCCTTCTTGGGGCCATCTGGTAGAACGAATAACACATCTGTTTTCCGGATCTTTTCCGTAGCTTTAAGATAGGCCTTCATGGCCCGGACAATATCCAAGGTATGCAGCAACCCTTCCTTTCTAGATGTAGGTTTTGGAAAGAAGGATGGAAGTACCAAATCCTGGTTTAAGTGACATTTAGATATAACCTTTGGTAGAAAGGAAGGATGGGGCCGGAGAACTGCCCTGTCCTTATGCAGAACGAGATATGGTTCCTTACACGATAAGGCTGCTAATTCTGACACTCTCCTGGCCGAAACTATGGCGACCAAGAAAACCAATTTTCTTGTCAGTAAGAGTAAAGGAATCTCAGCCAAAGGCTCAAAAGGCTGTTTCTGTAGAGTGGACAGGACAAGATTTAAGTCCCAAGGACAAACTGGTGACTTGACAGGAGGATTAATACGCAAGACCCCCTGTAAGAAGGTCTTTACCAGCGAGTGGGCGGCCAGCGGCCTCTGAAACCACACTGACAGAGCTGAGATCTGTCCCTTGATTGTGCTTAGTGCCAGGCCTTTATCCACTCCTAGCTGGAGAAAACTTAACACCCTATCAGTAGTATATTTGCGGCAATACCATCCTTTGGATTCACACCAGCCTATATAGTTCCTCCACACCCTGTAATAAATTACCCTGGAGACCGGCTTTCTAGCCTTAATCAGGGTAGGGATTACCTGCCTAGACAGACCCCTACCCCTGAGAATCAGGGATCCAGCCTCCAGGCCGTCAAATTTAGACGCTGTAATGTAGGGTGGAGGATCGGACCTTGTGAGAGTAGGTCTGGTTGTAGAGGAGGAGTCCAAGGGTCTCCCACTGCCATATTTAGGACTAGTGAGTACCAAGCCCTCCGGGGCCAGGCTGGAGCTATTTAGGATGACTGGCTTGTGCTCCACTCTGATCTTGCGCAACAGGCGGGGGAGTAACTGTAGTGGAGGGAATGCATATAGAAGTTTGAATTGATGCCAAGGGCAAACCAACGCATCGGTTCCGCAGGCCATAGGATCCCTCGCTCGCGACACGAACCTGTCTAGTTTCTTGTTGAACCTGGATGCCATTATATCTACGTCTGGCGTTCCCCACCTTTGGTCAGATTGTCTGAAAGACCTGGGGATGCAGAGACCACTCCCCTGGCAACAGACTCTGGCGACTTAAGAAGTCTGCCTGCAGGTTGTCCACTCCGGGAATGAATATCGCTGAAATGCAGGGTACATGAACCTCTGCCCATTGAAAAATCAAGTTCACTTCCCTTTGAGCGGCCTGGCTCCTGGTTCCCCCTTGGTGGTTTATGTATGCCACCGCCGTGGCATTGTCTGACTGGATTCTCCCCGGGAACCCCTTTAATCTGGAGGTCCATGCCAGAAGGGCTAGGCGAGCAGCTCTGATTTCCAAGATATTGATGGGGAGCTGCCTCTCTGCTTTCACCCAAGTTCCCTGGCGGGAGAACCCCTCGAAGACCGCCCCCCAGCCTGCCAGGCTGGCGTCTGTGGTAACTACCTTCCAGACAACAGGGCTGAAGGATCTTCCCTTTAGAAGGTTCTGAGGGTTCAACCACCAGGCCAGGCTTTGTCGGACCCTTGATGATAGCGTCAAAGGGGACTCTAAGGCATGTGCCCTCTTGCCCCAGGCTGCTAGAATGGCTGCCTGTAGGACGCGAGTGTGGATCTGAGCGTATGGTACTGCCTCGAACGTGGCCACTAGCTTGCCTAGTAATCGCATACACAGGCGAATAGTTGGTCTTTTCTTGTTTATAACCAACTGAACCAACCCCTTGATCGCCCTGATCTTTACAAGGGGCAGGAACACCTTTTGATGTTCTGTGTCTAACCTCATGCCGAGGTATTCCAACTGCTTTGTAGGCTGGAATGCTGACTTTCCCTGGTTTAGACCCCAGCCGAATTCTTCGAGGTACCGAACCGTGAGGTTTACTGCCTTTTGCAGACCCGTCCGTGAGTGATCTATGATTAAAAGGTCGTCCAAGTATGCTAGGACTGTGACTCCTTGGATTCTTAAATTGGCCAGAACTGGGGCTAGGATCTTCGTGAATATCCGGGGGGCCGTGGCCAGCCCGAAAGGGAGCGCCCTGAATTGGAAGTGTCGCTGCCCGACCGCGAAGCGTAAAAACCTTTGATGCGACTGAAGGATTGGTACATGAAGGTAAGCATCTTTTATGTCTATGGAGGCCAGAAAATCGTCTTTCTGAAGCGCGGCGGCTGCTGACCGGATGGATTCCATCCGGAAGGAACGCACCCTTAGATAACCGTTCAACCTCTTTAGGTCTAGGATTGGCCTGACATCGCCGTTGGGCTTTGGTATGACAAAGAGATTTGAAAATGAGGCGGAGGATACCTTAGAAACTCCAGTCTGTAACCTGTGGTTACAGATACCCGGACCCAATTGTCGGGGATCTTGGCTTCCCAAACTTCTGAGAAGAGACGAAGCCTTCCCCCCACCCGTGAGAGTGGGGGCGCCCCTTCATAAGGCAGACTTAGGGGCTGTCTTTGACGGCTTGCGATACCACGGCTTCTTACCCCCAGGGGTTTGTCCCTGCGATCTACTGTTACCGTTGGATCGTGCAGGCGCCGTCGATACTGCCTGGAATTAGAGGGCCCCGAGACAGGAAAAAGCTGCCTTCTAAATGTAGGAGCCCGGAATGTCTTTTTGACCGGTAAAAGGGTACTCTTGCCCTTTGAAATAGTCTGAATATATTTATCCAGATCCTCTCCGAAGAGTCGTCCTCCATGGAAGGGAAATCCTGCCAGAAGCTTTTTGCATGGGGGTTCTGCCGCCCAGTTCTTTAACCATAAGAGCCTTCTCATATGTACCAAACATAGTGATAAACGAGAAGCCTGCTGGATGGAATCTTTTATAGCATCTACCGCAAAACACAGAGCTCTGGGAATGTCAGAAAAACTCTTCTGCTTGTTGGGTAGGCATGTCCTTTAACATTTCTTTTTGTCTGGTTTTATAATGCCTGACAAACTCCAATTGCAGCCACCGCTGGCTGCACCACTGCTCCTGCCGTAGCAAAGGATGCTTTTAAAAGTGTCTCTAAACCTTTATCAACCGGATCTTTAAACATATGTATGTTTTCCACCGGGCAAGCTAGTGATTTATTCACACATGAAATGGCTGCATCCACTACTGGGAGCCTCCACTTCTTGGAGAATTTTTCCTCCATGGGATAAATGACCGCAAATCTTTTTGGTGGCAGAAAAACCCTGTCCGGCCGTACCCAATCCCGAAAGATCAATTCCTCCAAGAGAGGATGGACCGGAAAAACTGCGTTGCTTAACGGGGCCCTCAAAGAGCCCAGAGAGGATACCGGAGGAACCTGAGGTTCTGGCAATGGCCAACTAAATGCCGAGCGGACCATGTCCGTCAAAGACTGTACCCACAGTCTCTCTGTCTGGGAGTCTGAAAATGGTTCCTCAGAGGTAGACCCCTCCATCCCTGAACCCTCTTGGTTCAGGTCCCGTTGATCCTCCTGTGATTCTAATTCCTCCGGAGAGAGAATCTCAGCATCTGAGGATACACTCCCTGGTGATGGGGATCTACCCCGTTTCTTACCAGGAATAGCTCTAGCGATCAATGCTGCTATTCTCTCTTCTAGCCCCCCTAGGGATACGGCTAGCATCTCCTCTGTGATAAACACAGGGCTGGGCTGATCTGGGCCAGCCTCCGCACCAGATCCCCCTAATGGCTCATCCAAGGCGCTTCTTAAATTAATAAGCTGCGGGGAAAGAATCGGCATATCAGAATCAGAAAGGGAACCCTTTTGTTTTTTGGTCTTTTTTGTACCCTTTGACCCCGAACCCTTGGAAGCCATAATACAAAATCGAGGGACTCCGCCCACACAACAGACTGTAGTGGCCAGGAGTACAATTCCAGAGTTTAGGGGAGAGTAGATCACTAGTGTCCCCAAAAACTGATGGGCCCGTATGTTGGTCTTTTTCTCTTTTTTTTTTTTTTTTTTTTTTAAATAATTATATATTATACCTTATATATTTTCTATGACCATACACAATGCCCCTAACTTAAGTTTGCCAGCCTCCAACCTGCTGTCAAATAAGGGGGATTCTTTGGCTTAACAATAGACATTGGGACAAAGTCCACATGTACTACCCCTTTTCCGCCACCGGGAGTCACTGTTCTGCCGCCCTGCGTCCTCTCTTGAAACAATCAGCCACAGACTGAGCCCTGACAAGGCCTGCTGTCTATAACAGCAGAAGGGCGCGCCCCTGTATGACGCCGCAGGCCCGCCCCCCCCCGCCCTCCTGTCTGGATGGCGCGAAAATTCGTCAATAAGACGCGCGCGTGCACGCGCGCGCGCGCGTACCCGGAAACAGGAAGAACATGGAGGAGCCGCGCTGCTGGAGATCCATGGCGCAGAAACGGCGGCAGATTCAAAACTCCCGGCCAGGTAGGACTCTTTTAAGGCCCCTAAGGATCCTTTACTAGCCTCTAGGAAGCAACAGCAGGTTAGCTAGCAACACACTTTAGACAGGGGGGCCTAGTGATGGGGGGAGAAAGGGTGTCATCCTGTCTCTAAGACATAGTGATCACAGTTGCCCATGCAGAGCATACTCAGGCTATCCCCCCTTTTAGGTTACCCCGGGGAGCCTGCTGTCGAACCAAGTCCCGCAGGCTCCCCCTTACCTGCTCCATGCTGCAGGATGTTTGACCAGCAAACTGATCCAGTCTTCTCCCATCTCCGTGGGTAGCGTAGTAGACCTTCAGGCCCTGGGGTCCTATGAAGGTACCCACTGTCCTGGACCTATATAGCACCCTGGCAAAACAGGAACCTTATGGTTTTTGCAAACTCCAAGTCCTGGGCCCAGGGTCCAGCCCTCCAAAAGAGGAGCATTATAGGCAAAACCCCACGGTTTGGGGCCCGGGTACTGTCCACTTTGGCACTGAGGCTCCTTGGACAGATCCGGTTAGCCCGCCCTTAATCCCAAAGGATGTGGAGCAAAGCTATTCCGTGACCAACACCTAAGACACTGGCGAAAAAACTGAGGGACTCCCTCTAGGGGAGGGGGTTATATAGGGAGGGGACTTCCTGTTTGAAGATTGCCAGTGTCCACACCTGAAGGTACTCCATATAACCCACATAGTAATGAATATGCCGCTCTGTGTCCCGTGATGTACGAGAAAGAAAAAGGCTGAATTCCAAGCAGGCTAGATCTAGACACACTAAGCTTTAACTAATATTTTTTAGATAAGAAGTATTGAGGTTGCTCACAGGCAGGAGCATTGCTTCTGATTAATGAGCAATGATAATGATCTTCCTCAGAGGTTACAGGTGCAAATTATTTCACTGGGATATTTTTTAACTTGTTATAGAGCAGAGGAAAGGATCAAAGTACCATGTATGCACTGCTGTCAAGGTTGGATGAGTATTGTGCTGGGTCATGACATTCATTCAAGGGAAAACATTTGTGTTCCTGCCTAACTAATTCAGTATATATCTTTTCAGTAAATATCTGCCCATATTTATCCATTGGACATCTTTATTTAGGGCCTGGGTCAATAAGCTTTCGTGCCCTGCAGATCTTGCATTCCCCTACAGGTCTGCTTAAGCAGACAAGAAGGAGGTCAACTACAGGTGAAATACACCCGTCAAATAATTTTGAATGATTCCAGAAGTGCCTCAAACTGATGCCAACAACAAATGCCCCTAGATTTTTCACAATGGACAATTCTGGTGCCTGTAGATAATATGAGAACTTATTTAAAACACAATGATACAGTAGTCAGGCTATATCTAATGAGGGACTAATTACAGTTTCTTTAAAATGGACCTTGCAGTACAATGTCTGAGACTTACCACTCATCTACTGTAGGTGGATTTTCCCCCAGACACTCATCATCAAGCCACCCTGGACACACAGAAGAAATGGTAATGGCATCACATCATGATGTAGTGCCATACTCTGCAAATTTAGGAAAAACACATGGAAATTGTAAGGAGGAAACTGTATTTTTACTCTACAAAACAAAGTATTCTTTTGTGAGAGCCTTCTACATTTAGTACTTGTTGCTAGTAATTAGTACAGCTCAATTCTCACAATGGTTTGTTTCAAAAGTCCCATGAAATGAGCATATAATGTACAAGCATCATTTTGGGTAGGGCTTGCAAAAAGTGTAATGGATGCCTTTACTTTAAATGATAATCAAAATTGTCCTAGAAACCTACCTGGGTTTACCTACAAGTAAGCTTTCTGTATTTAATACTTACCAACAAAGCCAAGCATTTCTTTACCTAGCAACAACATACAAATACATTTTCTTGTGTTTTAGGATGCCACCTTCTATACTTCCTTCTGTTAAATGACACGGGCACTGTGATGTATGTTAAAGTCTTAATTTTTCTTAGCTCCTCCGTTTGTGCCCTCTCAGACCTTTCCAATGTAACTTTTGCCTTATCTTGGCTAGTTCAGTAACAATCTCATTCCTGTGTGATTAATAAGATACTGGCAGGGATTATATGGATTTCTCAAGAACTCTCAATGTGTTTTTAATAGATGGTTCTTTTATTAGCACATTCAGTGTCTGATAAAACTTTAAAGTTGTTTCATATACAACCATTCCAGGATTAATTCTTTTGAAGGACAGTTTTTGTCTCCTCCATTTCGCAGCTTTGCCATATAAAACTATTGGACTGTACAAATGCCACATTGTGAGATATACACAGTACATACTTTATCATTGTTCTGTACTTAGTGTTGTTGAGTCTACATGGAGTCACACATTTGCGAGTTTGGCTCCTTTTATGTATAATATTAAGCGTGTGTTTTTATGTATGTATATAAATCACCAAAACCACCTTTCCTGCACCTTGGATATTTGTTCTCGTCTGTTCATTTACAAAACAGCTTAGGAACTGATACTGTGACAATGGACATTGGTAAAGGTTTTTTTTTTTAATACAGTGTCCTCACTTTCTTAATGTAATATTGAGCTGCAAGTAGGAAGCACTGTGTTGCCTGTAGAAGCCAGATTGTCATTTTCATTTTATGATTTGAACATTAACAATGATCTCAGCAGTGATGGAACCAGGATCACAGCAGGTGCAGCTGGAGTGGAGCACCCCACACCAAAGGGGACCCAACCACAATTTCCTAACCACAGAGCCCCTAAGCCCCTTTACTGTCCCATTTTGTACACATACGGTATTTAATCAAAGAGTTTGAAACCTGAAATGCTGGATCCTCCACTGCAGGGTCAATGCGGTGATGTGTTCCTTGCTTGCTTGTTCATAGGACATCAGATCACAAGACCAAACATAAGGGATTACGGGGTCTTACTGCACTAGATGTGCTTTGAAAAGAAGTAAAAGGTATGAAATTTGCCCCAGTGTCCCTACTTCTGTAGGTACACCCCTGAAAAGAGAATTGGCTTTGTTGTCGAAGGCAATGTCTTACAGATCATCAAAGGGTATACAAACGGTAGTTTATTTTTTCATAATTGGCTCATTATTTTTAAAAACAATTCGAGGGAAAATGTGTTAAGGAAGGACATAAAAAAAAAAATAACTACAGTGAATATAACTGTTCCTGGGCCTATGAGGTCAAAGAAAACAAACTATGTCTTGCCTATCAAAAACATGTAAACACAGTGAGCGCTTCAGAGGTGAAGCCCCTAGCACAAAGGTGTTTAACCCTAAATTGCAAATCTGTTGTAAAAAAGTGCAGCGCTAAAGTATTTCAGTCATAAATTGGCACATATAAAACAAAGTTTCATACATTTCATAAATACTGTGTGTGACCTTGTTATATTATGTTCTTAATAACAGTCCAAAAAATAAAGTTCAATACGTGTCCAAAAAATTTGGAAATCATCCACTGAAGGTATATTTACAAGTGATAATACATTCTAGAAAGTGACAAAAAGTGCTTCCATGCACAAAAATGCCTCCAGTGCAGTTCCCTTCACCAATGTGCACACACCAGAATTCCATTGGTAAACAGCATATCATCAAAACAATCTTTTGAGGATTCCCTACTACACTATGAGCCGGCGCCATTTTTGTTGTAGTTCTTTGGGCGCCGCCATTTTGCGGTATACCAATCTTCTCTTTCTTTGTTTTTCGATGTACATCCTTCATTTTAAATTGTTTATCAATATTTTATAATATACTACTACACTATGAACTTCTCCTCGGTCTCATTGTGGTAAGCACCCTTCTGATCAGGTTTGATGTGAGGAATCATTGCCTTTGTAAAAGAGCGACCAGATGATTGTGGTGAACCCTTAAACAGGCTATTCTGAGGTTATGCCATGGTGGATGGTTGCTGGGAATCCTCAATAGGTTGTTCAGATGATATGCCGTTCACCAATAGTATTCTGGTGAGTGCATATTGGTGAAGGGGACTGCACCGGAGGCATGGAATCACTTTTTGTCACTTTCTATAGTGTATTATGACTTGAGAATATACCTTCATATAGAGTGTATTATCACTTGAGATTATACCTTCAGTGAATGATTTCCAAATTTTTTGGACACATTTTGCACTTTATGGTTGTTTTGAGATGGTTATTAATAACCTAATATAATAAGGTCACATACTGTATTTATGACATTTTAAAATTCATGTATTTGTGAAATGTTGTTTTGTATGTGGCACTTTATGATTGAAATACTGTAGTGCTGCACTTTTTTTACAACAGATATGTCTTTCCTATATTTATATAAAATGAGTAACAGGGACATATTAAAAAAGGTTCTTCGGAAAACATGTAAGCTCTTTTCACGTGTGCATAGAGAGGGGCTGTTCGGTGATCTGTAGCCCTTAATTCATAAGGTTCAACAAGAGGACCAACAAGCCTTGGCTCTTATCTGGAATTGGGAATGCTGAAACCTGCCAGAGACATTGATTTAATTATACAAATATCTACGACATCCCTTAAAACCAACTAACATCCTTATATTTCAACTGTGTATTTTTGACTAAAGCTCAGTTTAGAATATTAACTTTTGTCTTGCAATTAGCATCCCAATGAATTATTCTGTCTTAGGAGGAGTTTATATCAGATAATGGGGAACGCATAAATATATAGATTTTGCCCCACGATCCTTGGATAGCTCAAATAAAGCAACTGTGTTGGCCACAGCAATTACCACCAGTAATTCTTTTAAATGCCAGAATGAAAACTTACATCTGGTTGGTCGCTATAAGCAACACTTTCTCTTCCTATTTTCTCCACTTCTTATTGGAGAGGCCTACTATGTTTACGCTTGTTATGTGTTTACCGTATTTTGATATGTGATGTCACCTACCTGTCAAAAATTGTTTTACTTGTTCCAAATTTTTAAATGACTTTAGATTAGTCAATAGAGGCACTAATTTCTTTACAAGCTTTTCTATATTTATTGTATCATTTTGTATCTTTATTTTATATAAAATATTTTTTATTTATATACAAAAGCTATTTTTTAATTATTTCACCATTTATTCTTTGTATCATAATTTCATACAAGTATTTCCTTTAATTTTGTCATCACAGTAGACTGCCCATGTAATAATATAATAATAAGGTGTTGTAGTATAATAAAGCATGCTTTTTATTTAGCCAGAACATAAGTGATCCATGTAAAATTCTGTACAGAAGAAAAGCACAATGCACAAAACACGATTTCAACGTTTTGGTCAAATAAACTGTTTACTGCTCAACATTTGTACTTAGTTTGTCATTCTGTTTACATGTATTAAATTAATTCTTGCATTATTGAGATCCTTGGCTAGCAATCTGTGAGTCAGGTTGCCAATTTTTTTTACCACGGTCACTATTTAATGTCCAAGAATATTATATATAAAATAGGATGCAAAAGATTTTGAGCAACCAAATATATGCACAACTGGTCCTATGTCACCTTAGTATAGTTACGTTAGATTTTAACCACTTCAAACCCGCGTTATTGACAAAATACGTCAACAGCGCGGACCTGAGGCGCCAAGTGGACGTCTTTGGACGTGATTTAAAGTGCATTACCCACGCACGCTACCGGGTGGCGCGCCGCGGGTAAACACTGTCCCGGCGCATCGCTGAAAAGCCGATGCGTGTACCTGGCGGACACGATGTCCACCGGGTACACGCGATCATCGGGAACACAGCAGGTGACAGCAGGGAAGTGGAGCTCTGTGTGTAAACACAGAGCTCCGCGTGCTGTCAGAGGAGAGGAGACCGATCTGTGTCCCTTGTACTAAGGGACACAGCATCGGTCACCTCCTCTAGTCACCCCCCTCCCCCCACACAGAACACACCCAGAATACACATTTAACCCCTTCCTCACCCCCTAGTGTTAACCCCTTTACTGCCAGTCACATTTATACAGTAATTAGTGCATTTTTATAGCGCTGATCGCTGTATAAATGTGAATGGTCCCAAATTTGTGTCAAAAGTGTCCGATATGTCCGCCGCAAAATCGCAGATTGCCGCCATTACTAGTAAAAAAATAAAATAATAATAAAAAAATCATAATTCTGTTCCCCATTTTGTAGGCGCTATAACTCTTACAAAAATACGTCGAAAAATACGTATCGGCCTTAACTGAGAAAAGATATATATAAAAAAAAATTGGGATATTTATTATAGCAACAAGTAAAAAATATAGCGCAAAAAATAAAAACCGCAGAGATGATCAAATACCACCAAAATAAAGCTCTATTTGTGGGGAAAAAAGGATGTCAATTTTGTTTGGGAGCCACGTTGCACGACCGCGCAAATATCAGTTAAAGCGACGCAGTGCCGGAAGCTGAAATTTTCGCCTGGGCACGAAGGGGGTTTATGTGCCCAGTAAGCAAGTGGTTAAGGTGACGTGTGGGGTATGCTATAAATGCCAGTAAGTATGCTGCAAATCAGTCAAAAACAAGAGTGAAAGGTTGCTCCTCTTGTCAGCCAAATGTGATACATCAGGAAATATTCAAATAGCATCCCATTGTCAGGAGCTACAGCACAGATGAACACATCAACCAGAACTTCAACCACAGCAAGAGACAGTGCAAATTGAGCATGCTGCAGGATACAGGGAAATTATCTTGTTTCAAAAAAGTCTGTTTATGAAACGTAGAAGGGCTTGTGTTGGATTTTTACTCTTCAAGAGGGCTTTGAATTCTCATGAAAGTCTAAAGTAATGTAAAACTTGCTTAAAACAGGTCAAATGCAGGTCAGAAGGAGGTCAAATGCAGTCCAAATGCACCAAGAAAATAATTCTGAGTGATCGCAAAAGAATCCCGAACTTATGTCAAGCTGATGTCTTCGAAACAAGCCCAAAGCCTGTCAACACAGGCTTGAGCATGACCATTTGCAATTGTTTTTTAAAGTGCTTAAAGTGGTAGTATACTCTATACTACCACTTTCACTTACAGGTAAGCCTAAAGTAAGGCTTACCTGTAAGTATAAAGAATATCTCCTAAACCGGTACGGTTTAGGAGATATTGCCCCCGCAATGCGCCGCTGATTGCAGCGGCGCATGTGCAACGGGGATCCTCGGCGAAAGGACAGGCAGCCGCCGGACCTTGCCGAATTGAAGTCTCCCGCGCGCATGCGCAGGAATGACGACATCGCCGCTCCAGCCAATCACAGCGCTGGAGCGGCGATACCCGGATAACACGCCAGAGCAAGATGACATCTCGCTCGGCGTGGACCAGGTAAGTGTTCTTCACCTCGTTCCGAGGTAAGTATTTCATAATCAGCTAGTATGCGGTGCATACTAGCTGATTATGCCCTTTGCCTTGCAGGTTTGGAAAACATTTTTTTTTCAATAGCGGGTATACAACCGCTTTAAAGCCAAAGTTATAATTAGTTTTAAGTCAACACAAAAGAAGATTAATAAGGTGGGGACTGTACGTTCAGAGGATTTCAACTAAAGGAACAGCCATCAGCACAAAGGACTCTTCTCATATTGTATGTAGTAAGTATTGTGTCTTGTACTAAAGTAAAAAATTGTTTGACTAAACTTATTTTTTAATAACTACTTATTGATTGTATTGCTATTGTTATCCATTGGCATTCATCAATTTGTTTTTGCCACCGTGATCTCAGCAATTCCTAATATTTCCAATAGATAAATGGATCAATGTTGGGGATCAATCTTTTCCTTCAATTGTTTCAAGAGGAATTTCGTTTTAATAATCTTAGCAGGTGATTGTTTCTGAAATTTAAAAAATAAATAAAAAAATTGGATAAAATACCACTTGAGGTCCATATTAGAAGGTACGTTTGTTAAGTTAAAACAGTGATTGGCAAGGATAGTTGGAACACAACAGTTTTCATACCACATCATTTGTCTAAAATGAATTTGAATTCTGAACATACTGTATACTGAAAATATACAGTAGATATAGATACTAGTGTCACACTTTGATTTTCTTCGATTAATGATTTAAATCATCCCTGTATAAGTACAAAAAGCATTCTGTAATGCACAACAATCTCTTGAATACATTCCATATTTAATCAAATGCTTGCCCATAGACAAGGTACACATTTTGCTAGCAGCTGAGGAGCGGTGTGCCTATTTAAATATTCATAAACTAAAATTGGATAAATACTGAGGAAGGTGCTTATTAAAAATAAAATATGCTCGTGTTTTGTCCTCTATGACAGTGTGAGAATCATCTGTGCCTGCCAGGGTTCCGTGCAGACCTCTTCTTGCAGCTAAGGATATACTCTGGGTTAACTGCTCAAGAAGTTTTCAATTTTCAACCAGAGAATTGATCAAAAAGGAAATATTTTTGGGTCGGGAAAGATTTTTTCTACAGTGGAACCTCGGATTGCTAGTAACGCGGTTAATGAGCGTTTCGCAATACGAGCACTGCATTTAAATTTTTTTTAAACTGACTCGGTTTGTGAGTGTTGTCTTGCAAAATGAGCAGAATTCAAGCCAAAGCGCTGTGCAATACCGCTTTTGGCCTGGGGTGGGGGGGCGCCGGAGCCGTGCAGAGCTGAACGCCGATGATCTGAGCCATTCGGAGCAGTTCGGAAATGCTCTGAAAATTGTGAAAATACTCAGTTCCCAAGTTCACCCGAGTTGTCCTCGGCCCTTTCCGTGTGTTTACGAGGCTCTCTGTGCCCCCCCCCCCCCCCGTCTGTGCTCACATGCGATATTGCATGCTATTGAAGTCAATGCGGAAAAAATTATTTTCGTTTCCGTTGACTTCAATGGGGAAACTCACTTTGATATGTAAGAATACACATGCCACTTGTATTTACACAATATTTACTTATCGCAGATCTCAGCTTAAATTGAACACCTTGGGTTGGTGCTGACCCAAACATTTCAAATGGGAAGAAAGGTTTGGGCAAACAGCGGCCTTCCCCTTTTAGTATCAAAACGTTTCTTGGTATCAAAAAATTAATAGGAAAGATAAGGACAGACTACATACAAAATAAAATGTTTAAGAACAAGGGCCCAGATTCAGAGAGAATTGGATTCTCGTAGCGTATCAGAAATACACTACGCCGCCGTTTTTTACCTGGCTCTACGTGGAATCCAGGTAGATTTTGTCCAGTAAACGACGGTGGCGTAGTGTATTTCTCCCGTCGCAATCCATCTACGCGAGTAGGGGGCGTGAAGGATTTAAAATAGGCGCGTTCCCGCGGCGATCGAACTGCACATGCTCCGTTCGCAAATTTCCTGCCGTGCATTGCGCGAAATCACGTCGTTACGTCATTCGTTGTTTGAGTAGCGTCGTTTACGGACATTTCTATTCCCAAACGAGTTACGTAAAAATAAATAAAAATAAATTAAATTCGACGCGGGAACGACGGCCATACTTAACATGGGCTACGCACCGTTAGACCAGCAAAAAGCTGGTCTAACAGTACGTAAAAAAAAAAAAACAGACGTAAGTGATTGCGAAGACCGCTCGTATCTTCGTGGATCGCCGTAAAAACACATTTGCATATCCCGACGCATCAAAACGACGCGAACTCCTCCCAGCGGCCGCAAAAATATCGCAGCGTAGATCCGAAGGTTTACGAAGACGTAAGCCTCTCGGATCGAAGCCCGAAGCCGCCGTATCATGGTTTGAGGATTCAAACTAGTGATACGGCGCGCGAAATTTGAAATTACTCCTGTCTAACACCAGTTAGACAGGCGTAATTGCTTTATGAATCTGGGCCAATGTTGCCACTAGTACAGACACACCTAGATCAAACCGCACAGTGTATATGGTATGTCATCAAAGTCATAGCAATTCAAACGTTTTAATAGCGTATATGAATGGGATCAAGGGGAGACTAAGGCCACGTACAAACGATCGGTTAAACCGATGAGAGCGGTCTGATGGACTGTTTTCATCGGACCAAACCGATCGTGTGTGGGCGCCATCGGTTATATATCCATTGGTTAAAAAAAAAGCCAACTTGTTTTAAATTTAACCGATAGATACCTAACCGATAGAAAAAAAATAAAAAATTGTTAGTTAACACGACCATCGGTTAAAAATCCATGCATGCTCAGAATCAAGTCGACACATGCTTGGAAGCATTGAACTTCATTTTTTTCACCACATCGTTGTGTTTTACATGACCGCGTTCTGACACGATCATTTTTTTAACCGATGGTGTGTAGGCGCAACGGACCATTATTCAGCTTCATCGGTTAACAGATGGAAAAATCCATCAGACCATTCTCATCGGATGGACCGATCGTGTGTACAGGGCATAAGGCTGGATTTACACCTATGCAGTTCTAGTGCTTTTTGCATTTTGCAGATTTGCACTACAGTCCATTTAACATGGTTTCTTATGGAACACGTTCTGTAGTGCAAATCTGCAATATGCAAAAAGCACTAAAAGTGCATAGGTGTGAATCCTGCCTAAAAGACAAGTGGGATCTGGTGATGTCAGCCATGCATTGGCTAAACAGACACACTGCCAACCTTTGTCAACTCTAATTCCCAAGATTTACCAAACAGGCAATGAAAAATGCAAAGGTTATGAACAATAAAAGTCCACAGTAATGGAGCACACAGAGTATGAATTGGGCAGGAGAACCAGTCAATGTTGAAAAGTGGACCAGCAGTATTGCAGTGGGAGTACAGGTGGTAGGACAATCAGGTAGTCATGCAGTTAGTACTCATCTGTCTGCTTGTTTAGGTATGGATCAGTACTTATCAATTATGTGGCAACTCTCCATAAACGGAGGTGTATTGGTTACTCACGATTAGCAAATTGATGACTGTTACTGCAGTTTAAGAATTGACTCTTACAAGTGTCTGGGAGTGATGCAACTAGCTGCCAGTGTGGTAGGTATGATGATTCTCAGCGCAAGGACCAGACCTGTTCAGTGAACTCTCCTATCTCCATGGTGCCCTGAGACGCTGTGCTGCACGTGTGAGCAACGTGGGGATTTCCTTCTGATGCGATGAGAGCCTTGGCGAACACAAGGCTACCAGTAAGTGCTCCATGATCCTTCAGATCGATCGAGCTTTCAGATGGATACGAGGAAGCTCTGCTTTTCACATGTACACAGTGTCATGGAGAGGAGATGATGGGCACAGATATCTTCAGTAATTATAGGCACATGGTGAACAGTTGGTTCCTTCATGGTGGAGAAATGGCTCAGAGAAGCTACAATCATCCGGGAAAATAGCCATTTATCAGATGATTATGTATCATTACTGCTAAATAAAAGTGTGCCCATCAAATGCAGCCTCACTGTGCCAATCACTTGCAGCCTCACTGTGCCCATCAATTGCAGCCTCACTGTGCCCATCAATTGCAGCCTCACTGTGCCCATCAATTGCAGCCTTACTGTGCCCACCAATTGCAGCCTCACTGTGCCGGCCAAATGCAGCCTCAGTGTGCCCATCAATTGCAGTCTCACTGTGCCCATCAATGCACCATCCCTGTGCTGAGTTTCTGGGTCTGTACACATGCTGGCTGCTGTGCCCATTATGAGGGGTTTCCACCATCCCTGTGCTGGGTTTCTTGGTCTGGACACCTGCTGTTTGCTTTATGAGAGGTTTTCACCATCCCTGTGCTGAGTTCCAGTGTCTGTACACCTGCTGTGCCTATTATGAGGGCCCTGAGTGATGTAGCGCCAAGTGATTGTCTCATTGTCACTGTTACAGACCCAGCTGAATCCTAGCATTGATAGGTGCACGGCCAGGCACCCTTCACTGGTTGCAGATTCTACAAGAGCCAGGACTTCCTATTCCCTTGATCTTTGGTATCATAAGGATTGGTGAGCAGGCAGAAGCCCACCTTGCGTACACGCTACAAAGACACCGCATGGGACACCCTTATCCCATCTATTTACATTAAAGCTTCTAAAATGGAAACACTGTTGCTGGTTGCCATTGCGCAGCAATCCTTCTTGGCAGGGAGCAGTCTGAGATAAAAGGTAATTCTCTTCCCTTTTATACCTGGGGTCAAAGGTTCATTCAGGACCTACCGTTTACTATTGTTTGATGTATTGTGATTTTCTTTACATTACATTCCCTTTTGAATATTTACCAAGAGTAAGGCCTCGTACACACGAGGCAATTCATTTGTTCAAATCGGTCGGACCGACCGATTTGAACAAATCTGTCTCTTTGGATTTTGGTTTGCTCGCGTGTACACACGAGCAAACCAAAATCCCCGCCAGCAGACGGCGCGCTGACGTGTCGGTGACGTGGCGGTGACGTTGACGCCGCCACGTCACCGCACCAGGAAGTAAAACACTTCCGCGCATGCGCCGAATCCATTCGGCGCCGGTGCGAGACGACATGTCTGCTGGTAAGTGTACTAACCAGCAGACATGTCGGGCGGACGGGTTCCCACCCGATAGATTTCAAAGCATGCTTTGAAATCTGTCGGGTGGCCAAATCCGTCGGCTCGCCCGTACACATGATCAAATCTGTCTGCTGGGATGGTCTAGCAGACCGTTTCCAGCAGACAGATTTGATCGTGTGTATGCAGCCTAAGAGTTCAACACTTAGGGCCGGTCCACACAGGTCCGACATGCGCTCCGACTTCCAGAGCACAAGTCGCCTGACATATCAAAATTAATGGTTCCTTATGAGAGATGTCTTAAAGTGGTTGTATAGGTTTTTTTTTACTTTTACCTACAGGTAAGCCTATAATAAGGCTTGAAACAAAGTATCAATAAAATAGCCAAAAAAATATTCCTGGTTAAAAATGATAAAACAGCGCATAACATAAAAGTCCAATATAGATAAAAGATGTTGGAAGAAAGTCCATAGATCAGTGAATTTAGGCAAAGTTCAAAGTGACTTGTGGAAAGCTTCATAGAATGGTAGCACACCCTCCACCGATTTCCAATCTCCACCAAACGTGAGGCACACTTCCCCGCAGGGGTTCAAACTCACCAGAAACACAAAGAAACAGGCCTTAAGAATAAGACGTCCTGATCAGACCTCCAACATCATTCCAGAAGCAGCAAGGGTTAATAAGTCAAACTCCAATATATGGATCATAGAAAAAAGCAAAAAGCACCAAAATAGTGTAATATTGCTTTTAATAATAAAAGACACTCCCGTGTAACAACACCCCGCTTCCTATCTACGTACATTAAAACACTGAAAAATGAACATAAAGAGTGTAATTCACCGCTCTCCTCCACACACAGGGGGTCGCGCTTGTGCCGCAATGCACGCTGCTGAAGACTCCTATCCTGGTAGCGATGGTACAGCGGTGGAATGCACTCCTAGTATTTCCTGGATACGCCGTCGTAGCCACGCACTGACGCGTTTCGTCACATCCGACTTCAACAGAGGGCGTGACCTATTCCTTTCCACTGGTCAAGAGGTCCAACCGCATGATGTGTCTTCTGACTGTGCAGAATAATAAGGCTTACCTGTAGGAATAAAGAATATCTCCTAAACCTGTACGGTTTAGGAGATATTCCGCTCGCAATGCACAGCGGGGATCCTCGGCTAAAGGGCTGGCGCGGGAGTGACGACATCGCCGCTCCAGCCAATCACAGCGTTGGAGCGGCGATACCCGGAAGACACGCCGAGTCATGATGACATCTCTCTCGGCGTGGACCAGGTAAGTTCTCTTCACCTCGTTCCGAGGTTAGTATTTCATAATGAGCTAGTATGCGGTGCATACTAGCTCATTATGGCTTTTGCCATAAAAAAAAAACATTGCGGGTATACAACCGCTTTAACTGGTTCATCTTTGAAAACGCTCCCTGCACTACGTTGGCATGATTTCAGCCCATTGATTTGAATTTGGTGTGTTGATAAGGTGCAAAAGAGTGCCATTCAGAATAAATGGCACTGCAGCACAGGAATGTGCATTGCTTCAATGCATAGGTCTGAATCCAGCCCTAGAATTTACACCAAAAACCCAATTTCTGAGCTGAGAAAAAAAAAAATACTGGCGAGATACTCCAGTAGTTTGTTGCTCCCTATTTCTAGACAAAGAATACACACAGCATCACTCTATAGAAGGGTTTCAGCTCTCGCATCATCTTTTTTAGAGGTGTTATACATTTTTGTAATATGGTCAGGACAAAAAAATATATAAATTTGTTTGAAAATTCCAGTTTAAAATAATATATTCCATATTAACATTTTATTTAATATAGTCCATATTATTATTATACCATTTTGTATCCAGTAGCAAGATTACTTTTCAGCTGAAAGAAGCCCATTATTTAAAGAGCTGCGAAAGTCACTACTGGATGGATCCTGACTGGTTGCTCTTGATCTTGCACTTAGCACTATTGCATTACAAATTTGGGGATATGTGTAATTCTGCATTTTTATTTGCACCATGAATCGGACTTGTTTTTCCAGCACATCTCACAGATGCCCTATTGCAGGGGTGCCCAACCTTTTGAAGAGCGAGGGCCACTTAAGCAGCTTGGTAACCAGTCAAGGGCCACAATGAGTGGAGCAGGCGGATGACAGGTCACGGCTACTCTATAGGCCCTCCGATCCGCCCAGATGGAAGGGGACAAACTCATTTCTGTTTTTTGGATTGGAGGTAGGCAAGCGTAAACAGACATCTGTCGCTCTATAGAGGTAAATTGAGGGTCCCATTTGGTTGGGCTGATCATGTGAAAAGGGCCTAAGACTCCTTTCACACTGATGTGCTAAGGTTTACCCACACCGTGGGTGCAGCGTAGTGCACCTGTGTCTATCCTGCGGGTTAGCTGAACTTTGCCAGAGACTCCCCCTGTGGCAAAAGCCGGTGCTGTAGTGGAAGCATCAGCTTATGGGGCTCTGCTTCACAGCTGATTTCTTCCTCTACCACCAGCTTCATTCATAACACGGATTCTGTGGTATGGCGGGTCGGCAACCTGCGATCTGGGCTTGCCAACCCACCATTCCAGAGCAGGAGGTTGCGGGCCCTATCAGAGGGCTCTGCGGGCCACATGTGGCCCCCATGCCACTGGTTAGCCACCCCTGCTCTATTGGATTCAGAGCTATAGAATTTGGAGACAATGTGGGTTATTTACGAAAGGCAAACCCACTTTGCACTACAAGTGCAAAGTGAACTTGAAAATGCATTGAAAGTGTACTTGGAAGTGCAGTCGCTGTAAATCTAAGGTGCAGATCTAAAATAAGGGGAAGCTTTGCTGATTTTATTAGCCAATCACATGCAAGCTAAAATGCAGTTTTTTTTTTCCTTGTATGTCACCCTCAGATCTACAGCGACTGCACTTCCAAGTGCACATTCAGTGCAATTTCAAGTGCACTTTGCCTTTAGTAAATAACCCCTATAGTCAATACCCTAAACTCATTGTTGTGCTCCTCAAACCACTCTTGAACTATTTTTGCGGTGTGGTAGAGTGCATTATCCTGCTGAAAGAGGCCACTGCCACCAGGGAATTCTGTTTCCATAAAGGGGTGTACTTGGTCAGCAACAATAATTAGGTATGTAGTACACGTCAAATAACATCCACATGAATGGCAGGACCCAAGGTTTCCCAGCAGTTTTCCCAACATTGCCCAAAGCATTATACTGCCTCTGCCAGCTTGTCCTCTTCCCATACTGCATATTGGTACTATCTCTTCCCCAGATAAGCGACACACCCGGCCATAAACAAGATGTAAAAAAAAAATGTGATACTTCAGACCAGGCCGCCTTCTTGCATTGCACTTTGATCCAATTCTGATGCCCATTAGAGGTGCTTTTGGCTGTGGACATGGGTCAATGCGGGCACCACTACTGGTCTGCAGCTATGCAGCCCCATACACAACAAATTGTGTAGTCCATTTTTTTCTGCTTTCAACAGAGCTAACTTCAGGAACAACATGTTTACTTGCTGCCTAATATATTCCAGCCACTTGCATGTGCTATTGTAATGAGATAATTCAGTGTTATTCACTTAACATGTTAGTGATCATAAAGTTATGCTACTTTGTAGAACCACCTTCACTGCAATTACAGATGCAAGTCTTCTTGGGGATGTCTCTACCAGCTTTGCACATCTAGAGAGTGACATGTTTGCCCATTCTTATTTGCAAAATAGCTGAAGCTCTGTCAGATTGGATGGAGAGCGTCTGTGAACAGCAATTTTCAATTCTTATCACAGATTGTCAATTGGATTTAGGTCTGGACTTTGACTGGGCTATCCCTACGGGAAAACTGTGAGGAGAGCTTTTGGCCAGGAATACCGGCTGTGTGTATGCTCCTCGCAGTTTTTCCGACAGGAAAACTTCCCAAAAACCACCGGACAAACCTGGTTCTCTTTTTTACCGCCGGGAAAACCGGCAGAATTTTGCCCGGTGGTTTTTGGCAGTTTTCCCATGGAAAAAAATGCGATGGAGCATACACACAGCCGGGGTTCCCGGCCAAAGCTCAATCGCAGTTTTCGTGATGGGAAAACCGGCCATGTGTAGCCTCTGGATTTCCGACAAGAACTTTTCCAATCGGAAATCCCAGACGTGTGTACGGGGCATGACACATGAATATGCTTTGATCTAAACCATTCCCATTTGTAGCTCTGGCTGTATGTTTAGGGTTGTTGTCCTGCTGGAAGGTGAACCTCTGGCCCAGTGTCAAGTCTTTTGGAGACTCTAAAGGCTCATACACAAGGTAGGACATCCAACAAAATTTCCCTTGGATTTTTGTCCTAATTAATTTGTCCGGTCACACCCATAGCATACACACAGTCAGACTTTTCTGCAAACTTTTCTAAAACTTTCCCATCATCATGTGGTTTTTCTGCTCTTTACCGCCACCCTTTGGTTAACTTCTGCTATTGTTGGTTGATTTTAACATTGGTTCTGAGCATGCGTATTTGCACTTTGTACAAAAGTTGGTTGGATTGCTGTACACACGGTCACACAAAGCACCATCGGACTTTTGTTGCCGAAAAGTTGGTCCGTTCGCAGACCCAACTTTTTGTTGGATGAAACCAGAAAAAGTTGGTCCGATGGAGCGTACACACCATCGGACAAATTTGAAAAGTTGCAGATTTTGAAGTTGGTTGGCCAAAAGTCTGACCGTGTGTATGGGGCTTTACAGGTTTTCTTCTAAGATTGCCCTGTATTTGGCTCCATCCATTTTCTCATCAACTCTGACCAGCTGTCCCTGCTGAAAAAAAGCATCCTCAAAACATGATGCTGCTGCCACCACCATGTACTATATCACAGTGGGGGTGGCATGTTTAGAGTGATGTGCAGTGTTTGTTTTCCTGCCACACATAGCGTTTTGCTTTTAAGGCAAAAAGTAACATTTTGATCTGACCAGAGCGCCATCTTCCACATGTTTGCTGTGTCCCCACATGGCTTTTCGCAAGATGCAAAGATTAAATTACACACAGGTGGACTTCTAAACGCAATTTGATCCACTAGATTTTAGTTAGGGGTATGAGAGTAAAGGGGGCTAAATACAAATGCGCGCCACACTTTTCAGATATTTATTTGTAAAAAAAAAATTCCTTTCACTTTACAATTATGTGTCACTTTGTGTTGGTCTATCACAAAAAAAAATCCAATAAAATACATTTACGTTTTTGTTTGTAACAGGACAAAATGTGGAAAATTTCAAGGGGTATGAATTATTTTTCAAGGCACTGTACATGGGCCCAAACATTGTATAAAATTCACACTTTTATTGATTGCATAAAAAAAAAAAAAACAACATGTCTTTTATTACTTAAAAGAGAAGTAAAGGATGCCCCCCATCATACTTACCTAGGAGAATGCAGTATTGGTCCGATGCTGCATCTGTCCCCTGGCACCTCTGCACTAAGAACCAAGCGATCCAACATTGCCAATTTCTCCCTTCTCGCTCATTGGAGTGCTGAGCTATGGAGGGGGCGGAGCAGCAGTCTCAGGCTCTCAGCGGCTCGTTGAAAGGCTGAGACGGGTGTCAGTCCAGGCACCTGGCGGATCCAGACTCTGTGGTCGGGATGACGCAGTGCCTGTACTGAAATCGGTGATATCAGCAGACAGCGGACTTCAGTTCACTCTCTGCTGAAAGCGGGTCACAGTAGTGCCAAACTAATTGCACTCCTGTGATCTATAGGAGAAGTACAGCCAAACAAGCTTTGGCTGGACTTCTCCTTTAACATGGAGACTCATTTTTTCTGAATTCATGTGTACACTACTCAGTGGTACAGCAGGTATTTCGATATACAGGAGTGAAGAGGATGCTTGGAATCACATCAGAGGTGACTGACACCCACATATGGATCATAAGCCACATGATATAAATAAGCCTTCAAGTGTACATTGGGTTCTAAAGTATGAAACTGGGGATGACGTTGTTTGACTGTTGCTAGTCATTTTGCTGCATTGTGCCTTGATGAAAGGAAGATCGCTGCCACATAAACAAAATTTCAGAAGAAAATTATTATACTTCAAAGCAGAAGCACCGCTGTGAAAATCACGCCAGGATACAAAACAACACTGGCAACGTACTCGATTCTATTCATGAGCAGCTTGAATGGCCTTTCAAACTGAATCATGTCAGCAGCCAAAGACTGTACTATCAAAGTTTAGGGCTGAGAGATATTCTTTATTTTATTGGTCATACTTTTCAACTTCTCAATGTATACCGAGTTCATGAACCGTTCTGAGGAAAACTTCTATGGATAAAGCTTTCACTTACAGAACATAATACAATTACTAAAGTGGAAGTCCGGTCAAACTACTAAGCTTAAACCTGCTCCCACCTCCATTCCGAGCCCTATAGTAAATACCCTGTAAAGAAAAGATGCTTATACTTACCTTATTAAAGGGCACTCCAGTCTGCTCAGGTGATCAGTTTCCAGTGCTGGCTTCAGGTGAGAGGAGAAATAGTTGACAACAGATGCCCTATAGGAAGTATATGGGTGATGTTACAGCCCAGGCTTTGCAGCTGTCCTTGGTACGCTCTCCTCTTTCTTAAAGCCGGCCACTGGGGAGATCACGTCACTGGACAAGATCCCCCCTAAGCCAGCCATACATAAATCAAAATTCAGCTGTTCAGCAGGAACCGGACAAATCTGACGCACGTATGGGCACCATGGTTGTACACAAGTCAATAAATTGTTTTGACTCACCAATACTCCTAATGTTTACCACTTAGTTACACATGGGCCTTTAAAGATTTGGAAATAATATGATTGTTGGACCATGTCCTCATGGCTGGGGATCTTTATGGTCCAAGCCATCTGTGCTGTTGTGTAATTCACTTATTCCATCCTTTGAGATGATTTGCATGTTATGTTAAATTAAAATATGTTTATGATCTCCAGGGCCCGCTGATAGAACTTCATCATAACTGCCACCTATCAGTAAAGTGAACAGTTTAGAATTCTCAGAGTAAATATGTATACTTAAAGCGGCATTCTACAAAAAAAAGCATCCTCTTAAAATATCCAGTATATATATACAGTGCAGAAAATAAGTATTTGAACACCCTGCTATTTTGCAAGTTCTCCCACTTGGAAATCATGGAGGGGTCTGAAATTGTCATTGTAGGTGCATGTCCACTGTGAGAGACATAATCAAAAAAAAAAATTCCAGAAATCACAATGTATGATTTTTTTAACTATTTATTTGTATGATACAGCTGCAAAGAAGTATTTGAACACCTGAGAAAATCAATGTTAATATTTGGTACAGTAGCCTTTGTTTGCAATTACAGAGGTCAAACGTTTCTTGTAGTTTTTCACCAGGTTTGCACACACTGGAGGAGGGATTTTGGCCCACTCCTCCACACAGATCTTCTCTAGATCAGTCAGGTTTCTGGGCTGTCGCTGAGAAACACAGAGTTTGAGCTCCCTCCAAAGATTCTCTATTGGGTTTAGGTCTGGAGACTGGCTAGGCCACGCCAGAACCTTGATATGCTTCTTACAGAGCCACTCCTTGGTTATCCTGGCTGTGTGCTTTGGGTCATTGTCATGTTGGAAGACCCAGCCTCGACCCATCTTCAAAGCTCTAACTGAGGGAAGGAGGATGTTGCCCAAAATCTCGCAATACATGGCCCCGGTCATCCTCTCCTTAATACAGTGCAGTCGCCCTGTCCCATGTGCAGAAAAACACCCCCAAAGCATGATGCTACCACCCCCATGCTTCACAGTAGGGATGGTGTTCTTGGGATGGTACTCATCATTCTTCTTCCTCCAAACACGGTTAGTGGAATTATGACCAAAAAGTTCTATTTTGGTCTCATCTGACCACATGACTTTCTCCCATGACTCCTCTGGATCATCCAAATGGTCATTGGCAAACTTAAGACAGGCCTTGACATGTGCTGGTTTAAGCAGGGTAACCTTCCGTGCCATGCATGATTTCAAACCATGACGTCTTAGTGTATTACCAACAGTAACCTTGGAAACGGTGGTCCCAGCTCTTTTCAGGTCATTGACCAGCTCCTCCCGTGTAGTCCTGGGCTGATTTCTCACCTTTCTTAGGATCATTGAGACCCCACTAGGTGAGATTTTGCATGGAGCCCCAGTCCGAGGGAGATTGACAGTCATGTTTAGCTTCTTCCATTTTCTAATGATTGCTCCAACAGTGGACCTTTTTTCACCAAGCTGCTTGGCAATTTCCCCGTAGCCCTTTCCAGCCTTGGGGAGGTGTACAATTTTGTCTCTAGTGTCTTTGGACAGCTCTTTGGTCTTGGCCATGTTAGTAGTTGGATTCTTACTGATTGTATGGGGTGGACAGGTGTCTTTATGCAGCTAATGACCTCAAACAGGTGCATCTAATTTAGGATAATAAATGGAGTGGAGGTGGACATTTTAAAGGCAGACTAACAGGTCTTTGAGGGTCAGAATTCTAGCTGATAGACAGGTGTTCAAATACTTCTTTGCAGCTGTATCATGCAAATAAATAGTTAAAAAAATCATAAATTGTGATTTCTGGAATTTTTTTTTTGGATTATGTCTCTCACAGTGGACATGCACCTACGATAACAATTTCAGACCCCTCCATGATTTCCAAGTGGGAGAACTTGCAAAATAGCAGGGTGTTCAAATAATTATTTTCTGCACTGTATAGTACTTCAATTTAAATCATGTCATGATATATATATATATATATATCTCAGCATCTATGAGACAACAGTATTGCTCCCTGTTCTTATCATGCATACTCCGACAAACATCTGAATGTTGTGGATGGGCCCAGTAATTTGTAGGTTTAATGATCCGTGTTTGCATTAACGGGTGTTGGAAGGCAACATGAATTAATATAATTTCTGGATTTTATACATATCTGTTTTCATAATAAAAAGAAAATAAATCAGCGCAAAAATGACAAATGAACCCGTGTATAGGAGCTGAACACCAGGGTCAATAATCACAAAATCCCTGTGGAGAAACAAATAAAGATGGTGCAGCGCTCAAATAAAACAATAAAAGATTAATATAAAGTCCAATTTGCAATTTTTTCGTTACCGAAATAGATTTTATATTAATTTTTGGTTTTTATTAACATATTTTTAAAGTGATTAAATAATATCTGTTTTAATAGCTAATTAGCATATGAGTATAATTTACACTTTTAAATAATTAATATTCTAACCTGTGCATTTTTTGCTTCTCTTCCCTGCGATAATATACATTGCAGGATGATGAGTCCTATGCATGAGTGTCTTTTTGCATGGTGTGGGCTGGACACTGCTATGCAAATTCGTTTTCTGACACTCGGTGTATGTTGACTCTCCATAAGTAAGACGTTGGGTTCCTAAGGCAACTTACACATAAATAGCGGGTGTTCTTCACGCCTCCTTCACCACTGAAGATGTCCCCATAGAGGATGTAACGTGTACAGGAGGAGCATTGTGATGTCACCCGCGGCTATCATTTTGCTCATTATACACGCTGTATACATCGGCACCGACCGTGGTGCCTTCATTGTGAGTGTTTTTTATCTTTTATTACGAATAAATTGTTTATTCAAACGGAGAGCACTATGTTTTGGCATTTGTTTATTACATGACCTGGGGTGATCGATTTCTCTGTGATGTCTTCACTACTGCTGGATTTGCTGATATTTATACATAAAGCGCATTTGACCCTCCATAATCAAAGGGCCCAGGTAGTGAGGTGAGAGGCCATTTCATGTGGTGGTGGATGTGTGTCTAGCACGTTTGAAGTTATCTACACAGTCATCTGTCTGTCTACATTGGCACTCACTGGAGGTGTACTGCGATTTTATGGACTTTATATTCATCTTTTATTGTTTTATTTGAGCGCTGCACCATCTTTATTTATATCTGTTTTCATTCCAAACGATCAGTCAGGCTGAGGCTTGCAGTTTCCTGGAGGATAGGATGCCCCCCAGGTTGGAATGTAGCCAGTTAAACCCTCTATATTTACATACTAGCGGCTCCAATCTGTCTGCAAGATCCCTTGATTAGCCCCTCTGCAGACAAGCTTCAAAGTGAGGTGTAACTGCCAGCATAAGTTAATGGCAATGATCAAAGGCCAGCAAGCTATTGGAGATGATATGGGCAATACTGCTCCCAGAGAGCAAGTATGGCAGGACAGTCAGTAATATAATATATTAAGGAGGATTGTCCTGTGAACACTATGATTGGTCCAAAAACAAATATGCTGGCAAAGGGGGAGGGAGTTTGAATGAGTTACGATTGAGTGACGACATTGCTGCTCCAGGCAATCACAGCGCTGTAGCGGCAATACCCGAAAGACACACTGAGGCAAGATGAAATCTCCCTTGGCGTGGACCAGATAAGTTCCTCACACCTCGTTTCAAGGTAAGTATTTCATAATGAGCTAGTATGCGGTGCATACTAGCTCATTATGGCTTTTGCTTTTCAGGTGTTAGAAAAAAAAAAAACAGCAGCGGGTTTACTACCGCTTTAACACACCAGTTCAATGACTTCATGGAACAATGTAATATTCATAATGATGCCGCATGATATAAAAAAAATAAAAAAAGGACAAGGAGATGATGGCCAATGTTGTATGCATGTTATTGAAAATTAAAGGCATCTCCGAGCAAAAAGATTTAGAATGGTTTGCTGAGAGAAAACAATTATTGGAAGAGGTACAAAGTGTAACTAAGAATATATTAATAATGGTTGAAAAGGCCGATGCAAATGCTCGTGATCACATTGAACATTTAGTGAGAGATGTGTATTGACTCCTCAGACGATAAAAGTGTAAAGTATTTTCATATTAATGTTTTGCAGCAATGTTATTCTCCATCGACATATACTTAGAGAAGGGCCTATGCAAGAAGGCCAGCCCTCAAATTTTTTTGTGTAAAAGGGGGGCCATATTGCAAGATATTGTTGGGCGGCGAATAATGATATCAAAAGAAGATCGCACCACCCTAAAACGACCCCAAGGCATTATGAAGCTTATTCTGTGAGATGGGGTAGCAACCGTAGGCATAGTGGCCATAATACTTAATTAAAGGGTCACTAAAGGAAAACATTTTTTTTAGCTAAATAGCTTCCTTTACCTTACTGCAGTACTGGTTGCATGTCCTTATTGTTCATTTTTGCTTTGAAGTTGCTGTAATCGTGCTCTGTTCTCCACACTTCCTGCTTGTCTGTTTCCTTATAACCACCATACTGGGAGCTTTCTCACGATGGTTTACACAGTCATTACTGTGTGTCTAAAACTTCCCAGAACCAATCAGTTTCATTTTAAAAACAAAACACTGCCCTGGATTTGTTTGTTTTTGTTCTGTGTTTCTATTTCTACTTAACAGAAACATGAAGCCAGTTCAAAAGTGAAACTAACCTGCAGGCACATTATATGATTAATTTTTATCTCTTTTTAATCATTTTGAAAATGAATCAGTTAACTTTTATGTCTCTATACCCTGTAAACAGTCATTTCAGCAAAAAATTTTTTTTCCTTTAGTGACTCTTTAAGACAGGAAGGCATTACTATGCAAATATTCATTCAAATATAGCACTGGGGGGGGGGCGACAATGGTAGCAGCCCTTAGGGAGCTGCATGGATAGTGAGAATTTTCTGGTTAATGTTTCTTTGCTATGAATGAGATTGGATGCGAGTTACAGCGATTTTCCCTTAATGTTGGGAATGTTATAGAGGACCTCGATATATATATATATATATATTTTATATTTTCGAGAATAAGCCTCTGGATTGTTATTTCTATTTTAATACTCTTATTTGTGTTATTATGTAGTGTGATAAAGGTGTATTTTAGGCTAATAATATGGGCAAGTAAGGCTCTCCTCGAGACTCTTTGTCTGAAAGATGGTTGAGATGTTGCTCTGAGAGTGTGCTGGTGAATGAGTGCATGTACACCCCTTACTGTTACTATACCCCTTCATGAAGATGTCAGAAAGAAGAAGATACAGAAGATACAGAATAGTGACATGGGAGCTGTCACAGAAGAATGATGTTGGTGTCACCCAGTAGCAAAGCGGCACATGTTGGGAAGCACAGCTTGTTAGGACTGTTCTAAAGACTTTGGGCCAGATTCTCAGAGGCGTTACGACGGAGTATCTCAGATACCCCGTCGTAACGCCTTTTTTTTGTCCTCGTATCTATGCGAGTGATGCTTAGCATCACTTTTGCATAGATACGCTTCTACATCCGACAAGTGTAAAAGCATTACACTTTCGGATCGTAGGTGTAATGACAACTCCGGCCACTAGGTGGCCTTTACGTTGTTTTCGCATTTGCATATGCAAATGAGGTAGTACGCCGATTCTCGATCGCTTTTACGCCGCCCCGTCGTCGCGTACGTCGTTTTTGTTCGCGTAAGGTTACCCCAGCTTCTATGTGGAGTAACCTTACGAAGTACCGTCGGATGCCGTCGGGTCCCGTCGGATGCCATGTTAAGTATGGCGTCGGATCAGCGTCGGCTTTTTCCGTCGCTTACGTCGTTTTACTAACTCGTTCGCGAATAAGGAGTTGCGTAAATGACACTCACGTCGTTTTGACGTCGGTTTCAACGACGCTTCCCGACGTGAGCTGGAGCATGCGCACTGGGCTTTTTCCCCGGCCGGCGCATGCGCAGTTCGTTCGACGCGGGGGCGCGCTTAATTTAAATACAAGCCGCCCCATTTGAATTGCGCGGGTTTACGCTTGGCGATTAACGAGACGCCAGCGAAAACTACGGAGCAAGTGCTTTGAGAATAAAGCACTGGCTCTAGTACGCAGCGGCGGCGTAGTGTAAATGGCTTACGCTACGCCACCGAAAATATATGAGAATCTGGCCCTATGTTGAGAGGCGCAACACGGTAAAACCATTAAGGACTGTTCCATAGGTACTGGGCTGGAAACACAGGTTGGGAAGCGACACGCGTTAAGACATTTATGGACTGTTCAATAGGAGCCGTGTCGGGAGAAGGATGATGTGCGCTTTTTAGGCACAAAGCGGCATATGTTGGAAGGCAACATGAATTAATAGAATTTCTGGATTTTATACATATCTGTTTCCATTCCCAACGGTCAGCCAGGCTGAGGCTTGCAGGTTCCTGGAGGACAGGATGCCCCCCAGGTTGGAATGTAGCCAGTTAAACCTCTAAATTTAAATGATACTAGCGGCTCCAATCTGTCTGCGAGATCCCTTGATTAGCCCCTCCACATACAAGCTTCAAAAGGGAGGTGTAACTGCCAACATAAGTAATGGCAATGATCAAAAGCCAGCAAGCTTTTGAAATGATATGGGCAATACTGCCCCCAGAGGCCAAGTATGGCAGAGCAGGTAGTAATATAATCTATTAAGGAGGATTGTCCTATGAACACTATGATTGGTCCAAAGGCAATGGGGGGGGGGGGGGTTGAATGATTTACGATTGAGGTTTTTTAAATAGGACTGTTTGAATCAGAGAGCTCTCTTTAACATCTGAGCTCAGCCATCAAGGATTCTACCTAGAGGACGTGTTAAGTAGATGTACTGTTTTGAAGATTGTTATATGTTGTAGATATCTGCTGTTTAGTTTGTGATATTCCCATTTCTTGGGAAATAAATGTAACATTGTTTACTAAGCAAAGGTAGACGTCTGTTTTCATAGCTAACATTATATCATTAGGCATAGCATACTCTGATGGTAGACAAGCTAATTATAGGGATTTCCGAATTAATACATATATGCAATAGTTATATAGGGTACAATCGAGTGTATAGTATTTTTACTTCAACGGGCATGTAGACCCCAACAATGAACTTCTGATCTCTGCTTACTTTGACCTTTTAAAGCGGAACTAAAACCACCTTTTTATTTTTAGCCAAGGAAGCTACAGTACCATCTTGGCCTCTGTTTGATCTTCAACTGCCACGATGCTAAACATGTGATCAGTTATTTCACCAGCCATTGGATGGATTGAAAGTTTTTTGGTTGAAAGCACATCCAATGTTACATTCCCAAAATGGGCCAGGAATGTAACTGCTTTTTTTAAATCGTTGGGGCCCATTTACACTAGTACTGTCCTTGCAGATTGCAAATGTTGTGCATGTGCCGACACCAGATTGAATTGGTTCACAGGGTACAAAAGTACTATGCGTTTGGGTTGCAGTGCTTTTCCAAAAGTTGGTTTCAGTCCATTCAAAATAAATGGGGCTGAAATCGCACTGCACAGAACTACATGCAAATTGAACAGAAACCACACAGCATTTTCTTAGTGCGAATGGGCTTATAAATCGATGGGTTCCTTTCCACTTTAAATATACCACTGGAAGCATTTTCTTATATTGATAAATGTAAAAAAAAAATACTATACCTGTTAATTCTGCCAGAAACCCAAGTGCTGTACCATGCCCTGTACACTCTATGTTATCTTTAGCAGTGTGGTTAATTCTATAGAGTTGGTAATCTATAGAACACCTCTCCTATATTCTATTGTGAACAGGTGAGGGGTCTTGAAGTCATATCCTAGGGATACAATGCTGCTCCTCCAAAGCTATAGTACAGGGAGTGAGAATTGTCATGCTAGGATAGGAAGGGCGTTAGTGGTGGGAGCACCAAATGAAAATCAAGGGAAAACATCCAGCCATCACATGCAAGGACTGCTAAGCTGTAATATATTACATTTTTGATTGTGGGTTTGGATTTCCTTTAAAGCAGGGGTCCCAAACTGGCTGCCCTCCAGCTGTTGTGAAACCACAAGTCCCATCACACCTCTGACTATGGGAGTCATGCTTGTAACTGTCAGCCTTGCAATGCCTCATGGGACTTGTAGTTTCTATGTAATTATATGTGAAGAGCTATAGGGAAATCCAGAATTTTACCTTTTTAGTTAAAGCAGTCATGGCAATCTGGTGAGTGTTATTCCAGTAGAGCACATAGGGTGCAAATGAAATTGGCGGTGATAGTTTAATAACGCTTCATATTGAAGAATCAAGAAACCTTGTTTAACCACTTGACCACTGGGCACTTAAACCCCCTTAATAACCAGACCAATTTTCAGCTTTCGGTGCTCTCACAGTTTGAATGACAATAACTCAGTCATACAACACTCTAACCAAATGAAATTTTTGTCCTTTTTTTCCCACAAATAGAGCTTTCTTTTGGTGGTATTTGATCACCTCTGCGGTTTTTATTTTTTTCGCTATAAATGAAAAAAGAACGTAAATTTTGTAAAAAAATGAATTTTTCTTCATTTCTATTATAAAATTTTGCAAAAAAGTAATTTTTCTTCATAAATTTGGCCTAAAATGTATACTGCTACATATCTTTGGTAACAAAAAAAAAAAAAATTGGATAATATTTAGTCTGGGTGAAAGTTATGGGGTCTACAAGCTATGGTACCAATTACTGAAAATTGATCAATTTGATCACATCTGATGTACTGACAGCCTCTCTCATTTCTTGAGACCCTAACATGCCAGAAAAGTACAAATACCCCCCAAATGACCCCTTTTTGGAAAGAAGACATTCCAAGGTATTCAGAAAGAGGCATCGTGAGTTTTTTGAAGTTGTCATTTTTTCCCCACAATTCTTTGCAAAATCAAGATTTTTTTATTTTAATTTTTTTTCCACAAAATGTTCATATTATTAGGTTATTTCTCACACACAGCATATGCATACCACAAATTACACCCCAAAACACATTCTGCTATTCCTCCCGAGTATGGCGATACCCCATGTGTGAGACTTTTACACAGCGTGGCCACATACAGAGGCCCAACATGCAGGGAACGCCATCAGGCGTTCTGGAACACCCAGACCAATTCTGACATTTCTCTCCTACATGGAAAAATCATCATTTATTTGCTAGAAAATTACATAGAACCCCAAAACATTATATATGCTTTTTTAGCAAAGACCCTAGAGAATACAATGGCGGCCGTTACAACTTTTTATCTCGCATTGTATTTGCACAGCAATTTTTTGAACGCGTTTTTTTTTGGAAACAAAACAGTTTTGTGCTTAAAAAAAAAAAAAACAGTAAAGTTAGCCCAATGTTTTTGCATAATATGAAAGATGAAGTTACGCCGAGTAAATAGATACCCAACATGTCACCCTTCAATATTGCACACGCTTGTGGAATGGCGCCAAACTACGCGACTTAAAAATCCCCATAGGCGACGCTTTAAATGTTTTTCCTGGTTACATCTTTTTAGTTGGAGAGGAGGTCTAGGGCCAAAATTATTGCTCTCGCTCTAACGTTCGCAGCGATACCTCACATGTGTGGTTTGAACACCGTTTTCATATGTGGGCGGGACTTACGTGTGCGGTCGCGTCTGTATACGAGCACACGGGTACAGGGGCGCTGTAATTTTTTTTTTATTTTTTTATTGTTCATTTTACTTTATTTATTTTAGTTTGACACCTTTTTCCCCAAAAATAAATGTTTTGGTTACTTTTATTCCTATTACAAGGAATGTAAACATCCCTTGTAATAGGAATATAGCATGACAGGTCCTCTTTACAGTGAGATATGGGGTCAATAAGACCCCACATCTCCCCTCTAGGCTGGGAAGCCTAAAAAAAAAAACGATTGCAGAGTATTGCGCGGGGGAGTATTGCGCGGGGGAGTATTGCGCGGGGGAGTATTGCGCGGGGGAGTATTGAGCGGGGGTACTGCAGAGTATTGTGCGGGAGTATTGTGCGGGAGTATTGTGCGGGAGTATTGTGCGGGAGTATTGTGCGGGAGTATTGTGCGGGGTACTGCGGGGTACTGCGGAGTATTGCGGAGTATTGCGGAGTATTGCGGGGTACTGCGGAGTATTGCGGAGTATTGCGGGGTACTGCAGAGTATTGCGGGGTACTGCGGAGTATTGCGGGGTACTGCGGAGTATTGCGGGGTACTGCGGAGTATTGCGGGGTATTGCAGAGTATTGCGGGGTATTGCGGAGTATTGCGGGGTACTGCGGAGTATTGCGGGGTATTGCGGAGTATTGCGGGGTATTGCGGAGTATTGCGGGGTATTGCAGAGTATTGCGGGGTACTGCGGAGTATTGCGGGGTACTGCGGAGTATTGCGGAGTATTGCGGGGTACTGCGGAGTATTGCGGGGTATTGCAGAGTATTGCGGAGTATTGCGGGGTATTGCAGAGTATTGAGGAGTATTGGGGGTATGCAGAGTATTGAGGAGTATTGGGGGTATGCAGAGTATTGGGGGGGGGTATGCAGAGTATTGGGGGGGGGTTATGCAGAGTATTGGGGGGGGTTATGCAGAGTATTGGAGGGGGGTATGCAGAGTATTGGGGGGGGTATGCAGAGTATTGGGGGGGGTATGCAGAGTATTGGGGGGGGGTATGCAGAGTATTGGGGGGGGTATGCAGAGTATTGGGGGGGGGTATGCAGAGTATTGGGGGGGGTATGCAGAGTTTTGCGCAGGGAAGGAAGGAGTTAATGCAGGGATGGCTGAGCAGGGATGGATGGATCTGTGACTGCAATAGTCACAGATCCATCCCACACTGCTGCAGCCATCCGCGCTCTCCTCTCACGCTGTACCGATCGGTACAGCGAGAGGAGGGAAGAACCGGCGTCAGCAAGTGACGCGGTTTGTTTACATGTGATCACGCCGTCATTGGACGGCGCGATCACGTGGTAAGGAGCCGCCACCATTGGCTCCTTACCGAGATCACTGACGCTGCGGGTCCCGTGGACCCGCCGAGCGCCGTGACCGCGTGTGCGCGCCCGCTCGGGCGCGCGGATCTGACGCACGTCAGATTTGTTTACACACGTGGTCGCGCCGTCATTGGACGGCGCGATCACGTGGTAAGGAGCCGCCGCCATTGGCTCCTTACCGCGATCATCGGTGCTGCGGGTCCCGTGGACCCGGTGAGCACCGGTGATCGCGTGTGCGCGCCCGGTTGGGCGCGCACACCTGACTCTAACGGAGGACGTCCATGGACGTCCTGTTAGAGTACAGGAACCGCCCTATAGCCGTATTTCGGCTATAGGGCGGTGATTAAGTGGTTAAGAAGGGTACAAATTAACTTTTTTTAAGCACATTAGGTTTTCTTGCACTTTATGGATTCATGCACTTTATTTAGGAGCATATTATATTTGTTTGTTTTAACATTAATTATGTGTATTTTAGTCACTGATGCACTATTTACTTGTGTATAGCGCCCTCACACTTCATTTTCTTTTTATACTTAGGGCACAGCTGGACAGTTCAGGAAAAATAAACCAAATGTTAAGAGACCATGAAGAGTTTATTTTCTAATAAATCAACAAATAGACCAACTGATAGATTTCAGGGGGTTTTAATTGCCTGCTTCATCAGGGCTTAAAATTTCTGCTATGAATCTGGATTGTCCCAGGCTTGTAGGGAATAAAAATGCTAAAAATTTAAATCTCAGTATAAAGAGCAGCAGGCTTTTTGTCTTAGCCAATTGGTCATGTCTGCTTTAAGATGGATCATTTGAAGAATTAATAATGGTGCATGAATTTTTGGGTTAGTAGCAAGACAACTCTTAGGCCTCGTACACACGAGCAAATCTGTCCGCTGGAAACGGTCCACTGGACCGATTCAGCAGACAGATTCGATCGTGTGTACGGCCGAGCCGACGGATTTGGCCACCCGACAGATTTCAAAGCATGCTTTGAAATCTATCGGGTGGGAATCCGTCCGCCCGACATGTCTGCTGGTTAGTACACTTACCAGCAGACATGTCGTCCCGCACCGCCGCCGAATGGATTCGGCGCATGCACGGAAGTGTTTTACTTCCTGGTGCGGTGACGTCACCGCCACGTCACCGACACGTCAGCGCGCCGTCTGCTGGCGGGGATTTTGGTTTGCTCGTGTGTACACGCGAGCAAACCAAAATCCCAGCAGACAGATTTGTTCAAATCTGTCGGACAGACAGATTTGAACAAATCTGTCTGCTCGTGTGTACGAGGCCTAACAAGATCCCACCTCTGTCAAATCTAAACAACAAACTAACTTACGGTCAAGGCTAATCCCTTATTGAAGCCTTCCCCAGCAATAATATAAATATACCCCCCCCCCCGTGTGGGTTCTGATACCATAATTCATCCTTGCAGGTTTTCATTTTAACATTTGAATAAGTCAATGACTCAACTGCATTAAACTTGTAGCGTTCTTCTTTAAAGTAGTAGCAAAGTCTACATTATTGGACGGGCTCTGTCCATTTGAATGGCCGGGTCACGATGACATCACTCCCACACATGCGCACAGGAGTCATGAGCATAGAGCTTTGGATTTACGGCACATTTACTTTTACTTTACAGCACAGTGCCTATGCGCCGGTGACCTCGCCGGCTGCAAAACATGTGAATATCTCCTAAATCACGTTTAGGAGATATTCATTTTACCTACAGGTAAACTTTAATATACTTGTAGGTTAAAGTGACAAAGCAGAGTTACTACCACTTTAAACATTACTGTAAAATGTTTAGGCCTCGTTCACACAGACGGCAGCCTTTACTACTTCTCTGAAAAGAGATCTTCAGTAGCTTGCTTATCAGAGGGGGCTCAGAGGTGGGTGCGGGCATTCAGAAGATAATACTTCCACCTCCTGAATGACTGGCTTTTTTTCCCAGATCCCAAGGGGGATTTTACATGTAATATTGTGGTTGTGGTGTAGTCCCATTACTTTAATTGGGCAAGCTTGACAGGTAGCCCTAACTGCCCATGTGAATTCTTCCCTAATTCCATCAGTGAATGCAAGGAGCAACATACAGTACCCACAGAATAACAAACTCCATCAACTGAATGAGTAAAGTGAATTCTGACTGGTTGCCAGGAGTAAATTGCACTTTCATGGTAAGTTTTGTAGGTTGCAGGACATTAGTTGTGTCTGTGTAGGGCAGTGATGGCAAACCTTAGCACCCCAGATGTTTTGGAACTACATTTCCCATGATGCTCAACTACACTGCAGAGTGCAGGAGCATCTTGGGAAATGTAGTTCCAAAACACCTGGGGTACCAAGGTTTACCATCACTGGTGTAGGGAGTAAATGGAATACTGAAGTTCCAAACAGCTGTCCTTACACAGAGTCCAGTGGTCCAAATCGTGAGCACACTGCTGTGGAAGTATCCCTGATATCATAACACTAAAAATAAATAAATGTATAATTAGGCTTTAATAAGGCAGAGAGCAACAGTGCAACAATCACTGGCAACCAATCAGAATTTCATTTTCACTGAGGTGACTTCAACAAACTAAACTCTACTGGCTGCCATTGGTTACTCCACTTTGTACACACTCTTTGCATTGATGTATAGAATAATTGTGAATATTTCTGGAACAAGCACACATTATACAGTGACGGTAATGATAATCTCTACAAAGTGCTGATATATCATAGCTTATAAAATTAGGATACATTGAATAAATAAATGGAAAAAAAAAAAACATCTTCATTAAACCCCTTAGAAGTTTGTATTGAAGTTCTTTGGACACCTATCAGGACCGAGTGTGGCTGTCAATAATATTAAAACTATTATTTGGTTGTATGTAGGGATTTCCACCGATCCTTGCGTTAAATCAGAGTTCTTTAAGACATTCCCGGCTTGGCGATAGACAGGCTGATCTTTAGTTGTCACTAGAGAATTATGAGCTTCTTTGACCAGCCTTGCTTCCGCCCTGCTGAGGAAGTTGTATTACGATACGCGTCCGGAGTCAGGAACCACTCCACGTCACTCGTTGTCGTCCCATATTTTCATCGGAGCTACTTTTCTTATGGTGTTACATGCCTTTTATTCTCATCACAAATGTGAGTAACCTGCACGTTTTAAACGTAATAAATTGACCTGATTTTACGGAAGCTCTTAGATTTGTTTTTTTCTTTGCATATCGGTTACATACTTGTTCGTTGGTGCCACTGAGGATACATTCATATCTCCGGGTCCTACGGCTGAATAGTATACACCCCCGAGCCATCCGGATTGCCACCTTTGATTTAAGCCTATTAGACCTTTGGTAAAACAAAGGTCTTTCTGTGAGGTGAGAGTACCCATCTTTACTGGTGAAGGGATCACACTTTGAATTGGTTTTCCAGTCACGTGGTGAAGATACTCTTATCATCTGGTCGCAGGATTTATTTCTCATGTAGTTTGCTTATTGCAATTTTGGACTATTTTTTCCTTTCTTGGTTTTCACTTTTCACTCATATGAGTAAATTTAATACCATTTCAATTTAGGTTTGCGCTGCACTGTTTTCTTTATTTTATTTGCTTGGAAATCTTATTAGATATTGAGATGATTGGTTGTCTACTGTCTCCCCAGAAATGTTTGCACCCCAGGCCTGGACCCATGTGGCTTTCCTAAGCTAGAACAGCAGCTGACTTCTTGGAGTTCAGAAAGCTCCTCTTCTTCTTAGGTTTGCTTTGAGGGCTAGGAGAGTCATTGGGAACTCGAAATATATACAAGTTTTCTTCAACACTGGGAATATCTAAGGCTTCCGCACTGGACTGAAGCAGCTTGGTAAAACTTCCCGGGTGTGAGAATGAGACTCGCTTCACTGGACGCAACTTCTTCTTCTTCAGGATGCTAAAACAAATCACACCAAAATTAGTTTCATATAAACAGCAGAGTGGCAGAGAAATAAGCTAATCAGTGACTTGTTTCCCCTTTCACTGTCCAGTCAAAAGATGGGGGACAAGACCTACAAGTGAGACTTTAACTATTTTTTAAGACCCTCACTCTGAGGTTAACCCAACCCCCCTTTCCCCCCTATTACACATCCTAAACATTCTGCAAGCTACAAAGACACCAACCTAGAGCTTACACAAGGCTTCTAATACACATAATTTACAAAAGCCAGTAACTCTCAATAAAGTTAGCTCGTGCTCGACATGGGTAGAAATAAAAAAAAGATACGTTCCCAATGTTCTGGTAGGTAGGGCAGCCTATCGAAATGAATAGGCTGCCTTAAACGCTTCATGCGTAGATGTGAACCAAGCAGTATATTCTTAAACTGCATATTTAAATAGAGGCAGGCCGCAAAGACAGTCTATTTCTTGAGTTCTCTTTCCATAACAAGCTCTGATGAGAACATCATGGAGGACTATGAGCCTTTTAACCCTTTTGATGCTAGGCTCTGCCTCCTATTTTTCACCACAAGTTTCCAGACCATTTTTGCTATTTTCAGTTTTTCGATTTAGGCCCCTTTCACACTTGTGTGACCTGAAAGTTGTGCAACTTTGCTGTGATTTCTGCCACGACTTTGACAAATGTTTGCCACAACTTGAAGCAATGCTTTTGTAATCTTGAGGTCTATGGACCTCAAGTCTCATAAAAAGTCAGTCCAAAGTAGTGCAGGGGACTACTTTGAAGTCGCTCAGATATGTACGGTACTCATTGGAAATTATGAGGACAAGTCACACTAAAGTGGAAAAGGAGCCCTACTGCTTTGAAAGTAAGAACCCCCCCCCCCCCCCCAAACTATATATTTCATGAAAACACAAGACCTGTAAAAGGCCAAGATCACCTTTTGTATAAATTGGCTCATGCAGACAAGAAGCTACGATTGTATTTTAAACTATGAGCAATTAAAAAAAAACGTTTCAATGCAATTGTCATACTTGTAGACCATCATTCACGCATGAAGTCTGGCTGAAATATTCCAAGGTTTTTACATTTTTAGGTACTGCATTATTTTAAGAACATGGTCTACAATAAAATGGATACCCTGACCCCTTGTTTGAAGGCAGCTAAAGAGATTATTATATTAGTTGTGCTCAAAGAAGGTGGCTTGGTAGCCATTTTGTTGAAGCCCTAAGTTAGGAAGTAGGAATGTAAACAATAGGTGTATTTTGACCACACTTCATGGCAGGGTTGCCAACACTCAGTAAATTAGATGACAGTTTGTAAAAATCTGTGATTATTCAACTGTCCATAAATATCAGAGGCTGATAATTTATCATGCTGTGTTGACTTGTGTCAGTGTAAACCAGGCAAATTATGTGTTATCGGTATTGTCACTGTCTCCATGTCGTGCTTATACTGTTTAAATATTGATGGTCTTAAGCCTCGTACACACGAGCGAGGAACTCGTCGGGCGAAACACATAATTTTCCTCGTCGAGTTCCTTGTTAGGCTTGTTGAGGAACTCAACAAGCTTGCTTTGCGTACACATGTTAACCACTTAAGACCCGGACACATATGCTGCTAAATGACCCAAGGTGTTTTTACAATTCAGCGCTGCGTCGCTTTAACAGACAATTGCGCGGTCGTGCGACGTGGCTCCCAAACAAAATTCGCGTCCTTTTCTTCCCACAAATAGAGCTTTCTTTTGGTGGTATTTGATCGCCTCTGCGATTTTTATTTTTTGCGCTATAAACTAAAATTGAGCGACAATTTTGAAGAAAATCACTATTTTTTACTTTTTGTTATAAAAAAAATCAAATAAACTACATTTTAGTAAAACATTTAGGCCAAAATAAATTCAGCCACATGTCTTTAGTAATAAATAAATAAATAAAAAAAATCGCAATAAAAAAAAAATAGCTACCTAGCGGGAACAGCAACTCTTATACAGCGATCAGAAAAATTATCTCTTAGTGACACTGGCAATAGGGAGTGAAAGGGTTAACTAGGGCAGTGATCAAGGGGTTAAAACTTTATTAGGGGGGGTACGGGGGCTATCCTGAACCTAACACTAACTAACTTTCACACTGCCTGTCACACTGACACTAAATGCAGTGATTAGATCACTGCATTCAGTGACACTGTGACAGGGGGGTGGGGGGGGGGGGTGATCACAAGGGGATAATGTGCCTATGTGTGTGTGTGTCAGTGTTGTGTTGGTGCACACTTACTGTGGATGTCTTCTCTCATCAGCAGCGGTGGGAAACACAGGAGGAGGAAGTGACACAAAGGGGGAGCGCTCTCATTGGCTGGGAGCGATCGCAAACGGACATCCGCCCGCTCGTCGGCGATCGCTCCCAGAGCCAGGGGGACCGCCGCACACCGCGGAGGGGGGCCCGATCGGACCCCCGAACCGCACAAAGGCGAGGACGTAAATATACGCCCTTGTGCCTGTACGAGCCATGTTGTGGACGTACATAGGCATGCGGCGGTCCTTAAGTGGTTAAAGACCAAATCTCCTCGTTCTTAAATGCGATGACTTCAACACATACAACGGCAGGGGCTGCTTTTGCTAATCTCATGTTACTGCGTGTTAGGAAAAAGTTTGGTAAGAGACATTTGCACTTTTCAGTCGTGACAAATGTGCTATTTCCCTTACAAACGCTACTTTTACCGAAGGTGCACAGGTTTCTTAGCATACACACGCTCGAGTTTCTCATCGAAAAGCAGCCTGACGAGGAACATGGCAATTTGGACTCCCGTCAATGAAAAAGAGAACTTGCTCTCTTTTTTGCTAGTCGAGTTCCTCGACAGTTTCCTTGATGAAAAACGTACACACAACCGGTTTCCTTGGTAGTAAGAGCTGTGAAAATGTGGAACAGACTCCCTCCAGAGGTGGTTCTGGCCAGCTCAGTAGATTGCTTTAAGAGAGGCCTGGATTCTTTCCTAAATGCACATAACATAACTGAGTACTAAGATTTCTAGGTAAAGTTGATCCGGGGTAAATCCGATTTGCCTCTCGGGGGATCAGGAAGGAATTTTTACCCCTCCGGTAGCAAATTGGATCATCGCTCTGCTGGGGTTTTTTGCCTTCCTCTGGATCAACTGTGGGTATGGAATTGGGTGTATGGGATGTACTGTGTTTTATTTTGTTTGTTTATTTATTTATTTTTTATGGTTGAACTGGATGGACTTGTGTCTTTTTTTTCAACCTGCCTAACTATGTGAAGATTGAATGAACGTAAAACTGCCAATAAGCATTTAAGTGAAAAAGACTGGAGACAAGCTGCACACATGTATTGTAGTAATGGATAGTCTGCAATGTAGTGGGATTCAGTGCCGATAATATTGAACAGCACCATAACAACTCACCTTGAAACTACAAACAATGTACAGATGGGGACCCAGCTGTCCCAATTTCATATAAAAAAAATTCACTTTAAGTTTATATCTAAAGGCCCATACACACAAATCGGATATTCCGACAACAATTGTCTGATGGATGTGTTTTGTCGGATAATCCGACCGTCTGTACAATTGTCCGAATTTCCAACAACAAATGTTGGATATTCATGCTTTCAAACTGTCCGAATATAAATGTGTTATCGGACCAAAATCCAAAGTACAAACTCGCATGCTCCGAACCAATGCTAACCATAAGACAACATTAGCAGAAGTTGCCCAAAGGGTGGCACTAAAGAGTAGAAAAACCACATAGTTTTGTGAATGTTGGCTGAAAAAGTTCTACCCTCTGTATGCAGAAGTTCACGGTCAACGCCCTTTGGACAAAAATCGTTGGATTTGTCCGATCGTGTGTCTGAGGCTTTAGACTTACCAAACCTATACAATTGTTAGATTGGTAGATCTAAATAAGACCATACAGTCAGATTGTATTTTATGTGGTGAACTTAACAGCTTAAAGTGGAGTTCCACCCAAACGTAGAACTTTTGCTTTAACCACTTCAGGCCCGCGCTACCATCGAATGACGGCAACAGCGCGGGCCTGAATATCCAACATGCCGTCATTTGACGGCATGTCCTTTAGGCGTTCCCAGCGCGCGCTGTAGAGAGCGCTGCGGGGAAGCCCTGTGTTGTCCGTGTCCCTTGGACACGGCCAATCACAGATCGCGGCGAACGACCAATCCGTTTGCGATGCGATCTGTGGGCGAATGAGAGATGATCTCTCATAGATCATCTCTCATTGCCGTTTTACACAGAGACAGCGTCCTGTCTCTGGAGAGGAGGAGCCCGATCTGTGTTCCCTACATAGGGACACAGATCGGTCACCCCCCCTCCCCCACAGTTAGAACACACCTAGGATACACATTTAACCCCTTCCTCACCCCCTAGTGTTAACCCCTTCAATGCCAGTCACATTTATACTGTAATTAGTGCATATTTATAGCACTGATCGCAGTATAAATGTGAATGGCGCCAAAAATGTGTCAAAAGTGTCCGATGTGTCCGCCATAACGTCGCAGTACCAATAAAAATCGCAGATCGCCGCCATTTCTAGTAAAAAAAAAAAAAAAAAAATAATTCTCTCCCCTATTTTGTAAGCGCTATAACTTTTGCGCAAACCAGTCGCTTATTGCGATTTTTTTTTTTTACCAAAAATATGTAGAAGAATACATATCGCCCTAAACTGAGAAAAACATTTTTATTTTATTTTTTAATTGGGATATTTATTATAGCAACAAGTAAAAAATATTGTATTTTTCTTCAAAATTGTCGCTCATTTTTGTTTATAGCGCAAAAAATAAAAACTGCACAGGCGATCAAATACCACCAAAAGAAAGCTCTACTTGTGGGGAAAAAAGGACGTAAATTTTGTTTGGGAGCCACGTCGCACGACCGCGCAATTGTCAGTTAAAGCGACGCAGTGCCGGAAGCTGAAATTTTACCTGGGCAGGAGGGGGTGTAAGTGCCCAGTATGCAAGTGGTTAAGGACTCCTGGCCTCTTGACATGCCACATTTGGAGAGGGGAGAAACGAGGCTTCGGCGGCCGCATCGCTGGATCGTGGGACAGGTGAGCTACTTTTTGTAGCTGCTGACTTTTAATAAAAACTGAAATGGCTGGAACTCCACTTTAATTTTGATTGGCTACAGTTTTCCTTTTTGCTCTTTACATTTCAGAGTAATCTTATGTAGAGGGAGTAAAACTACATCTGTATGGGAATAACAGCTATAAACAGACTTCCATCCGAAGCTTGGGTATTTTTATACAGCTTGATAGAGTCGCCAAGGGCCGCTGCACACAGCAATCATAGCATGAACAAAATCTTGGAGCTACCTCTACTACTCCATTACCTAAAGCAGCATCCAATTCACAAGTGTTAATGGATGCTGTAGATGAGTCATGTGACAGCGAGGCACAAACTCAGATATGCAATGCAATACATGCACCCCATCAAATTATCTGTCTCCACACATTACTGCTCTTCTCTCTGCTATATTTCATGCCACAGGGAGTAGAAATTGATCTGGGGATTGCCTGTCCATGATCCATAATCCTCAGAAAAAGTTTTTTTATTTAAAAGGAAAGAAAACCAAAAAAAAAAAGATCTTTAAAGCATCGGTGTACTTAGTCAATGCTTTCCTTTTAAGCTTTGTTTTCTAGTCACAGTGTTTTAATTATTTCATATGCGCTGGCATTCTGTAGACTATTTCATTTAGGTTAGAATATACTCAAGACCAGACGTATATACAGCCACTATAAGGAGACCTGTAGTTATTTTAACATTTTTAGATATAGTTTTATAATCACTTTATGACCGATAATTTAGCAATTCTATTGAGTGTCATTTGCTGCTTTTTAGGAGTAGCTGTTGGTTTCATTGAACAAACTGGTGTTAATTTAACCACTTTAACCACTGTACTGGGAACACACATCAGTCTCCTCACCGCTGACAGGACAAGGATCTGTGTTTACACACACAGATCTATGGTTCTGCCGTGATTGCGGGCAATCGCGGGTGCCCGGCGGTCATCGCGCCCGGGTCCCGAGGAATGCGGCGGGGGCACGCGCCGTTGGCGGCCGGAAAAAGCAAGGACGTCATATGACGTCCGGTCTGAAGGAGGAGAGGTCCCCACTGACGTCATTTTACTATCCTTGCTTTTTCCGGCCGCTAGGGCCCCCGCCGCATTCCTCGGGACCCGGTGCGCGTGCCCGGCGGTCTCGATGATCGCCGGGCACCCGCGATTGCCCGAAATCACGGCAGAACCATGGATCTGTGTGTGTAAACACACAGATCCATGTCCTGTCAGTGGTGAGGAGACTGAGATCTGTACAAATCATTAGTAAGACCTCATCTGGAATATGCAGTCCAGTTTTGGGCACCAGTTCTCAAAAAGGATATCGGAGAACTGGAGAAAGTGCAGAGAAGGGCAACCAAACTGATAAGAGGCATGGAGGAGCTCAGCTATGAGGAAAGATTAGAAGAACTCTTGGGAAGAGGAGAATAAGGGGGGATATGACCAACATGTACAAATATATAAGAGGTCCATATAGTGAACTTGGTTCTGAGTTATTCACTTTAAGGTCAACACTGAGGACAAGGGGGCACTCTTTACGTCTGGAGGAAAAGAGATTTCACCTCCAAATACGGAAAGGTTTCTTCACAGTAAGAGCTGTGAAAATGTGGAACAGACTCCCTCCGGAGGTGGTTCTGGCCAGTTCAGTAGATTGCTTTAAGAGAGGCCTGGATTCTTTCCTAAATGCACGTAATATAACTGAGTACTAAGATCTGTAGGTAAAGTTGATCCGGGGTAAATCCGATTGCCTCTCGGGGGATCAGGAAGGAATTTTTTCCCCTCCTGTAGCAAATTGGATCATCGCTCTGCTGGGGTTTTTTGCCTTCCTCTGGATCAACTGTGGGTATGGAGTTGGGTGTATGGGATTGTACTGTGTTTTATTTTGTTTGTTTATTTTTTTTATTTTTTTTATGGTTGAACTGGATGGACTTGTGTCTTTTTTCAACCTAGCTAACTATGTAACTATGATGTGTGTTCCCAGTACAGAGGAACACACATTCATCTCCTCCACTTGTGAGTCCCCCTCCCCCTAACAGTTAGAACACACTTTAGAGAACATTTAACCCTTTCAGCGCCTCCTAGTGTAAACCCCTTCCATGCCAGTCACATTTATACAGTAATCAGTGCAGTTGTATAGCACTAATCGCTGTGTAAATGTGAATGGCCCCAAAAATGTGTCAAAAGTGTCCGATGCAATGTCACGGTCACAATAAAAAAAAATAAAAAAAAATAAAAAAATAGCAGATCGCCGCCATTACTAGTAAAAAAAAAAATGCCATAATTCTATATCCTACTTTGTAGACGCTAGAACTTTTGCGCAAACCGATCAAATACGCTTATTGCGATTTTTTTTTTACCAAAAATATGTAGAAGAATACGTATCGGGGAAAAAAAGTTTAAAAAAAACAATTACCGTATTTATCGGGGTATTGCGTGCTCCAGGGTATAGCGTGCACCCCTAAAGTGGACCCGCATTCCTGTGGAAAAAAAGATTTTTGTACTTAAAGTTTTGGTGTCTTGCGCAGCGTCCATCGGGGGCTTCGGCGTCCGTCTGCGGCTTCGGGTGTCCTCTTCGTTGGGTCCGGCATCCTTCTGCGGCGTCCTCCCCGCTCGATCTCCGCTTTCCCGCGCCGAGTTTGAATACTGCGCCTGCATATACCGAGCGCGGTACACTTGTATAGCTATGACTAAGCATTGAAGCTCAAGTCAAGACGCAAACACTAACACACAGCTCCTTTCTCTATCTGCAACGTAGAGAGCGTCCTGACTCTCTTGTATTCCAAGGGAAGGGGGCAAGAGCACGACACTCCACACCAGGGAGAAAGCCTCACATTACGATGTGTGTAGTTACAGACAGAAGAACAAGAAGTGAGGATTTCTCAGAAGAAATAAGGACATTTAAAATCAAAATGGAAGGATGAGGTAAGTGAAGGAGGACTGCACTAAGGTAAAGGAAGCTATTTAGGAAAAAAAATCTGTACCTTTACTACCCCTTTAATGTGTTAAATGTCTGCAAACTATTGAATTTTTGTATGTTAATTTATTAAACCATTTTTTGCTATGTATAAATTTGGAACCGTATGTGTACAAGGGGGTATCGTTTTTGATCTTTTTAGCTCACTGCTAAATATAAAACTATATAATCCATAGGCTCAATTCACGCCGCTTTAGCATATGTATAATATTTATTTTCAAATTAGATTGTGTTGAAGCCTCTTTTTTGAAAATATAGATCATGTGATTTAGGCTGAGAATATTTATGTGATTTGGTAATGCTGACCCATGTGCTATGGAAAAAAAAAAGTGATAAGATTCCCCACAAAAATAGTGGCGAACTACTATCCCAAACCAAACTAATTAATGCACATTAAATGGACAGCTTGTACATCTCAAAAAGCACCTTTAATGCTGAAAGATATATCCCAGTTTTGGAGCCGCACAAACTTCCATGCAGACATCTATTTCAGGGAAGATCTAGCATAGCACAGCATAGCAGGACAATGACAAACCATATACTGCATCTATGACAACAGTATGGCATTCATAGTAGAAGCGTCTGGTTGCTTAACTGACCAGCCTGCAGTCCAGACCTTTCACCAATGGAACTGGGGTTGAAATACTCTTGTTTGACATTAATAGGGGAATTACAATTTGATTTAACCACTTAACCCCCGAACCATATTGCTGCCCAAAGACCAGAGCACTTTTTGTGATTCGGCACTGTGTCACTTTAACTGACAATTGCGCGGTCGTGCGACGTGGCTCCCAAACAAAATTGGTGTCCTTTTTTCCCCACAAATAGAGCTTTCTTTTGGTGGTATTTTATCACCTCTGCGGTTTTTATTTTTTTGCGCTATAAACAAAAATAGAGCGACTATTTTGAAAAATATATATTTTTAACTTTTTGCTATAATAAATATCCCCAAAAATATATAAAAAAAGTTTTTTTTCCCTCAGTTTAGGCTGATACGTATTCATCTACATATTTTTCGTAAAAAAAAAAATCGCAATAAGCGTTTATTGATTGGTTTGTGCAAAAGTTATAGCGTTTACAAAATAGGGGGTAGTTTTATGGCATTTTTATTCATATTTTTTTTACTAGTAATGGCAGCGATCAGAGATTTTTTTTCGGTACTGGGACATTATGGCGGACACTTCAGACACATTTTTAGGACCATTGGTATTTTTATAGCGATCAGTGCTATAAAAATGCATTGGATTACTATATTAAATGCCACTGGCAGTGAAGGGGTTAACACTAGGGGGCGGGGAAGGGGTTAAGTATGTTCCCTGTCTGTGTTCTAACTGTAGGGGGGGAGGGGACTGACTGACTATGACTATGGGATATGACTGATCGCTGTTCATACATTGTATGATCAGCGTTTCTCTCCCTGACAGGACCGGGAGCTGTGTGTTTACACACACAGCTCCCGGTCCTCACTCTGTACCGAGCAATCGCGGGTGCCCGGCGGCGATCGTGCCCTCTGGGCACACGCACGGGACTCGGGGGCGAGCGGGGGGGCATCCATAGATGCAGAGTGTATGACTCAGCCCCGCCCCTGGCACTCGCGCCATTGGATTTGATTGACAGCAGCGGGAGCCAATGGCTGCGCTGCTATCAATCTATCCAATCAAAGCCGCGACACCAAGGAGAGAAGGATGGCAGGGACTTGACCACAGAAATTCGGGGCTCAGGTAAGTAACATAGGATGCATTAAGGTGAAAAAACACCCTTTAAGGCCCTCTGTTCAGGTGCAGACCTGGTCACGCTCATTTATAAACACCCCACTGTCCCTTGAAGCTTGAAGCTATTTCTGTCTTTATTTATGTGGTGATAAACTGTTTGGATTTGTATATTTAATACCTGTACTACCCCATGATAAAAATGTATTAAAACTGAAAATACTCCACATTTTTTTATCAAGAATAAAAATCACTCAAACTAAATCACTCAAAAAGACAGATGACCTAACCCATAAAAACTATTTACACAAATTCCTATACTATCCTACATTTCCATAACCAAGTAAAAACTATAAAAGTAAACTTATGAAGGATATGATGTGACAATATAATATATAATGTTACACCCACAGTGATACAAATGAAATCCACTGTAGATATTGGCCCGACTTCTCAGCCAGAATTGTAACTAAATATCAACAATTTAACTACTTATCAAGCATGCGATGTTCACCAATTACATGGTAAAGTACAATTTTTAAGTTTGACTAGATAAATATATTTCTAAAGTTGCTATTGACATGAAAATGTCACCACATGTCAGAAACAACCCCTGCAATGATGTCTTCTGGGCATCGTAAAGTCCCCATTTCTCATGTTGTGGGTTTCTGCAATTAAGGGACTGATGCCAAGGTAGACTGGGATACAGGACACAATTGCTGCAAGCCCAAGCAATCCATACAAAGAAACCAAAACCAAAAATAGTTCCGAAAAGTTATGTGTAATAAAATGGAATGAGAGAGGGAAAAAGTATTGAGCACGCCAACTGAAATATATTTTAATACTTTGTACAAAATCCTCTGTTGGTAATGGCAGCTGGAAAAACTAGTTGCATGCATTGCTTAGGTGTGATTTTGGCCCATTTTTCCACACAAACAAATCTTCAAATCTTGAAGGTTCCTTGGGCCTTTTCTATGAACTCTGATGGGCGTGGACGGATGGGTGTGTAAACACAAGTGCAGCCAAGTGCAGGACATAACAATATGAACTACAGGTGTACCAAAAAAGTGACCGAATGATGAATGATTGCAATACAAATGAACGCAAATGTGAACCACAAATACAAACAATGAAGAAAACGTGAATGATTACAAAGCCCAAAAAATTAAAAATTAAATAAAAATAAATATAAAAAGCAAAGTGTACAATGTAATAAATAAAGTCTCTAAGTGCTCTCAGAGACCCCAATTTTAGTAGTATGGTGCCAAGACGGGAAACTTCAGTGAAACACCTCTGGTGGTCCCTAACTGCTCACCTCCCGGATATAGCACGGATAGCCAAATAATCTCCAAAATGGTAAATTCCAATGAAACCAGCAACTTGTAAAGGATGGCTGAGGGCCTCAGCAGCAGCAAATCATGGAAAAAACATCAAAAAAGATCATGGCACAGGATAGCAAAGGCACTAATACCACATAATGGATCACACAGACATGCACTCACATGGAGGCTATGAATGGTGGGCCTATCTCCGACGAACAGCGAGTTCGTAAGTGGTCCTGGATGTGATCTTGGCTGTACTTCCAATGCTCAATGGGCTGACACTCAGGCTGGGTGAACCCTCAGAGGATGCAGATATGCAGGAAGAAAAAGGCAAACCATAGCACAGCACCGTAATAAAAACGTAATTTAATGGATAAAAATGAAACTCACATGAACACTGATGTCACCGGGTACATAAAACCAAAAACGAGCGGCGAGCTCGTCTCCCTGTGTCAAGCGTGTGGGCTCTAGTGCTCCTGGGTCCCTACGCGTCTCGTCACGCCACGTGACTTCTTTAGGGGATCTCCTAAAGAAGTCACATGGCATGACGAGACGCGTAGGGACCCAGGAGCATTAGAGCCTACACGCTTGACACAGAACTCGCTGTTCGTCGGAGATAGGTCCACCATTCATAGCCTCCATGTGAGTGCATGTCTGTGTGATCCATTATGTGGTATTAGTGCCTTTGCTATCCTGTGCCATGATCTTTTTTGATGTTTTTTCCATGATTTGCTGCTGCTGAGGCCCTCAGCCATCCTTTACAAGTTGCTGGTTTCATTGGAATTTACCATTTTGGAGATTATTTGGCTATCCGTGCTATATCCGGGAGGTGAGCAGTTAGGGACCACCAGAGGTGTTTCACTGAAGTTTCCCTTCTTGGCACCATACTACTGGATTTTGGTTCTCTGAGAGCACTTATTAGAGACTTTATTTATTATATTTATTACATTGTGCACTTTGCTTTTTATATTTATTTTTATTTAATTTTTATTTTTTTGGGCTTTGTAATCATTCACGTTTTCTTCATTGTTTGTATTTGTGGTTCACATCTACGTTCATTTGTATTGCAATCATCATTCGGTCACTCTTTTGGTACACCTGTAGTTCATATTGTTATGTCCTGCACTTAGCTGTACTTGTGTTTACACACCCATCCGTCCATGCCCATTGGTTCAGTTACTCACTTCTGTGAGTTTCCTGCACCTCCTCCATTCCCACCCATTCACAGCGCAGACACCACCTCCCCTTCTTTTGTTATACTTTAACCACAATATTTTTGTTCACTTTATACCCTGTTGGGTATACATCACTTAATGATATAGAGACATTTCACTATAGTTTTTTCTTATTTAACGCCACACCTTTATCACATAAAATGCCAATAAAATACATTTACGTTTTTGGTTGTAAAATGTGGACAATTTCAAGTGGTGTGAATACTTTTTCAAGGCACTGTAGGTGGCATTGATGAGCACTGATAGGCGGCACTAATGGGGCTGCACTGATAATCAGTGCCCTGATTGTTTACACAAATAATCTATGGACAGAGTTGCTGGTTAACTGCTCATATTTCTCCACATATACACAGTGCAGGAGGAAAGTTTACATGTGATTGGCCCTTTACCATGATCAGTTGTGCCTGAAGGACACAGCAGTCACAGAGCACGCTGGGTGCAGTGTTCTGGGAGGATGTCCATGGTCGCAGTCCCGGAACTGGAAGCCTGGGGCTTAAATGGAAGAGGGGGGTCAGGGGGGCCCTTCATGGTTTCTTGCACTGGGGCCCTGAAGGTTCATTCTAGTTACGCCTCTTCGTAGTAGAATATGGTTAAAGGGTTGGGGGCACAAGTGGAAGAAGTTCGGGGGTGCAAGAAAGCGCATGCAACAGATGAAAAGTCACAGACAGTGAATGCAGGAACAGGCAGGAAAACAATATACTTCACTAGTTAAGAAAAATAAGAACCCCCCCATAAAAAAACTCTCACTCTTGAGGATTTATATGCTTCCCAAATTCCTGGTAGACTTCTAATAGCCTTATAAACGACCTTGTTCCATGTATGATAGTATAGGTGTTCACAATATTAATGGCAGTCATTATCCTAGAGGCAAGGCCATGCATTAAGCAAACGTGGTAGACATTTATTCAAACCATCAATATAGCAGTATGGCATGAAATATTGAGCTTGGCACAAAAATAAAAATGGTGCGCAGTTAAAAGTACCCAGACAAAGAATTTCATTACAAGTACATTTGGCTGAGCTGGGAACTTATTAAATCTTTTAATAGCGAATTCTGCTGTGAACCTGACAAGAATGAACTAGGGGGAAATGCTAATAAGAGAAAATACAAAATACAGTAGAAATCAAGGACAAACAAATATTTTCTAACTAGAAAACATATTTATAACTTTGAATTGAACACAATGGGGAGTTTGAAGAGGCCTTTATACTTGGGAATTAATTGGCATTGTAATAGATTCAGTTTACTCAGGGGAGGTCAAGACGGCTGACCCCACTAGAGCTCCTGGATGCCTCCACATTTCCTGAGAGCTAGTGCAGCGTTAGATTTAGAAGGTGGAAGGTGCACCTGTGAATAGTACATTTGCAGTTTTTTTTTTTGCATATGCACATCAATTTATCTTCTTTGTGACACAAAGAACAAAGCCTGAAGTGTATTCCTGATCTGAGCGATCTGCAGGAGACTAGGAAATACAGCAAGCATAATATACAAATGTGTGCTCATCTGGATTCACCCGTGTACAAGACTCACCAAATATCAATTGTTAATCAATTTTCTCATCTATATTATACACATCTCCAGAATTCTACTCTCAAAGCCAATGCCTTTTAATTGTTATAAATGTTAGCGCAACAATATTTCATGAATTAAAAAATAACAAAAAAACAGTAAAGTTAGCCCATTTTTTTTGTATAATGTGAAAGATGATGTTACGCCGAGTAAATAGACACCCAACATGTCACACTTTAAAATTGCACATCCTGGTGCAATGGCGGCAAACATTCGATATTTAAAAATGTTCATAGGCAACGCTTTAACTACTTGAGATCCGCGCTAAAGCCGAATGACGGCTTCAGCGCAGATCTAAATATCCAACAGGCCGTCAATTGACGGCCTGTCACTAGCACGTTCCCCGCGCGCGCTCCAGAGCGCGCAGCGGGGAAATTCTGTGTTGGCCGTGTCTCTCGGACACAGCCAATCACAGATCGCCGCGAACGGCCAATCAGAGTGGCCATTTGCGATGCGATCTGTGCGGCCAATGAGAGATGATCTCATATGTAAACATATGAGATCATCTCTTATTGCCGTTTTACACAGACAGCGTCCTGTCTCTGGAGAGGAGACCGATCTGTGACCCTTGTACATAGGGACACAGCATCGGTCACCTCCCCTTCCCCCACGGTTAGAACACAATGCAATTTTTTTTTAAATTGGGATATTTATTATAGCAACAAGTAAAAAAATATTATATATTTTTTTTAAATTGTCGCTCTTTTTTTTTTATATAGCGCAAAAAATAAAAACCACACAGGCGAGCAAATACCACGAAAAGAAAGCTCTACTTGTGGGGAAAAAGGGACGTCAATTTTGTTTGGGAGCCACGTCGCACGACTGCACAATTTTCAGTTAAAGCGACGCAGTGCCGGAAGCTGAAATTTCACCTGGGCAGGAGGGGGGGTATATGTGCCCAGTAAGCAAGTGGTTAAAGGGTCACTAAAGGAAAAAAATGTTTTTCTTTAAAATAACAAACATGTGCAGTTCATTTTGCACAGAGTGGCCCCGATTCCACGTCTTCTGGAGTCCCTCGGTGGCTGTCTTTTGTCCTCCCAGCAAGAACTCATCACAGTCATGCGGGAGAGCTTGCATGGTGGTGAGTCCTTGTGGGTGCGCTCCCGTGATACAGCGAGTGGCCATAGCAGCTCACTGTATCACTCGGCCCCGCCCCTCGGCATGCCGCGTCACTGGATGTGATTGACAGCAGCGCCAGCCAATGGCTACGCTGCTCTCAATCCATCCGCTCTAGCAAATCAGCGGCCAGGCTGAGCGCTGAAGAGGATCTCGTGAGGGAGCGCGGGACTTTCGAGGGGTCAGATGTTTCAGATGTTTTTTCATCTTAATGCATAGATTGCATTAAGGTGAAAAAATGTTTTCTTTACAACTCCTTTAAGAATTTTTACAGAATTACAGAGGAGGTCTAGTGCTAGAATTGTTGCTCTCGCTCTAATGCACGGAGTGATACCTCACATGTGATTTGAACCGAGTTTACATATGTGGGCGTTCACTTCTGTACGTGAGCACACGGGCACAGGGGCAATTACATATTTTTTTTATTGTTCATTTTATTGTACGGTTTTTATTTTGACATTTTCTTTAAAAAATTAAAAAATATATAATATCTTTTATTCCTATTACAAGTTATGTAAACATCCCTTGTAACAGGAAAGGTGTGCGACAGATCCTCTTAATGGAGAGATGTGGGGTCTATTGGACTCCACATCTCTCCTCCAAGCTGGAAAGCATCAGATAAAAAATAAATAAAAATGTATTAATTAAACTGATGCTTTTTGGCCAAGATCGCCTCTTTTTTGACATCTGTGGCCCGGACGTGACGTCCTACCGCCGCACCCGAGCCTCCGACGGTCATAGAGATGATTGAAATCTCTATGCTCTTCACCTGGCGGAGGCCAATTTATTTTCTCCGGGTATCCGATGGCACAGGAGAGCCCAGAGAAGCACCGGAGGATGGCGGGGGTTGTCCCCTCCCATCACCTGTAAGAACGATGAAAGGGCTGAGCTGGCGATATGATCATTCTTATGGTGCACAGAATCGCTGGCAGAAAAGAATGATATGTGAATGATTCTCTTGTATAATGTCTCCAGTCTCTAACCATTTCTTGTATGATGCCCTCAGTCTCTAAACATCTCTTGTATAACGTCAGCAATCTCTTAGACCTCGTACACACGATCGGACATATCCGATAAAAACGGTCCGCGGACCATTTCCATCGGATATGTCCGATCTGGAGTTTGATCCGATGGCGTGTACACACCATCGGATCAAATTCCCCGCCGGCGGACGGCGCGGTGACGTGTCGGTGACGCGGCGGTGACGTTGACGCCGCCACGTCACGCACCAGGAAGTAAAACACTTCCGCGCATGCGCCGAATCCATTCGGCGGCGGCGCGGCGGCGGTGGGGGACGAAATGTCTGCTGGTAAGTGTACTAACCAGCAGACATGTCGGGCGGACAGATTCCCACCGGATAGATTTCAAAGCATGCTTTGAAATCTGTCGGGTGGACAAATCTGTCCGCTAGCCCATACACACGAGCGGAGATGTCTGCTGAAACGGTCCATCGGACCGTTTTCAGCGGACATCTCCCCTCGTGTGTACGAGGCCTTAAACTTAAACACACTGCTAATAGTATTAGCAACATTCCCATGCGATGCACCTCTAGCAGACATGATACAGGAGAGGGTCAGAGACTGCAGACATAGTCCTGGAGATGGTCAGAGACTGCAGACATGATACAAGAGATCAGTGCTGCCTCACCAATGACAGTTTTTTTACAAATATTTATATTTGACTTCTTAATTAATATCACCAATTTAAATTAATAGGAATTTATTTTTGGACATTATTGGCACCTTTAGTTCAAGAAAGGTAAAGAAAAATGCAGTCTCCAGTCTCTGACCATCTCTTGTATCATGTCCACAGTCTCTAACCATCTTTTGTATTATGTTGTCAGTCTCCAACCATCTCTTGTATCATGTCGCCAGTCTCTGACCATTTCTTGTATCATGTCCCATGTCTCTGACCATCTCTTGTATCATGTACCCAGTCCCTAACCATCTCTTGTATCATGTCCTCAGTATCTAACAATTTCTTGTATCATGTCCCCAGTCTCTAAACATCTCTTGTATCATGTCTGCAATCTGTTAAACACACTGCTAATATTATTACCAAAATTGCCATTCGGTGCACCTCTAGCAGACGTGATACAGGAGACGGTCAGAGACAGAAGATGGTTAAAGACTGCAGACATGATACAAGAGATCAATGCTGCCTCACTAACGTCCATCAAATGCAGCTTCACCAGTGCCTGTCAGATGCAGCCTACCAGTCAGATGCAGCAGTCTGCCTGTACCCATCAGATGCAGCAGTCTGCCTGTGCCCTTCATGCAGCCTCACCAGTGTCTGTGCCCATCAGATGCAGCAGCATGCCTGTGCCTGTAATGCAGCCTCACTAGTGCCTGTGCCCATCAGATGCAGCAACCTGCCTGTGCCTATCATGTATATTCTACCAGTACCTATGAAATGCAGCCTGCCAGTGCTCATCATGTACACTCTACCAGTGCCCATAAAATGCAGCCTGCCAGTGCCCATCATGTACATTCTACCAGTGCTCATGAAATGCAGCCTGCCAGTGCCCATCATGGTCATTCTACTAGTGCCCATGAAATGCAACCTGCCAGTGCCCACCATGTACATTCTACCAGTGCCCATAAATGCAACCTACCAGTGACCATCATGTACATTCTACCAGTGGCCATCATGTACAGCCTACCAGTGATCAGGAGATACAACCTCCCCAGTGCCTGGTAGCGCAATCTCACGCTGTGTGGCAGAGATCTGAATCGCCGTGCAGCTGCTGTAACGATGTTCCGCCTCTTATGACACATGGCACAATGATTCCATGTGCCGTCCATCACAAGAGACGGTCTAGGAGGCGGGACATCGTTACAGAGGCTGCACAGTGATTCAGATCTCTGACACACAGCATGAGATCGCGCTACCAGGCACTGGGGAGGCTTTATCTCATGACACTAATAAGAAGAGCAGGAGAGGGTGCTATTACAGGGGCGCGTCGGGATGATACATGTGCGGCACCCGACGGGATGGCCCCGCCCCTTTTCTGGCTCCATTATCGGTACTTTTTTTTCTTTCAGTTGCCTCCGAAAAAAACATTTTGGCCGATATTTTTCATCGGGCAAAATTTCGGTGATTCACTATTTTTAATCCAGTGTTTATTTATAGCTTTTTTTTGAACTTATGAGAAACACTAGTGTGCATGGAGCCTGAATTTGGAACAGCAAGGCTATAAGAAAGCAATGTCACCATATTTCCCTATATATTCCAAGAGATACAGTAAATACTGACAAAACATGGACCGCGGCACGTATTTATATACAGATAACAATTCTTGTCATGTGGAGAAATCAATTCTTCTTTAGAAATTGCTGGCGAGATTTTACAATGCACTGTGTTTACTTCAGATCTCCAATGTTGTTGTCTGAAAGACAGACACTGCTTGCAGGCAAAATCTTTCATTGACAAGGAAAATAGCCGGCTATTACCTGAAATGTGCAGCTAGTAAAAAGCAGGCAAATGATTACAGCAAAGTGCACAGATGTATCATTATAAAGCCATACAACACGTGAAGCACCACTGTCGCCCGTGACACGCGGCTGGTGACGACAATCCACCGTATTCCTACTCACCTTCTCTTCTTTCTTAGGGGAAATGTGTTTTTCTCCTCGTCTTGGCTGGCCACAGTTTCTCTGATCTGCTTCTCCATAGCCACCCACAGATCCTGATGTTTCCTGCAGTATACAGAAAAATAACATTACCGAGTGGAAGGACGTAATTGTGCAATTACACACCCAACTAGATGCCTAATTTTTCTTACAACATGTATCAGATCTACAATGATTCAGCAAAAATAATTGGACTAAAATTATACAATGGTTTACTGATATTTAGCGATGGCCCCGCTGGGTTTCTACGTGTTACAGCATCCACAAATCTCACCCTGCTCCCAGATCACACACTTACTTGATAGCCCTTTGTAGGCCAGGGTCTGCAGTACCGCTTTTATGCTAGCAACCGATTTGAGAGAGAAGAATAAATGTAGATGGACTACTGATCCCAGCAAGTCCGATTGCAAATCCTGCCCACCCTCCTGCCTGCAGAACTCCCACAGTCTCTCCCTCTGGCTCTACATCCAGCCCCCCCCCCCCTGGCATGTGACTTCCAGAGTTTTCCACTGTGCTTTCACTCACCGACACCTGTCCTGGATCCTTCCTGAATGACTTTACTCCAGATGTGCTGACCAACTGTCTCCTCCAGCTCCTGTTCCAGAACACCTCTCCATGACCATGTAAGGAGAGGCTCCCTCCCAACTCCCGAGCTCCCCCCACCAGAAAGGGGGTCAGACACAACAGTCTAACACGCCATCATCCAGTTCACCCAACCGATAACTCCTCCGTCAGCAGGCGGACCATGTGTATATATAGGAGGCCTGCCCCTGCCAATCCTAGTTGGGGATTAGTCAGGGCTCCCACATGCTACTCATGTCACTTCAGCTCTCTGCCCTGCCCGTTTTCCAGAACCTCCTCCTTGGAAACAGAGAAGACGCTCATGAGCTGAAGTACATGTCAGTCACCTACTGCGACACTAAACCACTTCCCTGCTCCCAGATCAAAATAAACAGGTCTAGCTCACAGCATAGGCCTGCTTAAATTTACCTACGCTGGCAGCTTACACAAAAACCTACACTAGCACCTACCTACCTAAGGTAGAGGGTGCTACAAATATAAACACATGCAGTACCAGTATTATACAAATGCATACATTATATTGTCAAAAGTATTGCGACACCTGCCTTTATACGCACATAAACTTTAATGGCATCCCAGCCTTAGTCTGTAGGGTTTAATATTGAGTTGGCCCTGCCCTTTGCAGCTATAACAGCTTCAACTCTCCTGGGAAGGCTCTCTACAAGGTTTAGGAGTGTATCTATGGAATTTTTTGACCATTCTTCCAAATGCAAATGCTACAGGTAGTCGCACCAGTGGCCCCCTAACAAGCCCTCCAACTGTAACAAACACAAGTCGGGTGAATTTGGTTGGTTGCTGATTGCTTGGTAAGTTTGAGCCTGGATATTCCATGTTTTTGTATGTATATAAGCCCTCCAACTGCTCGTGCAGTTCAGTGTAAATTCTAAAGTAATTTGTTACGAGAGGTTATTGCAGAAGAAACACATATGCATATGCATATGCATATATATTGCATGGCGACAGTGGACACACAGCACATTTTACTGTTCAAGGAGCGATACAGCGAGAAAAAAGCTGTGTAGCTATAAGAAGCGATCACCAGAGGAAGAAAAAAATGCAGGCAGCAGAGTAGCATAAAGTTGCCCACTACCTATGGCGAGTGTCTCATCAGTGCAAACCTGCGAGTTACCTCCTCCCTTCTCCCCTCTGATCAACCATGCAAAGGGAGGAGGCAGCTTCTCCCAGCTCAATCTCCCTCTGGCAAGCATCTGTACATGCGCTTATCAGATGGAGTCAGTCTGATATGCATATCTGTGCCTGATCAGACCAGGCAGAGGTCTTCCAATCATATTGTGAGATATTGGGAGAAGGCTTCTTTTTTTTTAATATAAAACAGATGGGTGAGATGAGCCACAACAATATTGTGAGATCTTTCAAATTCTTGCAGATAAGGTACAAGATATCTCTAAAGGCACTGATGATGTTGCCTTTCCAGGGGGTATCAGTGCAGCCAGGACTACGTCATCAGTGCCTTCAGGTAAAACAGGAAGTGGAAGTAAAAAAAATAAAAAGTTTTAGCCGATTTCAGACATCCATGCTGATGTGAATTTTAGTAAAATGGAGGAAAGGTCTGCTTTAAATATGTTAAATGCACATATAACCTTATGAGAAGATAATTGTTAAAACGAATGGCCCAGGGCAGGAGTCTCCAAACTTTCTAAACAAAGTGTCCTTCAGTTTTTTGGTGGGCCGAGCTGTGGCCAGCAGGAATATCATTTTTTTTCTGGCATCAGTGGGAGTAAACAGGGCCCATCTTTGGTATTTCGGTGAGGAATAGTGCCCAATTGTTGGTGTCAGTGGGAAAAATAGCACCCCATTGTTGTCAGTGGCAGGAATTATGCCCAATTGTTGGTGTCAGTGGGCATATTAGTTTTAAAAGCAGAGAGTTTAGTGGGACTTTATATGAGGAAATGACACAGTCAATTACCTCCATCCCTGTTATTTGTTTAAAGGAAGAGCGAAGGAGAGCAGGACTTTAAATGAAGTGTGTGCGGAAAAGCTTGAAATTGTAAAAGATGATTGAAGTAGATTATGATCATTTAATACTTTCATATAATGTATCGTACATAACTATATTATATTATTGAAGAAGATCATAATTATACAGTATTCAATACTTAGATTCAAATTTATGTCAACAAAAAGACAAAAATTATAAGGTTAAAATACATAGGGCTAGATTCAGGTAGGAGAGCCTATCTTTAATTTGGCCTAACATATCTAATTTGCGTTAGGCCACCGCAACTTTTTCAGGTAAAGGCTTTATTCACAAAGCACTTGCCTGTAAAGTTGAGGCGGCGTAGCGTAAATCAATCGGCGGAATTTAAATTCGGCGGGAAGGGGGCGTGTATCATTTAAATGAAGCGCGTCCCCACACCGAACGAACTGCGCATTGGCCGGCCGTGATTGATTCCCAGTGCGCATGCTCCAAATCACGTCGATGATAGTCAATGAAAGCGACGTCAGCGTAACTGACGCCCAGCTCAATTGTGATTGGACGTACGCAAACAACGTAAATTATGTTGGTTCCGACGTCCATACTTAACATTGGCTGCGCCAGCTATAGCAGGGATAAGTTTAGGCCGTGCGTAAGTCTTGCGTAAACGACGTAAGCAGATATGCCGGCGGGGCGCACGTTCAGGAATCGGCGTATAGGCTCATTTGCATATTTTAGACAGGAACGCCACCTAGTGTCCAGCTTAAAATATGAAAATAAGATTCAACGGCGTAAGAGACTTATGTCAGTTGGATCTTATGGAAATCTATGCGTAACTGATTCTACGAATCAGTCGCATAGATAGGAGCGCTCAGACGCAGAAATAAGACGGCTTATCTGCAGATAAGCCATCTTATTTCTTTCCTGAATCTGGCCCATAGACTTTTATGGAAAGCTTAAAGCAGTTCAGAACAAAAATCGTAATATACAGACATAAAATGCAATATGGGGTATTGTGGTAACATATAGTTGGAGCATGACGTTGTTAACTCTACGCGTTTCACGACTTTAAGTCGCTCATTAGGAGCAAAGATGCATTGTGTTTCTGTAAAGACAAAAGCACAATTTAGGCTGGTTCAGGGCATCTGACATTCTGGGGACTGTGAGTAATCAAAGTCCCAGTTGGTACTTACCGGGCTATTCCCATGTAGCTGGCATGGATGTCGAGCCCAAACAGACCCCAATAGGCGTAGATCCTGCCAGGGACTGAGGCAGGGCACTGAACGGCAGACGGCTCCCCACAGGCAGGAATTATGCCCAATTGTTGGGTCAGTGGGCATATTATTGTTTAATATCAGTGTGATGAATAGTAACCCAAGGGCCGGATAAAGGCAAGCAAAGGGCCACGTCTGGCCTTCGAGCTATAGTTAAGAGTATCTTGGTCTAGGGCAGCCAGGTGCAGTCCTTTGCTTGATTTTATCTGGCTCTTGGGGCATTATCCCTCCCCCACTGTCATCAACAGTGAGGCCTAGTTCTTGCCACTGACACCAACAATGGGGTATTAGACCTCTCACTGACACCAATAATGGGGCACTGTTACTACCCCTAATACCAAAAACAGGGCACTGGTTATTCCCACTGATGCCAGAGCATTTTGTTCTCCCACTGGCCACAGTCCGGAACCTATAAAGTCTGAAGGACAGTAAACTGGCCCTTTGTTTAGAAAGTTTGGTCTAGAGTACAGATTTTCAACCTTTTTTCAATGAAGGAATACTTTAAAATAAGGCACCTCATTTTAAAATGTAAAAAAAAGTTGTATCTATCGCAGCAGCATCAACACATTACACCCAACATTAGAGGTGGTTTATTTTAACAAATATACCTTTGCACGCTGGAACTGAACAGCATTCCAGCATTTCTCTACTGTGATGCCGCGTACACACGATCATTTTTCGGCATGATTTAAAACTACGTTTTTAAAAACGTCATTTAAAATGATCGTGTTTGGGCTTCACATTGTTTTTCATATTCTGAAAAACGACCAAAAAAAATTCGAGCATGCTGCATTTTTAAACGTCGTTTTTTTAAAATGCAGTTTTTCAGGTTGTAAAAAATGATCGTTTAAAACAACGTTTTAAACCCACGCATGCTCAGAAGCAAGTTAGAGACGGGAGCTTGAATGGAACTTCCCCTTTAGAGTGCCGTCGTACGTCACCGCGCTTTGCTCATCATTTAAAAAAAAACGATGTTGTTTGGGCAAACGTTGTTTAATGATGAAGTTGGAAAAGCGTTGTTTTTCTTCATGCCGAAAAACAACGTTTTATTCCATGATGTGAAACGATCGTGTGTACGCGGCATGACACCAAAGACTGCAGGTGCCTGACGTGCTTCTGTGACGTCATCAGTTGTTAGGACACCAGTGATCGTTCTGCATGGTGCCCAAGATTGTAAAGCTGGATAATAAAATCTTGTGGCTTTGTGTAACACAAAAAGGCAGGTTTGAGCCACCTGCCAGCATTTTGAAAAATTTTGGGCAATTTGTAGGCTCTGGTGGGTTTGCATTTCGTATATTTGGTGGAGGTAAGACACCGAGGGTGATATTTTGACACAGCTTATTATTAGCACCGGGTTTATTTTTACAAGGACACCCTATTCATATATTTATATATCAAACTGTCACAATATAATTTATGCATCTTCTTTACCCTTCATAGAGACTTTACACGTATTGTACTTATTAATTTATAGCGCTGCATTTTTTTTTTATATATTTCTTTTTAGATGGGGCAATTTTTAGGCTTTTTTTAACCGCTTGGGAACCGCACGCCGTCAAATGACGGCGGGTGGAATCCCCTATTGTTCCGACAAGACATCATATGACGTCCTGTCATTCAAAGCCGCTAGGGGGCGCGCGTTCGCGCACGGAGCGCGTTACTGGGAACTCAATGCCCGTGTCCGGCAGCCACCGGGCACCCGCAATTGCCCAGTAACTGAGCGGGGACGTGGAGCTCAGTGTGTAAACACTGAGCTCCACGTCCTGTCAGGGAGAAAGGAGACCGATCTGTGCCCCTTGTACATAGGGACACAATCAGTCACCTCCCCTAAGTCACCCCCCTCCCCTTACAGTTAGAACATTTAATAGGACACATATTTAACCCCTTCCCCACCCCCTAGTGTTAACCCCTTCCCTGCCAGTCACATTTATACAGTAATCAATGCATATTTATAGCACTGTTCACTGTATAAATGTGAATGGTCCCAAAAATGTGTCAAAAGTGACCAATGGCCGCCATTCCTAGTAAAAAAAAAAAAAAATCATAATTATTATTTTGTAGGCAAACCAGTTACTATACGGTTATTGCGATTTTTTTTTTTTTTTACCAAAAATATGTAGAAGAATACGTATCGGCCTAAGCTGAAATAAATTTATATATATTTTTTTTAAATGGGATATTTATTATAGCAAAAAGCAAAAAATATTTTTTTATTTTTATTTATGCTTTTTCTTGTTTATAGCCCAAAAAATAAAAACTGCACGGGCGATCAAATACCACCAAAAGAAAGCTCTATTTGTGGGGAAAAAAGGACGTCAATTTTGTTTGGGAGCCATGTCGCACGACCGCGCAATTGTCAATTAAAGCGATGCAGTGCTAGAAGCTAAAATGTTGTCAGGAAGGGGGTGTAGGTGCACAGTAGGCAAGTGGTTAATGAAGAACCTAAACAGCACCTTGGTTGAAGAAGTTTGGTCTGGAGATGTAACCCAAAACAAAGGCATTACACTTTTTTTTTTACAATTTTTTTCAGCTACCATGGGCCCTTCTTTTCTTTCATCAGCCCATAATATCATGGAGCTTTCTTATTTGTCTGAACATAGCACATGTAGAGAGCAGGTAATGCACTTCAATAACATTCAGTAATCCCAGGTGAATCCTTCACCGGTAAAAGGGTAATTCAAAGTTAATGTCCAGAGGAAAAAGCGGGCGAACAATTATCGTTTCTCGTTAGGAATCCTGTAGAGTGTTGACATTGTGTTATCAGCCCAAGGATAGATTTTTTTTTTCACCCCTGAAACAATACAATGCAATTGGATTTTTGCTAGCAGAAAGTGACAGGCGCTTACCTCTTCCTCCAGCTGTCAGCTCCATCCTCAATGCTGCCAGTTTCTGGAACTCGGTCTGAATATTTATGGCCCAGTGAATGGAGCAGGGAAGAGATTTCACTCTCTGAGCTCGCAGGAAGCAATAGGCTGAGTACTCGCTGCAACATGCCCTCTGGTACCAGGGATCGTTTAGTCAGATAAGCTGCCAATCGGGTGCCCTAGAGGGAATTAATGGCACCATGTCAGGCAGTCACTGTCAGACAAAATTAATCATCACTTATTTTCCACAATGATAGCAGTGAATAACAAGGGTTAGTAAAATAAATAACTGGGTGAAGTCTTTTAAGGCTTTAGTTCAGAAAAGTGTAATATTAAATTGAAGAAGAACTACAGAAAGAGCTATTATAGTCTAATATGGCCATACAACAGGTCAATTTCTATGCCTGTGAAAAAAAAAGCATAAAAAAATGTATGTAAACCCAAAATCAATTTTTCAGTAGGCCTGGTATAACGATCGGATTTTCCGTCGGAAAAACCTTGGATGGTTTTTATGACGTAATTCCGCTCAAGCTTGGCTTGCACAAACACGGTCACACAAAAGTTCTCTGAACTTTTATCCCTCAAGAACACGGTGACGTACAAAACAATGACGAGCCGAGGAAATGAAGTTCAATGCTTCCGAGCATGCATCGGAATTTTGCGCATCGGAATTGCTACAGACGATCGGATTTAATTTGAGAACCAGCTCTCAATCTTTTGTTGGCGGAAATTCCGACAACAAAAGTCCGATGGAGCATACACACGGTCGGAATTTCCATTCAAAAGCTCACATCGGACTTTTGCTTTCGGATTTTCCAATCGTGTGTACGGGGCGTTACAGTGCAGTTATCTTAAACAAATATTCTTTCCTGCATCTGTTGCAAATGTAGCCAGGTGCTGACCTTTTATTTCTCTCTCCCTCTACTGAGATACTGATGTTACGCTGCACCATTCTCCTCCAACCAGGAGGAGGAAATCTAAAGCCAAGCAAGCCCATAGACTTCTATGCAGAGCACTGAGAATCCTAGTAGTTGCCCAATTCTCTGCTCCCCGGGCAGATGGCACTCCCCTAGGCTCCACCGGTGGACTGTGTCTTGATTTCATCATGTCTGATGTAGGGATATTGATGCTGCATTGGTCTTGATAAGGTCAGGACCTTAGACTGCTGGAACGTTGGGAAGAAGGTGCTGCCAGGACTGGTCTAGCAGCGTGGAGGAGTCAAGAAATGGATAAGTAAAAATCTTCTTTAAATCTTCTTTAACAAGTCCTGAAAACCTAAATGAGCAATCAGCCCTTGCAGTGCATACACTGCTCCACTTCAAGGGAACATTTTAAATGTTCTTAGAGATTGAACTTAAGCAGCTTAACTTAAGCAGCATAAATGAAGGGCTAAACATGCTGCTTATATTGAGGTAGTGGCCTAGGCTCCTTACACACGGAGCGGTCCGTTTTTCGGTCCGCTCCATGTGTCCGTCAGCTCAGCGGGGGGGGTCTCCACTCAGCTGTCGGCGGACGGGGCGGTCCGCGCACACTGTGCAGGGACCGCCATGTCTCTCCTCCGCTCTCCCCTATGGGGAGTCGGATGGAAACGGACCGTCTGTCCGTTTGCATCCGATCCGTTTGGCCGGACGGAAGAAAAATAGGACATTCTTCCGTCCGCAAAAACGGATGCGGATCTAGTGGACGTTAGCGGATGCATCATCCGCAAACGGATCCGCTCCCATTTTTCCATCAGGTATCCGATGAAGCTGACTGATGATCAGTCGCACCTACACACCATCAGTTAAAAAAAACGATCGTGTGAGAATGCGGTGATGTAAAACACAACGACGTGCTGAAAAAAATTAAGTTCAATGCTTCCAAGCATGCGTCGACTTGATTCTGAGCATGCGTGGATTTTTAACCGATGGACGTACCCACAGACGATCGTTTTTTTCTATAGGTTTTTTATCCATCAGATAATTTTAAAACAAGTTCCTATTTTTTTGACTAATGGATAAATAACCGATGGGGCCCACACACAATCGTATTGGTCAGACTAACCTATCGTGTGTACGCAGCATTACTGGTAGGATCTCTAATTATGACATTTTACAACAATTCACAAAAAAACTGCATACAGTCAGGCATGATGCCAAACATACTAAAAAGGAGATTGGGGGTTTACATACACTTCAAATCCCTCTGGCTAAAAAAAAAAAAACACATGGTACAAAGTATATTTGCAACAACTGTATATGCAGCTACAGGGCTTCCTGTGTGCTTCAGGCATATTTTCAAAAGGCTGGAGGAGATCAGCAGGGTTGAATGACATGCAGTAAAGGATAAAAAGTACTGAATTGTTAATGCTTTAACATACTAAATATCATCACGTGTATAGCACACAATGCCACATTGGTTAATTTACTCATGTCCATTGTGACAGGAAGTCAGGTAAATCTGTGGGTGTTGTCACAGACGGGAGATACATTTCTGCCTTGTTTAGACAATTCACCAATTATTATTAGGTGTCGGCTACAGAGGTAGCCAGAAAGGTTTAGGGCATTGGAAAACTTCAACTGTTCAGAATGAGGCAATTAAGGCTTCTATAAGTTATCCAAAGGATGACTACTGATTGCTGCATTCTGAGGCTTTTGAGTTAAGGAGAGCAGTCAGAAAGACTTCTGAAGAGGTGAGGTGCTTTTTTTTTTTTTATCACACAGAAAAATCAACAAGACTATTGTTTCTCTGCTGTATGACCAGCAGTGTCTGCCCAGGAGGAGGCTGTGCCAGACTCCATAGGCAGGTTCCTGTGTTGTGAAGGTAGATGCCCCAAGTGACAAGGGTTTATTTTAGGTTTTGTTTTGATGCTTGCACTTGTATCCATATCATTTGTTTTCAACCATCCTCAACTGCCTTTCTGTAAAGTTCAGCGTGTAGCGAACCCATCCAGGGAGTCACACACACCCGCTACCGAGCTAACCCCTTACACCATGCATTATGTCTGCACTGGAAGATGCAGAAACATGTATAACGATGCATCTTGTGGGGAACAGTGCTCAAGATTAATAAAAAATGGGAGGTTGAATAAAGTATTGGTAGATCGATTTGTGTGTGTGTGTGAGTTGCTGCTGGTAATTGATCACCCAGGTCTTTAATGATGTTTGGGTGCCATTCTGGATAATATATTTCTATAGAAGAACCTATACAGAGTATTGTGAACAAAATCTTGTAAAAGATATGATCTAGAGCTGGGGTCAGCAACCTGTTGATCACAATCTACCTGTCAACCGTCAACAGGAAGTTTGAAAACATATCCCAGTGTGGCCCAGTTCTTTCCCCAGAGAGGCGCACGCTCATCCAATAACCCAACTCAGGCTTCTTGCATACATCCAGCTGTGGGGCAGAGAAAGCCTACAGAATAGCTCAGGCGGGTTCAGGCTCTTGTCTGAACACACCAAACCCTTCTCCTGAGTGTTGTGCCCTCATTCCTGCCAGCCCTCCTCCGTGATCCAAGAGGTGGGTGATATCATGTGGGAAGGTGAGAGGATGGCCAGCAGGGATCAGAATCAGATGTATGTTTGCCACTGCAGCTTCCCTGTGCCACTCTGCATAAAAAAACTTCTGTGCCCTCCAGACACCCTAGCCCTCCTGATCCGTAATCCAAGGTTCCACTGTATACAACCTCCAGTATAAGTAAGTTGTATTAAGATATATTCTATAAGTGGTCATGTACAATCTATGGTATATTTTTTGGAAAACATCCCAATGATCAATGCACAAAGAGGCTTGGTATCTCAGTTAAATTGCCTTCCCCCACTATGCTAGGGTAAAGGTTTCAGTTAATTCTTGCTCCCACCAGCAGGACCCTAAGGGTAATATCAGGACCCTTAGTTGACTAGCAGGTACTAGTTAAAATAGTATAGCGGTAGGATATACTTCTGTATAGGCTTTCTGTTTGAAAGCCAAAGGACATGGCCGTGAACTAAGAGCGCCCATCAGCACCCAGCAGCTGAAACTGTAATGCCACGTACACACGGTCAGAAGTTCGATGTGAGCTTTTGGTCGGAAATTTCCGACCGTGTGTAAACCCCTTTGGACTTTTTCTGTCGGAATTTCCGACAGCAAAAATTTGAGAGATGGTTCTCAAATTTTCTGACGGGAAAAGTTCTAGTCGGAAATTCCGATCGTCTGTATGCTATTCCGACACACAAAAAACACGCCTGTTCGGAATTCGAAGCATGCTCGGAATCATTGAAATTTATTTTTCTCGGCTCCTTGTAGTTGCACGTCACTGTGTTCTTGATGGTCAGAATTGTGTGTGACCGTGTGCATTCAACACAAGTTTGAGCCAAAATTCAGTCGGAAGAAAAATCCACGTTTTTCTTGTCAAAATTTTTGATTGTGTGTACGCGGCATTAGTCCGTCTGCTGTGGTGAAAGACAGTACTTGTAGTTTATTCACTCACAGGAGTATGTGAATGGATGACATGGCTGTGTCGGTGGAGACCCGCACAACCACGTTTTTTTTAAAAGTGACAAAGAATGAAGGGAGATGAACCCCTGCCTGCTGTCATGGGAAGGCGTGGGGGGGGGGGGGCGGGATCGGGAGGAGAGGGGATAGGAGCTGGACATGTTCCACCTTAAATATGGTTCTAACAGGTTCCATAGGTGAGCCTTTAAATCACAGTAATTCTTTAAATCTGCATATTTTAAATATATTTTCTGATATTTAATTTTCTTAGAGCCCTTTCACACTGGGTGTTTTTCACGCGGTACAGCGCTAAAAATAGCGCTGCTATACCGCGTGAAAAAACCTGCCCTGCAGGCTTCAATGTGAAAGCCCGAAGGCTTGCAGGACCGCTCCAAAAGTCCTGCTAGCCGCATCTTTACAGCTCCTATACCGCTCCTTCCCATTGAAATCAATGGGAAACCGCGGTAATAACGCCCGCAATGTGCCTCTATAGAGGCGCATTGCGGGCGGTATTAACCCTTTTTCGGCCACTAGCAGGGGTTAAAACCGCACCGCTAGCGGCCGAATACCGTGGTAAATACGGCGGTATAGCAGCGCTAAAAATCTCGCTGCTTTACCGCCACCGCGGGTAACGCTGCAATGTGGAAGCAGCCATAATAAAACTATGCCTATTTCTTGTAATTTTGTTGCCTTTTAAACCGGCATTTTGTGCCTTGGGCAGTTCTTTTAATGTCATTGTATGAGCAGTTATTCACAGGTACCTGGTTGTATAATGTCTGCAATGCGTACACTTGGGCTCTTTCCTCTTGCTCTTCCACCAGTGCATACTCCATCTCCTCTCTCTGCATTCTAAAGAAAGCATAATGAAATAAGTAAATGTGATTGTCTCAAGTAGAATAAGTGACCCTTATTCTTCCTGCTGTACACTCCACTTCCCACTCCACTGTCAAATGAAAAATACTGCCCCCCCCCCCCCGGGAGAAAGAATACCGCCAAGAAAATGCTATAATGCTTCTGAAAGGTTTATACGCAAGTGCAGTGCTTATGAATTTGTCAGATAAAAATCAAACCTGTGAACCATTAGTATTTCATTTACCATGAATAGGGAGTAAAATGTGATATTAATGGATCTCAAACCAATTTCTTGTCGATGTCAGAGTGTGCAGGCTTTGTAGATTTCCCCAATATCCCGATAAGCCCCTTTAACATCTTAGCTATGCTCCAGAAACCATCACCTCTTGGCGGAAATCATTTACAGTATTTGATTATGTTTATTTCAATCATTGCTATATACACTATACAGCCAAAAGTACTGTACGAGTTCAGGCGTGTTCAGGGCCATCAAGCTGGAAAGTGAAAGCCATATATGAGAAATTCTATTTTTATCAGGAACTAGCTGAATACCCGGCGTTGCCCGATCTTCCTATCTTAACCTTTTGGGGAGGAAAATATATATTTCCCATAGGGTTGAATGGGACTTTAAAGAAAAACCCTTTCCCATAGAGTTGAATGGGACTTTAAAGAAAAACCCCGACCATGGCAAATGGGGGTGGGTAAGGGTTAAACCACCTATCCTATGTTTGTTGCTGACATATAAGTAACATGTGTGCCAAGTTTCATGTTAATATCTTTAGCCGTTTGGACGTGATGCTGGAACATACATACATACACACACACACACACACACACACGTTGAGTTTTATATATATAGATAACCTTTTAATCTAAAGTCTAGGGAAGGGTTAAAACTTCTGTAAAGAATATCCAAAAAATAGGCAAAGGATTTGCATTTGATGTGAAATTAATGTCTTCCACGGGATGTTTTATTCTTCGCTGTTTGCTCGACTGTTGACGCAAATTATTGCCATTTACATGGTTCACCAAGATGTGTATTATTGCCTAATTGATTATTCATGAGATGTGCCCGAAATATAGAATTTAAAAAAAAAAGCTGTCATTTCTATCTGTTTCCATCCTGGAAAGATTTATCTGCTCCATTTGTCATTGAGACAGTTGTCACCATGATAGAAAGTGGGGTGTCATGTTTTGTAAACCACTGTATGGTCTTTGCCACCGTGCTGCAGCTAATGCCGTGTACACACGATCATTTTTCAGCATGAAAAAAAACGTTGTTTTTCAGCATGTCCAAAAAACAAAGTTTTTCCAAATTCATCATTAAAAACGACGTTGCCCACACACCATCGTTTTAAAAAAATGATGAACAAAGCGCGGTGACGTACAACACGTACAACGGCACTCTAAAGGGGAAGTTCTATTCGCCTTTGGACTGCTTTAGCTGGATTCTTGTTAGTAAAAGACGATTCGCGCTTTTCTGTCGGTTACAGCGTGATGAATGTGCTTACTCCATTATGAACGGTAATTTTACCAGAACGAGCACTCCCGTCTCATAACTTGCTTCTGAGCATGCGTGGGTTTTTCACGTCGTTTTAGCCCGCACACGATCATTTTTTACAAAACAACATCGTTTAAAACGACGTTAAAAAATGCAGCATGTTCGAATATTTTTTTGTCGTTTTTCAGAACCTGAAAAATGATGTGTAGCCCACACACGATCATTTTAAATGACTTTTTTCAATGCCGAAAAATTTTGGTGTGTACTCGGCATTAGTTTCAGGGTCTTGGATCTTCTTATAGCCTAGGCCAGCGATGGTGAACCTTGGCACCCCAGATGCTTTGGAACTACATTTCCCATGATGCTCATGCACTCTGCAGTGTAGCTGAGCATCATGGGAAATGTAGTTCCATAACATCCGGGGTGCCAAGGTTCACCATCACTGGCCTAAGCCATCTTTATGTAGAGCAAATATTTTTTTCAGATCCTCGGAGAGCTCCAGTGACCAGAATGAAAAAGTAAAGCCCTGTACACACGCTTGGTTTTCTCTGCGGTAAAAAGTCAGCCGACAAAACTGAGGGGAAAGCCGAGAACCCGGCAGGAAAACTGCCATGGAGCTTTGGCCGGGAATCCCAGCCATTTGTATGCTCCATCGGCACATCACAGTGTTTCCCATAGGTAAGTACTAGTAGTAGATCTGTCGGGAAAAAAAAATGCGGGGAATCCCGACGGGAAAATAGAGAGCAGGTTCTCTATTTTCCCGCAGGGATTCCCGGTTGTTTTCCTGGCGGGAAAACTGCGAGGAAGCATACACACGTCCGGTTTTCCCGGCCAAAAGCTCTCCTGGCTGTTTTCCTGCCGGGAAAACTGGTCGTGTGTATGAGGCTTGAGAGTGATAACACCAAATTTAACACTGCTCTCCATTCACACCTGAGACCTTGTTACACTAATGAGTCGCATGGCACCGGGGAGGGAAAATGGCTAATTGTGCCCAATTTGGACATTTTCACTTAGGGGTGCACTCACTTTTGTTACCAGCGCTTTAGACTTTAATGGCTGTGTGTTAAGTTATTTTGAGGGGGCAGCAAATTTACACTGGTATACAAGCTGTACACTCACTACTTTACATTGTAGCAAAGTGTCAATTCTTCAGTGTTGTCAAATGAAAAGATGTAATAAAATATTTACAACAGTGAGGGGTGTACTCACTTTTGTGAAATACTGTACATAGTTCTTGATATACTTGCCATACAGACTCCTTTACATGGGCCACCATAAGTGTGGTAAAAACAGGCCATTGAACCCTGGTTTTACCACCTCCTAATCACCCACCTAAACTCTACTATATATAGCCAGAGGGGGCTGTTCACATCCTGAGCCTGAGACATTTTGCGTTGCAGGCATGGCAAAATTAACACAGTGGGGTTGATTTACTAAAACTGGAGAGTGCATAATCTGGTGTAGCTCTGCAGAAAAACCAATCAGCTTTCAGGTTTATTGTCAGTTTAATTGAACAAGTTGAAGTTAGAAGCTGATTGGCTACCATGCACAGCTTCACCAGATTTTGCACTCTTCAGGTTTTAGTAAATCAACCTCATAGTGTCCAGTTGACAGTTGGTTACCACAGATCCAGTTTTCAGATAATAAACAGGTGTGAGCCTAAGGCCCCTTTCACATGAACTGATCCCCTGATGACCTGTACATGTCTCATCCGCTTGCTCAGCGGGGATTGCTCTGTTGATCCCCACTGAGCCAGCAGATGACAGTTCCTGCGGTCCGCCCTGTCAGATCTCCACTCTTCTCTATGGGGGGATCGGATAAATACAGACCGTCTGTTCGTGTTCATCCAAACCGCTCTGCAGACGGATGGAAAATAGTATTTTCCTCCGTCTGCAGAATTGGAGCATAGCGGACACTGATGAGATCGGGTGTCAGCGGACCCCCGCTATCTCATAGGGATTAATGAATGTCCCTTTTTTCATCTGTAAACGGATGTATGAAAAAGTGGGCATACGGTCCTCATGTGTGAAAGGGGCCTAAGTGAGCGCATCTGTTTGTTTATATTGTTCATTTACATAAAACAGACTCTGGTGTTTTTTAGTGGTTCAGGTGAGAACATTTATGTTACAGAAGTATGATTTTATGCTCTGAAAGGAGAGGAAGTGAAGGGGAAACTCTCCAATGGGGTTTATCGATTCTCTGCTCTATCCAAAAAGTAAGAAAAAAAATTGGCTTTAGATATATAATAGTTTGGATATAGATACACTTTAACCAGTATAAACATTCTCTAGATCAGGGGTGGCCAACCAGTGGCCCGGGGGCCAGATGTGGCCTGCGGAGCCCTCTGATGTGGCCCGCGACATCCTGCTCTGGAATGGCGGGTTGGTTGGCAAGCCCAGATCGCAGGTTGCCGACCCGCCATACCACGGCACAGTGTTGTGAATGAAGCTGCTGGTAGAGGAAGTGGCTGCGGAGGCTCATAAGCCGATGCTTCCTCTACAGTGCTGGCTTTTGCCATAGGCGGAGTCTATGGCAAGGTTCAGCTAACCCACAGGATAGACACGGCACCAAGCTGCACCCGCGGTGTCGGTAAATTGCAGCATATCAGTGTGAAAGCAGTCTTGGGCCCTTTTCACACGACCAGCCTGACCAAATGGGACCCTCACTTCACCTTTAAAAATCGACAGATGTCCATTTTACGCCCACCTACCTCCAATCTAAAAAAAAAAGAAGGGAATTTGTCCCCTTCCATTTGGGCGGATAATAGGGCCTATAGAGTAGACGTGACCTGTCATCCGCCTGCTCCGCTCATTGCGGCCCACGACTGGTAACCAAGTTGCTTAAGTGGCCCTCGCTCTTCAAAAGGTTGGGCACCCCTACTCTAGATAGTGTTCAGTGGATTCATTCTCTATAGAAGAACACATGTTTTGCCAGGTTATCTCTTCTCTGGCTGTACAGATACCAAAAATCCAGTAATTGTACATACTTTCTATTATCTTTTAGAGCAGGCATGTCCAAAGTCCGGCCCACGAGCCAAATGCGGCCCCCCTGTTGATTTAATATGGCCCCCTGGAGATTTGGATATATATATTGTTTGTGGCCCCCTGGGCCACAAAAGATATATACTGTATTTATCAGCACTGCCTCGGAGGGGGCAGGACGAGCGCTGTCAGATTACATGAAGAGAATCTCCTGTTTACTCAGCAGCGTCTGTATTGGAAGTCCCGTCTCCTGGGATGCCATTGAACGACTGTTCTGTCTATCATAGGAGGTGGGACTTTGTATTAAAGAGGCCACAGAGTAAACAAGAGATTCTCCTAATCTGTAGGCACTCGTCCCACCCCCCTCCCTCTGCCCTCTGAGGCTGCAGATGGGCATCAATCAGGCTGCACTGATGGCAATGGTAAGGCTGCGTTTATGGCACATGTGAGGCTGCGTTTATGGCACATGTGAGGCTGCGTTTATGGCACATGTGAGGCTGCGTTTATAGCACATGTGAGGCTGCGTTTATGGCACATGTGAGGCTGCGTTTATGGCACATGTGAGGCTACGTTTATGGCACATGTGAGGTTGCGTTTATGGCACATGTGAGGTTGCGTTTATGGCACATGTGAGGTTGCGTTTATGGTGCATGTGAGGTTGCGTTTATGGTACATGTGAGGCTGCGTTTATGGCACATGTGAGGCTGCGTTTATGGCACATGTGAGGCTGCGTTTATGGCACATGTGAGGCTGCGTTTATGGCACATGTGAGGCTGCATTCATGGCAATGGTGAGGCTGCATTCATGGCAATGGTAAGTCCATGCGTGTTATACGCCAATAAATATGGTATATCCAAATAAAACGCCTAAGCTCATCTCTGGTCCTGAGCAGCGCTCTGGGATTCATTGGGGACACAAAATAAATATATACAGTATATCCAAATAACACGCTCAAGCTCATCTCTTTACCACACACAGCCACAAAGGCAAGATAATTCTTGTTGGGCCGTGTAGGAGTTGTTTGGAGGAACACACTTAGACCGAATGTTGATGGTTCAAAGAATGTCAGGCAAAATAGTCGGCCCTCACGCATGTTCACTTCATCAAATCTGGCCCTCTTTGAAAAAAGTTTGGACACCCCTGTTTTAGAGCGTGAGTTTCTAACTTTTTTTTACAATTACAGACTCTATTGGAATGCCCAATATGTCCCCAAACACTCTTTTGCCAAACTGTCAAAATCACCATCATCACCAGTTCTAATAGGTACCAGTATGACTTGCATGTCAATAGCTTGTTTTTACAATACATACATGGGGTTGAATTACTAAAACTGGAGAGTGCAAAATCTGATGTAGCTCTGCATAGAAACCAATCAGCTCTCAGGTTTCATTGTCAGAGCTTATCATGCACAGCTGCACCAGATTCTGAGGGTACCCGTTTTAGTAAATCAACCCCCTAGAGCAGTGTTTTTCAACCTTTTTTCAACCAAGGCACCCTTTAAAATCTGTCAGAATCTCGAGGCACACCAAACCAAAAATTTGAAAAAAAAAAAAATGATGCCACATGCTATTTGCACAGTGGTTCAATTAATTAAAACAAAACACAATATAATACCACAATTTGTGGGTATAGTGTGAAAGATGATGTTATGGCGGGTAAATAGATACCTAACATGTCATGCTTTAAAATTGCGCACACTCGTGGAATGATGACAAACTTTGGTACCTCAAAATCTCCATAAGCAACACCTTAAAACTTCTTGTCTGATTTGTTAAACTTTTTTTTTTCACTGTCCCTTTTGGATTGTTTCTCAGGCAAGACGGTGGAAGAGGGGGACATCCCCTCCCGCCGCTTCTGAAAGCGTTCCAGTGGCTCAAAAAACACTCAGAACGCTTTCATAAGAAAGCCAGCCACTGGTTGTAAAAAAACAATAGGTTATGGCTGATATTTTAATTTTTGGGCACTTTCACATTGACTAATTCCATTGCAAGCATGGTGATTTTATTTATTTTTTATATAATATACATGGGCTATGTGGGTTATTATTGATAATGATAACTGTATACTTCAATACTGCAGTTTGGCCGCAGTGCAGGTGTAGCGCAGGATACCTGCGGTTTTCATATGGTTTCTCATAAACTTCTATTATGTAATACATTTGTGGTACATTTTCTGAAAGCACACCAAAAATAAGGGACATAATAGAAGTCAATAAAAAAACACATGAAAACCTCAGGTACCCTGCGCTACATCTGCGCTGCAGCCAAACTGCAGGATTGAAGTATACTGTTATCATCATCAAAAATAACCCATATAGCCCATGTATATTATATTACATTTACAAAATTCACCATGCTTGCAATGAAAAGTGAGGCAATGAAAGTGCCAACAAGTGTTATATAGTTTATTTTTATTTTTAGAAACACCATGCCTGCAATAAAAACTAATCATACATTGAAAATTACAGGTACAAGTACTGTACCTGTGTCTCCTCGCTGTTTTGTTTCCTACTCGTGGTGTTTTTCTTTTCCTCCCCAGCCAGCATATATTCCCGAGGCTCACACGTCACAGATATCAGTGTGTGCGCCCGACCCTCCCATAGCAACCGATGACGTAATCGGTTGGCAAGACGCGGTCGGAAAGGCCGGCACAGCCAGCACAGCTTCCCGAGTGCCTGTGGCAGCTGGAAGTGAGCTTTACACAGTGGACCGGCACCACTGTAATAACAAATATTAACCAAGTGGCCATCAGATAGCTGCCTATATTGGGGGTCATTTTGCCGCGGCACACCTGGGGACTCTTCACGGCACACCAGTGTGCCGCGGCACACTGGTTGAGAAACGTTGCCCTAGAGAGCTAAAAAAAGAAGTGTTAACCACTTAAGGACCTGCTCACGACTATATACATCCTGTTTTTAAAGATGGATATCTCGGTAACGGCAGCAGCTGCTGCCACAACCGAGATATCCATCTTTACTGTGACCTGTCCTGTAATTGATAACGGTGGTCTCCGCAGCGGATTTGCCACGAGATCACCGTTATCGGTGGCGGATACCCCTCTCCAGCACCCTCCGCCGCTACCGACGGCTCCCGCCGTCGATAACGGTGATCTTGCGGCGATCGGGTCCTGTCCCCTGGCCAGCTGGGATACGAGTGAGGGCAAGATAGCCCCCACCCGTCCCCATAGCAGGGCGGAAGTGACGTCAAAACGTCACTTCCGCCCATGCTTCTTAAAGCGATATTTTCTAGTTTTCAAATTACATTTTTGTTTTTGCATTTAAGTCTAAATATGAGATGTGAGGTCTTTTTTACCCCAGATCTCATATTTAGGAGGACCTGTAATGCTTTTTTCTATTACAAGGGATGTTTTCAGTGTAAAAATGTATAAAATAAATAAAAATAAATAACAAGAAAAAATGTTTAAAAGCGCCCCGTCCCAACAAGCTCGCACGCAGAAGCGAACCCATACTCCCGCATATAAAAACGGTGTTCAAACCACACAAGTGAGGTATCACCGCGATCGCTAGAGCGAGAGCAATAATTCTAGCCCTAGACCTCCTCTGTAGCTCAAAATATGAAACCTATAGAATTTTTTAAACGTTGCCTATGGAGATTTTTAAGGCTAAAATTTTGACGCCATTCCACGAGTGGGCGCAATTTTGAAGCGTGACATGTTGGGTATCATTTTACTCGGCGTAACATTATCTTTCACAATATAAAAAAAAATTAGGCTAACTTTACTGTCGTCTTATTTTTTAATTAAAAAAGTGAATTTTCCCCCCAAAAAAGTGCGCTTATAAGACCGTTGCGCAAATACAGTGTGACAAAAAGTATTGCAATGACCACCATTTTATTTTCTGGGGTGTTAGGAAAAAAATATATAATTTTGGGGGTTTTTAAGTAATTTTCTAGCAAAAAAAATGTTTTAGTCTTGTAAACGCCAAATCTGAAAAACAGCCAAGGTCCTTAAGTGGTTAAAGGAAATCATAAGAATTGTATCACATATAGTTATATAAAATGGCAAATCACAAAAACACAGACTAGCTACAGTTAGAAAAATTCTTGCTGTTGTTTCTGAAAGAACTCCACACGGAATTGAGGTAGTTACTGACAATATTACTTGCATGTTATTTGATACATCAATTCCTTTTTTCACTGTGATTTCAGGTTCAATAATGCACAGACTCCTGTTTTATGGAGATAAGGTAGGGAAGCTAACCAAAACACTAATTTCCCCTAATCGGTGAGCTAGATCTGCTCACATCCACGATATTCAGCCATGCCTTTTATAATTTACTTTCTTTCCTCAATCAGCTTGGAAATCAAATAAATGATTTGTTACAGAGATCCAGCCCAATACCTATAACATTTGGTTATCATACACATAAGGGGTATTGATACCACAATGAAGACCCCCGTTTTACAGTTTCATAACCTTAGAATCTCAATGTTTTATATACAAACTTTAGCTGAGTGATCAGCACTTCACAGCACTTCCTCAAATAGAAATGTATATTTGATCATGGAAATCCCTGGTTTTTGGGGTTTCAGAAATGTTCAATGAAAAGACTAAAAGCTAAAGGAGGCGCTAGTCCTTTTCTCCTTTTCATAGTGTTTTGCAGGTACACACATCAGAGAACAGCAGGAATCATTGGCTGATTTTCAAACCTCTCTCTCATGAAGGTCCTAAAAGGTGGCCAATAATTTCTGGTAAATGTTCCCTTCCTAAAGTCAGACATTCGAGTTTGATGATGTTTTGTGCCTGCACATGGGCCCTTTGTTAAAGAAGGGATTGATCCTTTGTATGCAGCTTCACTTTGTGGTCAAAACTTTGTAGACACCTTGAATATCCCATTCCAAACTCATAAGCACAGAACTAAATGCTAGATGTTAAAAATTTGGAGGGGTGGAGGTTTTTGGCAAATGTAACCTGCCAAGTTTCTCCTGTAAAAACTTTTTCGTCTTGACTCTTCCTCTTTCCCTAGCTTTTTTAGATTTTATTTGTACCCTGTATGGTGCATGCTCCGGGCAGCATACACCCCTTGCATCGGTAAGATGTTGAGAATAAAGTCAGGTGCTAGGGAAAATGTAACTTCTGTAAATGATACGTCATCAGTGGCGGCCTAATGGCCAAAGAGAATGACTGGCAACCTGAAAGTAGTGGCAGAGGATATGGTAGCAGCAGGGGACAAAGTGAGGGAACAGCCTGCATTATACAGTACTGGAGAAGTTTCCAGTACTTATAAGAAAAGCGTACCTAATGTTGGGATGGAAGAAGTTGTAAAGATGTTTAACAGGGTTGAGGTTGGGGTTTCGTGAAGGCCACTCGAGTTCCTCCTCCCTTAACTAGTCAAACTCAGTCAATATGTTCCTGGCATTGTGTACAATGTGTACAGTCATTCTAGAATAGAAAGGGACTTCCTCAAACTGTTGCCACAAGATTGAAAGTATACAATGGTCTAAAATGCCTGTCAACATTCACTGGAAACACCTAAACTAATTTGGAGGGCTGTGCACAATCTTTTGCTCAATTATCTACAAAGTTACTTACCTGTCACGATAGAGATTTGCGAAGTATTTGCGTCTGCCAAGTGCCTTTCTCAGAGTTGCCGATAAAGGCAAGTCATCGTCTTCACAAGATACATCTGCAGTAACTTGTGTCTGGTCTTCTTGCAATTTTGTGGATGTGGTCTCTCTTTGTATCCAAGTCTCCAAAGTGTTATCCATCTCTCTTATTTCCTAATTGTGGAAAGCAAAAACATATTTAAGTTAACGTAAAGCTAAAGGCAAAAGGTGAAGATGTTAATTGTGTCTAAGCAGTATTGGCAGTGAGATTTGGTGATGTCTCTGCTGTTCTTCTCGCTGTTATTTTTGCTGGAGGCAAAGCCCTTAAGGCCCCTTTCACATGTCCGCCTCCGTTCGTCCGTTTTTACAAGTCCGTTTACGGACTTGTAATGGACGCCTATGGGGTCGCGTCCGTTAGCGGATGATGCATCCGCTAACTTCCGCAATGATCCGCCTCCGTCTGGATCCGTTTTTTCGGACGGAAGAAACCCCTATTTTTCTTCCGTCCGGCGGAACGGATCGGATGCATACGGACAAACGGTCCGTTTTCATCCGATTCCCCATAGGGGAGAGCCCTGTCCGCCGATAGCTCAGCGGGAATTCCCGCTGAGCCGACGGACACACACGGTGCGGACCGAAAAACGGACCGCTCCGTGTGAAAGGACCCCAAGACTGAAAGGACAGTCTGAGAAATTGTTTATACAGCCAATAAAGTATATACACATTGAATACATAACTTGATACATGAAGTAGAAACCTCTGGCTGGCTTTGTTTGTATGACCAGTATATAAAGTCAGGGGACAAAGGGATCAGAAAAGCAAAAAAGTTGCACATTACATGTAGCTCTTAGTTCACAGGCTGGTAATCACCGGTATATTTACCAAATATAATATTTATTGACTGCTCAGGTTTCCGTTTTTTCCAAATGCGACATAAGGTTAGATCAGGGGTCTCCAAACATTTCAAACAGAGGGCCACAAGTGGCGGGGGGGGGGGGGAATAAGCTCCAGTGTGAAAAAATGTGGCCTCAGAGTTGGTGGTCAGGAGGAGGAGGAGTAGGGCCCCTATCAGTAGAAAGAATAGTATCCCATCATTGATATTAGTAGAAGAAATGGTGCCCCATATCAGTCGGAGGAATAGTGCCCCATATTAGTGGGAGGAATAGTGCCCCAAGGGCCCACATCTGGCCCTCAGGCTGCAGTTTGGAGACCCCTGGGTTAGATGAAGACAGCTCATGACTTACACCCTTGTTGAGAAAGAAACACTGTACTTTTGATTTACAGTAAAGCTTTAAAAAAGCAACTATCTCTCACCTGATTTAGTGTGAGTAGAAGCTGTTCATACTCTGATGTGTTGTGCGTTATGGGTTTTGTTTCCTCTTTTAATAAAAGGGACTGCAGCTGAAGAAGGGCCGAGTGGACTGCGAAAACCTTTGATTTGCTATTAACTATCTGGAACTGTAAAGAAGTCAGATATTCCCCCAGCTTATACTCTCTGGCCTTCAGCTGGTGTACTCTCTGCAGTAGCAGCTCTCCACGCACCTGTAAAATAGGAAAAGAATACTAGGAACGGTTTACCGTGACATTATTTAAACATACCCATATAAAAAAGAAAAAACACACTGCACTCAGGTTAGATATTAAAACGGGCAAGCTGCCAGCACTAGGAGTTTGGATACATAAACTCAATAACAGATATATTGTTAATAAAAGAATAGAATAGAATAATAGATATAAGAAAAGTGCAGCGTTGTAAATTTTTGTAAACATTTTTGTAAACATTTTTTACTTCTTGCCTCCGGAATACAAAAGCTCATTAAAAGTGCTCTAAATATCTGTGTGAAGAATGTTAGGTATTAAGAAATTATTAAAATGTCTTGCTGTCCCCAGAAAAGTAAGAGAGTGGAAGTCTTCCAATGGGGACACAAGTTCTGGTGACCTTGGGGTCTCCAAGGAATTCCCTTAATTTGCTGGGATTTCCTCTCACTTCCCGTTTGGCAATGGGACAGGATGTCCAGGGAAATTTCTGCACTGGGATGGCGAGAAAAAAAATCTGACAGCACATATAACCCTTCCTTGCTCTATCCAAAATGGAAAAAAAAGTTTTGCCTATGGTTTTACTTTAACCACTTCCCAGGTATGACCAGGTATGAGCTTCACTGCTCTGCATGAACGTACCCATGCACCCCGTGGAATGGGAGGCCACGCAGCGGCACAATCCTGTGGTGGCTGCAATCTTCGGATACAGCCAAACGCAGATCGGGATATGGGTGCCGAGATTGGCCCTCCTGATCCTGTGATGGCTGTGTCCAATCACAGCCTTCGCAGTGTAAACAGAGACATGCGCCTCTGTGACAGTTCTCCCCGCTGAGGGGAGGTACAGCAGCTACACAGGCAGTCTGCATGACCCACAATCTATTCATTGTGGGTGCAATGCTTTACAGGCCCCTAACAAAAAAACAAAAATGCATATTTTTCTACTTACTCAAATCCATTTAAGACTGAAAACACTGTGCAAATCAAATTTGGAGTTTGCTGCCCCTTTCTCTCCTAGCTTAAATGCTGCTGCTGTACAGGGGAAACAATTGAGCTAAAATAATGACAGATTCATGTATCTAAACATAAATGTAATTAATTTTCAATATGTTGCGGCCATAAAGGATGTTTAGTATCTCCACTCTGGATCAAGGCTGATAAAAAAGGCAAGATAATCAGAGTCAGGAAGGGAAGATTTAAATTCCAACAAAACCATTTAGTTGTTGGCTTCACCACACAATACCTCATCAATGTTCACCAGATAGAAAATGATCGCTAGTGTATTAAATGTGGACGACAACTATTGTGACAAATGGCCACTTGACAGTACAGTAATTAACACCACAATACAATTGTGGGTTATAGAGGTCAATAATGAAGACGCGCTTCATGCTCTTGGTTCTTCAGGGTATACAGAGGCAAAAATAATTATTTGATCCCCTGCATATTTCTTAAGTTTGCCCAGTTACAAAGAAATGAAGGGTCTATAATTGTTATCATATATTTTATATTATAGAGACAGAATATCAACCAAAAATACAATAAAAATCCAAATGTTATAAATTGAGTTGCAGTTCAATGAGTAAAATAAGTATTTGATCCCCTACCAACCAACAATAATTCTGGTTCCCACAGACTGGCTCCAGTATGTGCTCATGTGGTACACAGATTAGTCATGTTTATCTAAGAAGGTGCTCCTAACGACAACTCGTTATGTGTATAAAAGACACCTCTCCACAGAATCTCTTTCATTCAAACATCTCCATCATGGGCAAAACCAAAGCCCTTACAAAGGACATCAGGGACATGTTGTAGACCTGCACAAGGCTGCAATGGGCCACAAGACCATCAGCAAGAAGCTTGGTGGGGAGACAACCGTTGGAGCGATTATTTGAAAGTGGAAGAAATACAAATAGACATCAACCGCCCTCGGTCTTGAGCTCCATGAAAGATTTTGGCTCATGGGGTAAGGATGATTGTGGGAAAAATGAGGGATCAGCCCGGAACTACATGGGAGGAGTTTGTGAATGATCTCAAGGCAGTTGGGACCACAGTCACCAAGCAATCCCCTTGTCCCCTCCTCAAGAAGGCACATGTACAGGCCGTCTGAAGTTTGCCAATGAACATCTTAATGATTCAGAGAAGGATTAGGATAAAGTGCTGTGGTCAGATGAGACCAAAATTGAGCTCTTTAACTCGACTTGCCATGTTTGGAGGAAGAAAAATGCTGACTATGACCCCCAAGAACACCATCCCTAAAGTCAAGCACGGAGGTGGAAACATTATGCTTTGGGGCTGTTTCTCTGCTAAAGGTACAGGTGACTTTGATGCATTGAGGGGTCAATGGACGGGGCCATGTATTGTAAAATCTTGGATGATAACCTTCTTCCCTCAGCTAGAATACTGAAGATGGACCGCGATTGGGTCTTTCAGTATGACAATGACCCAGAATATACTGCCAATGCAACAAGGGAGTGATTCAAGAAGAATCACATTAAAGGAGTTGTAAAGGAAAAACATTTTTTGCCTAAAATTAATGTCTGCAAGGTAGACAGACAGAATAGTGTAATGATTCTGTTAAAAAACGAGCAAATACCTATTAAATTCCTTCATCTATATCACCTCCGGCGTTCTAGTTTCTGTTCTCTCATTCACTTCCTGGTCTGCGGCGCTCGTTCATGTAAGAACTACATTTCCCAGTATGCATTGCGGCACGCCCAGTAATTCACACCTCCTTGAAGTCTCTAAGGCCGCGTACACACGAGGAGACATGTCCGCTGAAACTGGTCCGCAGACCAGTTTCAGCGGACATGTTCGATCGTGTGTACGGCCTAGCGGACAGTTTTCCAGTGGACAAAAGTTTCTAAACATGCTTAGAAACTTGTCCGCTGGAAACCTGTCCGTCGGACATATCCTATGGTTAGTACGCCCAACCATCAGACCGAAATCCCACGCATGTGTCGAATAGATTCGACGCATGCGTGGAAGCATTGAACTTCCTTTTGCCAGCACGTCGGTGTGTTCTACGTCACCACGTTCTGGTCCGAGGGGATTTTGGTCCGATGGTGTGTACACACATCAGACCAAAAGATCCCTTCAGACATGTCCCATGAAAACGGTCCGTTGAACCTGTTTCATCGGACATGTCTCCTCGTGTATACAGGGCCTAACACATAGAGAGCGTCCTGCCGCACAGATGTAGTTCCCAGGAGGGGGTGAGAACGTCACTAACCACCGCAGTAAAGCCTCCCTACACGGTGGCGAGTAACAATCAGACAAGCAGGAAGTGAACAGAACAGAGAAGAAATAGAGCAACTTCTGAGCAAAAACGAACAATGAGGAAGTGAAAAGAGGAATGTCTGCAGGTAAAGGATGCTTATTATATAAAAAATAAATGTTTCCTTTACAACCCCTTTAACCACTGGGCACTTAAACCCCCTTAATAACCAGACCAATTTTTAGCTTTCGGTGCTCTCACAGTTTGAATGACAATAACTCAGTCATACAACACTGTAACCAAATGACATTTTTGTCCTTTTTTTCCCACAAATAGAGCTTTCTTTTGGTGGTATTTGATCACCTCTGCGTTTTTTTTTTTTTTTTTTTGCTATAAATGAAAAAAAAACAACATTTTGCAAAAAATAATAATTTTTCTTCATTTCTATTATACAATTTTGCAAAAAAGTATTTTTTCTTCATAAATTTGGCCTAAAATGTATACTGCTACATATCTTTGGTAAACAAAAATAAATAAAAATGTTGGATATTATTTAGTCTGGGTGAAAGTTATAGGGTCTACAAGCTATGGTACCAATTACTGAAAATTGATCTATTTCATCACATCTGATGTACTGACAGCCTCTCTCGTTTCTTGAGACCCTAACATGACAGAAAAGTACAAATACCCCCCAAATGACCCCTTTTTGTCACCCTTCAAAATTGCTCACGCTTGTGGAATGGCGCCAAACTTCAGTACTTAAAAATTCCCATAGGCGACGCTTTAAATATTTTTACTGGTTACATGTTTGAGTTACAGAGGAGGTCTAGGGCCAAAATTACTGCTCTCGCTCTAACGTTCGCAGAGATACCTCACATGTGTGGTTTGAACACCGTTTTCAAATGGGGGCGGGACTTGCGTATGCATTCGCTTCTGCATGCGAGCTCACGGGGACAGGGGCGCTGTATGCCCAGAGTATGCCCAGAGTATTGCAGAGTATGCCCAGAGTATTGCAGAGTATGCCCAGAGTATTGCGAAGTATGCCCAGAGTATTGCAAAGTATGCCCAGAGTATTGCAAAGTATGCCCAGAGTATTGCAAAGTATGCCCAGAGTATTGCAAAGTATGCCCAGAGTATTGCAAAGTATGCCCAGAGTATTGCAAAGTATGCCCAGAGTATTGCAAAGTATGCCCAGAGTATTGCAAAGTATGCCCAGAGTATTGCAGAGTATATGCCCAGAGTATTGCAGAGTATATGCCCAGAGTATTGCAGAGTATATGCCCAGAGTATTGCAGAGTATATGCCCAGAGTATTGCAGAGTATATGCCCAGAGTATTGCAGAGTATATGCCCAGAGTATTGCAGAGTATATGCCCAGAGTATATGCCCAGAGTATATGCCCAGAGTATATGCCCAGAGTATATGCCCAGAGTATATGCCCAGAGTATATGCCCAGAGTATTGCAGAGTATATGCCCACAGTATTGCAGAGTATATGCCCAGAGTATTGCAGAGTATATGCCCAGAGTATTGCAGAGTATATGCCCAGAGTATAGGCCCAGAGTATATGTATATGCCCAGAGTATATGCCCAGAGTATATGCCCAGAGTATATGCCCAGAGTATATGCCCAGAGTATATGCCCAGAGTATTGCAGAGTATATGCCCAGAGTATTGCAGAGTATATGCCCAGAGTATTGCAGAGTATAGCAGCAGGGATGGCTGAGCAGGGAGGGATGGATGGATGGATCTGTGACTACATTTGTCACAGATCGAGCCCACAGCACTGGCGCTGCCATCCGCTCCCTCCCCTCTCCTCTCACACTGTACCGATCGGTACAGAGAGGAGAGGGAGGAACCGGCGTCAGCACATGATGCCGGTTTGTTTACAAGTGATCGCTCCGTCATTGGACGGAGCGATCACGTGGTAAACCGCTGCTATCAGCGGCGATTTACCGTGATCTGTGATGCGCCGGGTCCTCCGGACCCGGCGGTCACGGATGCTCCCGTGTGCGCGCCTCAGGAGGCGCGCGGGAGCACGATTCTAAGAAGCCGTTAATTAACGGCCACTTAGAATTGAGCAACCGCCCTGTAGCCGTACTTTCTCTATAGGGCGGTTGCAAAGTGGTTAAGGTCATGGAGTGGCGGGACCAGTCTCCAGACCTTAATCCTAGAAACAAAATGTATAGAGGGAGCTAAAACTTAAAGTTGCCAAGCGACAGCCAAGAAACCTTAAGGATTTAGAGAAGATCTGTAAAGAAGAGTGGACCAACATCCCTCCTGAGATGTGTGCTAAACTGGTAACCAACTACAAGAAACGTCTTACCCTTGTGCATGCCAACAAGTGTTTCTCCACCAAGTACTAAGTCATGTTTTGGGGATCAAATACTTATTTTACTCACTGAACTGCAACTCAATTAATAACATTTGTATCATGTGTTTTTTTGTGGATTTGTGGTTGATATTCTGTCTCTATCATTTAAAATACACCTATGATAACAATTATAGACCCTTCATTTCTTTGTAAGTGGGCAAACCTACAAAATCTGCAGGGGATCGAATAACTATTGTTGCCACTGTATAAACAAGCCAACGCATTTATTTTCAATGAGGTGAGGAACACCAACACACCAAAAGAAAAGTCGCCGCCGCCAAAAGTACCACCCTACATAGCAGATGTTGCCAGACTTGTGCTCTGGCCTCGTCACTGCACATTTTGAAGACTATTGCTTTTAACAACCATTTCAACGCAACACGATCAAACGAGCGATAATCTCACACACACGTCAAAGATCATTAGAATTGTTGCCTTCAACCACAATGACATAGTGAATATAAATTTTTTATACTTTCACTATTCTAAAATGTCAGCTCAAATTCCTGCTCAACATTTCAATGCATGGCTACAGCAGGCAGGGAACCTTCTACCAGCCACAATATGGACTATAAAATGTAGGCAGGTGTTTTTTTTTTTAGTCTGGTAGGTCCAAGATGAATTTATAAGCTACTATACCATTTGCCTAACAAATGATTGACTTTCAGTCAAAGATTTACATAAGACCCGAAAAAGGCAATCTCGATTTGCCTAGTAGAAAACGTTTTTTTTTTTTAATCGACGAGGCATGACAAGGGGTTACTTTGGTCAGACTCCTACCAATTAGTGTTTTTAGTTTAACCACTTCCATACCAGGCACTTACGCACCTTCCCGCCCAAGCCAATTTTCAGCTTTCAGCACTGTCGCAATTTGAATGACAATTGCGCGGTCATGCTACACTGCACCCAAACAAAATTGGCGTCCTTTTTTCCCCACAAATAGAGCTTTCTTTTGGTGGTATTTGATCACCTCTGCGATTTTTTTTTTTTGCGCAACAACTAAAAATAGAGCGAAGATTTTGAAAAAAAAATTAAGTTTTCATTTTTTTCTGTTAATTGTTTTGTAAATGAGTATGTTTTCTCTTTCAATTACGGGCACTGATATGGTGGCACTGATGGGCACCGATGAGGTGGCACTGATGGGCACCGATGAGGTAGTTCTGATGGGCACCGATTAGGTAGCACTGATGGGCACTGATAGGCGGCGCTGGTATGGGGCACTGATGGGCACTCATGGGCGGCACTGATGGGCACTCATGGGCGGCACTGATGGGCACTCATGGGCGGCACTGATGGGCACTCGTAGGCAGCACTGGGCACTCATAGGCGGCACAGGTGGGCACTCATAGGCGGCACAGGTGGGCACTCATAGGTGGCACAGGTGGGCACTGATAGGTGGGCACTGGGCATGGATTGGCACTGTGGGGTGGCACTGACAGACACTGGGGTGGCACTGATGATCACTGAGGGGTGGCACTAATGGATCAATGTTGCCAATCAGTGCCCATGTGTGGGCACTGATTGGCATCATTTTTTTTTACTGCCCCTTTTTTTTTTCTTGCTGACTTTTTTTTTTTTTGTCCTTTTTTTCCCCCTTTTTTTTAAGTTCCCTGGTGGTCTAGTGTGGGCACTCCCTGGTGGTCCGTGTGGCGATCCGAGGGGGGGCTGCGCTGATAAACAATCAGCGCGAAACCCCCCTGTCAGGAGAGCCGCTGATCGGCTCTCCTGTACTCGCGTCTGTCAGACGCGAGTGAGGAAGAGCCGTCGGCAGCTTTTCCTGTTTACATCGTGATCAGCCGTGATTGGACACGGCTGATCACGTGGTAACGAGGCTCCGCCGGAGACTCGTTACCGAGATCGGAGATGCAGGGTGTCAGACTGACACCCCGCATCACCGATCGCCGCGCTGCGCGCCCCCACGGGCGCGAGCGGCATTGAAATCGTGCTAGACGTTTGAGAACGGCTAGTCACGATTTCATAACCACTTCCCGGCCGTAAATCTGCTATTGGCCGGGCGGGAAGTGGTTAAGGAAGAGCTGCTCTGAGGATATTGGAGTGCTCAGCCTCTTTGTAGGAACATAGCTATAACCCGAGGAGCTGACTGGTTTAATTCGGTCTGGTCATACCTGCCTTTTCTTACACAAGAAATAGCTGACTAATCGAGGTCTAATGCAGGGATTCACTCTTCTAAATGGAGAAGGAGTTTTCAACATTACTAGTAAAAGTGACAAAACGTTTTCTGTTTGTCAGGCCCCGTACACACGGCAGAGAACCTCGACGGGCGAAACACATCGTTCCGCCCGTCGAGGTTCTCTGCCGGCCATCAGAATCGGCGACCCGCCCGTCGGGAAAGGCAACCAGCCATTCATCCCGACGGGCCGTCGAGCAAATAGAGAACCTGTTCTCTATTTGCTCGATGGGTTTCCCGACGGGCGGGGCTCGCCAAGAGCGTACACACGGCCGAGGTTCTCGCTGGTTTCTGCCGAGAACCTAGGCCGTGTGTACGGGGCTTCAGGAAAATTCTGCTTTACACTAGACCAAACAAGACCTTGAGGATGAAGAGGAGCGCCAATTCCAAACATTATTAACATATAGTCACAAACCTTTAGCAACACATTTGAGTTTTTCTTATGTATTTTCTTGCACTAGAATTTAGCTACATGCAGGTTTTATTTTTGTTCTAGCATAGTTGTCAACTAGTATAGTACATGGGCAAATGCAGTTGTTTAATACTCCCTTGAAACACTCCCACTTAGTGGTAGTAGTAGTGTGTAGGCATTTCTATGTCACTGTTTGTAGTACTTGCTGTGGACACCCACTCATATGGCTTTAATACTATTGTGGTTTTCTATTTTTGTCTATTTTTCTTTATACAGTCTTATACAGTCTTATGGCTTTTTGCAAATTATTGGTTCATTGCACAAATCTTCAATATTCCCGACTTTTTTTGTCTTACTTGAACATATATGTCTGGAGATCCTTTTTGGGTCCACACTAAAAGGGTCAAACCATCATTTCCGCTTTCAGCACTAGAGCCGCGGTGTTCTACTCCTGTGACTGGGTGTACCTGGCAAGTCTATGTAAAGTTAGCTGACGTCACCACTAGAGGACCCATTGAGAATGTCCTATTGGCCGAAACACATCAGGGCGGAGTTTCTGGTGCTGATGTCATGCTGCTGCATGACCCTAAAGCCTCATACACACTAGTCCTGCAGATTTTTCTCCTTGGGTTTACCAAAACCATCTAATATGAGGTCAATCCTTAAGGCCGCGTACACACGATCGGATATATCCGCTGAAACTGGTCCGCCGGCCAGTTTCAGCGGACATATCCGATTGTGTGTACGACCTAGCGGACAGGTTTTTCCAGCGGACAAATTTCAAAGCATGCTTTGAAATTTGTCCGCTGCAGACCTGTCCGTCGGACATGTCCGCTGGTTAGTACGCCTAACCAGCGGACATAAATCTCCTGCATGCGTCAAATGGATTCGACGCATGCGTGGAAGTATTTTACTTCCTGCAGTGGTGACGTGGCGGCGTCAACGTCACCGCCATGTCACCGCGTCCTCAGTCCGAGGGAATTTTCCAAAATCCGAGGAGACATGTCCGCTGGAAACGGTCCGTCGGACATGTTTCAGCGGACATGTCTCCTTGTCTGTACGCGGCCTAAGAGTTTAAATTTGTATGCAATCAGGCAGGCCCTTGAACTACATGGTTTTAATAAACCTGAAGAGAAAAACCTGCAGGAAAACTGATAGTGTGTATGGGGCTTGAATCTATACTTTTTATGCACGGTTATGCTTTTAATAGGATCAAAATAAAATACTGCACTATTGGAGATCTATTTTGGCTGCTTTGTTTGAACCACTGCGCCAACATATAACGAGTGCAGTACACTCAGGTATAGTCGGGCAGGCTCAGCTCCACTTGCGGTCACGTCTTGTGCGTCCTTTACGAGAGAGGAGCCGAGCCTACCCGACTATACCCGAGTGTACTGTGCTTGGTATATGGCGGCGGAGTGGTTTAAACACAGTGCGGGAAACGGGGATCGAGCGGGGAGGACACCACGATGGCCGCAGGAGGACACCGGACAAGGCTGCCGATGAACGGCGGGCAAGACACCGACGAGGGGCATCTAAACTGTAAGTATTTTTTTTTTTACAGGAATTTTCCTTCTAGGTTTCCTACATATGGCGGGGCGCGTTATTGCCAGATAAATACGGTATATATACATATATATATATATATACACACACACACACACACACACACACACACACACACATATATATACAGTATACACACACATATATATATATATATATATATACACACACACACATACACACACAACACATATATATATATATATATTGTAAGGGGTTAGCTCGGTAGCGGGGTGTGTGACCCCCTGGATGGGTTCACTACACACTGAACTATACAGAGAGGCAGCCAAAGACGGTTGAAAACAAAGAGTTTGGTTTATTCTTCCATATTGCTGGAAACAAGTGCAAGCATCCAAACAGCATAAACAAAACAAAACCCTTGCCACTTGGGGCGTTTACCTTCACCACACAGGAACCTATCTATCGAGTCTGGCACAGCCTACTGCTGGGCAGACACTGCTGGTCATACAGCAGAGAAACAATAGTCTTTTTGATTTTTATCACACAGAAAAATCAACAACCACCTCACCTCTTCAGAAGTCTCTCACTGCTCTCCTCAACTCAAAAAGCTTTAGGATGCAGCAATCAGTAGTCACCCTTTGGATGACTTGTAGAGGCCTTAATTGCCTCATTCTGAACAGCTAAAGTTTTCCAACACCCTAAACCTTTCTGGCTATTTCTGCAGCTGACACATGGTAGTAAGGAGGGGTTTCAGGAGGTGGATTCAGGGCAGGAAGCACTACGTGCGGCAGCATGGTACTATGTGATATGTAGTCATGTGAAGTTGAAAGTCAATAGCAGTTTAGAAGCTGCAAAGCATGCGTGGAATCTAGGAAGTTGGAAGAGACAGGTAGAACTCACAACATGAAAGGACATTTTTTAAGTAAACATACTAAATATTCAAAATGAACTATTGTTTATATTGTTAGTGCGCTGATGTTATAAAATAAAACTGTATGCTGTGACCATAGATTTTCTTTAAGTCATCTAAATGAGACAGTCAGAATGAACAAGTTGCATGTAATGTCATTTCCAAGACATCTCAATACATTTATAAAATAGTGGCTGCACATTGTATGACTTGCTTCCTTTTTACTGCAATGTCATCTGCATTCTTTCTGTGATTGTATCATTTGTTGCAGCAAGTCCATTAAGATTTATGCCCAGTAGCTGAAAAGTGTAGAGGTTTGTGCTACCAGTGTAAAAACAGGTAAATATCATCACAAAACACATCTATGTTCATGATGTTAATGTTGGCACAAAGCTTTCATATTTACATACATGACCCCTTTAATAACCTTCTCTTCAAGGCCCTGAATCAAAACTAAGCATCAGCTAAATCTGAACTGAAGCGACCCCAAGAGACTTGTTCCTGCACACGATTAAATGGGTCTTATTTCTTAAACCGAGACTTATTTCCATACAGCCAGAAAGTGCAAATCAAAAGTAAACATTCATGTAACTGGATAAGTCTTCACCGTCTGATCTGGTCGCATCTCATTTTCGTTACCTGCTTAATCTTGTCATCTGTAATTTGTGCTTCATAAATCAAGACTTTATCCTCTGCAGATTTCTTCAGGATCTCCGCGGCTCTGTCCTGAGGATGTTTGATCGTCTTTGAACCTGACTGCATAAAAAAAAAAAATAATCATAATAAGAAATTGCACAAGAGCTTATTTCATGGAAATAAACCAGGCTATGTAAATAAAACATATTTTGCTTGAATGAAAAAAGCATCCTTAGTGAAATGAAACTGCTGAAAAATGAAGGCAATGCATCTACTACTAGCAAGAATATGTGTCAATATCTCTTTACTGTCTCTACAAGAGTCACAAGAGAGATGGTTAGGAGAAAAGGTTTGCCTTTGCCATTAATATGCCGCGTACACACGATCGGACATTCCGACAACAAAACTTTTTTTTTTTTCCGACGGATGTTGGCTCAAACTTGTCTTGCATACACACAGTCACAAAAATGTTGTTGGAAAATCCAAACGTCAAGAACACGATGGTGTACGACGAGACGAGAAAAAGTTCAATAGCCAGTGCAGCTCTTCTGCTTGATTTCGAGCATGCGTGGAATTGTGTGGGTCAGAATTGTGGACACACGATCGGAATTTCCGACTTCTTGTCGGAAAATTTGAGAACCAGCTCTCAAGTTTTTGTTGTCGGAAATTCGGACTGTGTGTACGCGGCAATAGGGTTACAAAAACATTTTTGTAATGGACAGGTTTTTAGACCTTTAATGCCGAAGTAAAGTTTTGGGAACTTGGCAGGTTGATAGATTACTGTACTGTACTTCAAAATGCATAAAAAAACATGATTGTGTGTGTGTGTATAAATATATATATATATATATATATATATATACACATACATACACACACACAGAGTTGTGCTCATAAGTTTACAGTTTACCCTTTTTTTACCCAAGTTTACCCTGGCAGAATTTATAAATTCTTGGCCATTTTTTTGAGAATATGAATGAAAACACAAAAACTTTTCTTTCACTCATGGTTAGTGTTTGGCTGAAGCCATTTATTATCTTTCAACTGTGTTTACTCTTTTTAAATCATAATGACAACAGAACTTACCCAAATGATCCTGATCAAAAGTTTACATACCCTGGTGATTTTGGAATAATAACATGCACACACGTTGACACAAAGGGGTTTGAGCCAAGATTCACACTGGGCTGCGGGAGTGAAGCGGTGCGGTGAAGCGGTGCGAGTTCAACAAACAGGCCATTGTAAGGTTTCAATAACTAAACAAATGCATCAGAAAGATAGCAGCAACATTCGGGGTGGCCAAATCAACGGTTTGGTAAGAAAGAAGGAAGAATGCACTGGTGCGTTCAGCAACATAAAAAGGCCTGGATCTCCATGGAAGACAACAGTGGTGGATGATCGCAGGATCCTCTCTATGGTAAAGAAAAAGCCATTCACAACCTCCAGACAAGTGAAGGACACTCTCCAGGAGGTGGGCATATCATCGTCAAAGTCATGGTGCATGGCTTCCAGTGGCTTTGGGTCCTTGGTGATTATTGATGATGTGACAGAAGACAGAAGCAGCTGGATGAATTCTGCAGTGTTTAGAGATATACTGTCAGCCCAGATTCAGTCAATTGAAGTTGATTGGAGGGCACTTCACACTATAGATGGACAGTGATCAAAAACACACTGCAAAAGCAACCCAAGAGCTTTTGAAGGATAGGAAGTGGAATATTCTGCAATGGCTGAAACAATCACTTGATCTTTTCCCGATTGAACATGCATTTCACTTGCTGAAGGCAAAACTAAAGGCAATAAGACCCACAAACAAAGAACAACTGAAGACAGCTGCAGTTAGAGCCTGGCAAAGCACCAATAAGGAGGAAACTCAGTCTTTGGTCATGTCCATGGGTTCCAGACTTCAGGCAGTCACTGCCAGTAAAGGATTCTCAACAAAATATAAAACATGAAAATTTTATTTATGATTGTATTTATTTGTCCAATTACATTTTGGCCCCTGAAAATGGAGGGACTGTGTATATAAAAATGGTTGCAGTTCCTAAAATGTGTACTATCTGGTTGCCTGCTCATCATCCAAATTGTTTTTTTTTTATGATTTATCTTCACTACTGCATTTTCAGGATTGTAGATCTTTCTCGTGGTGCCACAAACAGATAAGATAGTGTGACATTTTATTTATATGAGAATATCTAGCAAGAAATAGGTTATAGATTTTGTAGCCATGGCTAATTGTTTGCTTCACTGTAAAAAATAGGAAGCACAAATCTCTATTTCTCATATCTAGCTCCCTCCTGCAGAGAACAGCTAGATACAGAGACAAGCTTGATTGCTAGAATTTGGCTGTCAGAGAGACCACACTGTCACAAATTAAGTAACTAAATCTTGGCCATTACTATAGCACTAAGGCTCCTTTCACACTGGGGCACTTTTACCCCCCGCTAGTGGCCGAGAAAGGGCTTTGCCAGCGGTAGAGCTACACGATTCTGGGCAAAATAAAAATAACGATTTTTTTGCTAAGAATGAAGATCACGATTCTCTCACGATTCTCACGGCGTAAAACCTTTTACATTTATACAAAAAATGCATTTAAAAAGACTGCTGCGCAAATAGAGTGCAACATAAAATATTGTAACAACCGCCATTTTATTCTCTAGGGTCTTTACTAAAAAGTTATATAATCTTCCGGGGTTCTAAGTAATTTTCTTGGCAAAACTTGGCAGGCTGCCCAGACCTGGCAGATTGCCCAGACTGACTTTTGGCTGCGAGCAGACAGGAAATTCTTTGCATACCAAAGTTCAGAGAGAAAATTATTTTTATGTCAAAGATCGTGAAACCCTGTATCAAGAATCGCAACGATTCTTGACGATTAATCGTGCAGCTCTAGCCAGCGGTATAGTGGTGGTGCTCATTCATTTCAATGGGCAGGATCGGTGGAGAAGTGGTATACACACCTCTCTAAAGATGCGGATGGCAGGACTATTTTTTACCGTCCTGCTACCGCACCACTCTAGTGTGAAAGCCCTCAGTGCCTTCACATTGGAGAGACAGCAGCGGCTCTTTCAAGGTGCTTTGCAGGCGCTATTTTAAGCGTTATAGCACCTGCAAAGTGCCTCAGTGTGAAAGGGGTCTAAGGCTAGTCATAGATATAGGGCTGAACAATTGAAATAAATAGGAATCTTCCCTGCTGACTATTGTATTCTCCAATGATACCCCCCCCCCCCCCCCAGCTGCAAGAGTACTCAGAATGTGACTGTATCCGATTGGATGCAGTCACTGTACTGCTAACAATATTCCATCCAGCTGGGCAGACAGGGCCACCCAGAGCTTACATTTCCACTAATTATGCAGGATTCTGCCAAAATTCAAGTCTTGAATGTTTATGGACCCTAAAAATCACACGCCTCAAACATTCACTTGGAAGAATACACAAAGCAAGTGCCTTTTTATAAACTTTCAGAGCTAATTACCGATTGTGGCCTGAAATAAAAGGAAAAAAGCTCAGATGTTGCCTCATCAAACCATACAAGGGATTCTATTATAGGTATTTGCCAGTAAGTGGTTAAAGTAAACTAACTAATAAAAGGAAAAAAGCTCAGATGTTGCCCCATCAAACCATACAAGGGATTCTATTATAGGTATTTGCCAGTAAGTGGTTAAAGTAAACTAAACTAAACCCAGTACCCTGCATTTACTATATCTGGTATGCCACAGTACACAGAACATGGAAATGCAATTATTTTAGTAAATACAAACAGCTACGGTATTTATCGGCGTATAACGTGCACATTTTTCCCCTAAAAATCAGGGGAAATTCGTGGGTGCGCGTTTTACTACGATCCCCGCGCTGTGTTTGAACCACTACGCCGACATATACCGAGCGCAGTACACTTGGCTCCACTCGCGGTCACGTCCTGTGCATCCTTTACGCGAGAAAAGCCGAGCGTGCCCGAGTGTACTGCGCTCGGTATATGTCGGCGGAGTGGTTCAAACACAGCGCGGGAAGTGGGGATCGGCTGAAAAACACAGCGGGGAGGACACCATGATGGCCGCAGAACCGGACAAGGTCGCCGATGGACGCCGGGCAAGACACCAACGAGGGGCATCCAAACTGTAAGTATTTCTTTTTTTTTCCAGGAATTTTCCTTCTAGGTTGGGGGTGCGCACTATACGCCGGGGCGCGTTGTATGAAGATAAATACGGTAAATACCTTTTCTTATCAAGAGTTTATAGCAGTCTTGTGACATATCAGTGTTTGGTTAAAGCTTATAGGAGGAGTTTTTATACTGCACTAAGCTGTCCTATGAGGATGCAGGGCTCCTGAACCTCTGTCTAGACAGTGCTGATTGGCCCTGTTCTGATCACATGCACTGTTACAAGAAAAAAACCCTCTCTAGCAATACACTGAGCATGTGTAGCCTGACTCCAAGGGCTGTTTTATCCAGACTTGTCCAGGGGGACAGTGCAGGGAGGGGAGGATCTGTGCATACAGTATCAAACAGCATTATTTACTGCACATACAGACTGATTTTATTGTTGTGGGTTTAGTAACACTTTAAAGCAGTATTATTCCCAAAACTAAAAATGTAACATATCACAGCTTACTAATCCTCAGACATGGTGGCTGCATTTGTTTCCTTTTTTAGTCTGGGTTCACACTATTGCGAACACAGACATCACATTTGATTCGCAGCGCATTGCTGTGCAGATCACATGCATCGTCTGTGCAATGCGAATTCAGCTATACAGTTGTGTGGCTGAACTCGCATTGGATTTGCGCGAAAAAGGCGCAGGAACCCTTTTTTCCCCCCCGCACCAGAATTGCAAGTTGCATGGGTGTAAATACCATTGCGGTCAGTTCCAGTGTGTTTCAGTTCCAGGAAAAAAAGTGGAACATGCTGCATTTTTCCTGCAATGGATTGAACTGGAACACTGTAAAATGCACTGGAACATACCTAAACACACCAAAAAGCACTGGAACATACACGTCCTTATTTTGGATTAAAGTGTAAGTTCACCTTTACAGAAAAATCTGTAAGGTGAACTTACACAGGACCCCCACCTCACCACCCCCCCCCCCCCAGTCCCACTAACCTGGAGCGCGATGATCTCCCATTCTGAGCCCTGCTATAGGTGCCTCACCGATCCGGGGCTTAGAAATCTCCTCGGCTTTCACTCTTCTTATATCCTGCTGACAAGACGGCTACTGAGGTTCTGATTGGTCAGTGCCGCCCATGTGAAGGCGCTGACCAATTAGAGTGCCGCTAAATGTACCTCCTGATGGGGTACGTTTTGGAGATTAAGCTGCGGGGATTTCTAAGCCCCGGAACCGTGAAGGCAGCTATAGCACGACTCACAATGGGAGATCGCCACGCTCCAGGTCAGTGGGACTGGAGGGGGGGGTTGTGAGGAGGGGGTCCCGTGTAATTTGCATTACAGATTTTTCTGTAAAGGTGAACTTTTTCTTTAAGAAAAAAAGGAGGTGGGAGAATGCACCGAACTGCATCAAAAACACACTGTCAATAAGACCCCACATCTCTCCTCCAGGCTGGAAACCATGAGATCGGTGAAAAAAATTCACCGATCTCATGAGTACTGTGGCTTAGTAGCCGCAATCGCGGCTTTGTTTACTTACGGGACCTGGGCATGACGTCATCACATCGCGCCCGGGTCCTCCGACGGTCATAGAGATGACTGGTGACCATCTGGTCACCAGTCATCACTATGGTTCCTGCTAGCGCCGGACGATTCATTCTCCGGGCCCCCGATGGCACGGGAGAGCCCGGAGAAGCACCGGATGGCGGCGGGAGGGGGGGGATGTCCCCTCCCGCCGCCTATAAGAACGATCAAGCGGCGGAACCGCTGCTATGATCGTTCTTATGTTGTGCAGAATCGCCGGCAGAAAAAATGGATATCTGGATGATGCCTCTCGCTGCAGGCATCATTCAGATACCCCCCCCCCAAATTCCAGGACGTCATATGACGTCCACTCTGGATGGGAGATCCCCTTTGTGGACGTCATATGACAATGGCCAGTATTGAAGTGGTTAATATTGATTGGACCTTGGGCAAAAAAATTCTTGGCCCCCCCCCCCATGCAATTTCGCTTTCCACCTCCTCTGAGACATACAATAAATATCAGCTAGACCTAAAATCAGTTTACTGTATCATATCAGGCAGCCATTGTGATTGGTTGCCAGAGGATACAGCATATCATTACCAGTTACTGACTGGTTGCTAAAGGTTACAGTACACATTACGGCTCACTGATTGGTTGCTAGAGGTTACAGAACATCATTTCCTCCCTGCAGAGGGGCATGATATACATATGAATGTCACCTCTATTAACATATCAATGCCACCGTTCGGCGGCTATTTAAATAATAATGCTTCCGTAAATTTACATATCAATGCAGGTTATTTGCATGTAAACACAGGGTCTGAAGGCGAGTCATCTGTACATGTCAATAGGGCAGAGCATGGCACCATTAGTAACAGAACTTAACACTGAGATATCAGGACACAGCACAGGACTAAAACTTCAAGGGACAAAGGAATTTAAACTGGTATAGTTGACAAGTATGAGGCAGCTGCGTTGGGCCCCACAACAATGACAGGGCCCAGGGCAGTTTCCCCTTTTGCCCTGCCTTAAAGACGGCCCTGGGTAAGCTCAAAAAAAGCAAACCTAAAAAAGAGAACTAATGCAGCCATCACATCTAATAATTGGCAAACTGTGGTATAAGAAATAAGTGCTTTTGAGTTTAATACTGCTCTCTTGTGTAACTGCACTTTGACTAAACAATATATGTTTGTTCTGGTCTCCGCAGCATGTGAAAAAAATGCCAATTTTACATTTCTGAAGATAAATCCGGTTTCCAGCAGCATGACCTGGCTCTGTGTTTACACAATTCTGTTTGAAGATGGGAGAATTGATTTTTGGAGCACAGCAAGAATGTTCTCAGAGTCAGGAGGCTTCCGGGAGTTATTGCTGGAAACTGGAGTTTACTAAAGGTAACCTATTATACTGACGTTTTTTTCAAAGCTGGGACAAATATATAATTTTAGTGAAAACTGAAAACTCATTATATTTTCAGAATCCCCCAAAAGCATGTGACCCACCGCCAATGATCCTCAGCCTGGAACTGAGGAAGCAGCAGAGACCTGCCACAAGATGATCTTCACTTGAACTCTGGAAGGTTTTATCGCCTCCATGACCAGAGCATTTGTTGCTATTCGGCACTGCGCTAATTTAACTTGCAATTGCGCAGTCATGCAACACTGTACGCAAATTACATTTTTACACACAAACAGTGCTTTCTTTTGGTGCTATAGTGGAACCTTGGATTGTGAGCATAATCCGCTCCAGGAGAATGCTTGTAATCCAAAGCACTCGCATATCAAAGCAAGTTTCCCCATAGAAGTCAGTGGAAACAAATATAATTTTTTTTATAATTCATCTATTGGGTGCAATACCCCATGTGGTCAGAGGTGGGAGGGCACCGGAGAGCCTTGGAAATACTCCGCTCGGCTGATCTCGGAAAGGCTTGAAAACACTTGGGAACGGAGTATTTGAGTTTTTCCGAGTGATTCTGAGTATTTACAAACAGCTCCGAACCGTTCCAAGTGTCACCAGTGCCCCCGGACCTCTGACCAAATGCGGTACTGCACACCCCATTAGCTTGAATTCTGCTTGTTTTGCGAGACAACACTCGCAAGCGGAGTCAGGATTTTTTTTTTTTTAATTGCTCGTCTTTTAAAAGCTTGTTAATGGCGTTACTCGTAAACCAAGGTTCCACTGGATTTTATCACTACTGGGCTTTTTGTTTTTTTATTATATAAATGAACAAAATTTTGCAAAAAAAATAAATATATATATATATATATGTTTTACTTTCTGCTATAAAAACATATCCAATAAAAAAATGTAATTTCTTTGTAAATTTAGGCCAAAATGTATTCTGCTACATGTCCTTAGTTAAAAAAAAAAATCCCAATAACTGTATATTGATTGGTTTGCATGAAAGTTTTAAGGTCTACAAAAATTATAATATGCATACAGAACTTTGTATCTATTTATTTTTACGGCAGGCAATCACTGGGTGGGAACTGACTGACACTGACATCACCAGTGATATTAACACATTGATCAGTGCCAATAATATACACTGTGACTGTACTAAATACACTGGTTGGGAGGGGATTAACAGCAGGCCATATACGGTTGAATTTCGAACAAATTTTCTTTTCAAAATCAGAACGTTTTTTTTTTTTTTTTTTTGTGATCCGATGATGCCACCATTGATTTTCGAAATTCGGCCGACCAAACCTTCATGTTGCCGGGAATATTCTTTTCTCTCTTGCACATTCGCATTTTTATTTTCATTACATTTCTCGCATGATTCTCCCATCATTAATCAGAAAATTATTTGTTTTTCAAAAAATTTCCAACATGTCGGATTCCTCAAATTTGATTGCCACACGCACGAAAAACGGCTGTTGCTGCAGCTCACTAACGGTGTGAAATTCGTACGAAAATTCTTTGATACGGTTTTCGAAAAAAAAAAAATTTGAAATTCAAAGCGTGTATGGCCGCCTTAACTGTCTGCCTAACAAGTGGTATGTGTGTATTAGAGACATCTCGGTTCTCAGTCAATGCTTGTTACAGGGAAATGCGTCGGTTGGAGAGAATCTTGTGACGTCACCACGCACCAGCTGGCAATCTGATAGCTTGTGGCTGTGTGTTGTATTTCACTGTGCTTAAGGAAGATTTTGGAATAAACTACCATTATGTACTGCACCATGAAGTTCCTCTTTTTTTTCTAAATCCCTTTAAATTTACTGGAGGAGTATCGGACAGAGTGACTGGAAGGCTGGAAAGTTATTAAAACATCTTGCTATACTAGACGGGGAGAGCGGCTACTTATTTTTTGGAGCAGATTATTTATTGATGCGTTTGAGCTTTTGCGTAATTTTTTGCCCAATGCAGCCCCACCTGTGACCAATGCAGCCTCACCTGTGCTCAATGCAGCCTCACCTGTGCTCAATGCAGCCTCACCTGTGCTCAATGTAGCCTTACCTGTGACCAACGCAGCCTCACCTGTGACCAACGCAGCCTCACCTGTGCAGAGGAAGAGGCAAGCCGTCCGAATCAGCAGAGAGTGGAATTGCCCACTGTAATAGCTTTCATTTGAATTTCTTGTGTTCCCGGGGCTCACCGTCACATAACCCCACCTCTTGGCCCGACACCTTTGATGACATCACATGTCCTGCATTGGACCCACGTTCTGTCTATCAAAGGCGCCGGGCCAAGAGGTGGAGCTATGTGATGGGAACACGGGAAGTTCTAATGAAAGTTATTACAGCGGGCAATCCCGCTCTCTGCTGATACGGACAGCTTGCCTCTTCCTCCCTGGCTGAGAGACAGTTTGGGGGCGGTGCTCACCCCCCCCCCCACTTTGAGGCAGCCCCACGCTCGCCAACAGCCATTTTCCACTCGCAAAATGCGAGTGTGCGAGTGGAAAATTTGAGGGCTGCGGATACAGTGGAGAGGGAGTAGAACACCTGTCAGAATTGCATTGCCGATTGTGTCACTCTTAGGCCTCGTACACACGATCAAATCTGTCTGCTGGAAACGGTCTGCTAGACCGTTTCAGCAGACAGATTCGATCGTGTGTACGGGCAAACAGACGGATTTGGCCACCCGACAGATTTCAAAGCATGCTTTAAAATCTGTCGGCTGGGAACCCGTCTGCCCGACATGTCTGCTGGTTAGTACGCTAACCAGCAGACATGTCTTCTCGCACACACGCCGAATGGTTTCGACGCATGTGCGGAACTGTTTTACTTCCTGGTGCGGTGACGTGGCGGCGTCAACGTCACCGCCACGTCAGCGCGCTGTCTGCTGGCGAGGATTTTGGTTTGCTCGTGTGTACACGCGAGCAAACCAAAATGCCAGCAGACAGATTTGTTCAAATCGGTCTGACAGACCGTTTTGAACAAATCGATTTACTCGTGTGTACGAGGCCTTAGGGAGATTTCACACTATTTGTCACGTTTACTGTTATGTATGTTACTAACAGTGAAAGATAATCCCAAATTTTGGGTTGTCTCCAAAACAGTAATAGAGGAGAATCTTTAAATGGGGTCACTAGTTTTAGTGACCCTGACGACAACTAGGGATTCTCTCTTTTTGGAGGAGGATTTCCTCTCATTTGTTTTGGCTTAGGCCGGCCATACACGGTTCGAATCTCAGTTGGTTCAGCAGGAACCAGGCGAGACTTGCTTTCAATTTACTTTTATTAGTTCTTTTCGTAAATACAAAAACATTTACATTTATACACGATTCTGTCACAATATATATCTATTCCTAGTCGTTTTTCAATGTACAAAATCTAATCAATACCTATAAACCACATTTATAAAAAATTCTTTATCATAAATGTCTCCATATATTCTACTATCTTACCTTCTCATTTATCCTATCTCACATTCATCCACTATCCGCCACACACACCAAAAAAAAAAAACATACCCTCTCTATTCTCTCCCTTTCCATATACAAATTGTTATATTCCTTTTACAATAACCCTACATATTCTTTCCGATTTTACAATTATAGATATTCATTCATTCTATTTGAGAGCCGAAATTCATCCCATTTTTGCCATATTTCTGGCATCTGACTATTTATAAATCCTTCTTCTCTTATCTGTCTTTCGATATTGTATTTCGTTCACTTCACATATCCAGTCTGCTATGTTTGGGCTTTTATTTTTTCTCCAATTGTGAGCTATTATTATTCTAGCTGCTGATGTCATATGATGAACGATATCCTTCTAAATACTCTTTATTGATTCTGGCATCAGGGATAACAATGAGATATCTATATTAAGATTCCTTTCTATTCCCAATACTTATCACAATCTTATGACAAATATGGTCCATAGTCCCCTTTTCCACCTCACACCGCCAACAAATATATGTTTGTCCACTATTTATTTTATTTAACGCTACAGGGCTCCAATACCATCTCATTGCGATTTTGTCATTTCTTTCTTGATATTTATTTGCTATAGATGTTTTGTGAATTATTTCAAATATTTTCTTCTATTCTGTCTCTGATATTGATCTTCCCATTTCCTTTTCCCAATGTTTCATTCCTGTTGGATCTTGAAGGAAGTAATAGGGTGTATATATTAAATAACTTTATGGTTGTCTATTGTTCATCTGTTAATACTTGTTCAAATTTAGTTTTTGGTCTATTTATTAGAGGTAGTTGTATCTTTGTTGCAATACATGTAGCTAATTGACGGTATTGTAGCCATTTATGTTCCGGTCCCAGATCTTGTATTTTTGGCAGTTTCCCATCCACTAGGATCTGGACGAACCCTTGCGTTCTCCAGTATGTTCCATTTTAAGTATTTTGTGGTTGCTAAAGCTGGCTGAAATTCTGGATTGGAGAACAGTGGGGTCATTGGTCCCATCATAGTGGATAGGTTGCCCTTTTTAATTCTGTATCCCATATTTTTAATGTGGATCTTACAAAGATAGTTAATTTCTTATTTCCAGGTCTTAAATTAGGTTTTATCCAAGAGAGCGCTTTGAGCTGTGTTCCTATTATGTGTTCCTGTGTTCCTATTATATCTTCTTTTAATTGAACCCATTGTTTATCCTTCCCATTATGATACCAGTCTATAATCCTAGTCAAGGAGACAGCTTGTTAATATTTCGAGAAGTCTGGTAGTGCTAACCCTCCATTTTTCTTAGTTCTAATTAAAGTTTCTCTTCTAATTTGCAGTGTTTTATGGGTCCATATAAAGCTTCCTATCGCTTTCCTTAATTCAGGCGAGATTTGAACCATTAATTAGCAGGCTGAATGTACCAAGTTGATTGATCGATCAACTTGGGTTTAATCAGCCTGCCGGATTCACTTCTGATTATCTCAAGCGGTTGCTATAGCCACTTGCATTAACCACCAACTTCTCCTGGTGGGGATGGCTTCCCCTGCCGAGAGAAGACAGTGGACTGGCAGGAGGGATTTCCTTGTCAGTCCTGACTGTGCTGATGGGGGAATCGTGCAAATTTCTTTCCTGCAATCGGTGCAGGAAAGAAATTTGCACCTTCTATGGCCAGCCTTATGCCACGTACAAAAAGCAGAAAGATGCAATCAGCGCAGAAATACAACTAAAATCCCCCATATGCAAGCTGAACTGAACAAGAATTTTCAAGTAATTCAAGTAACAAATATTAAAAGCAAAATAAGTGCAGCACAGTTAAAACAGTCCAAAAATAATAACAGAATAACAAATGTTTCCAGAAAGTAATGTAAAGAGTAACAGTCCAAAGAAACAGTAAACAGCAAAATCCGCTGAGTTTTTCACCAGTGTTGAAGAAGTCCACAATGAGTGACAATCCCTCCACCTTTGGTCCAACTAATCACTTTCACCTTACGGCATGGACCCCTGAGCGAACAGGTGGTCGTGCAGGCAAAACTGAAAAGGGTTAACACGGAACGTGGGACTCTTTCGTGTCTCCTTATGCTCAGTACGAGCACCAGATCAGATACAATCTCCTTATACTCAGCAATACCGACAGTTTATGTATGGTAAAAGAAAGGGATCCAAGTGCTCACTGCTTATATTCATAAATTTATTGATAAGGTTCAAATGAAAACTACTCACATTAAAATAAGTGAAAGACAGCATGTAAATGCAACATGGGTGTCACTTCTGAAGGACAGCAGCGGGTGACGTCCTACACAGCTCTTCTCCCGTACACGCTGTGTTCACCTAGAACTTCTTTAGCGGGGCGGGGCCAACGATGTCACCCTAAGTCTATTTATAAAGCGCAGTTGCTATAGCGACGGCTGAAGCTGGACATGGCGGAGCATGGCTAAGATGTCACACGTCAGACTATTGTGTTGCAGCGCTGTTATGGCAATTGCCGACATCAAGCTAAAATGGCAAAGAGGCAAAAAAATCACAGCTTATCTACCGATCCAGTAGAAGATATGAAATCTAGGATATCTATACTGCCTATATTTGTTCACCAAATTGAATCTATGTTTCAACATAAAAGATTAACAAATGGTGCGTACACACAATCAGAATTTCCGACAAGAAAAGTTTGATGTGAGCTTTTGGTCGTTAATTTCCGACGGTGTGTAGGCTCCATCTGACTTTTTCTGTCACACAGATGTCACAGTAAAAATTTGAGAGCTGGTTCTCAAATTTTCAGATGGGAAAAGTTCTTGTCGGAAATTCCGAGTGTATGCAATTCCGACGCACAAAAAAAACATGCATGCTCTGAATCAAGCAAGCAGAAGAGCCACGCTGCCTATTGAACTTAATTTTTCTTGGCTCATCATACAAGTTGTATGTCACCGCGTTCTTGGCGATCGGAATTTCAGACAACATTTGTGTGACTGTGTGTATGCAACACAAGTTTGAGACACAATTCTGTCGGAAAAAAAAAATCAACGGTTTTCTTGTCAGAATTTCCAATTGTGTGTACGTGGCATTACTCTTAATCTAAAATAAAATGTTGAATTTACTTCTACTTTAGGAGAAAAATTATTAAGAGTGCACAAAGACAAAACCAAAAGGTTGCTCTTGATCCAATCTGAAAAATTATATAGGATGCGCTATGTTACAACTAATATTGTTACTACTTACATACTAATAATTGATTGATTGCTAGCCCTATATAGTGTTTCTTCACTGCACGGTTCACAATATTAGTTGTAACATAGGGCATCCTATATAATTTTTCATTTCTATATTTTTGGTTTGTGCGCCTTACACTTGATGCAGCTTGTTACATTTGGTTATTAATTTTTTGTGTGTTGTAATTATTAGTTTTAGTAGCGCTGTATCTAATACCCTATTATATCTTGATCTAATCGGACGCTGTCGTTCTGCTTGTGACTCTAGGCTGCCTTTCAGATTTTATCCAACACTTGTCCTGAGCTTGGCATGTCAACCATCTCTATTGCGTACCACTTCACTTGATCTCAATTTTTAACATGACTTTGCTTGAATCCCGTATACCCAACAAAGCCCTGCTTAGTTTCTGAACAACTTTCCTATTTATCTCCTTTGGTTACCTGCCAACATCATCAGCTGTCTCCAGTGGTGTTCTCCTGGGGAACAACCTCAGGTGGTTGGGGAGATAGGGAAGAACGTGCTACTGCTGGTCAAAGAGGAAACACAATTGTTAGCTCCAAGCTCGAATTCAAAATGAACTGAAGGGCATCCAACACTGTCAATCATCACTAACTGCAAGGCTTGATGAAATAAAAGGAGGGTTCTATACTCAACACGCCGACATCCTGAGCACAATTCTCCTAATTAATACATAGCAGCTATGCAAAAGCCCTTGTGACACCAGTCAATACTCGACCAGATAATAGAGAGAAATGGATAATGAAACCAGACACAAAAGCCGCATTGATGTCAGTGTAGTTGAATCAGAACACACTGAAAAATGCAGACAGGTGCCATTGATTAGATTTTCTGCAATCAGATGGTGAGCGGACGGAAGAAAGAAAACAGATGAAGTGTAATTAGCAAATAAGAAACAAATGAAATATCAGCAGGTAGGAAGCTGAGATTTCAGATTACATTGCTATGTAATCACATTTTTCTCAGCCTTCGAATATCCTTTCTGTGGCCTGTGGGACCTGGAGAAAGAGCAGGAAGTAGGTTTATCAAAGTCGGTTAACAAGAGGTCTCGAGGTTGCATATTTCATCTAACAGGCTAGAAACAGCAACATAATTCACTTACAAACCAGAAAACTCAATTACAATGGAAAATCTCCAGAGAAATCTTAATGAAAGATGAATATTTTTCCTGTGATAAATATATTTTCTGGGCTCATGTAATTAGGATGTGAAATATATAGTAACTGCAGGTGCAAAGCAATACCCCACAGTAGTTATCCAGATTTCAACTTACTGTAATAATCCACATAGCAACCAATTTTAATTGTACCTTACATTATTGTATTGAGCAAGCCAAATCACAACAAGGTAATTTCTTCAGGAGAAAATAAAAATTTCCTTGGTGGTCTTTAAAGGGAATGTAAAAGTGTTTTTGTACATATCCACCGTCAGAAAGCTTTAGCTCCTTTTACGTTATTTTACCTCCGATTGTAAAACATCTATGTATACAGTCCAATAGCTCAAGTTGAAAGTTTAGCACATATGAATGAGTCAGGGCAGTCCCGATTCCAATCTCCTTTTTACTGCCAAGTCTGTGTTAAAAAAAAAAATTGAATTTTGTGAAGTGCAACATTGTACTGGTGTGGTGAACATGTACAATAGCGGACTGTTCTATCACTGTATGTCAGTGCCGCCAGCCATTGTCTCGGATAACCGCCATAGTAGTACAATGTTACCAGACCAGGGCTACCAGTCAATGTCCCTAATCAATTCCGTACACTTAGTTTCCCCAATTACCACCGCACCAGTCCCAGTGTCTCAGATTACCGCCACACCAATCCGAGTGCCCCTGATCACCGTCACATCAGTGACTTGAGGCCTTGAGGCGATTTGGTTCGCATTTGTAGCACTATACAAGTTACTTACTCACTCAGCAGTCACAGTGCCTCTGATTATCATCACAGCAGTCACAGTGCCCCTAATCACCGCCACACCAATTACCATATTCCTGAAAGAATCTATAGGAGACTTTTAACATGGGGTGCCTTGAGGTTTCTTCAGGGGAGTCTCTGCAAAATGCCTAAAAATGTATCAAATATTGTATACAAGCCAGCAGGTGGATCAAGCCTGCCTTTTAGTTACACAAAGCCATGGATTTTCATTGTGCACCATTACGAAATTCTAGATACCAGCATCCTAACAACCAATGACGTCATCAGTAAATAAGGAGGATGTCTATTGCCTCCACAGCATCCTTGTTTGACCCTCCTGTGAGTAAACACACCTTCCCGTTCTTCTGTGTGGCAGTGACACTGATTGCCTGTTCACTGATATAGAGAACGATGATCAGTGATGTCACGCCCACAGCCACGCTCCCTACAGTAAGAATCACTCCCTTAGGGCACACTTAACCCCTTAGCGCCCCCCTGGTGGTTAACCCATTTACTGCCATTGTCATTTTCACAGTAAACAATGGTCCCAAAAATGTGTCAAAAGTGTCCGATGTGTCCGCCATAATGTCGCAGTCACGAAACTAGTAAAAAAATAAATAATGCAGAGGTGATTAAATACCACCAAAAGAAAGCTCTATTTGTGGGGAAAAAAGGACACCAATTTTGTTTGGGAGCCACGTCGCACGACCGCGCAATTGTCAGTTAAAGCGACACAGTGCCGAATCGCAAAAAGGGGCAAGGTCATTAACCTGCATATCGGTCCGGGTCTTAAGTGGTTAAAAGTACTTATGTACGTAGTCAGAAAGTGAAGTTTTAACTCCTTTTACGTTATTTAATTTCCCTTTACCTCCTATTGTAAAACGTCTTTTTACACAGCCCAGTAGCTCAAGCTAAAAGTTTAGGACATACAAATACATTTTCAGGGCAGCCACGGATTCCAATCTCCTTCCTATCGCTATTTAAAAGACAAAGCTGAATGAGAACAACTCTTTCTGGGAATCCTGGTATGGAGGTAGGCTCTCTATTATAGGGTTATGTGCTTTTTTCTTTTTTAAATATAGATTGTGTGTGCATATATACAGTTGGGCTCATAGGTTTACATACCCTTGCAGAATTTATGGATTTCTTGGCCATTTTCAGAGAATATGAATGATAACACAAAAACTTTTCTTTCACTCATAGTTAGTGTTTGGCTGAAGCCTTTTATTATCAATCAACTGTGTTTACTCTTTTTAAATCATAATGGCAACAGAAACAACTCTGATCAAAAGTTTACATACCCTAGTTCCCAATACCGTGTATTGCCCCCTTTAACATTAATGACAGCTTGAAGTCTTTTGTGGTATTTGTGGATGAGGCTCTTTATCTTCTCAGATGGTAAAGCTGCCCATTCCTCTTGGCAAAAAGCCTTTAGTTTCTGTAAATTATTGCGCTCTCTAGCATGAACTGCGCATTTGAGATCTCCCCAAAGTTGAGATTTCCACTCCAGAACCCCTTACGTTATTCTGCGGTAGCCAATGACGGGTCAACTTGGCCTTGCGTTTCAAATCATTGTCATGTTCGAATGTCCAAGTACGTCCCATGCGCAGCTTCCTGGCTGATGAATGTAAATGCTCCTTCAGTATTTTTTGATAACATACTGCATTCATCTTGCCAACAATTTTGACCAAATTTCCCGTGCCTTTGTAGCTCACACTTCCACAGAACATCAGCGATCCACTTCTGTACCTTTCATCATAGACCTTGTTGACTCTCCAAATGTAGTATTTATGGTTGTGGCCAAAAAGCTAAATTTTGGTCTCATCACTCCAAATGACTTTGTGCCAGAAGGTTTGCAGCTTGTCTCTGTGCTGTTTGTTGTATTGTAAGCAGGATACTTTGTGGCATTTGCGTAGTAATGGCTTTCTTCTGGTGACTCGACCATACAGCCCATCTTTCTTCAAGTGCCTCATTATTGTGCATCTTGAAACATCCACACCACATGTTTTCAGAGAGTCCTGTATTTCACCTGAAGTTATTTGTGGGGATTTCTTTGCATCCTGAACACATTTCCTGGCAGTTGTGGCTGAAATTTTAGTCGGTCTAAATGACCATGGTTTGGTTTCAACAGAACCCCTCATTTTCCACTTCTTGATTGGAGTTTGAGCTCTGCTGACTGGCATTCTCAATTCCTTGGATGTCTTTTTATATCCCTTTCCTGTTTTATACAGTTCAACTACCTTTTCCTGCAGATCCTTTTGACAATTCTTTTGCTTTCCCCATGACTCAGAATCCAGAAACGTCAGTGCAGCACTGGATGAAAGATGCAAGGGTCTGTCAGGAGTCCAGAAACTCATTGACCTTTTTATACACACACACTAATTACAAGCAAACAGATCACAGATGAGGATGGTTACTTTTAACTCCTTGCCGACCGGCCACACCGTCATATTACTGCGGGACGGTGGCACTGCTACGCGAGAGCACGTAGCTATACGTCCGCTCTTTAGCGGCCGTTAGGCTCGCCCCTGAGTCCCGCGCATGTGCCCGGCGGGTACGATCGCCGCCGGGCACACGCGGTCGCTCGTTACAGAGCGGGGAACGGGAGCTATGTGTGTAAACACACAGCTCTCGTTCCTGTCAGCGGGGGAAACGCTAATTTTCTGTTCATACAATGTATGAACAGAAGATCAGTGATTTCCCCCAGTGAGTCCACCCCCCCATACAGTTAGAACACACCCAGGAACACACTTAACCCCTTCCCCGCCCCCTAGTGTTAACCCCTTCACTGCCAATGGCATTTTTATAGTAATACAATGCATTTTTATAGCATTGATCGCTATAAAAATGCCAATGGTCCCAAAAATTTGTCAAAAGTGTCCGAAGTGCCCGCCATAATGTCGCAGTACTGAAAAAAAATGCTGATCGCCGCCATTACTAGTTAAAAAAAAATATTAATAAAAATGCCATAAAACGACCGCCTATTTTGTAAACGCTATAACTTTTGCACAAACCAATCAATAAACGCTTATTGCGATTTTTTTTTTTACGAAAAATATGTAGAAGAATACGTATCGGCCTAAACTGAGGAAACAATTTTTTTTTATATATTTTTGGGGGATATTTATTATAGCAAAAAGTAAAAAATATTGCATTTTTTTCAAAATAGTCGCTCTATTTTTGTTTATAGCGCAAAAAATAAAAACCGCAGAGACGATCAAATACCACCAAAAGAAAGCTCTATTTGTGGGAAAAAAAGGATGCCCGCGCAATTGTCAGTTAAAGCGACGCAGTGCCGAATCACAAAAAGTGCTCTGGTCTTTGACCAGCAATATGGTCCGGGGGTTAAGTGGTTAATAGCCATTCAAACCCCTTTGTGTCAACTTGTGTGCATGTTAGGCCAAAATCACCAGGGTATGTAAACTTTTGCTCAGGGTCATTTGGGTATTTTCTGTTGTTATTATGATTTAAAAGGGTAAACACAGTTGATTGAAAATAAATGGCTTCATCCAAACACTAACCATTAACAAAAGAATTGTTTTTATGTTATCATTCATATTCTCTGAAGACCAAGGAATCATAAATTTGGTAAACTTATGAGAACAACTGTATATACCATACACAGTTGAGAGAACAATATTATATATTTCAATATTTCACTTGGTTATGCACAGTTGCGCCAGATTCCATCTTCTCCAGTTTTAGGAAATTCCATAGGATTATAGGAGTTGATTGTCTTTGCTCAAAGTCAAGGGAAGAGACAGTGTGAAGACAGCATACAGTGCCTGTTTGAGGGTCACTTGAGGAAGGAACTCCATTTATTAAGGGGACATTGCTCCAACCTACGTGGTTGTTATTCAGTGAAGACACCTTCTGACTACTGAGGTTATGTGATAAAAAAAAACAAAAAAAACACAACAGCAGCATATCAGGTCTTCATTTAAAAACATAAGTTAAAGCGGAGGTCCACCCACATTTTTTTTTTAAAAGCCAGCACCCACAAATACTGCAGCTGCTGACTTTTAGAAAATGGACACTTAGCTGCCCAGCGCGCCCGCGATGTCGGCAGCCGAGGCCAAGCAATCGCTGGTCTCTCGGCTGCCCCCGCCGCCATCCTCGCTGAGGGAATCAGGAAGTGAAGCGTTGTAGCTTCACTGGCCGGCTCCCTACTGCACATGCGCGAGCAGTGCGCCGTCACTGATTCCCGCCATCTCCTGGGACCAGTGCGTTTCCCAGAAGACAGCGGGGGGCGACGCCAAGAGGCGTGACTCCCGTGACAGTCTATTCCCAGAAGTGGGTACAAATACCTGTATTATACAGGTATCTGCACCCCCCGCCCTCCTAAAAGGTGCCAGTTGAACTGTGAATGTGCAGAATACTAAAAACCTTTGAGACAATCGGAAAATATTACCTGTCGTTCGGTTTCCAGTAACCTGTACTCTATCTTCTGCATCTCAACGCTCCTCCAGTCACTCTGATACTTCTGGAGCAGAATCCTTCCTTGAATTTTAGGTAGAGCTAGAGTAATGTCCATCTGGGAGAAACCACAGAGAAACTCCTGCTGTATCTTATGTACATCATCTTCAGAAGCACACAAAGGTAATAGGAGAACCTTCCTGAATAAACACAAATCACACAACAAGAAAAGGTGTTAATTCAGAAGCAATCTTCAATGTAGTGTAAAAAACAAATAGTATTCCAAATACTCCAATACATGTCCGAATCTCCCCCCCCCAAAAAAAACAAGTAGCTTTAAGACTGCATTCACACCTAAGCGTAGGCGATTTGCGGCATTTTTTACCGTGATTTTCCGCGTCAAATTTTGGCGTTTTTTAACCGCGACTTGCGGCGACAATACGCAGCGTTTTTTACTGCGGTTTTGTACAGGTCATTGGCACCAATGTAAAACGCCCAAGCCGCCCGATTCGCACGACAAAAAAGGGTCTGGGACTTGTTTGAAATGCAGGCGTTTGTTCGGCGTTCAGCGTTTTGCTGTGGAGATATGAACCATCTCCATATAGAATAATGTTATTTTTCCCCTCTAGCGTCTTTGAGCGTCGCGCTATAGGCGACAAAACGCTCAGGTGTGAATGCAGCCTTACAAGCACTGCTAGAGAATTAGGAAAAACAGCCAATTGGCACATATGCCAAGGTGGACATCCTTGGTGATCAGCAACTGAAAGGCAAGGGAGTGAGATTTTTAAATGAAAATGTAAAATTTCCTAAATATAAAAAGCTATTTTTTAGCTGATAAAACATCCTTCTCAGAGGAACTGCAAATAAATACATTATTCTGTATTATTATCTGTAGATTAAATATACACATGATGGTCTCCAGTGCCAAACAAAAAAAATGTTGTGCCCCAAAAACTTTTAGCCCCTTTCACACATGTGAACCGTTCATTTTATCAGTTCAGTCATGTTTTTTTTATCATAAGTTGTTGTCAGTCAACATCAGTTTCTCATACATTTTAATTTCCGTTCATCTCCGTTTTACATCCGTTAACATCTGTTTTTGTATTTTTTTTTTTTTTAAATTTAATATAAGTTTTTTTATGTATTCATATATCATTACATATTTTGGTTAAAAACAGATGTCAACGGATCGTCCGTTAACATCTGCTTTTCGTCCGTTCCGTTTTTTTTTACGGATGAAAAATAGGGTTTTCTTACGTCATGAAAAACAGAGCTTAGTGGAGACGGATGTTAGCGGATGATCATCCACTAACATTCGTTATCCCATAGAGATGCATTGATCCCATTGACAACGTCTAATGACGAAACGCGTCTGGGAGGACGTGCGGTGACGTCATCGTGTTCGTCATGCCTGTATACTCGTTTGTAATGTGAGTAGGTTTTTAATTTCTATATGTTTTAATTAAAATTTCTTGCGGAATTACGCTATGTCTTCCACTGTCATCATTTTTTATATGTGACCATATGGTGGCGTGGTGTATTGGAGCCAAGGTGTAATCACTGTTCCAGGGAGGGAGATCTCTCCCCAAAGGCTGCGGCTGGGTTATAGCCGACTGCTGGTACATGTGTCCATCTGGTAAGCTACTTAAACATCATTGGTGGAGGGCCTCACTGAAGAGTGGAGTGTGTTTTGGAATCACGGTGGTGACTGTCATATTCCATCCTAAGCTGAGAACCGCATAGACTCTGAACAATTTTCTTTGCCGAAGATTGTATATTATTTGTTTATTTGTGGACTATTGGATCGTACTGAGTCCGGGTGTCATGGCGCAGCTCTAAACCCCCTTTTTTTTCTTCAGAGATGCATTGATGTCCGTTTTAATCCGTCAATGGATGGATGAAAGAGGGGCCTTCTGCTGGCCATACATTATACATATTTTTTTTGTAAAATTTTCCTTTATATTTTCCAAAACCAGGGCTTTTTTTCAGCTGGAACTCGGTAGAACCACCACCTCTGGCTCAAACCCTCTGCTCCCTGCTCACCACTATCACTTGTAAACAGAGAAGTCCATCTTCTCTGTTTACAAGTGACAGCTTGTCTCCCAATGGTTTCCACAGATCTGATCTCCTGAGTGGCCCCCATAGAGTGCAATGGGGACAAGGGAGATGCAGTTGCCCAGGATGCAGTGTGAATGCTGACCCCCCCACTGGATGATCTCCCTGAAAGTTAGAGAGGCGGAGCCACCTACAGTGTGTGGGTGGGTACTAGAGAAGGCGAGAAGTGAAAGCGAGAAGTGGATGGGGGATACAGAGGTAATCAGCTGTGGAACAAGGCTGAATTCTGCACTATGTACTGTACTATGCACTTTTGGTTTTTATTGCCCCTTTTAAGAGCTTCCTACTGTTACTAAAATCTGATCAAACCCACTATTTGATGCAGTTTGGAGGGTGTGTGCTTAGGTGAGTGAAAGGGGGGTTTGGGAGGATATATTTTATGAGAAAAAAAAAATCTCATAAAAAAATAAAAAAAATATTTTATGCACCTATTTTAGGAGAAAAAAGCCCTGCCCAAAACCATGTAAAATGAAGTCAAACTTCAAACACTTTCAATTTGTATGCAATCGGGCAGAGCCTTGCACTTCACAGGAGGCAGACTTAAAGGAATTTGAAGAAGAACATTTTAAAATGTATGGCCAGCCTAAGGCGGCGTACACACGTACGAGAACCTCGATGGGCGGAACACATCGTTCCGCCCGTCAAGGCTCTCGGCTGGCCGTCGAAATCGGCGACCCGCCCGTCGGGAATGGCAACCAGCCATTCATCCAGGCGGGCCGTCGAGCAAATAGAGAGCCTGCTCTCTATTCGCTCGACGGGATTCCCGAGGGGCGGGGCGAGCCAGGAGCGTACACACGGCCGAGGTTCTTGCTGGAATGCAGCTCCCAGCGAGGTTCTCGCTGGTTTCTAGCGAGAACCTCGGTCGTGTGTACGCTGCCTAAGACATCAAATCACGTTTTTTTATTCCAAGGTGCTCAGTATACCCAGGTGATTCAAAAATCAAGCTTCTCTGGATGGGCGCCTAGTCCTGACCTCTCCCAAGCCTTTCTACTAGCAGATGAGGCTGCCCATCACAGTGATGAACCAATAGTGGGGGTTATGAGGCAGAAGGAGCAGGGCCAGGCTGATAACCAGGGAAGCTGGTTGATAATGTTATAATAGAATGCCTAAGAATTTGGGGATTCATTGATAAGAAGCAACTGAAAGGCACAGATTTCAATAAACTAAACAAGTCATATTATTATTGGATCTGTAAAATGTTTTACAACTACATGGGGACCTAACCACAGTGCTGTGTACCTTCAGCAAGGTTAAGGTAGAAGTTGCATCTTTGGTCTACATCAAGGTAAAGAGTAATAGCAAATGCAGCTTCATAAATAAACAAATAACCAGCCCCATCCACCAACTGCACTTCCTATGCCCCCTTTTTTTCTTTCCTTCCCCTTCTTTCTGTCATTCTATTCTCTTATTCTCTATGTCAGGAGTCTCCAAACTATGGCCCTCCAGGTGTTCAGGAACTACAATTCCCATCATGCCTAGCCATGTCTACTAATGTCAGAGTTTTACAATGCCTCATGGGAAGTGTAGTTCCACAGCAGCTGGAGGGCCGTAGTTTGGAGATCCCTGCTCTATGTTGTCCAACTGCCCTTTAGAATCCAGTATCCATAATGACTACCTTAGTTGCTGGCCTGCTTGGGCTCAACCTCCACTGAACACATCGCTTGACCAATATACCTTTCTTTCTTTCTTCAATAATCCCATTTGCTCAACAGTGGCTCACATGCCCTTCCACTTAAAGTGGAGGTTCACCCAAATAACATCTATATCAGACCAAATTCTTTATAATTCTAACATGTACAGTAGGCATTTTTTTTTTAGGCTGTACATACCTTATAATCTATATTTGCAATCCGGCTTCCGCGTACTCACTCCCATGGGAGTAGGCATTTCCAAGCTGAGCCGCAATGTAATCTGGGAGTTCGCCCAGATGATTGATGTCCTTCAGAAAATGTTCCCCCCGGCGGATAAGGCCCCCCCCGTATTGCGTAGGCGCGCCACGAGAGTCACAGAGTTTCCGAAAGGAGCCGAACATGTAGAGCCGCTAGTTAGCTCTACACGCACCGACTAGGAGCCGTGTAGAGCTGACTGCGCAGGCGCTATATAGAGCCGACACGCAGCTCTACATGTTTGGCTCCTTTCGGAAACTCTGTGACTCTCGTGACGCGCCTACACAATACGGGGGGGGGGGGGGCCTTATCTGCCGGGGGGAACATTTTCTGAAGGACATCAATGATCTGGGCGAACTCCCAGATCACATTGCGGCTCATCTTGGAAACGCCTACTCCCGCGGGAGTGAGTACCGGGAAGCCGGATTGCAAATATAGATTATAAGGTATGTACAGCCTAAATAAAAAAAAAATGCCTACTGTACATGTTAGAAGTATAAAGAATTTGGTCTAATATAGATGTTATTTGGGTGAACCTCCGTTTTAATTACTTGATTACTACAGGAGCTTGGGTCCTGCTGAGTTAGACAAATCTATGGACTCCTATGGTTGGACCTTTTTGTGGAATAGTCTTCTAGTGCCTAATCTTTGTGTATTTGTTCTACTGCACTTTTTAAACATGCTTTCATTTTACTGTAGATTGGAAAAACTCTCTCAATAAAAATGCTATACATCTGTGCGATTCAGAACACGTTTTCTGTCTATTGCTTCATAGTGAATTTTGAAATCGGCATCCTTCATTATCCTGGATGAAAAAACAGTGAGCACTGGCAGACATATTTATGGTGAAAACAATCCAGAGTGAAAGGTTACATACGAGAATAAGCACTGTTCCCAGTTTCTGAGGTTCTTCTGCTCTTTGACGTTCAGTTTGAATTCCTCATCAAGTTTCCTCACGGTGCTCTCCAGGGAGGCTCTTGATTCGCCGGCCTTGTCGCTTTCCTCTTTCTCTAGCTGCTGAGCCAGAAGTGCCGCCTCTCTCTTGTGCTCGTCTAGTGCCTGCTGGAGATGCATTCTGGGCACATTGAGTTTCAATATATCCGAGATAATTACAGCACTCTGGACGTGTCTGAGATCTTCAATTGCCTTCTCGGTCAGGCTGTATTTAATCTCCTTTAATTCGTCTGTGGCGTCATTATCATGCCTCTCATAGAGCTCTTCAAGCTCTCGGCAATGATTAGTGTACAGCTTTTTCCAGGTTTCCAGATATTCCTTGGAGTTCCTGCAAGCCCCATGCACATTGCTCAGGTCCTTCTTCTGATCTTTCAGCTACACCGGGAAGAACAGAAAAAACAAATGTCATAAGGATATGAAATAGTTGCATGACTATTACAATACCTTAAAGCCTTATCCCAGCTTGATAAATAGATTTAAACAATCAGTGTACAGCTTGTGTTAAGATAAAAAAAAAGACGTTTAACCACTTAAGACCCAGACCAATATGCTGCTAAATGACCAAAGGTGTTATTACAATTCGCACTGCGTCGCTTTAACAGACAAAATTTGCGTCCTTTTTTTCCCACAAATAGAGCTTTCTTTTGATGGTATGAGATAGCCTCTGCGATATTTTTTTTTTGCGCTATATACAAAAATAGAGCGACATTTTTGAAAAAAAGAAAAACAATATTTTTTACTTTTTGTTATAAGAAAATTCGAATAAACTAAATTTTAGTCAAACATTTAGGCCAAAATGTATTCAGCCACATGTCTTTAGTAAAAAAAAAAAAAAATCGCAATAAAAAATAAATTAGCTACCTAGCGGCAACAGCGACACTAATACAGCGATCAGAAAAATAATCGCTTAGTGACGCTGGCAATAGGGGGTGAAAGGGTTAATTGGGCGGTGATCAAGGGGTTAAAACTTTGTTAGGGGGGGTACGGGGCTACCCTGGACCTAACACTAACTGCCTGTCACACTAACTGTCACACTGACACTAAATGCAGTGATCAGTAAATGTAGCCCCATGATTAAGCGACTTCTCGCGAAACCGGTCGGGCGGGATAGTGTGTTTCATCGGTTCATCCCCCGCTGTATACCTCTTCCCATTCCTCATTTGGACGGGTCAAGTGTTTGCATGGATCGCTTCCGGCCGGAGTCCCAGCATATCACTGACATGCCTGTTTGCATTGATTTTATGTAAGTGTGTTTTTGGCTTTTTTAAATAAATTTTTTAAGACGTTATTAAACTATTGTGGCCTTTTTTGCTTTTCCCTGGTAATTGGTTCCGAGCTCCCAGCCTGAAGGGGATTGACAACTTACCTGGCCTACTATCTTCCTCAAGTGGTTACACATATGCATTCTGGGGTCTTCTTTTCACTAAGAGACCACCGGCTTTCCGGTAAGCAGTTATTGTTTTCTGCAAGGTGGAGGATCTACTATCAGCACTTTTCTATTGAATGTCACCACGTTTATTGCCATCATCACAATTTTCCCACTGGTGTTTTTCAAGAATAAGCTAATTAATTTACTCTGGTCCGAATAGGATCAGTTGGACATCAATCCTCTGTTTATCACTTATGGACACTATTCTGGTTTATTTTACTATGATTACCATCCATGGACACTAATCCTGTTTATTTGTTAGCGCATCCTGTTTTTTTGCTATTCGTTTATCTGTGTTTGTTACTACAGTCAGGTGCAGCTTCTTTTGAGTTTTTAATCACTTTAGATCACTAGCACCCTGTTGCTTTGCTTTTTATTGTACCTTTGTTCACCTTAGCGCAGTTGACTTTCTCCTTTTTTCCATCAGTAAATATATGATCACTGCATTCAGTGACAGTGTGACAGGGCAGGGACGTACATGTACGCCCATGTGCCTGTACGTGCCATTCCGTGGACGTACATAGTCGTGCGGCGGTCGTTAAGTGGTTAAACTGTAATATGCAACTTGCTCCTATACCATCTGGTGCCGTCTCTGAAGCCTCACTGTTTGGCTATCCAACAACGAAGTTCTTCCAGGCACAATGATGCCCAGCATCATTCAACCCACTTCCGTGAGCCCAGGGAATAAAGGACAGGAAGTCAACAGTGTCAGGATTTAAAGTGGTAGTAAACTCAACCCGTAGCATCAGAGCTCTGTGTCGTGGCCATGACTACTGCGCACATACACGGGAGTGACGTCATCGCGGCTCAGCCATTCAAGCGGTCACAGTCCACAAACTGGATTGAAAAAACGGGTGAAGATGGAAGCCTCTGCAGTGGTGATAGTGTGATGCTGGAGGGCTTAGTTTATAAGGAAGGCTCTCTTAGGCCGTGTACACACGGCAGAGAACCTCGACGGGCAGAAAACATCGTTTCGCTCGTCGAGGTTCTCTGCCGGCCGTCGAAATCGGCGACCCGCCCGTTGGGAATGGCAACCAGCCATTCATCCAGGCGGGCCGTCGAGCAAAAAGAGAGCCTGCTCTCTTTTCGCTCGACGGGATTCCCGACGGGCGGGGCGAGCCAGGAGCGTACACACGGCCGAGGTCCTCGCTGGAATGCAGCTTCCAGCGAGGTTCTCGCTGGTTTCCAATGAAAACCTTGGTTGTGTGTACGCCGCCTCAGTGTGCTAGTATGCAATGCGTACTAACACATTATGGCTTTACCTTGCAGTGAGAGTCCCCCCTTCCAACGTTTACTACTGCTCTAAAAGGTGAACCTAATGCAAACAGCTTAAAGGAGAAATAGGACCATAGCTGTGTTGGTCCCAATTCTCCTGAGGATCACAGGAGTGGAGGTCGTTCTGCACTGTTGTGACCAGGGGCGTACTGACAACTCATGGGGCCCCCGGGCAATAGAAAATTATGGGGCCCCCAGGCTTACAGATGGCCACCAAGCCAGGTGGCAGTACAGAGGCAGGGCAGCTAAAATCTTGGGATTTTCACATCAAAAGCATGTAGGTTTTGGATATATCAGGGACAGATGTAAAAAAAAAACACAAATTTTTACATACTGTCCCTGGTTTTAATGAGCCTGGCAACCCTGATGGGGCCCCCTAGTGGCATGAGGCCCTCGGGCAGTGTTCCTCAATGGTCAGTCCGCCCCTGGTTGTGACCCCTATTAAGCTGTCTAAATCCGTTGTGAGCTGACATCAGTAAGTTGGTCCAGGGCCTGAACAGATCCTGAATATTTAGTGCCGGGATCTATGCTGATGCCCGACCGGCAGGCTCTCAGCGCACTACAACCCAGTGCTTCAGTGAGTGCTGGAGGAGCAAAGCAAAGAGCTGGTAACTGACAATCACCCGCTCTCTCCTCAAGACTGGGAGCTGAATGATCAACTTTCTTTGAAAGCTCAGTTCTTGAGGTAGAGACAGTGGGGGACAGATGCAACTTCGGATCAATGCTGTATCCACCTAGGCGAGTATGATGGTTTATAGTTTTAATACCTCACACTTCTCTTTTAATACAGAGATGAATTACATATATGGGAGCTGTTTAATATTTCAAAATAGTATTTTTGTCCATTCAGTTCTGAGATTTACACAACCCTGTCTAGCAGGGCAGGAGACCTGATTTTTCTCCGCTGTTCTGCTGTTAGTAACACTTAAGCCTCATACACACGATCGAATATCTGATGGAATCTAATCCGATGGATTTTTTCATTGGATATCCGATGAAGTTGACTTTCATCAGTCTTGCCTACACACCATCAGTCTAAAATCCGACCGTGCCAAAACGCAGTGACTTAAAACACAACGACGCGCTGAGAAAAACTTAAGTTCAATGCTTCCGAGCATGCGTCGACTTGATTCTGAGCATGCGTTGATTTTTGACTGATGCATTTCCACACAGACAATCGTTTTTTTTCTATCGTTTTTTTATCCATAGGAAAAATTTAAAACATGTTCTATTTTTTTTCACCAATGGAAAACAAACCGATGGGGCCCACACACGATCGGTTTGTCCAATGAATACAGTCCATCGGTCTGTTTTCATCGGACAAACCGATCGTGTGTACAGGGCTTAACAGGTCCTGTCCCTCCCCCTGCCTGTCACTGGACTGTCAAAGGGGAAGTAGTAGACTGATGATCTCCCAGTCACATTACTCTCTGCTCCAAACAGGATGCTTCCTTTTAGCACAACCGACTGATTCATTGTGCAGATTCTATTTCTCCCAGCCTGAGCTCTGCTGTATAGGGCAGGGATCCTCAAACTACGGCCCTCCAGCTGTTGTAGAACTACACATCCCATGAGGCATTGTAACACACTGACCTTTACAGACATGATTAGGCATGATGGGAATTGTAGTTCCTGAACAACTGGAGGGCCGTAGTTTGAAGACCCATAGTATATAGGGCATGGAAAAAGGTCAATATACAACAAGAAGATGCAATTAGCGGACCACCAGCTGTTGCAAAACTACAAGTCCCATCATGCCTCTGCCTCTGGGTGTTATGTTTGTGGCTGTCAGAGTCTTGCTATGCCTCATGGGACTTGCAGTTCTGCAACAGCTGGAGGTCCGCTAATTGCATATCCCTGATATACAAGGTCAGATTCAAACATTTATACTGCTTGAATTAAAGGATCACTAAAAGGAAAATAATTTTTTTGCTGAAATGACTGTTTACAGCAGGGATTCTCAAACTACGACCCTCCAGCTGTTGTAGAACTACACATCCCATGAGGCAATGTAACACACTGACATTCACAGACATGACTAGGCATGATGGAAATTGTAGTTCTTGAACAACTGGAGGGCCGTAGTTTGAAGACCCCTGGTTTACAGGGTATAGAGACATAAAAGTTAACTGATTCCTTTTAAAAATGATTAAAAATAGATAAAAATCAATCATATAATATGCCTCTAGTTTCACTTTTGTTTTTTTAAACGGGTTTTGTGTTTATGTGAAGTAGAGAGAGAGACAGAACAAAAACAAACAAATCCAGGGCAGTGTTTTGTTTTTAAAATAAATCCCAGGGCAGTGTTTTGTTTTTAAAATGAATCTGATTGGTTCTGGAGGAGTTTTAGAGATACAGCTTGGACCACAGTGAAAAGCTGCCATGAGATTTTTCATAAGGAGCCAGACAAGCAGGAAGTGTGGAGATCAGAGCAGAATTACAGTAACTTCAAAGCAAAAAAAAAAAAACGAACAATGAGAACATGAAAACAGCACTGCATTAAGGTAAAGGAAGCTATTTAGCTAAAAAAAAAAAAAACAATTCCTTTAACAAAACATGCATATATATTTTTTTTTTTCTGCAACATGCTACATTGCAATTTGCTACAACATCACATATCACGTTTTTCCTTTTTTTTTTTTTTGTCTGTACTTCTTCTGTGGATCACAGGAGTGCAGTTCGTTTTGCTCTCCTGTTAACTATTTTAAGCCACTGTCGGATAGTTGGCAAGCTGCTGAGAGCTTGAGCCAGCCGCTCAGCCCCCTGCATAGCCCAGCACTCCAGTGAGCACTGGAGACACTTGGGAACTGTTGACACTTTCTGGAGCTCCGACGCACTTTACGCCCGCCCCACCCACCTGGGAGTGTCTCCGAGTGTCTGAGCGTCTCTGAGTTCTTCACAAAGCGCTGGCAGCCACCAGCGCCCCCGGACCTCTGGCCACATGCAGTACTGCATACACCAGCAGCTTTACTACATTAATTGTGCGGCTCGATTATCAAGTCAAAATAAAATAAATATATGTTACTCGTCTTTCAAAACGCTCGTATACTGCGTTACTTGTAATCCAAGGTATTACTGTACTTTAAATCACTAGCTCACACATCACACAAACAAATAGACTTTAACCACTTTAGCCCCAGACCATATTGCTGGTCAAAGACCAGAGCACTTTTTGTGATTCGGCACTGCGTCGCTTTAACTGACAATTGCGCGGCCGTGCGATGTGGCTCCCAAACAAAATTGGCGTCCTTTTTTTCCCATAAATAGAGCTTTCTTTTGGTGGTATTTGATCATCTCTGCGGTTTTTATTTTTTGCGCTATAAACAAAAATAGAGCGACTATTTTGAAAAAAATGCAATATTTTTTACATTTTGCTATAATAAATATCCCCAAAAAAAGATATAAAAAAACATTTTTTTTCCTCAGTTTAGGCCGATACGTATTCTTCTACATATTTTTCGTAAAAAAAAAAAATCGCAATTAGCGTTTATTGATTGGTTTGCGCAAAATTTATAGCGTTTATAAAAAAGGGGGTAGTTTTGTGGCATTTTTATTAATATTTTTTTTTTACTAGTAATGGCGGCGATCAGTGTTTTTTTTCGGCACTGCGATATTATGGCAGACACGTCGGACACTTTTGACACATTTTTGGGACCACTGGCATTTTTATAGCGATCAATGCTATAAAAATGCATTGGATTGCTATAAAAATGCCATTGGCAGTGAAGGGGTTAAGTGTGTTCCTGGGTGTGTTCTAACTGTATGGGGGGGTGGCCTCACTAGGGAAAATCACTGATCTTTAGCGGCCGGTAAAGGTAGGACGTAGAGCTACGTGCTCTCGCCCAGCAGTGCCACCGTCCCGCCGTATAACTGCGGTGGGCGGCCGGCAAGCAGTTAAACAAAAAAAGCCAATTATAGGATCCTTTACAATAACGAGATACATTACAGTTCTTTCAGTAGCATTCCAATGCAGCTCCATCAAAACAAATGTTCTTAACATCACAAAACTATTAATCAGATAATAAGTCTGCTCAAAACTTGCAGAAACGCGATGCCTCTTCTTTTCTCCGAAGGGAAAGATTAAGATGGAAATGCTAAACTATTTAATAAGTGAATTTTTAGACTGCGCAGAGGAGAATGGAATACACTTTCCCCTGATTTCGATGCCACTACACAAATGAGTCACTGTGCGCACACTTATTCATTAACAGTGCCAAACTGTTAAAATGCAAATGAGATATTTCTCCCAAGAACGGATTCCCTAGAGCTGCTAACCGTAGCAAAACACGCCATGCAAATTACAAAACGGCGCCTTCGCTACTGAAAACTGTGAATATGGAGAGAATCAGATACAATGCTAGAGAGGTGACAAGCATACAGATTATCCAGGATAAGCCCAAAGACAAAGCCAGACAAGGTTGCCAGTGTTTTGGCACATTTCATATCTATTCCCACTTTCTACAACAATGGGATTCTTACATGGCACACACAATGTGCTCTATGAGCAAAACACAAGAAAAAGTGTATCTAAAGACATTAATTTTCATTTGGGGTGGAGAAGGATTAGAATTTATATCGGGTGTTTATTCTTGCTGGTCTCCAACATAGTTCATAGAGCTGGCATCGGAGGGGAGAAGGCGGCATAAGCCAATGCTTTCTATGTAGCCCTGCTCCTATCCTAGGCAGAGACTTATCAAGTGCACTTCACCTGGGACCTTTCTAGACTGGAGAGTGAGTCCAGCAGAAGCTAGAAGTGGAATTGGTCAGTATAATGAACATCACATAGGGCAGGGGTGCCCAACCAGTGGCCCGGGGACCACATGTGGCGCGCGGAGCCCTCTGATGTGGCCCGCGACCTCCTGCTCTTGGATGTAATAGAATAGAATACTGTTAACCACTTTAACCCCGGACCATATTGCTGTCCAATGACCAGAGCACTTTTTGTGATTCGGCACTGTGTCGCTTTAACTGACAATTGCGCAGTCATGCGACGTGGCTACCAAACAAAATTGGCGTCCTTTTTTTCCCACAAATAGAGCTTTCTTTTGGTGGTATTTGATCATCTCTGTGGTTTTTATTTTTTGCGCTATAAACAAAAATAGAGGGACAATTTTGAAAAAAATGCAATATTTTTTACTTTTTGCTATAATAAATATCCCCAAAAAATATATATAAAAAAAAAAAAAAAAATTCCTCAGTTTAGGCCGATACGTATTCTTCTACATATTTTTCGTAAAAAAAAATTCGCAATAAGCGTTTATTGATTGGTTTGTGCAAAAGTTATAGCGTTTACCAAATAGGGGGTCGTTTTATGGCATTTTTATTAATATTTTTTTTTTTACTAGTAATGGCGGCGATCAGCGGTTTTTTTCGGTACTGCGACATTATGGCGGGCACTTCGGACACTTTTGACAAATTTTTGGGGCCATTGGCATTTTTATAGCGATCAATGCTATAAAAATGCATTGTATTACTATAAAAATGCCATTGGCAGTGAAGGGGTTAACACTAGGGGGCAGGGAAGGGGTTAAGTGTGTTCCTGGGTGTGTTCTAACTGTAGGGGGGGGTGGACTCACTAGGGGAAATCACTGATCTTCTGTTCATACATTGTATGAACAGGAGATCAGCGTTTCCCCCGCTGACAGGACCGAGAGCTTTGTGTTTACACACATAGCTCCCGGTCCCCGCTCTGTAACGAACGAGCGGCGATCATACCCGCCGGGCGCGCGCAGAACTCGGGGGCGAGCGGAGACGCAAGCGGACGTATAGCTACGGGCTCTCGCCCAGCAGTGCCACCGTCCCGCAGTAATATGACGGCGGGCGGTCGGCTAGTAGTTAAAGGTACGTTTATTAATAAAATTACATTGTATGTAAGGGCATATCTGTTCTGCAGTGGTTATTGGGCTGCTTTCAAACAGTGCACCTGCGGGTTACCTCCACTGAGCCATGGACTTCTATTACTTACGAGTTTGGTGTGCTTTCTAAAAGTGCATCACACCTACAGGATATAATCGAAGTCTATGGCAAAGTGCAGCTAACCTGCAGGAAAGCCACAGGTGAACTGTGCCGCACCCACGGTTCGGGTAAACAACAGTGTATTATTGTGAGAGCAGCCTTAGGCCCCTTTCACACAGTCAGTCTGACCCAATCGGACCCACCATTCACCTCTAATACCGCGTACACACGGTCGTTTTTTGTGATGAAATAAAACAACGTTTTAAAAAATGTCATTTAAAATGATCGTGTGTGGGCAAAACGTTGTTTTGTGTCTTCTGAAAAACGACCAAAAAACAATTCGAACATGCTTCAATTTTTTATGTCGTTTTTCAGAATGTCGTCTTTTGTTTCACAAAAAATGATCGTATGTGGGCAAAACTGACGTTTTTAAACTCGCGCATGCTCAGAAGCAAGTTATGAGACAGGAGCTTCAATGGAACAGAGTCCTGTCGTACGTGGTGTACGTAACCGCGCTTTGCAAGAGCATTTTCAGAAAACAATGGTGTGTAGACAACGTCGTTTTCTAAAATGGCAAAAAACGACCGTGTGTACGCGGCATAAGGAGTGGCAGATGTAAATGTACTTTTTTCCGTTTACAAATGCCTACTTCCAATCTGATCTGCTAAAAAAAAAAAAAAAAAAAAGAATAGAGTGGGCTCTATAGAGTACAGTGGGCTGCCATTCACCCGCTCCGCTCGTTGTGGCCCGCGACCGGTTACTAAGTCGCTTAAGTGGCCCTCGCTCTTCAAAAGGTTGGACACCCCTGACATAGGGGGTTATTTACGAAAGGCAAAGCCATTTTGCACTACAAGTGTAAATTACAAGTGCACTTGAAATTGCACTTGGAAGTGCAGTCGCTGTAAATCCGAGAGGCAGATCTGAAATGAGGGGAAGCTCTGCTGATTTTATCACCCAATCATGTGCAAGCTAAAATGATGTTTTTTATTTTCATTGCATGTCCCCCTCAGATCTACAGCGATTGCACTTCCAAGTGCACTTTCAGTGCAATTTCAAGTGCACTTGTAATCTACACTTGTAGTGCAAAGTGGATTTGCCTTTCGTAAATAACCCCCATAGTTTCACTTTTGCAATTGGCATATTATCCCATTAACAAAGTGTAAGGCCACGTACACACGATCAGACCGGTCCGATGAGACTGGTACGACGGACCGTTTTCATCGGACCACCGCTGAAGTGGTCTGATGGTCTGATGTGCGTACACACCATCAGTCCAAAATCCAATCGGGCCAGAACGCGGTGATGTAGAACACAACGACGTGCTGAAAAAACGAAGTTCAATGCTTCCAAGCATGCGACTTGATTCTGAGCATGCGCAGGTTTTTGGTCCGATGCTTTTGTGTACTAACCATCGTTTTGGTCTGACGGGCAGGTTTCCACCGGACAGATTTTAAAGCAAGTTATAAAACTTTGGTCCGATGGACAACGATCCGATGGGCCGTACACACCATCAATTTGGTCCGATGAAACTGGTCTTCAGGCCAGTTTCATCGGACCGGTCTGATCGTGTGTACGCGGCCTTACAGTAAGAAAAAAAGTATTTGATCCCCTGCTGTTTTTGTATGATCAACCTATAATTTTTTTTTTTTTGCAAATATTTTTATTTGGATTTTCAGTTTACAGGTATAAAGGGTAAAAACAACCCCAGAACAGGAGAAAATATGCAGTATACTAGAGCAGTATGACATAATCAAACAAAAGTGATGACTTATACTGTAGCAACAAAACAAAACAATACAAAAAAAATAAAAAAAATAAAATAAAAAAAAAAAGGGTAACAGTAAAGGTAAAAGTAGAACCCTCAGGAGTAGAAGCATAAAGCAGATACCAAAAATTGAATGTCACACATTACGTATCGGTCTAATCATGTCCATAGCTAGTGTAGCTACTGGACTTGTTGGCTGTAGGAATAGGAAAGTCATGGAAGTAAAGGAGCTCCAACAGGCCATGGTCGCATTACGGAGGTAGAGGGGTCAGATAGATCAGAGACCTTGAGGTGGCCCAATGAGTTAGTGAGGTCTCTTTTCAAGTACCAGTCGGTATAGCGAAATGGCTGCATGACTTCTTGTAGGACCGTCCGAGTTAAGGTGGCCACAATATAGGTACGCCATCTAGCGAAAAAGCGGGAAGTAGAGCGAAAGTTAAGCGTAATCGTGTCCAACCTCTCCAAGTAAAATAGCGATAGCATGGACCTTTTCACTGCTTCTAGCGTTGGTGGCGCTGGTGAAATCCAGTGGGACATAATAGTCCTGCGAGCAACTAGAAGGCATAGATGGGCCCATTGTGGAATATTGAGGGGCGCCGGTGCTGTTGTAGAGGATACTGGTGGCGTGTAGGCAAACAGGCATAATAGCCGATCCTTCGGTATGGCAGTTTTATTGACTGTGCATATGTGGGCAATTATAGAGTCCCAGAATTTGGAGACGGCTGTACAGTCCCAGAGTCGGTGTATCAATGTGGGACGAGGCTGGGAGCACCAGGAGCATTGCTCTTGAGTGGGGTCCGATTTATTGAAGCGAAATGGGAAATACGCTCTGTGTATGATCTTAAATTGTGTTTCACGCCATGTTTCCGATATAGTTAGGTTGCGGACATGTCTGTAGCCCTCAAGGATTTTTTCCGGTAGATCATTGTCATCAAATAGGGTGGACCATTTACGGAACGGTGCGAGGTGATATTTTTCCGATTGGTGTTGGATAAGGTAGGAGTAAAGACTGGAGATGGAATAATCATTTCTCTTTAGTACAACATCAATGAAGGATTGCCGGAAAGGATCAGAGTTAGGTCCATGACACGATCTCAGATAGGCAGTTAGTTGATGGTAGAAGAAGGAGTGCGACGGTGGTAAGGAGAATTCGCTCGACAGGGCCGCAAAGGACCTAAACTTCGCAGGTTCACCATGGTAGACAGAAGTTATTTTCGTGAGCCCTTTGGATTGCCAGTGGGCAAATGCTTTGTGAAGAGTGGACGGAAGAAACATAGGGTTGCCCTGGATTGGTAGGTAGCGCGAGATACTTGATGGAAGGCCCAATAATTTCCGTACCTCTCTCCAAGCAATAACTGTATCTCTAATAAGTACACTTGATTTGAGGTGAGATGGTAGAGCATTAGGATTGGAGTGTAGGATGGCCGAGAGGGTATGTGGGGCAGTCAGAGCACCCTCAAGTAGGATATTGCAATATTTTGACTTTCCACTCAGCCAGTCTAGGCCCTGTCTAAGCAAGCATGAAATATTATAAAACCGAATATTGGGTAGACCTGCCCCACCATCAGACTTTGGGAGGCATAGTTTTTGCAGCGCAATGCGCGGCTTTTTGCGGGACCATACAAAAGTGGTTAGAGCCCTGTGGATTTTTTGTACATCAGAATGTTTCAGTAGCAAAGGTATGGTCTGCATTGGATAAAGTAGGCGGGCAAAAGACACCATTTTAAAAAGGTGGCATCTCCCAAAGAGTGAAAGGGGGAGGGCCGCCCATGCTTCTAGCTCTTTAACAATTTTTGCTATTAACGGAGGGTAATTAAGTACATACAAAGAAGAGGGGTCACGGCCTATGCGGATGCCTAGGTATGTAATGTGTTGAGTTGCCATAGCAAACGGGGAAAGAGGTCTCCATCTAGCAGACAATCGTGGGTTGAGTGCCAGAATTTCGCTTTTATCAAAATTTATACGAAAGCCAGAGCATAGTCGGAAGGCCGCAAAGTGATCTTGAAGTGCGTCAAAGTCTGCGAGGGGGTCGGTGGAGAATAGGAGTATGTCATCTGCAAACAGGGCAGAGCGAAGAACTTGGTTACCCACAGGGACGCCACTGATTCCTTCATGTGAGTCGAGTAATCTGGACAGGGGTTCAATGGCAAAATTAAAAAGTAGGGGGGACAGAGGGCATCCCTGCCTTGTCCCTTTCGTCAGGGGTATCGAGTCTGAGACAAAATCAGGGGTAACAAGACGCGCAGTTGGTGACGCGTACATTTGTTGCAGGAATCGCATGATTGGGCCCGAAAAACCGAATCGTTCCATTACTTTGAACAGCCAAGACAAACTAACGTTGTCGAAGGCTTTTTCGGCATCTAACGAAATAATAGCGACGTCTTGGTCGGGATGTGTTTTAGCGTGTTCCAATGCCATCAAAACCTTACGGATGTTTAGAGTCGCCGAGCGTCCCGGGACAAAGCCAGATTGAGCCGAGTGCAGCAAAGAAGGGAGCAGTGGGGCCAAGCGTGATGCAATAATTTTGGAAAGGATTTTGACGTCTACATTGATTAAGGAAATTGGGCGGTAGGAGCCCGGCAGTAAGGGATCCTTCCCCTTCTTAGATATCAGTTTGATGTGCGCCTGCGTACCAGTAGGAAGGTAAGGGCCCCCCTCCCACATGGCTGCGTATACACGTTGTAGGGCGTCCGGTACAAAGTCCTTGGTCAATTTAAAGAATTCAGCTGTGTACCCGTCTGGGCCTGGGGACTTAGCAGACGCTATGTTTTTGATTGTGCGCCGGATATCATCAGAGGTGATAGGGGCATTAAGTTCCTCTAGTTGTGCAAGTCGAAGCTTGGGCAGACGGACCTTAGCCAGGAGAGCTTCCGCAGCAACAAGGTCCGTCTGGTCAGCTGCATAGAGTTTTGTGTAATATTCCGCAAGCAAGTTGCTAATTTCAGCAGGCGAGGTGACCAGAGAGCCCGTGGTATCTTTCAGGGAGGAAATGTGAGTGGGTCTTCTTGGCCCCGAGCACAGCTTAGCCAGCAACTTGCCTGCTTTGTTGCCGTATCTGTGGTAACGCAAATTAACGTATGACATTTTAGCAGCTTCCTGCTGTTCTGCCCAAAGGTCAAACTTACGCTTAGCCTGACACCACTCTTGTATATTATTAGGGGTCCGACTTAGGGTTAAACGTTCGTGCGTCAAACGTAGGGTTTCACTCGCCCGTTCGTATTGCTGCCTGGCATGTCTTTTAAATTGGGTGGTATACGAGATGATCTTCCCTCTCATGAAAGCTTTGCCAGCGTCCCAAAAGAGGTTTGGATCGGTGATGTGTTCCCCGTTAGTCGAGGTGTAGTCGTTCCACGCTTCATAAAGCATGTGGCTAAAGTCATCATTGTCCGCTAGATATGAAGGAAATCGCCATGTGGGTGAGGGGGAAGAGAGCTTAGCCTGTGCCATATTTATAACAATTGGGCTGTGATCTGAGATTCTGGCATCCGCGATTTCCGAATCGCACAAAGTAGTTGTTAATGCAGGGGAGGCAAAAAAGTAGTCGATGCGGGAAAAAGAGTTGTGCGGGGGTGAGAAAAAGGTATACTCCTGATCCGTCGGGTGCATCAGACGCCACATATCTACATATCGCATAGAGGCAATGGATCGCGCTAGTGGAGTCGAGTCGGGCATCGGGGGGAGGGAATCGCGTGGACCGTGGGCAACTTTACTCGTGCGGTCGGCCAGTGTGGACATGATAGAGTTAAAGTCCCCACCTACCAGGTGAAGAGTTTCAGGGGCAGTAAGTATCCACTGCACCATATCCTGGAAAAAGGAGGCGTCCGGGGCGTTAGGGGCATAAATATTGGTGATGGCAACTTGTTTGGTTCCTAAAGTCAAGTGTAGAGTCAGTTTGCGGCCTGTCGAGTCTGCCCTGACCTCCCTAACAGTGTGCCGCAGATTCTTGTGCAGCAAGATAGCCACTCCAGCCTTGCGGCCTATAGCCGGCGAGGCGTACACCGAGCCTACCCATAGTTTACGGAGACGTGTTAGGTCGTCCGCGGACAGGTGTGTCTGCTGCAGCAGAGCCACATCTGCCCGGAGACGCTTCAAATGCCTAAGGATCGACATGCGTTTGAATGGAGAACGAAGCCCCTTAACATTCCATGAGACAAACCTCAGGTGACTCCCACCGGCTGACGAGGCCATGTCTGAGCTAAAGCGATATATTGAGATGGGTGGTTGCTAAGAAGCATCCCTGTAGGCAGAGCGTCTTCAGCATGAGAGTCACCAAAGCGGTTCAGGTCTCCTGAGGGTAGAAACGCAATACAAATATGTATAAACAGTAGACAGTCATCATAAACACTTAAAGAAAAAAATAGAGCAACAATTGGGTGTATAGGACACCCATCACATGTTAAACACTTCACTTTTTTCCACATGAGGTTCCACTACCTAGTTAGGCTCCCGCTACTCATCAGCACCTCTTCTTATGCCCGTAAATAGGCTACGGGGAGGGGGAGGGGGAGGAGTGGGCGACATGTAGACCAATCACACATGGGTTTACGAAGCAGGCACAGTGATTCCAGACAGAGGCGCATGTGCTAGTTAAGGAGTTGTCAGCACTTGTGTGCGAGCAGAGATGGACCGATTAATAACTGGAGCCACTATGGTGCACCCCCCTTTCTTTCTCTTGCAGTGAGATCCGTATAACAGCGCCATTGTAACAAGAATATAGAGTTCGAACGTTTTTCAAGGTCCTCCACCGCAACATAGAGTTCAGTCGGGCAGAAGGACAGAATAATGATAATAATAATAAAACAAAAAAAGGGGCAAACACAGTGGACCAAGAACAAGAGGACTAAAGAAAAGAAAAGGGGACCATATTACCCGTTTCCATTGCGACTCCGACAACAAAGAGTTCCAACGTGGACTTTCAGCGTCCGCCAGATCTGTCCTCCTTCTGGGTGACACGGCTGCGTTTGTAAGGGGGCTTAGTCGGGCTATTTTGTTTAGGCCGTGTAGACGGAGAGAGAGTCGGTGGAGAGGATGAATTTTCTGCAGAGTTGGTGAGATCCATGTCCGCTCCCAGGGTGCCGACGTAACTTTCTGCTTCGTCAGGTGTGGTAAAGGTAAGTTGCTCTCCATCTTGCGTTTGGACACGAAGGAGTGCCGGGTAAGCCAGCGAGAACCGGATTCGGGCATTGTGAAGAGTGGTACAGATCGCAGAGAAGGCCTTGCGCTGTTTCATCACCTCCATGGAGTAGTCCGCAAAAAGCAGTAGTCGCGCTCCATCCACAGATAGCATGCGTGTGCGGCGAAACTTCTGCATAATGGCCGCCTTGTCAGCATAATTGAGGTATTTTACTATGACGTGGCGAGGTTTGACACGGCTTTCCGAGTATTGCCCGATGCGATGTGCCCTTTCAATGGTGCAGGGTATGCGGAGACCTAATTGCTCAGGAATTATCTTCGCGCAAATATTCGCGAGTTGAGTAGCGGAGACAGACTCAGGGAGTCCAATAATGCGCAAATTATTCCTTCTTGCGCGATTTTCCAAATCATCGAGTTTGCACCAGATATCCCTATGTGCGGCATCAATGCGTGCTAGCATAGCTGAGGCAGCTGAGGAGTCATCCTCTAGCGAGGAGATCCTGTCTTCCGCATCTGTGATTCTCTGTGCCTGCGCCTGCACTTCAATATGGAGTTGTTCCAGCCCTCTGTGTACTGCAGCATCCACAGTGGCAGTGAGCGTGGGGCCCAGCAAGGCTACAACTGCCTGCGCTATACCTGCAGGGGAGGCAGGGTCAATGGCTGCAGGTGGCATAGGAGCAGTGGGGGGCTGTAGTTGTGGCTGCGCAGGTGTTAACAGCAGCTCTGCCTGCGTGTGAGTGGCGGCCATCTTGGCTGCATCAGCCGTCGGCTCTCCCGCTGTGTGGATCGCGGCGGCTGTCACTCGTGCGTACGATCGCTCTAAGAAGCGATCCATCAGTGCCCAGAGTGTAGCGGGGGCGGAGGGGGGTCTCCCCGAAGCTGTAGCTGGGTGTATCGGCCGGGTATGAGAGGAGCGCAGCGGGAGCTGAGGGAATCTACCTCTTCCTCATGTGGCGCCGGAACCGGAAGTAACCTATAATTTTAATGGTAGGTTTATTTTAACAGTGAGCGACAGAATAACAAACATATCCAGAAAAACGCATTTCAAAAAAGTTATAAAATGTATTTGCATTTTAACCACTTAAGACCTGGACCAAAATGCAGGTAAAAGGACCTTGCCCCTTTTTGCGATTCGGCACTGCGTCGCTTTTCCCCACAAATAGAGCTTTCTTTTGGTGGTATTTGATCACCTCTGCGGTTTTTATTTTTTTGCGCTATAAACAAAAATAGAGCGACAATTTAAAAAAAAATTCAATATTTTTTACTTTTTGCTATAATAAATATCCCCCAAAAATATATAAAAAAACATTTTTTTTTTCTCAGTTTAGGCCGATACGTATTCTTCTTCATATTTTTGGTTAAAAAAAAACGCAATAAGCGTTTATCGGTTGGTTTTCGCAAAATTTATAGCATTTACAAAATAAGGGATAGTTTTATTGCATTTTTATTAATTTTTTTTTTTTTTACTACTAATAGCGGCGATCAGCAATTTTTTTCGTGACTGCGACATTATGGCGGACACTTCGGACAATTTTGACACATTTTTGGGACAATTGTCATTTTCACAGCAAAAAATGCATTTAAATTGCATTGTTTACTGTGGAAATGACAGTTGCAGTTTGGGAGTTAACCACAGGGGGCGCTGTGACTTTGAGTGTTCCCTGTGTGTGTGTTTACAACTGTAGGGGGGTGTGGCTGTAGGTGTGACGTCATCGATCGCGTCCCCCTATAACAGGGATGACGTGATCGATGTTGCGGCCACAGAGAAGCACGGGGGAAGCCGTGTTTACACACGGCTCTCCCCGTTCTTCAGCTCCAGGGACGGATCCCCGCACTGCAGTCCCGCGGTCCCGGTGCTTCGGACCAGGTCACGGGAGCGCGCCGGGCGCTCGCCCGTGACCCACGGCTGGGTACTAAAATCAACGTATATATACGTTGATGTGCCCAGCCGTGCCATTCTGTCGACATATGTGCAGTAGGCGGTCCTTAAGTGGTTAATGAGTGAAATAAGTATTTGACCCCTTCGTAAAACATGATTCAATACTTGGTGGCAAAACCAACTTGGCAATCACAGAGGTCAGACGTTTCTTGTCGTTGGCCACCAGGTTTTCACACATCTCAGGAGGGTTTTTGTCCCACTCCTCTTTGCTGATCTTCTCTAAGTCATTAAGGTTTCGGGGCTGACGTTTGGCAACTCAAACCTTTAGCTCCCTCCACATATTTCCTATAGGATTAAGTTTAGAGACTGGCTAGGACACTCCAGGACCTTAATGTGCTTGTTCTTGAGCCACTCCTTTGTTGCCTTGGCCATGTGTTTTAGGCATATCCCCGTCCATCATTCTTTTGATGTGGTGAAGTTGTATTGTCCCCTTAGTAGAAAAACACCCCCAAAGTATAATTTTTCTACCTCCATGTTTGAGGGTGGGAATATGTGTTCTTGGGGTCATAGGTGGCATTCCTCCTCCTCCAAAAACGGCGAGTTGAGTTGATGCCAAAGAGCTCAATTTTGGTCTCATCTGACCACAACACTTTCACCCAGTTCTCCTCTGAATCATTCAGGTGTTCATTAGCAAACTTCAGACGGGCCTGTGCATGCGCTTACTTGAGCAGGGGGATCTTGTGGGCGTTGCAGAATTTTAGTCCTTCACATCGTAGTTTGTTACCAATTGTTTTCTTGGTGACTATGGTCTCAGCTGCTTTGAGATCATTGACAAGATTCTCCCGTGTAGTTCTGGGCTGATTCCTCGCCATTCTCTTTATTGTAACTCCACGAGGTGAGATCTTGTATGGAGCTCCACACCGAGGGAGACTGACAGTTATTTTGTGTTTCTTCCACTTGTGAATAATCCCACCAACTGTTGTCACCCTCTCACCAAGCTGCTTGGCGATGGTCTTGTAGCCCATTCCAGCCTTGTGTAGGTCTACAATCTTGTCCCTGACATCCTTGGACAGCTCTTTGGTCTTGGCCATGGTGGAGAGATTGGAGTCTGATTGATTGATTGCTTATGTGGACAGGTGTCTTTTATATGCCTTTAAGAGAGTGCTCCTAATATCAGCTCATTTACCTGTAGAGAAGACACCTGGAAGCCACAAATCTTGCTGATTGATAGGGGATCAAATACTTATTTCACACAGTAAAATGCAAATGAGTTTATAACTTTTTTGAAATTTGTTTTTCTGGATATTTTTGTTGTTATTCTCTCGGTGTTAAAATAAACCTACCATTAATGTTACAGACCGATCATTTCTTAGTCAGTGGGCATATGTACAAAATCAGCAGGGGATCAAATACTTTTCCCCCCTCACTGTATTAGGTTGTTTTCATACTGATCCACAGGTGCACCTTTGGCTTTTCTGCACAATTCTGAACCATAGGCTTCCCTTATATCCTGCAGGTTTGGTGTGCTTTCTGAAAGTGCACCAAAACTCCTAAATGCAGTACCCCCGCAAGATGTAATAGAAGTCTATAGCTCAGAATAGCTAACCGGCAGGAAAGCCACTGGCTCCCTGCGTTGCACCCGTGGTGCGGATAAACCACAGTAAATCAGTGTAAAGAAACTTTACAGGGGACTCAGGACAACAAGGGCTTGCTTACATGTGTGGTTTGGGGGACAGAAAAAAACCCATAGTTCATTGTGGCTTGTGACCGGTTAACAAATCGCTTAAAGGGGTTGAAAAGGAAAACATTTTTTTCCTAAATAGCTTCCTTTACCCTAGTGCAGTCCTCCTTCACTTGCCTCATCCTTCCATTTTGCTTTAAAAATGTCCTTATTTCTTCTGAGAAATCCTCACTTCCTGTTCTTCTGTCTGTAGCTACACACCGTAATGCAAGGCTTTCTCCCTGGTGTGGAGAAAGCCTCTTGAGGGGGGAGGGGACTAGCAGGCAAGTCAGTATACTCTCTACTTTGCAGATAGAGAAAGGAGCTGTGTGCTAGTGAGCGTCCTGACACTCCTGCTTGCCCCCTTCAAGAGGCTTTCTCCACACCAGGAAGAAAGCCTTGCATTACTGTGTGGAGTTACAGACAGAAGAACAGGAAGTGAGCATTTCTCAGAAGAAATAAGAACATTTAAAAGCAAAATCTAAGGATGAGGTAAGTGAAGGAGGACTACACTAAGGTAAAGGAAGCTATTTAGGGAAAAAAAATCCTTTACAACCCCTTTAAAGCGGAAGTAAACCCATCGATTTAACAGTTTCAAAAAGCAGTTAAATTTCCGGCATGCCGGGATTGCCAACTGTCACATTGGTTGTGCTCTCAACCAAACTGTCAAACCATCCAATGGCTGGTGTCATAACTGATCACACGTGCAGCACCACGGCAGTTGAAGATTAAACATAGGCCAAGATGGCAGCTTCCTTGGCTGAAAATGATAGAAGGGTTTACTTCCACTTTAAGTAGTCGTCGTTTTTCAAAAGGTTGAGTACCCCTGGTGTATACATTGGGCCAAAAAGAGGGACAACTGAGGAAGAAAGGGGGACAGAGGGCTTTGGTTCCAAAAGAGGGACAGAGGGATTTGGTTCCAAAAGAGGGACAACTGAGGAAGAAAGAGGGAAAGAGGGCTTTGGTTCCAAAAGAGGGACAGAGGGATTTGGTTTCAAAGGAGGGACAACTGAGGAAGAAAGAGGGAAAGAGGGCGTTGGTTCCAAAAGAGGGACAGGGGGATTTGGTTCCAAAATTGGAACAGTTTGGAGCTATATGCAGGTGAGAGAAGTAAAGTGTACGAAGATCAGAATAAATGAAGTCTCTTCTTCTGTGTTTAGATCTTGATTAGAATTAATTGCCATAAATTCCATTCAGAATGATCTTAAAAGGAATAAGTGCACTTTAACAAAGAACCCGACCTTTCCCTGATCTCACCAGCAATATTACCTACAAGGCTCATAGCCGTGTGCTTCTGGGGGTCAGCTTTCTGCTGTGTGTGCTGCTGCCCAAGATTGCTGTAACCTTTGCTCCATTTCATCTGAATTCTGATTACACCGGCTGGCAGAAGTGGTGAATTATAACATTGGACTCCATGGTGGCGTCCCATCACTACCTAGTGCACACGTTGTGCTCTGTAGTCAGAATTTAGATGAAAAGAAGCATAGGTTTCAGGGGCCGTAGGCGGGTCACACAGCAAAAAGCTGACCCCCTGAAAGCATACCGCTATTTATTAGTGCTGAGACCAGGAGTATGAATTGGTCGGTCATTTTGTTAAAAAGAACTCAAACACAGCAACATTTTTTGCTTCTGTTACAACATTTATATACTCATTTATTCTTGACATTATGCATATATTCATAAATAAAAACGCAGGTTTAATCTGACCCCAGCTAAAATGCAGAATACAGCTCTGTCCTTTTTAAATGCACTTTCACCCCCTTCCTGCCCAGGCCAATTTTCAGCTTTTAGCGCTGTCGCAATTTGAATGACAATTGCGTAGTCATGCTACACTGTACCCACAAATAGAGATTTATTTTGGTGGTAATTGAAAACTTTTTGTGCAACAAATAAACAAAACCAGAAAACTTTGGAAAAAATTTAATTTATTTGTTTCCGTTATAAAATGTTGTAAATAAGCATTGACCCGCCTACAGTCTCCGAATGGATCCACCGCATAGATAAGAAGGCCGAAATGGAATAACTCATACACCAAGCCAAAGAAAATCCCACTACATTTCAAAACACATGGGCCTGTTGGATACATTATAGAAACTCTACGAGCGCCAACAACTCCCGCGCAAGTACTTGACACCTCATATACGGAAGGCTGGTTAGAACTAGGGTTGTCCCGATGACTCTTTTTTAGGACCGAGTACAAGCACCGATACTTTTTTACATGTACTCGCCGATGCCGAATACCGATACTTTTTTTAATGTGTCCCCAAATGCAGCCATGTCCCCCACATATTGCAGCCATGTCATGTCCCCCACATATTGCAGCCATTTCCTGTCCCCCACATATTGCAGCCGTGTCCCCCACATATTGCAGCCATGTCATGTCCCCCACATATTGCAGCCATGTCATGTCCCCCACATATTGCAGCCATGTCATGTCCCCCACATATTGCAGCCATTTCCTGTCCCCCACATATTGCAGCCATTTCCTGTCCCCCACATATTGCAGTCATGTCCTGTGCCCCCACACATTGCAGCCATGCCCCTCATACCTGGCACCGCCGCTGCCGGTGCAGTGTCATATTCTGCGGGTTAATCCCTGTGCAAAATACAGAAGGCATTACAAGCCACGCCATCTATAGGCACTCCCCTTCTCTGGATTGGATGGATCCGTCCAATCGCGAGCAAGGGGGAGTGTCTATACACACAGATTTGTGCATAGACACTCCCCCTTGCTAGCGATTGGACAGATCCATCCAATCCAGAGAAGGGGAATGTCTATAGATGGCGTGGCGGGCATTACAAGTATACAAACTAAAACTTGTAATGCCCGCTGTATTGCACAGCGATTATTGCGGCGGTGGCTTTGCGGCGGTGGGGGGGACGACGACGAAGTATTCTATTTAAGCATCGGGAGTATTTGCGCGAGTACTAGTTAGAACCCTACTAAAACACAACGAAACTCTGTCATCCCTGCCCTACTTAAATATCGCAATCGCACCCACCACCATTTGCTAACTAGGATGTACTAACCTGAGAAACCCGGTATGGGAACCCCACCATCTTAAATGGTGTAATACGGCATCGGACCTGCAAAAGTCCTAACGACATTTACCCAGACTTGGGATGTAATCTACTACACAGGGGCTATTGCTTGACTACAGAGGAAACCACATCTGAACTAATCACTGTGCATTTCACTGGCCCCCACCTGCTCACAGATAGTTCCCCCTTAAAGGGGGTGAGCGGGTAGTGGAGTGGCCTGTTTAGATTTGTCTTTACATTACACGCAATGCCCCTCTAGTTCTTAGAATACATGATGTTTCTGGCATCACAAAAGCTTTGGAGGTTATGGGTTTTCACCCAGTCTCAGTCTTCTCCCTATGCAATTACAATTGGCCCTCCAGATACAAATGACTCTACAGTACCTACAGCATTTGAGTACAATGTTCTAAGGCGGCATACATGCACTGTAAACTTATGCTGTTTTCATGATTTGTTATACAATCTTGATGCCTGTTAGCGGTGCCTACGTTACCCTGTAATTCATGACTCTGTTATTGTGAAATATTCATAATTTTTTTTTTTTAAATCCCCCCCCAAAAAATTGGGTAAATAAGTACGTTTTCTTCTTCAATGACAGGCACTAATATGGCTGCACTGACGGGCACTGATAACGCAGCACCGATGGGCACTGATGAGGTGGCACCAATGAGGCGGCACTGGTATGCAGGACTGATGGGGACTCATAGGCAGCACTGATAGGTACTGATGGGTGGCACTGATTGATGGCACTGATGGGTGGCATTGCTGTACATCACTGATCTGATCCATAATGGTGCCAGTCATTCCTGGTGGCCACGGGGGATATACCTGGCCATCCACGTTAGTGGCTTCCCTGGTGGTCCTGGCGCAGACTTCCACCCCGTCAGGAGAGCCGTCGATCGGCTCTCCTCTACTCGCGTTTGTCAGACGCAAGAGAGGAAAAGCCGATCAATGGCTTTTCCTGTTTACATGGTGATCTGCCGTGATTGGACACAGCTGATCACGTGGCAAAAAGCCTCAGTGAGATTGGTGTAACGGTGTGTCAGACTGACACACCGCACCACCGATCGTCGCAATCCCGGCTGTTATCCTGTCATATGACGGTCAGTGAGGATATTGGAACCACCGCCCGGCCGTCATTCTGCTATAGGCCGGGCGGGAAGTGGTTAAAATGCAATTAGTGTACTGCCCCAATTGTGTCCTTATACTAGCTTCCTGTAATCATCTACCCCACAGGACTGGGAGGAAATGTGCTGACAGGAGAAAGTAGCAGGAACAGAAAGTTGTCTCTTTGCTGAGCTGCTGCTCCTTCGTTGTCTAATCAGCAGGTTATATATAAAAATAAAAAACAAATGCAGTCATCACATCTAATGATTGGTAAACTGCAATATAATACATTTATGGTTTTGGGTTCAATACCACTTTAAATATGTATTTAGTCTTAATAAAATAAACCAAAAACGCATATTGAAAAGGTCATATGTGTTTTGAATTAGGTACAACAGTAGAAATTACCCTCTGTAGAATCTGGCGGTTCCTCTTGGTGGTAAATTTCTGGTGCAGTTTTCGTTTTTCTTGCTTCAATACAGTTTCTAACTTCTGTTTTACTTTTAAAACTTCTGACTGTGCTTTTTCCAACAGCAGCTCGGCCTGGCTTTCATTTAGGTATCCAGCTCTGAAAAACAAGTTTATTTGAAATTATTCACATCCAAGTAAAAAAGAAGTATGCTTTACGAGCACATTCACCCATGCAGCATAAACAAATAACATATTTTACTGCCTGGTCCCCCCCCCGATGCAAATTACAGCCGTCCATAGACCTGAATGGTTGGAAGGGGCTGTACACAGCTATGTACCACCAAACCTCCCAACTTTTCAACTTCAGAATGAGGGACCAATGAGCATACCTCCCAATGAAGGGAGGGGGGGGGTTCTTCAGATCAAAGTTGTTGAGCAGGGGGGGTTCCGCAGATCGCAGTTGTTGACCGGGGGGGGAGGGGTGTTTACCGTGAATCGCAGGACCACTGGATTTGTTGCGGCAATCGCAGGGAGGAGGGTGCCGCAGAATCGCGAGACTTTAGCCCGGATCACGGGACCGCGGGATTTACCGCGAATCGCGGAACAGTGTTGGGGAGGTATGTACCACTACTGGTGTAAAGTGGTGCATGCACACATATATAATGTCCCAAATACAACTACATGCGTTCAGGACATTATGTTTGTGCTTAGGAGCGGTGTGCAGCCACCTCTACTCATGACTGAGGGACCTGCAGAATGAAGAGGCTACAATTATCTATAAAACATTAAACACTTGACCAATCCACCCTTCTAAAATTACCAGATGACACATTTTATTTGGAGTCAAATGGCCATAGCAGCCTTTTATTACAAATCATTAAAGGAGTTGTAAAGGAAAAAATAGTTTTGCCTAAAATTAATGTCTGTAAGGTAGACAGGCAGAATAGTCTAATGATTCTGTTAACAAACGAGTAAATACCTATTAAATTCCTTCATCTATATCACCTCCGGCGTTCTAGTTCCTGTTCTCTCATTCACTTCCTGGTTTTCAGCGCTCGTTCATGTAAGAACTACATTTCCCAGTATGAATTGCGGCACGCCCAGTAATTCACATCTCCTTGAAGTCTCCAACACGTAGAGAGCGTCCTGCAGCACAGATGTAGTTCCCAGGAGGGGGCGAGCAAGTTACTGACCACCGCAGTAAAGTCTCCCTTCACGGTGGTGAGTAACAATCAGACAAGCAGGAAGTGAACAGAACAGAGAAGAAATAGAGCAACTTCTGAGCAAAAACGAACAATGAGGAAGTGAAAAGAGGAATGTCTGCAGGTAAAGGATGCTTATTATGAAAAACATGTTTTTCCTTTACAACCCCTTTAAATACAACATTCACAAGAAAACAAGTTTAATGCATATAATACAGTCAATGGATAACAAATAAACCAGCTTCAGCTTATGCCCGATCTTATTCCGCGTACACACGATCATTTTTCTGCAACATTTTTCCAACTTCATCATTAAAATGGCCTTGACCACACACCATTGTTTTAAAAAAAAAAATGCTCAGGCAAAGCGCCGTGACGTACAACACATACGGCGGCACTATAAAGGGGAAGTTCCATGCGGATGGCGCCACCCTTGGGGCTGCTTTAGCTGATTCCGTGTTAGTAAAAGACGATTCGCGCTTTTCTGTCTGTTACATTGTGATGAATGTGCTTACTTTATTACGAACAATAGTTTTACTAGAACGAGCGCTCCCGTCTCATAACTTGCTTCTGAGCATGCGCAGGTTTTTAACGTCTTTTTAGCCCACACACGATCATTTTTTGCAACCCGAAAAACGACATTGTTTAAAACGTCGTTAAAAAATGCAGCATGCTTGGAATTTTTTTTTTTTTCGTTTTTCAGAACCCGAAAAATTATGTGTAACCCACACACGATCATTTTAAATGACATTTTTTTTAAACAACGTTTTTTTCATGTCGAAAAATGATCGTGTGTACGCGGCATAAGGTTTTTTAAAGGCCGATACAGTATATGCACGATTAACTGGTATTATCTGTCACCCAATCAAAGACCCCCATCCGCAACTACACACACGACCATCCGTGTACACACGACCAAATAAATCTGCTCAAATCGGTCGGACAGACTGATTTGATCAGATTTGTCTGCTGGCTGTTTTGGTTTGATCGCTGTACACACGATCAAAGCAAAATCCCCGCCGGCAGACAGCGTGGTGACGTGGCGGTGACGTTGACGCCGCCATGTCACCGCACCAGGAAGTAAAACACTTCCACGCATTCGTCGAATCCATTCGACGCATGTGCGGGCAGATATGTCTGCTGGTTAGCGTACTAGCAGACATATCGGTCCGACGGGTTCCCAGCAGACAGATTTTAAAGCATGCTTTAAAATCTGTCTGCTGGAAAAACCCGTCGGCTCGCCCGTACACACGATCAAATCTGTCTGCTGAGATGGTCTGTCAGACCGTTTACAGCAGATAGATTTGATCGTGTGTACGCGGCCTCACGTACTACCAGATACAACCTAATACACCAATTTTACCACTGTGTTGTTAGGAAGGGACACCTATACCTTAGATGTGCCCAACTTACAATTTTTCACAATTATTTAAACAGCACCTCCTTCAAAAGGGACCCAATAGAGGGAGCAGTAGTGACTGGTCTTTGTTACCTCTGGACAAAGAAAAAAAGTTTCACACTGAATTACTGCACTAATCTGGAAGAAATACACAAAGATTTAATTAAGAATATACATGCCTCTTTTATTCAGACAAAAATGTGGTTATCCTGGTGCTCAGCTTTAAGGTTAGCGTTCAAATTAGATCCTAAGTGTTATGAATGCAGATTAAGCCTTAACTTTCAGAGTCATGCTACGTACACACGATCGGACATTCCGACAACAAAATCGTTTTTTTTTTCTGTTGGATGTTCACTCAAACTTGTCTTGAGTACAGGTTCCCAAAAATGTTGTCAGGAACGTGGTGACATATATGCAGGGCCGATCCGCCCTATAGGCTCACTATGCAAGCCGCTTAGGGCCCCACAAAGCTGCGGAGGGCCCCCCCAAATTACTACAGGCCCTGCCTGGTGAGAAGTCATTTTCAGCCCCTCACCCCTCTTCTCAACTTTAATGTGACATATAATTTTGCTTAGGGCCCCAGGGAGGTCAGGATCGGCACTGCATATATGATTATATATATGATTCTGAGAATACGTCAAACTGATTCCGAGCATGCATAGGATTTTTGTGCATTGAATTGTGTACACACAATCAGAATTTCCAACAAGAGCTTTTGTTGTTGGAAAAACTGAGAACCAGCTCTCAAACATTTTTTGTCGGAAATTCCCGACAGCAAATGTCCGATGGAGCATACACACGGTCGGAATATCCGACCAAAAGCTCATATAGAACATTTGTTGTCCGACCGTGTGTACACGGCATCAGTATGAGGGTTGTGTGTTAGGATAAATTCAAGTGATTTGCTTAAAGCGGAGCTCCACCCTGATATATATATATTTTTTATAAATCTGAAAAATAAAAAAATAAATGAAATGGAAAAAAAATAAATAAATACTCACCCTAAATAGGCTGTTGCTATGCGGAAGTCCCGAATCTGCCCTCATGATCCGCGGTGCTGTTTTCTTCCTCCTCCTCTTCTGGGTGTCTTCTTGTGAATGGGCTGCGCTGCATTCTGGGAACTGTGTGTATCCCAGAAAGCAGCCGGACCATTCACAAAGCACCGCGTCGCTCGCACATGCGCAGTAGGAAACGGGCAGTGAAGCTGCACGGCTTCACTGCCTGTTTCCCCGACTGTGGATGGCGGTGCCGGGATCGAGGATCGGCATCGGCGGGGGCCATCAGCGCGGGCGCCTAGGACAGGTAAGTGTCCTTATTCAAAGTCAGCAGCTACACTGTTAGTAGCTGCCGACTTTGAAAAAAAAAAATGCGGGTGGAGCTCCACTTTAAGACAAATGGCTAAAGGTTAGGTCAGGGATCCTCAAACTACGGCCCTCCAGGTGTTGCGGAACTACACATCCCATGAGGCATTGTAAAACTCTGACATTCACAGACATGACTAGGCATGATGGGAATTGTAGTTCCTGAACACCTGGAGGGCCGTAGTTTGAAGACCCATGCGTTAGGTGGAAGGTTAAGTGTTGCGGGTTCATTTTAGCAGTTACATTTTATGTTGAAGTCTGTTGTGAGCAGACATTAAAAGAGAGGTGCAGGATTTCTAAAAATTAACATTCATACTCAGCTAGGTGGATGCAGAATCGATCGGATGCTACAGCTGTCCCTGCCGGCTCAATACTGAGAACAGAGCAACCAAAGACCGCTGATCACTCAGTTCCACTCTGAGCACAAAGCTATCAGTCACTACTCTGTGCTCTATTCCTCCAGAGTTCACTGGAGCGCTGTGCAAAGGGTGAGAGCAGCTGGCAGAGGCTCTCAGAGGCACAGAGAGGTTGAGCCAGCTGCTGGTCAGGCATATGGGGGGGATCCCGAGATTATCATCAAGATCCCATCAAAGCCTGTACCAGGCTCGATGACGTCTGCTGAATCTGGGTCACAATAATGCAGAACTCCTGTGACACACTGGAGAAGTAGAACCAAAAGATCTTTGGTAACTTCTCCTTTAACAGTGAGGGTAGGGTCAGACATTAGGCTACGCTCACACACACCTCTACAAGAGACACGCAGTAAATTTCAGTTGCCGTGTGGTCTTGACATTTTGTAACCACCATTCATCCCTACGGGAGGTGCATTTTGATAAAAACTCCACCCGCAATGCAGAATCAGGTCTTCTTTTCGTACACCAAAACACAAAGCGGTGAATGCACACTTAGGCCCCTTTCACACGGGTGGATAGAATTCAGCTTTTGGTGCGGACAGATCAAGTTATCTACCCAAGCTAAACTCAGACAATGGGCTCTTTCCTATGGCCCCATTCACACACTGCATTTAGCAGCGGTTTCATTACATGGAGTTCGGTGCGGTTAGAAAAATAATATTTGACCGTGTCCAGGACTGATTTATTGCAACTATCTGCACATAACTGCAGGTAATCGCAGCAGGAAAGAAAAACAGAAAGCACATCAGAAATATCAAGAATGTTCCAACGCAGATAAACGCAGCCGCATGCAAATGCAAGTAAACGCAGCTAATTGCAATGAGTACCTGGAGTGTGCCCGGAGTCTTGGAACTTCAAAATAACAAAACATGCTTTTGAAATCGGCAGAACAGCCACCCTTGTGAAAGGGACCTTAACGTCAAGTTTATGGATGGAGGCTCACACTGATAAATTTGGCCCGGCTATCGTAAAAATGGGCACTTTTTCCCTGTTTGTAAATGTCCGTGGTTGCGGGAAAAGTGCCAGTAATAGCCGAGATCAGTTTGGCTTGGAACTGCGCATGGAGATTGGAGGCAGGGGGAGATTGGAGGCAGGGGGTGATTGGAGGCAGGGGGTGATTGGAGGCAGGGGGTGATTGGAGGCAGGGGGTGTTGGTGGCACCGCAGAGGGAGATGGTGGCACCGCAGAGGATGGGGGATGGAGACAGGGGTTGTTGGTGGCACCGCAGAGGGTGGGGGATGGAGACAGGGGTTGTTGGTGGCACCGCAGAGGGGGGTGGAGGCAGGGGACGATGGAGGCAGGGGGTGATTGGAGCAGGGGGCCTGGGGGAGATTGGAGGCAGAGGGAGATTGGAAGCAGGGGGAGATTGTGGCACTGCAGAGGGGGGTGAAGGCAAGGGTTGTTGGGACTAAATAATTTGCCCTTATTATATTGAAAATAACAAAAATATGTTTTTTTACCTGAATATCTACCTTAAATCACATTACTATTTGCCTAGCGTACTTGTTTGTATCCTAAATACTGAAATTTGCACCTAAAAGCGTAATTTAGTAACTTTTGTGAAATGCCAGTAAAAACGTGGCTGTGCCAGTAAATTTAGGGTGTCGTGCCAGTAAATTTCAATCTGGTAGGTTGGCAACACTGGGGGGGAAGTAATATAGATTTACTATGCTTTTTAATATTTGCTTTTTAATTTAAAGCCACTCTTGTTTGCAAGGATTAGTCGCAAATTCAGCAGTACAAGATTAAATTGTTTATTTGCAGTCTGAGGGCATCTTAATTCCCACAGCTGTCCATCTTTGACAGACAGGATAGAACGGTGACTTGCTTCTGATCTTCCCAAGTCATTTTACCTAATGGAACTCAGTGGGATGAGTAGAGGAAAGTTGATAAGATATCTGCAGCAGACCGCTTGGCAGGAAGATTAATGTAACCCTTCATATAGTAAAACAAAGGAAAGATCCAGAAAATGAAAGCAGTAATCTATAATTCAAAAGGGTGTGAGCAGATTTAATGTGGGTGTTACTTCAACCCTACCAGCAGAAACAATCTGCAGGATATATGCTTTGTGTCCCCGGACCATAATTAAACCCTTGTTTATAAAGCAGACTGTTGGACAGGTTAATTTGGTTGGTCAGCATACTGGTTGGTGGGTTGAGTTATGGAATGTTCTGTTTTTGTCTTATATGTGTTTGCCTTTCCATGTGCTCCTTGCTGTGAAGGCCAGTTATAGGTGGGGGGGCAGGGGCCATTTGTTTGTTACTGGTGTAAATATGGTCCGGGGACACACTGAGCACCTTTGCTGCCATTGTGCTACCTGCTGGGTGTCCAGGGTGCTACCTGCTGGGTGTCCAGGGTGCTACCTGCTGGGTGTCCAGGGTGCTACCTGCTGGGTGTCCAGGGTGCTACCTGCTGGGTGTCGTCCAGGGTGCTACCTGCTGGGTGTCGTCCAGGGTGCTACCTGCTGGGTGTCGTCCAGGGTGCTACCTGCTGGGTGTCGTCCAGTGTGCTACCTGCTGGGTGTCGTCCAGTGTGCTACCTGCTGGGTGTCGTCCAGTGTGCTACCTGCTGGGTGTCGTCCAGTGTGCTACCTGCTGGGTGTCGTCCAGTGTGCTACCTGCTGGGTGTCGTCCAGTGTGCTACCTGCTGGGTGTCGTCCAGTGTGCTACCTGCTGGGTGTCGTCCAGTGTGCTACCTGCTGGGTGTCGTCCAGTGTGCTACCTGCTGGGTGTCGTCCAGTGTGCTACCTGCTGGGTGTCGTCCAGTGTGCTACCTGCTGGGTGTCGTCCAGAGTGTTACCTGCTGGGTGTCGTCCAGTGTGCTACCTGCTGGGTGTCGTCCAGTGTGCTACCTGCTGGGTGTCGTCCAGTGTGCTACCTGCTGGGTGTCGTCCAGTGTGCTACCTGCTGGGTGTCGTCCAGTGTGCTACCTGCTGGGTGTCGTCCAGTGTGCTACCTGCTGGGTGTCGCCCAGTGTGCTACCTGCTGGGAGTCGTCCAGTGTGCTACCTGCTGGGTGTCGTCCAGTGTGCTACCTGCTGGGTGTCGTCCAGTGTGCTACGTGCTGGGTGTCCAGTGTGCTGGGTGTCCAGTGTGCTGGGTGTCCAGTGTGCTGGGTGTCCAGTGTGCTCCCTTTCCTTCAAGGGGGATTGGGCTGCCTCCAGGCCCACCTGCCCCTCATCTATCCATTAAATGCATGTGCTTCCATTGTGGAGATGCTCATAAATTCAGTAGCGTTTAGGACTGCAAGCATACACAGGGTGCCGTGAAGAGGCCTTGCAGCTTACGCATGCGTTTGCAAATGCGTGCTACCTAAACCCCAGTTTTTAATGCAGACTGTTGGACAGGTTAATTTGGTTGGTTAACAGACTGGTTGGTGAGTTGAGCTATGGAATGTTCTGTTCTTGTGTGTTATGTGTGTGTGTGGGCGGGGGACTTCCTTTCTGTTTGTTTCTGCCAGTGTCCATTCACCTAAAGGTGTTGCATAACCCAGATGATGATAATTATAGCCTGCTCTGTGTTCCGTGATGTACGATAAAGAAAACTGACCTTTTTGTCTTGCATTCCTACTGAAAAATATCAGTGCACTTTCTAAACTTGGTGCCTAGCCACTCCTGTATATACAGCTTTATACTTGTAGTTTGAGATCTACAGTTGCAAGAAAAAAGTATGTGAACCCTTTTGGAATGATATGGATTTCTGCACAAATCGGTCATAAAATGTGATCTGATCTTCATCTAAGTCACAACAATAGACAATCACAGTCTGCTTAAACTAAAAACATGCAAAGAATTAAATGTTACCATGTTTTTATTGAACACACCATGTAAACATTCACAGTGCAAGTGGAAAAAGTATGTGAACCTCTAGACCAGGTGTGTCAAACTCAATTTCATCGTGGGCCGCATCGGAATTATGATTGCCCTCAAAAGGGCCGGTTGTATCTGTAAGATTAGATGTCCAGCGCATCCCCTCCCCTTACATTAGATGTCAAGAGCCACCCCACCATCAGAAGTTGAGACACCCACTCTCCCTTACATCACAGTGCACCCCCCTTTCCTTATGCTGCTGCTGGGAAGAAGCTGGATGCATTGCTTGAAAGCAGAAAGTAAAGGTCTGGATTAGGACCAGAGGAGGACTGCAGGAAAGGTGCAAGGGCCACATGAAATGACCTGGAGGGCCGGATTCGGCCCGCAGGCCTTGTGGTTGACACCTGTGCTCTAGACTAAAGACATATCCAAGAGCTAATTGGATTGAGGTGTCAGCCAACTGGAGTCCAATCAATGAGATGAGATTGGAGGTGTTGGTGACTCTGTTTGCGAGTGTTGTCTAATGGGGTGTGCAGTACGCATTTGGCCAGGGGTGTGGGGGTGCCGGTGACACTCGGAACGGTTCGTAAATACTCGGAATCACTCAGAAATACTCCATTCCTGGGTGTTTCTGAGCCTTTAAGAGGGTTTCCGAGGTCAGCTGAGCTGTCCCCGAGCATTTCCGAGGCTCTCCGCCCCCCCCCCCCACCTCTGGCCACACACGGTATTGCATGCCATTAAAGTCGATGTGGAACAAATTATTTTGTGACTTCTATGGGGAAACTCGCTTTGATATGCGAGTGCTTTGGATTACGAGCATTCTCCTGGAACGGATTATGCTCGTAATCCAAGATTCCACTGTATATACAAAATTACAAAACAAGCACCCAATTCATGAGGGTAGGCTGTATCACCGAGCCGGCCAACATGGAGTAATGGCCAGTGGCGTATCTAGGGTATGGCAGCCATGGCAAGTGCCATGGGCACCATGGGAGGGGGGAGGCAAAAAGCTACCCCCTGCACGAAAAAAAATCCACCCGTCCTCCTGCGGCCGTCTCCGGCACTAATGTAGCCTAGGGAGGGGAGTGACAGGTGCTCCCATGATGGCTGATGACTGGCCATTGGTGGCACAGTGGTTGCTTTTGATGGGCACAGTGGCTGCAATTGATTATTTTTTTTCAGTTTGCGCCCCCCCAAAATTTTCAGTACCAGCCCCAGTGGTCCCCAGTGTCCCTCTATGTCCTCGTTGCACTGCGTCCCTCTCTATCTCTGGTTATCTGAAAGGCTTCAAATGTTTTGATGGGGGTGCAGTTTCAGTGCTTGCCATAGGCGCCATTTTCACTAGATACGCCTCTGGTAATGGCCCAACAGGTTTCAAGGTGTTCACTGCTGAACCCAAAACCCAGTGTTTGTTTTGTATTTTTGTATATATTTATATCATCATTCTATACTTCTATGGGTTTTTTTGTCCCTCTTTTGGGAACTGTTTTTACTTTATGTGACGAATAAACTTTGTTATGTTTTATACCTTTGTAATACTCTTTCACACTCCCCCAACCTGCCTATACATTCCATGCTGGGGCAACTTTCTAATCCTATCAAATCATTGCCCCTATAGACTTCAGCTTATATGTCCCACAGATCCAGAAATGTTAGAATAGTGCAGTTATTACCTTTCTGTTCTGTTAATAAGATTTGCTATTTGTGTTGCTGCAGAATTTAATTGGCATCGCGGCCGACTGTCTCCTAGCTGGATGTTGTATAACAAGTTCTTTCTAACAGCGAGTCTTTTGTTCATGTGATATTTTTTAGTGGCTTGCAAAAAATCAATAAGGTCTTCTGCCTCTTCCTGAAGATAAAAGAGAAAAACATAGTTTACAAATGATTTATAGGACATGTCCACTTTGCAATAAACGTCCTCCCTTGTGCCACATGTCAAACAAAAACAACAGTCTAGGTCTTATCCATCCTATTACTAAATGCACCTGATGCTTTTTATTGCCATCTTTAATAATACAATACATTTTTTTTTATCTTCTAGGAAATGTAATGTCAAAAGGCAAAATCAGCAATTTCATAACTAGTAGTCATTGCTCACCTATAGTAAAAAAATGAACCCAAGGTTATTGTGTATAAATATTTTTCCTCTACATGCAAAATATACCTTCACTGGTTAACACAAGATTATTTGATTGAGGTATCAGTCATGTGATCTCTGCAAGGATCCTGAGAAATGAAGGCAGCAGAATTTACAGGTAGATACAATAAGCTGGTGGCCCTATGTGAACAGATTTTTAACAGAGACAACAATACTAGTCTTGATAAAGATCACTTTACTGGGTGTCAGCCAATGCAGGCTATCTGTCTTTACAGTTGGTCACATTTAAAGTGGTTCTAAAGGTAATCATTTTTTTACCTTAATGCATTCCTTGCATTAACATAAAACAACCTCCTTTTATTAGGATCCCCCCTCCATACTTACCCGAGCCCAAACTCGATCCAGTGCTGTGCCTGAGAGCAGCGGGTCGCACTCTCTCTCTTCTCACAGGACAGAGAGGCAGCAGGGGAAGCCAATGGCTCTTGATGCCTTCAGTCAAATCCTGTGACGAATGACAATGTCTGTATAAAAGGTATTGGCAGTTTAAAGAGGAAGTAAACCCCGATACGGAGCTGCCGGTCATGGCACAGGCCCTTTAGAAACAGCACGATCGAACCATTTGTAACGTGTGCATGCTCCGATGACGACGGCGCAAGCATATATGGTGAATATGTCCATGTGAGATATTCACAGTAGCTACAGGTAAGGCCGCGTACACACGGCAGGGAATCTCGATGGGCAGAACACATCGTTCCGCCCGTCGAGGTTCCCTGCCGGCCGTCGAAATCGGCGACCCGCCCGTCGGGAATGGCAACCAGCCATTCTTCCGGGCGGGCCGTCGAGGAAATAGAGAGCGTGCTCTCTATTTCGGCTCGACGGGCTTCCCGACGGGAAGCTCGCTGAGACCGTACACACGGCCGAGGTCCTCGCTGGAATGTGCATTCCAGCGAGGTTCTCGCTGATTTTCAGCGAGAACCTCGGCCGTGTGTACGGGGCCTAAGCCTTATTATAGGCTTACTTGTAGGTAAAAGTGGCAGTACAGGTGCATGCGCTGGAGTGTCATCGTGGCTCTGGCCAATCACAGTGCCAGGGCCCGCAAACCCAAAAATACAGTAACCACAGGAGACATGTCGCCAGTCACAGTGGTGTGCGGGGGAGCTGCAACAGCTTCAATTGAGGGTATTTCATAATCAGCTAGTATGTGATGCATACTAGCTCATTATGCCTTTGTCTTGCAGTTTTTTTGGGGGGGGGGGTGGGGGGTTTACACTTTAACACAGAAGAATCTTTATTGTATGCACAAGGAATTGGTGAACAATTATTTAACCTTTATTTTACTACTTAACTTGTGTTTTTTCACCTTAATGTATAGGATGAAAAAACACCTGCCAGTCACCGGCCCCCCAGCCCCCCCCCCCCATTTTACTTACCTGAGCCACTTCATCTCCTCCGCGGGGACGCGCCGTCCTTCTCTCCAAGGGGTTTATGGTTGTGGCCAAAGAGCTCAATTTAGGTCTCGTCACTCCAAATGACTTTGTACCAGAAGGTTTGAGGCTTGTCTGTTTGGCTTATTGTATATTTTGTGGCATTTGCGTAGTAATGGCTTTCTTCTGGCGACTCGACCATGCAGCCCATCTTTCTTCAAGTGCTTCCTTATTGGGCATCTTGAAACATCCACACCACATGTTTTCAGAGAGTCCTGTATTTCACCTGAAGTTATTTGTGGGTTTTTCTTTGCATCCCGGACAATTTTCCTGGCAGTTGTGGCTGACATTTTAGTTGGTCTACCTGACCGTGGTTTGGTTTCAACAGAACCCCTCATTTTCTACTTCTTGATTAGAGTTTGAACACTGCTGATTGGCATTCTCAATTCCTTGGATATCTTTTTATATCCCTTTCCTGTTTTATACCGTTTAACTACCTTTTCCCACAGATCCTTTGACAATTCTTTTGCTTTCCCTATGACTCAGAATCCAGAAACGTCAGTGCAGCACTAGATGAAAGATGCAAGGGTCTGTCAGGAGTCCAGAAACTTATTGACCTTTTATACACACACACACACCAATTACAAACAAACAGATCACAGGTGAGGATGGTTACCTTTAATAGCCATTCAAACCCATTTGTGTCAACTTGTATGCATGTTATCAGGCCAACATCACCAGGGTATGTAAACTTTTGATCAGGGTCATTTGGGTAGTTTCTATTGCAATTATGATTTAAAAAGAGTAAACACAGTTGGTTGCTAATAAATGGCTTCAGCCAAACAATAACCATGAGTGAAAGAATTTTTTTGTGTTATTCATATTCTCTAAAAAATGGCCAATAAATCATAAATTCTGCCAGGGTATGTAAACTTATGAGCACAATTGTATTAATTGTGTGACAACAATCCCCACCATCTTACCTGCACTTTTAGATAGTTTTCTATCAGAGTTTTGCGTAGTTCCGGTTTGGCTTTTGCTGAATTCTGCACTTGATCAAAGACGATCTTATGCAGCTCGGTCCTGTGAGTAACAGCCAGCTGTCTGTAGGCCCTTGCAAATTCCTCTTCCTGCTTAAACAAAAGCATCCTCTTCATTTCATTCTGTTCAAGGCTTTGGAGCTTGTCAAGAAGAGATCTGTATTCCGTGATGAACTATAAAAGAGGAGCATTGAAGGAAAACATGCATGAATAAATATTTTCGGGAAATGAAGTCATAGGCTTTTATTGACGAGCCTTCGGTTACAATAAACACAGGCTGATTTAACCACTTCAGATCCGCGCTATAGACAAAAGACGTCCACAGCGCGGACCTGAAGTGCCGGGATCACGTCTTTGGACGTCAATGTTATTGTAATTCCCCGCGCGCGCCACTGGGTTGCGCGCAGCGGGGAAAACCAGTGCCGTCGCATCGCTGAGGATTCGATGCGTGTACCTGGCGGCCGCGGTGTCCGTCAGCTGCACGCGATCGGCGGTGACAGAGCTGGGACGTGGAGCTGTGTGTGTAAACACAGAGCTCCACGTCCTGTCAGGGAGAGGAGACAGATGCCGTTTCCCTTGTACATAGGGACACAGCATCGGTCACCTCCCCCAGTCAGTCCCCTCCCCCCACACAGTTAGAACACACCCAGGGAATACATTTAACCCCTTCCTCACCCCCTAGTGTTAACCCCTTCAATGCCAGTCACATTTATACAGTAATTAGTGCATATTTATAGCACTAGTCGCTGTATAAATGTGACTGGTCCCAAAAATGTGTCAAAAGTGTCCGATGTGTCCGCCGTGATGTCGCATTCCCAATAAAAATCGCAGATCGCCGCCATTACTAGTAAAAAAAAAATCATAATTCTGTCCCCTATTTTGTAGGAGCTATAACTTTTGCGCAAAGCAGTCGCTTATTGCGATTTCTTTTACAAAAATACGTAGAAGAATACGTATCGGCCTTAACTGAGAAAAAAAAAATAGTTTATATAAATGGGATATTTATTATAGCAACAAGTAAAAAATATATATATATTTTTAAATTGTCGCTCTTTTTTTGTTTATAGCGCAAAAATAAAAACCGCACAGGCGATCAAATACCACCAAAATAAAGCTCTATTTGTGGGGGAAAAAGGACGTCAATTTTGTTTGGGAGCGACGTCGCACGACCGCGCAATTGTCAGTTAAAGCAAAGCAGTGCCGGAAGCTGAAATTTTGTCTGGGCACGAAGGGGGTTTATGTGCCCAGTAAGCAAGTGGTTAAAGGAGGCAGTCTACCCAAAATTATTACTACAATTTTTAGAAGATGTTGAGGAGAGGAATACCTGGAAGGTAAACTTCACTACTGAGCTCTCCGAGTTCATGTTCCTTTGATGTAGCCATTAGGAAATGGCTTTACTCCCACTACTGTGTTTTTAATGGATTTTATATTACAGTGAATGTGATGTCCAAGGCTCCCCTCTACAGAAGAAGCAAGCATGCAAGGCTGTGTCAGAAAGGATGAGATATCACCACGGAGTCCCTGAGAGATGATCGTAATTGGTCTATATTTCAACTATCCAGAATATATTGAGATGCAATGTACAAAGTTCAGTACAGCAAAGAAACAAATCAAAAGTCTTTGCCTGATCAGACTGCAAATAAGCTGCGAGATGCTTGCGTGCTAAGCATGGGCGTCTGCTGAAATTCTTTCAGGGGAGGGCGCACTTCGGCAGCGAAGATACACAGTCGCATTTTACCCATTCTTCGAACGCTAGCGGGGGTTAAAAGCGCCCCCCCCCCCCCAAGTTAAAATGTAAAAACACCCCACTGTGCCCCCTGCATCTTTCAATATCTCGTTGTCACTACTGTGTACCCCTCTCCACAACTGCACCTCTTGACCCCTTTACATTACACAGCACCCCACAGCTCTGGCCCCCTTTACATTACACAGCACCCTGCATCACTGGCCCCCTTTACATTACACAGCACCCTGCATCACTGGCCCCCTTTACATTACACAGCACCCTGCATCACTGGCTCCCTTTACATTACACAGCACCCTGCATCATTGGCCCCCTTTACATTACACAGCACCCTGCATCACTGGCCCCCTTTACATTACACAGCACCCTGCATCACTGGCCCCCTTTACATTACACAGCACCCTGCATCACTGGCCCCCTTTACATTACACAGCACCCTGCATCACTGGCCCCCTTTACATTACACAGCACCCTGCATCACTGGCCCCCTTTACATTACACAGCACCCTGCATCACTGGACCCCTTTACATTACACCCCTTTCCCTTGACTGAAACACTACTCTATATTGACAGTATATTTATTTCAGGTCTAAAAGAGGAACCTTTTGGAATGAGGTACAAATGGATTTGATTCCAGAAGAGGGACAGGCACTCTAAATAAGGGACAACTAGAAACTGTGCCGTAGGCCACAACTCTGTGTTGTGTTTGCTCTGCGTTTCCAGACTTGCTAAAAACACATCAGAAAATAGTCTAGTGTTACCTGTGGCAACAGATGTTTGAACAAACAAAGCACAGGCCTGGTAAACAATATAAAACGGCACTCCCCTCCCTCTGTCCTCTGGCACTCGTATCGTATGTCACATGTGCAAGGTGCGGCCCCTCTAGTTCGGCTCGTGTGATAGGCGGAACACTAGAAGACTATCAGACGAGCCAAACTAGGGGGGTGGGACCTTGCACACAGACCCAGCTCCATGACATACGATAAGAGCGCCGGAGGACAGAAGGAGGGGAGCGCTGCAGTCTCCGCTTGAAGCGGCCCCAGGGCCAATTCGGCCCTGCTCCTGGCTCTCCCTGGTGATTCCAGGGGGGGGGGCAAACGACCCCCCTTGCCCTATGGAGTGGACGCCCATGGTGCTAAGGGTTCTGCACTTCGCATTGCCTCACTGAGCAAGCCTTGTGGCTCATCTACATCTGCCAATGTGCGTTTTTTTCTGTATAATGCGTATGCACTGCTATGCTTTTACACTTGTGAATAAGCCAGACACCGATTTCATGCAAGAACCCTGATGGGGAGGTTCCCAATGATTAGCTGAGGGAGGCCGAGACACTGAAAGCAACCAGGGACTTCTGATTCCCACAGCTAATTGCTCACGGAGTAATCCGTGATTGGCCCTGAATGCATGCAGACAGTCTGTTTCCAGGGCTGATTACTCGCAGAATTAGCTGCTGTTAGAAATCACGGGGCCCCATACAGTCTACTTGACAGGGCCCCTGGCTGAAAGTGACTGGGGACATAGATTTATCAGTCCCTTTCTCTGTAGCCTCAGCTGCACAGGTGAATGAATAGGACACACTTCAAGGTTCCCTGCTCATTCAAGAACTGAAGAACCGTAAACACTGTTTACTATGCTTCCATGACGATTGGACACAGGAGTGATTGGTACAAATTGCTCACTGTGTTTATTCAGGAATGGAAGGGGCAGTAAGCCCAGGTTTACACTCGGCTGCGGGAATGAAGCTGTGTAAGTACAGCTGAACTCGCACGATTTCACTCCCACTTGTCATCCCAATTGTCATCCCAATTTTGGCCGCGATTACAGAGACATCTGTGCAGTTTCTGCACAGATGTCAATGTAAATCGCGGGCCGAAAAAGTAGTACAGACACTCGTTTTTTAAATTCGTTGCAGCGCCACAGATGCAGCATCGCACCAATTAGGATATTGCCATCCCCCATCTAGTCACCGGGTACCCCCACTGGGGTTCTCGCATGAAATTGGTGCTGGGCTATGTTTACCCTATGTTTGCTCTCTGTAGCAGTACTTCTGCACGTTTTCCTGGTCGCCCAGACCAGCGGAATCCTCAACATAGACATCTTCCCTTCAGCGTCTACAGCTGTGCCTCTTGCAGTCACCGTTCTGGCTGTCTCCTACAGCCTTTGACTTCTGGAGACCTGCTGTCTCCAACTGGGAGCTATGAGACCTTCCCACACTCATTATAAGGGCTGTGCTCACCTGAGCACACACCCTGCTGGTCATCCACAAAGTCTGGATACAGGGTTGGAGATCACATCCCACCCAAGTCACTATGGAATCTCCAAACTACAGAGCCCCATGATAAAATACCAAAACCTGGAGAAAGCTGCAAAAGCAATCTTCTCCAGTCCACAGCTATGCTCTGTAGTCTTGCACCTCTCAAGTGTGCATACCCTGTGTCCATTTTACAGTGACAGTAGCTCCTACTGTTTATATATATATATATAGCTTTATTTACTTCTAATATTTTGTGCCAGATTACCCTCGATAATTTACCATCAGAAGAAAGCCCAATTTATTCTCAAAAGAAAACAAGGAATAATTTATCTGGATACACTAAGTAGTTGCAATATGTACAGTTTTACTAAAATATCAAAATTGCAAAACTGTGTTAAGGCGTTGGGATTTGTTTTATCCTCCGTCATGAAAGGGTACATGTGTATTTAGCCGTTTATCTGGAGTTCAGTTTTAAAGTGTCATATAATGTCTCATTGTGACAGTCTCAAAGAGTGTACCATCTCACTGAATGAATAAAAATTCCACTTTACCCCTGCAGCTTCAAAACATGGAAGCACTGCTAATATAAAGCAGGATATGATGGGCGATTACTGAAATGTATTCAGTTTATACCTGCACCGCATATAAAATATAACTTATTTGAATCCATTAAAATCACATCGAGGACTATGCCATGGGCTAGCGTGTATCAATGTATGGCTCGTCTGTGATTTTAACGGATTCAAATAAAACTTTTATACGCAAGCGGTCTGGAGGAGATTAAAAGTTAGTCTGGGGTAGCCTGCCTATTGATGCAGGTTTAAATAGCGGTCCTTGGATGTGGCAAACTTTCAAAATCTAGCACTGCCTTGCTTCAGCCTTGCTTACTTGTCACATTTTAAGTGGTTGTAAACCCTTACATATACCCAATGAAGTGACTGACCTCAGGTGATAGACAGAGATGAAACAAATCCTCCTAAATAAGTTGTACCTGTTAATCTGTAGAGCCATTTGTTCGTTTTTTTATTTCACAGGTTTACAACCACTTTAAAAAGGCACTCTTTGTGATTTTATTGAACACACAGTTGTTACTGCCTCTGACAACAAAGAGAAACAGTATAATGGTGTGACACACTTTGGATACATTCCCCATGATGTAGAGTAAATAATTATGAGAGTCCGGCTGAGAGAGCCATTTAATTAAAGGGGTGTTCCAGCCAAAAATTGTGTTTATTAAAAGTCAGCAGCTACAAAAAGTGTAGCTGCTGGCTTTTAATAAACACTCACTTACCTGCTCCTGCGTTCCAGCGACGCGCCGACTGGGGCTCCGCTCCTCTCCCCCCCTCCCCAGCTGGCGTCTCCATCCCGACTGTGGGCACCCAGCCATGACAGCCTTCGGCTTCATGGCCGGGCACCCACTGCGCATGCGCGAGCCGCACTGCGCATGCGCGCACGGCTCGCCGCTGATTGGAGAGGCGATCGCATGGGACCTGTCATGTGTCCCATGTGATCGCCTACAGGGAGGGGCTGGTGTAGGCGATTAAGCTTAATCGCCTAACCAGCCCCTCGGCGGAAGCAGGAAGTGGGACAGGAAGTCCTACTCCTACTGAAGCCCCCACTCCCCCCCCCAAAACATTACATGCCAAATGTGGCATGTAAGGGGGAGGGGATTAAACAAAAGTTATTTTTTAGGGTGGAACTCCTCTTTAAGGATAAAACAAACGGTAATGCCTAAGCACAATTTTGCAACTTTGACATGAGTAGGTAAAACTGTACATATCATCACAACTCCTTTTTGCATTCAGGTGGATTATACTAAAAAAAAATTAGGACAAATTGGGCTTTCATTGGGTGGTATATGGTAATGGAGATCTCCTAAAAAAAAAAAAAAAAAAAAATGTTAATCAAAGAGACACTGGCCCAAAATAATAATAATAATAAAAATTTCAATTTAGCTGTATATTTATTGCTACCACCATAACATTCCACCAAAGAACAACCCAAAATAAGTTCTCTTGACGATCGCAGCAATACCACATATGTGTAGGTTAGTTGTTGTTTGTACCTGTAGTACAGCCCTGAAACAATAGTGCACATTATTTTTCTTTTTTTTTTTTTATCCCTAAAACACACGGTCACCAATACTAATTAAAAAAAAAAAATCTTGCCAAATAAAAAAAAAACTCGACCCTGACCTTGACTCAAACACTGACCCTGGCATTGACCTAGATCAAATTTTTAAAAATAATTATTTTATTTATTTTTGCACACAGTCGTTTTTTTTTTTTTCTCTCTGCAACAAGAGAGGGAGATACATGGGGGAGGGCTTTACAGTGACTATGATAGCCACAAGAGGCCATCACAGTGATCAGGAAACCTGGAATTGGGAGTTCTGGGTCCTGATCATTAGTACGAGCACAAAGTACAGAGACAGATACGCAAACATGTGGCCACGCGGTAAAAATAAACCAGTCCATTTTTGTATATCATTGCGTATAAAACAGGAGTAAAAGCAACATGACAAGAAAGTAACTACCATGAGGGGGTGGAGAGAGCCCTATAGTAGGAGAAATAGTTTTTTCGAAGTGATGAAGGTCTTCTTTGGATAGTGTTGATTGCATGATCGTGCTTTGGATGCTTCTTGTTTGAGGTCCGTGTTGATTATGGGCCAGATTCAGCAACACTTGCGCTGGAGTATTTCGATATGCGCCGCGTAACTGTGAAGATGCGCCGTCGTTTCTATGTGCCCGTACCCACCAAACTAGATGCGCCCAATAACGGGCCATTTGCGACCGGCGGAACGTTCCGACGCCAGAGTATCGTCAGCGCTTAATTTCGCTTGGCGCATCAGTCGCGCCTATTGATTTCCCCTGCAAATATGCAAATGAGGGATTTTTCCCAATTCACGAACGGATTAGCACCTATAGGCTGGCTACATGCGCCGCGCATATCTCGTCCGTCCGGCGCAAAGTTATGTCTACAAAAGGCTGCTTTATCTTTACTCCAGATGGCCACAGGTCAGCAGGAGAGCAGCTACAGCAGCGTTACCGACGATAAGAGCTAGCTGAGCACCCCCACTTGCAGGACAACACCTCTGTCCATGCTTGTCTGTCAAATTGTACAGCCATGGAGGAAGACATCATAGGTCTCCATAGCCGAGATGACGGCTGACAGCTCCTGGCCATTAAAGTTCAGCTTTCTCCTGTGTGTTTGCGGGGAACGGGAGCAGCCATCTCAGAACAAAAGTAACATCACTGCGGGGAGGGGGAGCAGGATATACTTTAGTGCCGGAATGGCGCTTCTACGGGCGCATTTAAACGCCCAACGGAAGGCATTGCGCTGACGTTTCCCGTGAAGTGGTGCCGACGGAAGTTGTGAGCATACGCACAAAGGGGGCGAGTGGAGCCTCACTCACTGCGCATGCTCCGTGGTTGATGCGCTGAACGTAAGCCTCTGCGCTGGGCTCCGCCCATCATTTACATATGATCACACCCACTTCCCCTTGCGTCGGGTTATGCCAGCGCATTATCGTTACTCTGGCGCAAGTTTACGCGCAACTGCTATGTGAATAACAGTACTTGCGCTGAAAGGGTAGTCAGAGTAACGTAAATGAGAAGCGTTACTCTGGAGCAAAGATGCTCTCATCTACCTGAATATGGCCCTATGTCTTTATATAGTACGTTTAGAAGCTCCTGTTTAATTTGCGAGATGTTTTGGCGGCAGGGGGAGGTCCAATTTTTTAAGATGGCTCTCCTGATGATTAAGGAGACATATCAGGGCCCAGTCCTTATAAGGCGGGTGGGTGTTGGGGGACCATGGTAGTAGTTAAATGTCTCAATACCCAAAGATGAGGAGCAAGGGGTCTCTGGGTATTTTCAGCAGGGTTATGTTGAAGACGTAGGAGATGATTGGTCCCAGAATGTGGAGATGAAGGAGCATGTCCAAAATCAGTGGGTTAGAGATGTCTTGACTGATGGCATAGGGCAGTGGTCCCCAACCTTTTTGGGCCAGGGGACCGGGGTTGTTGTAGAAAATTGTGCCAAGGCCCGGTCGCCTGCCTTCATATGCAGCTTGCCACTTGCCACGTTGCCTGCCACTAGATTCAGGTTGTCATGTGCCACGTTGCCTGCCACCACATGTGGAGGGTCACTTGCCACGTTGGCTGTGCCATAGCGCTTTTCTGAAGGATTATTTTGGTTTGTCTTCCCCATTTCACATCACTCCTGATGTGTCTATTCTTCTAGCAGCTTATTCACCCAGCCCTTCACCATTTAGGGTATATTTATGTATTAGCATCATTTGGTCACAAGCTTTTTATGTGTTTATACTGTCCTACTACGGTTTTGGCGCTGTCTTTGTTCTGTTTGTCATTTGCCACGTTGCCTGTCACCAAATGCATTTTGTCCCTTGCCACATCACCTACCACCAGATTCAGGTTGTCATTTGCCACCAGATGTGGATTGTCACCTGGCACCACATTAAGATTGTCACTGCAGTGGTGGCAGCACAGGTGTGTGCATTAGTTCAGAGGCAAGCCTGGAGTTGTGGGTAGTGACAAGTGAGGGAGAGCAGCGGTAATGGGGGGGGGGGGGGGGGCAGTGAGAGATTATCTCATCTCTCTGCTCCCCTGCCTCACCTCCAGCAGTGTATCTCTAATTTGCCGTGCTGTGTCGGTGGAGCAGTAATGCGATTGCGCAGTGAGAGGCGATCCCGCCTCACCTCCAGCATTATAGCAGCCCCGCTGTGAGCGGGGAAGAGCGGCGATGCAGGCGGTGAGAGATGATCTCATCTGCTCGCTCGCCTCAGTATATCGGCCCCGCTGTGAGCATGGAACAGTAGTGATGCGGGCGGGCGATAGGAGATGATGTTATCTCTCTGCTCGCTCCGCAATCGCACATCAGACAGTGTAGCCTTCGCGGCCACGGCTGCAAACAGCGGCAGTGGGCCGCGGCCCGAGGGTTGATGACCCCTGACATAGGGGACATTTGGCAGTACCTTGGTCGTTCTGGCCTGAGAGGAAGGGTATTTAAGCACGGAGGAGAATCTTTAGTTGGATTTGGGGCTGCATATTGGCGTACGCTCTGCACCAGGTTAACAATTTGTAGCCCCTGTTAGATAATTTTTTTTTTACATCTCTGTATATTGGGAAGATTTCCCTTCACTGTCCCATAGTCAATACAGTAAGCGATAGGAAATCCCTGCAAAATAATTAAATCCCTTGGGGCCCCCCAGGTCACCAGAACTTGTTCCCCCATTGGAAGAATTTCCCTCTATTACTTTTCTGGGGACAATCCAAAATTGTATTTTATTTTTTACTTTCACTTTCAATGATAATGTTAAACAGGACAAATATAGAGGGTGAATCTCTCTTTAGCAGGGGCACAGACAGCGATAAAAGCCTGATAGGTGCCCTAACCCAGTGTTTCTCAATTCCAGTCCTCAGGGTGCTCCAACAGTTCATGTTTTTAGGATTCCCCTTTAGATGAAACAGCTGTGGTAATTACTAAGGCAGTGAAATGGATCAAATCACCTGCGCAAAATAATGGAAAACATGACCTGTTGGGGCCCCTCTTGGGGCACCTTGAGGATTGGAGTTGAGAAACACTGCTCTAACCCCTCTCCACTCCGTCCAAAGCCAAAAAATACTAAAAAGTTTTGCCTTTAGTTATACAGGCATACCCCACTTTAAGTACACTCACTTTACATACACTCGCGAGTAAGGACATACCCGTGAGTGTATGTAAAGTGCCTTACAAGTACTGTACAGACATTTTGCAGCCGCAGTAGAAGGAGCTGAAGCTCCGAGAGCATAGCCCGCCCTGTTCCAGTGTGACCCTGACATCTCCACTACAGCCCCTGAGCCTTCATCTACAGCTCTTGATGCCCCCACGATAGCCCCTGACCCCCCACTACACCCTAGAAGTGAAAAAAGGAATTGTTTCACTTTAACCACTTGCTTACTGGGCACATAAACCCCCTTCGTGCCCAGGCGAAATTTCAGCTTCCGGCACTGCGTCGCTTTAACTGACAATTGCGCGGTCGTGCGACGTGGCACCCAAACAAAATTGGCGTCTTTTTTTCCCCCACAAATAGAGCTTTCTTTTGGTGGTATTTGATCGCCCGTGCGGTTTTTATTTTTTGCGTTATAATGAAAAAAAGAGCAACAATTTAAAAATATATATATATTTTTTACTTGTTGCTATAATAAATATCCCATTTTTTTTTTTTTATATTTTTTTTTCTCAGTTAAGGCCGATACGTATTCTTCTACGTATTTTTGTAAAAAAAAAAAAAAAAAAAAATCACAATAAGTGACTGCTTTGCGCAAAAGTTATAGCACCTACAAAATAGGGGACATAATTATGATTTTTTTTTTTATATTTTTTTTTTACTAGTAATGGCGGCGATCTGCGATTTTTTTTGGGACTGCGATATTGCGACGGACACATTGGACACTTTTGACACATTTTTGGCGCCATTCACATTTATACAGCGACCAGTGCTATAAAAATGCACTAATTTCTGTATAAATGTGACTGGCATTGAAGGGGTTAAAGGGGTGGTTCCCCTAAAAAGAAACTTTTAACATTGCCTGTGTCTTGTTAATAACATTTAGAATCGGCTGGTAGTTTTAAAAAAAAACACCCGTACATACCATTTTCGGCATGTAATCTCACCGCCGCTTCCGGGTCTGGCAGCCGGGGACAGGCATCCGATCGACGCATACAGCGCGTCACGAGATGCCGAAAGAAGCCGAAAGTTGGTGCGGCTCTATACGGCGCATGCCCACCAACATTCGGCTTCTTTCGGCATCTCGTGACGCGCTGTATGCGTCGATCGGATGCCTGTCAATGAAGCAGGCCCTCCCATCCCCGGCCACCAGACTCGGAAGCAGCGGTGAGAGTACATGCCGAAAATGGTATGTACGGGTGTTTTTTTTTTAAACTACCAGCCGATTCTAAATGTTATTAACAAGACACAGGCAATGTTAAAAGTTTCTTTTTAGGGGAACCTCCCCTTTAACACTAGGGGGTGAGGAAGGGGTTAAATGTATTGCCTGGGTGTGTTCTAACTGTGTGGGGGGAGGGGGGTGACTGGGGGAGGTGACCGATGCTGTCTCCCTATGTACAAGAGAAACAGCATCTGTCACCTCACTGACAGGACGTGAAGCTCTGTGTTTACACTCAGAGCTCCACGTCCCTGCACTCTCACCGACGATCGCGTGTACCTGACGGACATCGCGGCCGCCGGGTACACGCATCGGATCCTCGGTGATGCGTCGGGACTGTTTTTCCCCGCCGCGTGCCACCCTGTGGCGCGCGCGGGGAATTACAAGCAAATCACGTCCAAAGACGTGACCCCGGCGCCTCAGGTCCGCGCTGTTCACGTATTCTGTTAATAGCGCGGACCTGAAGAGGTTAAGTACCATTTCGTTTTACATACATGCTCTGGTCCCATTGTGTACTTAAAAGTGGGGTATGCCTGTACTTTAACTGCAAGCAGTTTGATCCAACAGAGACTGAATAGACAGAATAACTAACAGTCTAATGACCATGCCTGGCTCCTAGTCTCTTACGTGATATTTCTGGTCCGATTTCCCTTGGTTTGACCCTGGCACAGCAGGTCATCATGTCCAACCCTGGTCGGGGTGTCTTCCTCCCCCAGTTTTGTCCTCGGCAGATTGTAGATCATGAGATGTCATATACAGTATCTATCAGCATTCGGTCATTCTATTCCAAACCCTTACAGACCCTGCCTGTGTGGTTCAGAGGTGTGTTGCCAACTATGACAATCACCACAATTACAAACACCATCCTGTCTTTGCCTTAAAACAAAAAGAGCAGTCAGTGCAGCAGTGTAAACGATTACGGATTCATGGCATGTGTCAGCTGTAATAATGGTAGTTTGCAGAACCTATTAATGTTCCTCTCTTCCAGGCAGCCCCTGTCCCTCCGCATCCCTTCTCTATTAACACAACTGATTTGTACATGAAATGCTATCAGACCATTTTCCCGCACCCTTCACTGGTGTTTACAATGACCTTTTAAGTTTAAAAACCTCCAGGGTCTGTTAGTCATTTTATTCATCATGTAAGTTGACAATGAGGCATGACTCAGAATGCCCCATATTACTGTGCCAGGTTAAAGCAGAACTCCACTTTGTTTTTTGGATTTTTTTGTTATCTTTGCTGCTTGGATGGTCCTGACTCCACTTCTTTTTTTTTTCTCATGCATCACAGCTCCATGTTCTACATGCAGGCATTGTTAATTTTCTCGACTAAAACCAACAAAAACATTTTAGTCGACTAACTTAACCACTTCCCTACCGCGCAACGTGATATGATGGCGGCAGGAATCCTTCGTCCCTCCGGGCTGCCGTCATATGACGTCTTTTTTCCCCCCCAAACCTCTGGGGGGCGCGCGCCCACCACGTCACTCCACGATTCGCATGCCTGGTGGCCGCAATGTCTGCCGGGCACCCACGATTGCCCATGAACACAGCAGGACCGTCGATCTGTGTGTGTAAACACACAGATTCACCTCCTGTCAGGGAATCGATCGGTCTCCTCTCCTTGTGAGTCCCCTGCCCCTACAGTTAGAATCACTCCCTAAGATACACATATAACCCCTTTCTCGCCCCCTAGTGTTAACTCCTTCCCTGCCAGTCACATTTACACAGTAATCAGTGAAATTTCATAGCTCTGATCGCTGTATAAATGTGAATGGTCCCAAAATCGTGTCAAAAGTGTCCGATGTGTTTGCCGCAATATCGCAGTCATGATAAAAATCGCAAATCTACCGCCATTACTAGTAAAAAAAAAAAATTAACAATAAAAATGCCATAAATGTGTCCCCTATTTTGGAGACGCTATAATTTTTGCGCAAACCAATCAATATACGCGTACTGCGGTTTTCTTTTTTACCAAAAATATATACAATACGTATCAGTCTAAACTGAGGAAAACTTTTTTTTAAAGGGATATTTATTATAGCAAAAAGAAAAAAATATTGCACCTTTTTCAAAATTGTCGCTATTTTTGTTTATGGTGCAAAAAATAAGAACTGCAGAGGTGATCAAATAACACCAAAAGAAAGCTCTATTTGTGGGGGGAAAAAATTATCATCAAAATATCATATGGGTACAGTGTTGCATGACCGCGCAATTGTCATTCAAAATGTAACAGCCCTAATAGCCAAAAATTGGTCTGGGCAGGAAGGGGATGAAATGCCATGTATTGTATTGTCTACTAAAATACAACTAAAACTAAAATGGGGCTAAAACGCCATTTTAGTCAAAAGACTTATGCCGCGTACATACGACCATTTTTAATGATCTAGAAAAAATGTAATTCTTTTGAAGCCGATTCTTGTTAAGCCTGCCTTGCCTACACATGATCGTGAAAAAAAATTGCTTGCGCAACGCGCAGTGACGTACAACACGTACGATGGCACTATAAAAGGTGAAGTACCATTCGGATGGCGTCACCCTTGGGGCTGCTTTTGCCGATTTTGTGTTAGTAAAAGTTTGGTGAGAGATGATTCATGCTTTTCAGTCTGTTACAGCGTGATGAATGTGCTATCTCCATTACGAACGCTAGTTTTACCAGAACGAGTGCTCCCGTCTCATAACTTGCTTCTGAGCATGCACGTTTTTTCACATCGTTAAAGCCTACACACGACCATTTTTTACGATGTGAAAAATGACAACGTGAAAAACAATTCAACAAGAAAAATTAGAGCATGTTCTAAATTTTTAATGCCCATTTTTAACGTCCTGAAAAATGCACTGGAGACTACACATGATTGTTTTTAATCTCATAATTTTTTTTTAAATTTTTCACATCGTGAAAAACGGTCGCGGTATAAAACTAAGGCCCCTTTCACACTTGCGCGACATCAAAGTCGCCTGATTTTACCTCGAGTTTGTCGCGATTTTGACAAGAAAGTCATACGACTGTGGATCCGACTTTGCCCCACAACTTGAAGTACGACTTTAATGAGCAGGGACGCGACTTTGATCCCCCAATAATTAGGGGGAACTCCACACCAATTTTTTTGAAAAAAAATACCGGCATGGGTTCCCCCATTCATGAGCATACCGGGCCCTTCAGTCTGGTATGGATTTTAAGAGGAACCCCCACATCGAAAAAACAGCGCGAGGTCCAACCCCCAAAATCCCTACCAGACCCTTATCCGAGCACCAGCACAGCCGGTCAGGAAAGGGGGCCCTTCCCAACAACCCTGTCCGTTGGTTGTTAGGGTCTGCGGGCGGGGGGCTCATCGGAATCTGGGAACCCCCTTTAACAAGGGGGCCCCCAGATCCCGTCCCCCCACCCTAGGTGAATGAGTAGGGGCATCGTACCCCTACCCATTCACCTGGAGGAAAAGTGTAAAAAAAATAAACACACTACACAGGTTTTTAAAATCATTTAGTTGGTCAGCTGCGCCGCTATCTTCTTTGCAGCTCTTTTACTAGCGGCAGCCAGTCCGGTTTTCCTTGTCGCCTTCTTCCCTCTTCTTTTCTTCCGATGTTGACTCAACGCTTCCTCCCACTGTAATGCCGGGTGTGTGGTGCGCAACGATTTACATAGGCCTCTTATGACGTCACAGTCCCAGCATGCTCCTGGTGGTGACGACATTATTACCCCGCCCCTTATGTCGTCACCACTCGGAGCATGCTGGGACTGTGACGTCATAATCCCAGCCTGTACACTGATCAGCCAAAGGTGGTTTCAGAAGTGTTGTCAATGAATGGTACTGCAGAAATAGCCTGCCACGACTTATACACATTCATAAAACATAACCCTTAGGCCGTGTACACATGACCGAGAAACTCGACGGGCGAAACACATAATTTTCCCCGTCGAGTTCCTTGTTCGGCTGTCAAAAAACTCGTCGAGCCAAATTTTCCCATTGCCCGTCGAGGAAATAGAAAACATGCTCTCTTTTTGGCTCCCATCGAGTTTCTTGCTGAATTCTGTTGAGAAAACTGTTCGTGTGTACGGGGCCTTACTCTGCTCCAATCCTCAGAAATCTTCAAGTAAAATCTATTGGGAATCCAACACTTCCGATTGTGTCAATCTCTGTGGTCCCCTGCATTTCGCACAGCTTTCTCCATCTGACCTGCACCCATTAACCTTCCTGGTGGTTTTCCCGTGTCTGACACGGGGTAAAAATTTGCTGCTAACATTGTTGATCCCGTGTCAGACACGGGGTGAGCTGCAGAGCGCACAGCGAGTGCCTTACCTTATCCCGCGATCCCGCGACGCTGTGCTCGCTCGATCTGACACTTCCTTGTTCCGCTCTCTGCGACGTAGCGACGCACGGGTGCGGAACTAGGCGGGAATTTAAAAAAAAAGTTGAGGTGATACAGTGCAATACAGTGCAATCCCCTCAGATTTAGTAGTTACAACACTACTCACTTGACTACTCACTAGTACTCACTAGTAGTTACAACACTACTTGACAGTGCCCTTGCCTTCCCCATAGTGATCTAATAAAAAAAAAATGACATAAAAAAAGCGCCACTTTTCACAAAAAGCGCTTTTGGAGCAGCTGAGTGACAGCGACAATGGTGCAGAGATGCTCGCCGAACAGAGTGAAAGTGAGTCGTGGGATTTGTCATCTGACCCTGAGACCGACACTGATCTGTCAAGTGATGAAGGCGAAGAACCTGCACTTAGCCTCAGTAATGTGCGCACTTGGTGCCCTATTGCCGATACGGACCAGGTTGCGCCCCCAAGATTTCTGTTTACCGGATCACCAGGGCTGAAGGTAAATGTGGAGCAGGACAACCCTTTGGCCTACCTAAAATTATTTGTTACAGAGGATGTCATAGAAAAAATTGTAACGGAGACAAACCGCTACCAGGAGCAGCAATCCGCTACGCCGCATGCCAAATTTTCCCGCAGCAGAAAATGGGAACCAGTGACCAGAGAGGACATTTGGCAGTTTTTGGGGCTCATTATTCTGCAGGGCGTGGTGGGGAAACCGCTCCAGAAGTGGTACAGGACCACCAACAAATTATTGGCCACTCCATTTTTTGGCACTGTGATGTCAGAATGCCGTTTTTCTCTCATCATGAAGAACTTCCACTTCACCAACAATGAAGAGTTCAATGAGGCCACGCATCCTGCGCCCAAACTCAAAAAAATATGGGAGGTATGGCAAATTATTGTTGGTAATTTCCAGCGGACCTATGTGCCAGATAGGGATGTCTGTGTGGATGAGAGCTTGATGGCCTACAAGGGTCGCCTGAGTTGGATTCAGTACATCGCTTCAAAAAGAGCGCGGTTTGGCATCAAGTCATTTATGCTCTGCGAGGCATCCACTGGGTATATATGGAACTCCGTCATTTATACTGGTAAAGGCACAAAGTTCAACCCCAGGTACAGCGGCTATGGGATGGCCACATCATCTGTGCTTACACTACTGGAGCCATTGCTGAACCAGGGGTACTGTGTGATCACCGATAATTTCTATACATCTCCGGAACTATATGAAGTCCTGATACAGAATAAGACTGATGCCTATGGTACCGTTAGGCCTAACCGCCGTGAAATGCCATCTGCATTTGGGAAGAGAAAATTAAAAATCGGAGAAATTGTTGCCTGGCAAAAGGGTAAGATCATGGCAATGCGATGGCGAGACAAAAAGGACGTGTGCCTCATGAGCACTGTCCACAATACCTCCACTGCCATGGTCCACACAAAAGGTGGAAAAGACGTGCTGAAGCCCCAAGTCGTGGTCGACTATAACAGCTCAATGGGAGGAGTCGATAGAGCCGATCAGGCTATGACATACTACCCCGCTATGCGGAAACAACAGAAAAAATATTACAAAAAAATATTCCGGCATCTTCTGGAACAATGCCTTTGGAACGCCTACATCCTGCACAGGGCATATAGTGCCAAGCCTCTTGTCCACTCTGACTTCATCTGGAAGGTGGCTGAGCTGATTTTCGTCAACCACCAGGTGCCATCTGTATCTGCAAACAGACCAGGACGTCGGGCTGTTGATGTGGTGAATCCAGAGCGTCTGACGGGTCGCCATTTTTTGGGTTATATCCCACCAACTGCAAAAAAGGCAGCACCTGCCAGAATGTGCGTAGTGTGCTGCTCAAAAAGAGATAGCAAGGGGAAAAAAGTCCGAAAAGAGACAAGATACTATTGTCCTGACTGCGATGTCGGACTTTGTGCAGTCCCCTGCTTCAAAGTGTATCACACTCAAGATGTATATTGAATTTTCTTTATTTGACTAAATTCATTATTCTTTATTACAGTATTAAATAAAATAATATTAGTTATTAGATTATAATTCATGATTTTGTGTTTCATCTTTTATCACATCTGGGATGTCTACTAGAGTCTTGTTTGGTCAGGTTTAAGTAAGTACTTACTAAGAATTGCAGGCCTATAATACATAACACCACATTTCCTTGCAAAACAATTGCAACGCTTTTGGTACAAAATTCCAGACAGAATCATAACGCCAGGGAGGTTAAGGGGAATAGTAGTGATGTGGGAGGTCAGCAGAAGGAACCTGCGGGGGACCCGAACTATTGACAAAAGTGACATTTCTGAGCATTGGAATGGAGAACTTCAATGGCACAGGGAAGGTTAGCATGTATATTCTTTACCAGGTATGGCTTTGTTAAAAAAAAAAGTTTGCAACAAGTTTGCACTGACTTCATTTTACTTTTCTGATTTGCATACTTGTCACAAGTCAGTGTTTTAGGAAGCACTGAGACAGCCAAGCAACTAGCATTGTCAAAATGTAGCCAGAAATTACATCCCTGTTATCTCCTGGAAAACAGGTTTTCCTTAAAGGAGTTGTAAAGGAAATTTTTTTTTTGCTGAAATTACTTTACAGGGTATAGAGACATAGGGCCGGATTCAGAAAGACTTTACGCCGGTGTATCAAAAGATACGCCGTCGTAAGTACAAATGTGCGCCGTCACATCTTTGCTTCAGTCATCCGACGTAACTTGCCTACGCCGGCGCATCGTGGGCGCATAGTTACGGTGGACGCATTTGACGTTCCCATTAAAAATATGCGAATGAGTAAGATATGCCGATTCGCAAACGTAGATGCGCCAAGGCGCATTAATATACGTCCGGCGTAAAGTTACCCCTGCTATATGAGGCGCAGCTAATGCAAAGGTATGGGCCAGGGAACGTCGCCGTCTAATTTTACGTCGTTTACGCCACGGGCTGGGTGTAGGTTACGTTCACATGTCGTAGGCATTGCGTGCCGACGTCACTTAGGGACGTCATTAAGGGAGTTTTTTCGACGTGATTCTGAGCATGCGCGCACATGCCCAGTTCGAGCCGCCATTCATTGGCATGGGGTCACGCTTAATTTAAATACATGACACGCACCTCCTTCCTACTTTGAATTACGCGGGCTTACGCCGGCCCATTAACACTACGCCGCCGCAACTTACGGAGCAAGTGCTTTGGGAATACAGCACTTGCCTCTCTAAGTTGCGACGGCGTAGCGTATATTCCATACGCTACGCCCACCTAAAGATGCGCTACGCTACCTGAATCTGGCCCATAATAGTTAACTGATTCCTTTTAAAAACGATTAAAAATAGATAAAAATCAATCATATAATGTACCTGCAGTTTCAGTTTCGTTTTTGCATGCTGTTCCTGTCTCTCTGATGTACAGAGTCACAGAGCCAATAGAGGGCAGTAATAGTTTGGAAAGTGATTGGTGCTGTGGGGTTTTAGACACACAGTAATTACACCTCCTTGATTAGTGACCACAGAGAGAAAGCTCCCAGTACTGTGGTCATTAGGAAACAGACAACCAGGAAGTGTGGAGATCAGAGAAGAATTACAGCAACTTGAGAACAAAAATGAACAATGAGGACATGAAAACAGCACTGCATTAAGGTAAAGGAAGCTAGTAAGATAAAAAAAATCCTTTACAAACCCTTTAAAACCCATTAGAGGGGTTTCTAACTATGCAGACAATGAATAAATAAATGTGCTCCTGCGTCTAAGCATGGCCTACCTTTTCCTCTGCATGTTTCATGATTGCCTCTGCCTCTTCGCTGGCCTCCTTCTGTTGCCGATGCTGAGCCTCCATCTGTTTCTTGGTGTCCAAATTGCATTCCGCTGTCAAAGCTACCATCTTCCTATGATGTTCCTCTTGTATTTTCTTCTCAAGGTCGCTCCAGTGACCGCTCATGACAGAACTCATTTTCTTTTCCTCTAGTGAGTAGAGGGACCCAGCCCCTGTCATTTCTTTCAGCAGAATCCCAGTCACATCTTTGCAGACCTGAATCCGACACACTTCTAAATATGCATCTGCCTGGGTCAGACCAGCTATCTCCGAGCTGCACAGAGACAGGAACATATAAAGTCACTACAGATTACAGGTAAAGCAATAAAAGCGACATAACCAGTAGAGGTAAACAGTACCTATTGCAACTTGAACAGTGTCTTCCAAACTGCTTGATTTTGGGAGTTTGCACTACTTTCTATCACTAATATAAAAAAAAAAAAAACAGGTTTTGATTCACTTACTTTTCCTGTTCCCCAGTGGCGTCACTAGGGTTGGTGTCACCTGGTGCGGTAACATACTCGCCAATACCGATTACCGATATATTTTTTTAATGTCATGTGACAGTTTTCAAGCCACAATACAGACTAATGATATCTTCTTTATAATTAGGCACACACTGATGGGCACCGATAGGTGGCACACACTGATGGGCACTGATAGGTGGCACACACTGATGGGCACTGATAGGTGGCACACACTGATGGGCACTGATAGGTGGCACACACTGATGGGCACTGATAGGTGGCACACACAGGTGGCATGCAATGATGGACACTGATAGGTGACACGCATTGATGGGTGGCACACACTGATGGGCACTAATGGGTGGCGCACACACTGATGGGTGGCACGCACTGATAAGCACTGATAGCTGGCACGCACTGATGGGTGGTAGTGGCACTGGCTGGATGGGCACTAACAGATGTCACTGATAAGCACTGATTGATGTCTGGCACTTATAGGAATGAGAGGATTTATTTTTCTATGCAGCCTCTGCGGCGCCCACCTTGTTACACCCTGCTTTCGGGCCTCAATAAAGCAGCAGCAGACATCTTGTTACACCCAGCCCAAACTACATGGGCTGAGTGTAACAAGATGTCCACTGCTGGCATACTGTGGCCAAGTGCAGGGTGTACCAAGATGGGCGTTGCAGATTTTCAGGCACTGACAGTGTAACGGCAACACGGAGCGTCACTTCCTTTACCGAATGCGACGGCTCCGGTCGCCGATGGATCATGAAGTGGCTGCAAGCTTACCCGCCACTCGGCTGTGCTCTCCACCCCTCTCTGCCCTCCGCTCACTGACTTCTCCCATCCCAGGTATCGGCAAAAGGTATCGGGAGCATTTGCGCGAGTACTCGCGCAAATGCTCAGTATCGGTCCCGATACCAATAATAGCATCGGTATCGGGACAACCCTAGAAGAAAGGTAACAGCGCCCTCTGCAGGGACAACCCAATCCATACACCAGGTCCACTCACAGGTCCAGAGACTCGATGTGTCCCAACACACTCTAATGCAACATTAGTAAGAAGAGCCGGCAAAATTGTAGTCCTTGAAGTGTTGTTTGTTGGTACATCTAAGTGACAATAAAACAATAACCCTGATGCGTTTTGGCAACAGCCTTAGTTGTAGCTGGTATAGCTGGCATAGCTATGACTAAGGCTATTGCCAAAACGCGTCAACATTATTGTTTTATTGTTACTTTGATGTACCAATAAACACTTCAAGGACTACCGTTTTGCTCTTCTTACTACTGTCACATACTGTATATGCTAAAGGAAGAAAAAGTACAAGACCAATGGTGTCTACTAGCACCTAAAGACCTGAGGATTGTTAATGGGCCTGGGTAGAATGACTGCATGTGTGACAATCATCTCACGTCCACTGATACTATTACTCGTAAATCTCCCTGACACTTCCCACAATCAAACATTCAGCACACATAAAAGGGAAAAGCTTTCTGATGCAAGACAGATTCTTATCTCCACCACAATCTATCTATCTTGTCAGCAAACAGAGAACATATTAACACACAACATGATAAAGAGCAGGAGAAGTCAGACAGCTGTATGATCACAGGACCACTGAACAGCATGGCATGAAAGGTTAATCTGATAAAGTTAGTTGCCATGCCCATCACTGTCACTCAAAATGATCCAACTCAATTCATACAACGGCTGGATTCAGAAGCATCATCTGCAAGCATTCTATCACTTTGTGTTCTGTTACATCAGGATAAGCACAGCAAGCGTACAGAACATAAAGTGAACCTGCCCCATAAAATTCTACCATAAAGAAGCAACGAAAAAAAAAAAACTTAAAATAGAAGTCCACCCTAAAAAAGAAAATGTGACGAGATCCTTGCTTGCTCGTTTCCGCTCTCATGACACTCCTCTGCTTCTATTGGATCAGATTGCAGATCGCAACGTATGATGGTTCAGTCATCCAAGGTTCTGGGATCCGAACTACAGCTATGTGCCGTTCCAGATCCATTAGAACAAAACACCAGGCAGGCTATATGCAAGTTCAAACAGGACTCTTTTAATGGAAGTACACAACACACTTTTATACAGAATTTGGAATATCCCGCCCCCAACAACCACTTTCTTATTGGTCAATTGTAAAGTCCATGGAGTCCCCCTTCAGGCCCTCTTCCATGCAAATGAGGACTTCAAAATGACTCAGCAGAGATTGGTCGGATAGTTTGAACAGAAGTACTGCTATGTGTATTGAGACAGAAGCCCCAGGGGGCAATCAATGTGGTGGCAGGATCATGTTGTGGGGATGCTTTTCTTCTGCAGGATCAGGGACGGTGGTCAGAGTTGATGGGAAGATGGATGGAGCCAAATACAGGGCAATGTTAGGCTATTTTTACACTGGGGCGGGGCGGAGGCATTAGCGATAAAGCTTGTTTTAGCTGTACTTTTCGGCCACTAGTGAGGCACTTTTATCCCCCCGCTAGCGGCCAAGGAAAAGGTTAAAAGTGCCTGAAAAGCACCGCTGCCGAATCGCTTTGCAGGTGCCTTGACAGCTGTGCCCATTGATTTCAATTGATTCGATGCTGCTTGCAGGACTTTTTTCCTGTCCTGCAAGCACACCGTCCCAGTGTGAAAGCACTCAGGCTTTCACACTGGGGAGGCTTGAGAGGTGCTTTTTAGGTGCTGTTTTTAGCATTAAAATGTCTGAAAAGCACCCCAGTGTGAAAGGGGTCTTAGAAAAAGCCTATTAGTCTGCAAAAGACTTGAGACTGGGGTGGAGCTTCACCTTCCAGCAGGACAACAACCCTAAATATACAACCAGAGCTACAAATGAATGTTTTTTTTAGATCAAAGCATGTTCATGTGTTAGAATGGCCCAGTCAAAGTCCAGACATAAATCCAATTGAGAATCTGTGGTAAGACCTGAAAATTGCTGTTCACAGACGCTCTCTATCCAATCTGACAGAACTTGGGCAAAAATTTCACTCTCTAGATGTGCAAAGCTGGTAGAGATATCCCCAAAAAGACTTGCAGCTGTAATTGCAGCAAAAGGTGGTTCTACAAAAAAAAGGGGGGGGGGGGGTTTCTACAAAGTATTGACTCAGGAGGGCTGAATACAAATGCACACCATACTTTTCACATATTTATTTGTAAAACATTTTGAAAACCATTCATCATTTTCCTCCCACAATTATTATTTTTTTTTTTAAACAATTTTTATTGAGTAATCAAAGAGAATAAACACAAACAGTATAGCGGAACAAGGGTACATATCATTAGCGGATGCCGCATGCAGCATTGACATGAATAGGTAACAGCATGTTTAATAAACGAGACAAAATATAACATAAAATGCAATACTTGTGAGTTCTAAAACCGATTTACCGTGTATTGTGCCTAACTACGGGCATAGAAGAAAAAAGGGAGGTCAGTAACACACACGGGAACTAATAGGCGACCCCTCCCACACCCGTCCACCCCTCTCGGGAACACACTGTGGACGGGGACGGGGACGGGGGGTGGAAACAATATCAGAAACTGCGATATGTTTGGTTCAGCAGGGGGTAGCCATCATTCTGTTTCTGTAGGGCACGTGCGGAAGCGCCCCGGGGGTAATAGAAAAACTTTCTCCGAGTACGAATCTCTGTCATAAAGGGCAGGGTCTTCACCTGGGCGTCCGCATGCACCCTGCGAATGATAGGGGTAGGAGGTTTGTGGGTGTAAGAGTAGGAGGGGGGAGAGGAGTGGAGTCGGCGAGAGTCTGGACAGAGAGGGGGGGGGGCGGTTATCCCGCATGAGCAATGTCGGATCAACTATCGGGTGCCTGGTCTGATGTAGGTGGGGATCCAGAGGGGACGGGGGCTGAAGGGTAAGCGATTCTCTATAGTGGGTCCAGCACGCCCAGGTGGTTCTGAATTTGTCGTGAGTGTCTTTGGCTTGGTGAACGAGTCTCTCTAGTTCCTCAATTTTTTTCACTATGGAGTGCCAGTCTTGGACTGTGGGCGGGGTTGTGGACCTCCAGCATAAAGGGATACATTGGGTGGCCGCATATACGAGGTGTAGGGTCAGCGATTTGCGGTAGTGCGATTGTGGTATAACAGTGTGGTGTAGTAGATATTGTGCAGGAGAGAATTCAATTTGACAAGTGGTAATGCCGACAATAAGGTCATGCACCCTCTTCCAATACGGTTGTATGGAGGGACAGTTCCACCATATATGGAGGAGGGAACCCATTTCCTTGCCGCACCTCCAACACTCTGGCGGGACCGTCGAGAAGATTTTGTGCAAGGTGTCAGGGGTTTTGTACCACCTAATACTGAGCTTATATCTATTCTCTTGTGCGGATACATTGACTGATCCTTTGTGGGTGTGTTCCCATATTAGATCCCAGTCTCTGTCTGATAGGTCGAGGGATAGGTCGTTTTGCCAGGCCGTGCGGGTATTAGTGATAGGGGCTACACCTGAGGTCAGCATCGAGTATAGGGAGGAGATCAGGTGTTGTTGGGGTTCACGCGAGGTGCAGATTCGCTCTATGGGGGCGAGGTCCCTATACCACATTGAGGGCGACTGGGCACTGTCAAAGAAGTGTTTTAATTGTAGAAACTTGAAAATGGACAGTTTCAGGTGTGGGAGAGCAGCAACCATTTCAGGATATTGGAGAAGAGCCCCATCGCGGAAGAATTGGGAAGCCTGTGTCAACAAGGCATCAGGTTTAAGCGTCGGGTCAGAAATGGGGATGTCGGGTGTAAAAGTCTGGGTTGCAGAGCAGAGGCATCAAAGGGCCGGGTGAGGGGGTAAGGTTGAGTGAGCGACAGGATGCCCTAAAATTGAGAAGGGTGGGCCCAATCAAGGGGTGATTAATGCAGGACTTCGGGACCGAGCGTGGTGTTATCCAGGGAAGGTGCGAGAGTGGGAAATCGAGGAATATATTTTCTATGTTGACCCAATCTTTGTTGTGGGTATGAAGATGCCAGTCTACCACCCTTATGAGGGGGCATGCTTTGTGGTAGAGGGCTATGTCAGGTAGACCTAGGCTCCCTTTCTGTTTCGGCAGGATCAGTTTATTCCAGCTCACCCTGAGTGAGCGGCCTGCCCATAGGAAGTTCCTGCAGCATCTCTTGAACAATGTAAAGAAGGACTGTGGCAGAGCAATTGGGATAGCCTGTAAAAGGTACAGGATTCGAGGGAGGACATTCATTTTAAGAATCGCGGCTCTCCCAAACCAGGAGAATTTACCTTTGTCCCAGTCTGCCAAGTCTTCTTTGATGGACTGGAGAGTAGGCAGGAAGTTGAGGGCATACAGATTCCCCAGGCTGTTCGGGATTTTAATGCCCAGGTAGCTAATAGCATCAGTCGCCCATTTAAAGGGGAAGTTTTGTTTGCATATACTAATGAGTCGGGTAAGGTGATATTCAAGGCAGTGGATTTCTCGAAGTTTATCTGGAGGTTTGAGAGGGTCTTAAAAAGCCGGAAGCCCCTCAGTAGATTGGGTATTGTAGTGATAGGGTCCGAGAGGAACACTAGTATGTCATCCGCGTAAGCGGCTAGTTTACAGTGCTTTTTCGGGACATCAATGCCCCTGATAGCCGGGTTATCATTTAACCTGCGAAGCAGGGGTTCCATTGAGAGGATGAAAATAATGGGGGACAGGGGGCATCCCTGTCTAGTGCCATTGGTGACAGAGAAGGCGCTCGACAGTCGGCCATTTACTCTAATTTTGGTGGTGGGGACCGAGTATAGTGCTAAAATCATTTGAATGGCCCTGGGTGGTAAACCTACTTTGCACAGGACCGCCGACAGGTAGTCCCAAGCCACCCTGTCAAATGCCTTCTCTGCATCCAAGGACAGGAGAAATCCCTTACTGTGGGAAGATGTCAACCAGTGGTGGATGTTGAGGGTTTTGGTGGTGTTGTCCCTCGCTTCTCTCCCAGGGACAAAACCCACTTGGTCCGTCGAGATTAGGTTGGGGAGCAGGGGCAGGAGACGGTTGGCTAGGATCTTCGCGTAGAGTTTTAAATCGACGTTCAGCAAGGATATTGGTCGGTAATTTGAGACGATCGTGGTGTCTTTACCCGGCTTGGGGATTAGGGAAATATGTGCCTCGAGCAAGTCTTTTTTTTGGGAGGTTGCTTCAGGGAGAGTGTTGTAGGCCGAGAGGAAATGTGGTATTAGTATGGGGGCGAAAGCTCTGTAGTAGCTGGCCGGTAGGCCGTTCGGGCCAGGGCTCTTACCCGTCTTCATTTGTTTCAGGGCTCGGAGGGCCTCATCTGAGGTAACTGGGGAGCTCAGGTAAGCTAAATCCCCAGGTGACCCAAGAGAGGGGCAGTAGTCATCCAGAAAGGTTTCAATAAGTGCAGCCCTATGTGCGGGGAGTGGGGCGTCCACTGATGTGGGTAGGTTATAAAGGCCACTGAAATAGCGTACAAAATGGTCAGCAATGTCGTCCGTTTTAGTCAGTGCATCTCCTGACGGGGACGTTAAAGTGCTGATAGTGTGTGACGACCCTTTTTTTTGAAGGGCAGCCGCGAGGAGTTTCCCAGATTTATTAGCAAACTCATAGAAGAGCATGTTCGTGAGGGTGTACTTTCAGGTCAACGCTCTTTGGAGTTCCTTTCGTGCTGTCAGTAGGTCGTCATGCGTGCGAGTTGCTAGAGTTGCTGAATTTTGTACGTTTTGCCATTAGTGACATGAATTCTCCCCTCACTACGCACTTATGGGCGGCCCATATCAAAGTAAGGGGGGGGGGCGTCTGTTGTGTTTTCAGTGAAGTAGTTGGCAAGAACGTCGGAGATGTATTGTACATTCGAATCGTCAAGTAGGAGCGAGTCATCCAGTCTCCATATTTGCGATTTGAGGTGGTGGGACGGGATCGTCAGTGTCACCGTAATCGGATGATGGTCAGAAAAAAGCATTGGCTCAATGGTAGCCTCCGCCAGAGAAGTAAGATCATTTTGCGTAAGGAAAAAGTGGTCTATTCTCGAGTATTTCAAATGTAGAGGGGAAAAATATGTGAAGTCCTTCACATTGGGGTGTAGCGTGCGCCACGCGTTGTGAAGGGTTAGGGTAGTCAGTTGTGTTTAATTGCACGTAGGGCCCTGTACGTCAGACATGAGGAGCCATTGGAGGTGTCGAGGGAGGGCGTTAACGGGACATTAAAATCGTCGCCAAGTATTATCGAGCCAGCTTGGAAAGCAGTCAGTTAAAACAGCGTATTACGGAAAAAGGGTACCTGTTTTGTGTTGGGGGCGTAGATGTTCGCTATTGTGTATGTCAGGCCGTTTAACGTGCCCTTGAGGAAGAGGTATCTACCCCGTGAGTCCTTCTGTACGTCAGTCACTTGAAAGGGACAATGTCTGGAGATCAGGATTGATACCCCTCTGGATTTAGCTGTGTCGTTGGGTGCATGAAAAACCGTCGGGAAGTTGCGGTCAAAAAATTTAGGAACACTGTCAGCTCTAAAGTGGGTTTCTTGGACTATAACAATATGCGGTTTCTCTTTCCAAAGCAGATATAATAGACGGGAATGTTTTTCGGGGGTGTTCAAGCCTCGTGAGTACAGTTTGAGGCGTTGTAAGGGTTGTCTGGTTCCCCCGTCAGAGGAGGACGCAGCGGTATTGGAAGTCATCATGAGGCTGGGGGGGGAGGGGGGTAAAGGGGTGCCGACAAGACTGGGGCCAAGAGAAGGGGGGGTATAAGGTGGGGGTCAACAAGACGCGACAAACAATGTCAAAAGTAACCGAGTTAAGTGAGAGGACTTTGTCCAGTCACCTAGTATCAACGAGACTAATCGGTAAGGTACAGGGTGTGGTGGGTTCCCATGCCTCTGGAGTGGCAGCCGGGCCCCGGTCCACCACTGTGTGGGGGTTGACCAAAGTCAGGGCAGTAGCCCAGACCCAGAGTGGCATTAGTAGTGCAGTAGAAGAGTAAAAGTAAGTGGATTTAGCAGAGTCCAACAAGGTCACAGAACAAGAGGAGGAAGGCTCATCTCCCTAGTTTAACCGGAACTATGGGATAACCACAAACATCAGTGGGCTGGAGGTAATGGGGTATCCTGATGCCTCATGGGGTCAACTAGTGTTCATGACGGATAGGAACGTCTCCCTGCTCCCTTCATCTCCACACCCCAAAGTCATCCAACCTCTTAGAGCGGCAACTGCCGAGCTATAATGTAGCCTAAAAGTATAAATAGGCGGATCTTACAAGCTGAGAAGGTGTTAGGAGCCTTCTCAGATGCACCGCAACGGGCGGGGCATGGGGGGGTGAAGTCAACGGGACAGGCCAGCCCAACCCAGCTTTTGATCCCAGCAGGCCTTAACCTAATGGGAGTGCAACATAAACTTTTCAAACAGCGGAAGTATAAAATACCTATGAAAGTGAACCTTTTCAAACACAGGTGAGCGACTGATCGGGGGCCTGGTTTCAGGCTCCGTCGACCAAAGGCCGAAACAATTAGCAGCATACATACCAATAGACAGGGGGGAACTTAGCGATATGACCAAGAAGAAAGTTCAATATGGCAGTGTGCACATACGTTAAAGAGAGGGGGGATATCCAGGCTCTGCAGGACATGGTTCAGTCACTAGACATGCCGTAGTAAGTTCGGCGGAAAGGAGTGTCTGTGGTGCGTTGCGTCAGCTTGTCGAGAAGCAGCAGACGTCTGTGTAGGTTAGTGTCCGATCCCAGGCTCCGGGGTTCTCGATCTCCGGTTGAACGGGAGTACATCGTTGAAAGAGTGTAATGTCGTAGACGGCCGTCGGAAATGGTCCGGTCCTCCGTGAGTAGGAACAGCCAGTGGGCTAGGCTTAAGTAGCGTGTCACGTGTCAGTCACATGTTATGAGTAGGCGTGACGCAGCGTCTTTGAGAGTGGCAGATGCTGAGTAGCATGGGAATCGAGATGTCAAGCGGGGTTGGAACAGGGCGGAGTAAAGGGGGAATGCACTGTGACCGCGTCCGCCATTCGAAGTGCGGGCGAAACAGTTTAGGAGACCAGCCGGGGGCCAAGTGGAGCCCAGACACAGTACGTTGAAACAGCACATAAGTCCAGTACAGCGGAGGCTTGGATAAGTTCCAAGGGAGAACAGACCAAAATAATTAAAAATAAACAGCAGAAGGAAAAGGAACGTGGGGTATGCAACAAATCAGGAGTAGGTCTCCCACCGAGTACTTGCGTTTTAGGATCAATAGTCCCTCCTGGCTCTCCTGGGTCCAGGGGCGGCCGGTGAGCCACGGCTCTCTCTGGAATCCTGTGTGTCAGGTGGGCGCCTCTGGTCAGATGGGGACCTTCTCCTGCGGTAGCAGGTGGCTTGGGTGTCCATTGGGACCTCCTGGGGTTTGGTCCACCTGCCCACCGAGCGACGGTATGGGGCATACCAGTCCGGGACCGAGATCAGCGGCAGGCCTAAAGTCTCACAGAAACGGGGCAGGTCTTCTGGGACTTTCAGTTTGGCACTGAGACCCTGGTGAGAGGCTTCCAGGCAAAAGGGAAACTTCCACTTGTAGCGGATCTCGTTGGTCCGCAGAGTATCCAGCAGTGGCCTCAGGTCCCGGCGGTGTTGGAGGGTGATCCCCGAGAGATCCTGGTAGAACTGGATCGGGGTGCCGTTATACAGGGGTCGCTGGCTTCTAGCCTGTCTGAGAATATCTTCCTTGAGCTGGAAATCCACAAGGCAGCATATCACATCCCTGGGAGGGTCGGTGTCTCGACCTCTTGGGCGTAGGGCGCGATGAATCCTCTCAATCGCTATGGCGGACTGTGGCGGCCTGCCCAGTACCCCATTGAAGATGGCGGTCACCTCACGGCATACCTGCTCCCCTTCAACCGATTCCGGCAGTCCCCGTACGTGTAGGTTCTGGCGTCGGCCTCTATTGTCGAGGTCCTCCAGATGTCTGTTCACTTCCCTGAGTTGAAGGGTGTGATCATCGATTTTCCTGGTGGTCCTGTGCAAGGCTTGGTCGTGAGTCTCCAGCGTCTTCTCAGTGACCGCAACCCTGTCTGTGAGGGAGCGGATGTCTATTTTTAAATCCGCAATGGCGGCCGAGAGCGTGTCCTTTATGTTGGCTGCGATCGCTTTCAAGTCCAGAATATTCAGGTGCGGTAGCGGGGGGACATCAATACCCCCTGAATTGTTCCCCGGTGAAGGGATCGCCTGGGGTGCCGTCAGTACGATGTTGGCTGGTGCGGAGGAGGATAAGGGCACAGGGCCTAGCGCGGGATTGTGGCGGGAGGACGCCATGTTACCCCTGGATGAGCGGAACATCTCCGGGATATTCTGACCCTGCGATGTGGTGTGTTCTCTCGGGGAGCGAGAACGGGAGGTTGAGGTGTTCCTAGATGCTGTTCCCATGTCTTCGGGAGAGAGTGGGGTAGGAAACCTTCGCTAATGGTAGCAGTTTGCTCTGAGGTGGCAGGAGCTCCGAGCTCAAGCGTCCATCTTTCTGCTTGATCCGGCCACCCCCCCCCACTTCACAATTATGTGCCACTTTGTGTTGGTCTATCACATAAAATCCCAATAAAATACATTTATGTTTATGGTTGTAACAAGACAAATGTGGAAAACTTCAAGGAGATATGAATACTTTTTCGAGGCACTGTACATGCCTTTTCTGAAGCACGATCCGACCCGATCTCCAGCCGCGGAAGCTCTGCAGAGGACACAGCTGACAACAGCTGTGAAATTAATGGAGAGTGACATCACCCATAGACTTAATATGGGGCTTCTGTTGTCAGATGGGTCCTCTGCACCCGCCTCTGGCCCCTAACGAATCCCAGAGGGCAGAGTGGTGACCGGTGATTCGTTGGGAGTCACAAAAGATATATATATATCCAAATTACCAGTGGGGCCTTATGAAACTGGACCACGGGCCGCAATTGACTCGTGGTTCGGACAGGTCTGCTCTAAAGTTGATGTAAACCCACTCTCTTCCTTCCTAAACTACTGTGATAGTGCTGATCTATAAGGATATAGATGCCTCCTGCATGTATCCTTACCTGTCAAATGTCTCCCCTCATTCTGTTATGAGACCTCTGTGGGAACTGAATGATCCAGTGGTTTCTAGCCTGCCTAATTTCTTGAACCTTTTTCGGAATATCTTCAAAGAACTGGCTTGTGTTTTTTCAGCGGGCAGTGCCCTTTTATGTCTCCGCCAAGCGTCAGCTTCTGTGGGACAGTATGCTCTTCATTTCCACATACTGACGGCTGAGTTAACCTGGAACAATTAGGCCTTAGTAGCAACCCTTTTTGCATGGCCTTTCTGATAGGGTGAAGGATAAATTAGCAGGAAGAACCATCCCCACTAATCTGGACGAAGTTATTTCCTTGTGTAACCAGATCGATATTCGCTTTCAGGAAAGGACCCTAGAAAAGCAACGCCGGCACTCCTTGGTCCTTAGCCAGCCTGAGCTACCCTCTCTTCGACACGTGGAGCATCGCCTGCCAGCTGAGGAACCCATGCAACTGGGTCGGACCAGGCTACCTCCCAAAGAACGTGCTAAGCACAGAACTTTGGGCCTGTGTCTCTACTGTGGTGGCAAAGGTCATTTTCGTGACACTTGCTCTCTTCACCAGGAAAAACGCTTGGGTTCAATACATCTGGAAGGTGGAGCATTGGACCCAGAAATGTCACCTTCACCTTCTCGTCTTCTTTCTGCGTTCCTTCATGTTGGTGCTTCTCCCCATTCGGTTTCGGCATATCTGGATTCCGGAGCCGCTGGCAATTTCATGGACTAGGAAATCGCATCGTCCATGAGACTTACCCTTTTGCCCCTCACCACACCATTGGTAGTCTTGGCGATTGATGGCACTGTTCTCCCAGGGGGGCCTATCCGTTTCCAGACACTCCTTGTCCTACCTAAGGCCTCAGCTCCGATCGTTTTAGGCCTTCCTTGGTTAAGGCTCTATTCTTCACACATTGACTGGACTGCCGGACAGATCCTGGCTTGGGGTCCCTCCTGTCCCATGTCCTGCTTACCCAAGGTTGCCCCAAAGAAGAAACTTCCTGTTGCCACCATCCCAGTATCTTTTGCTCTTCCTACTGCATGTAGTGATTTCCGGGTTGTGTCCTGCAATAGTCAGGCCGATGTACCCATGTGGCACTCTGGATGAGGAGCCCACCTGTGAACCTGAGCCGATCATGCACTCCAGTTTGCATAACAGTTGGTCTCTCCCTAAAATGCACAGCCAGGCTGGCTTATCTGCAAGTTCTGCAGTCGCTACGCCTTGTGATGCGATTCGGGTAGTCGCTACACCTGACTATGCTATTCAGTCAGCCTCTGTGTCAGTTATGCCAGCCCAACCCATGCCCAGGGAGCCTCCTACTTTTTCTTGTTCAGGACCTTCTGCAATTCAGCTTGACTCCTGTGTCATGTCACCTTCTAGCCAACCTGACCTCAGGGTTCCTCCGACCTTTGCCCAATCTGATGGTCCAGTGCTAGATGCCCAGTTCATCTTTAAGGGTCTGAGGGACCCTCCTCAGATTCCTATTGATCCTCTCTTGCCCTTGCTCATCCCTAAAAGGCCTTTGGTCCTCAATGATTCCTCTCGTCCCCCCCCCCCCCACCTCGGTTCCACTCTCTGAGGATAATCTAAAGTACGAGCTTGGTCGAATTCTGGATTCTTGGCTCTGCAGAGGCATTCTTCAGTACCTTGTGCATTGGAGAGGGTTTGGTCCTGAGGAGGCGTCTTGGATTTCTGCATGTGAGGTCTTTGCGGCTCGTCTGTTGAGGAGGTTTTATCTGAAATTTCTCTTTAGGCCTGGGCCCAGGTGGGGGAGGGGGAGGGGCCATAAGAGGGAGGGAACGGTCATGGATTTGCAATAATGTCTGCCAGCTTACCTTCTCCTCCATGTGTTCATTAGAGGCCTGACTCTTATATCTGGATGCCTTTTATCATCTCTCCTTCCTGTATGGCGCCACCCCAGGAACTCTATATTAACTAGTGCACTGCAGGTCTGCTTTGCTGATCAATGTTTGTTAGCTTTGTGTTCCTGCTTGCCGTGTACTACGTTAATATCTCTGTGTACCGATTTTGGCTTGTCTACGACTACTCCCGTTTGCCTGTGACCCTGACCCTTGGTTATCCTCATCTGCTGGTTGCCCCAACCTCGGCTTCCCCTTCACTATTCCTCGTGTTCTGAGTGGTTGCTTCCCCTCTCTCCCTATGGAGCGTGACCTAGGGGACTCCAGGGGCCGCAACCTGGATCCAGTTGCAGCAAAGGCCATCTTCAACACTAGAGGATCTGGTGAATACCAAACTGGATCTTAGACTCCGCACCCTGGGGAATCTTTGGTTAGCTTCCTGTAGGGTCCCTGTTTGTGCCCCAGTAAACCTCTTCCCCATATCCATTCTGTGGTCCTTCCGCAGCAGTCTGTTATTGGGTTCACTACCTCGTGGTGCATCCCTGCCTCCAACAGGGTCACTTGTCATCTGACCACAGGTGACCTAACAGCACAGATGATAGGAAATCTTATACTCTACATTGTGCAAAAAAATAAATGGGATGGATGAGTTTACATCCACTTTAAGTGATTGTCTGCAGACTGGAAGATTTACAGGTATATTCTACAAGATCACAGATTATGAGAAAATTATGTGACTCACTGGATTTGCAGCAAATAGCAAACGGAATTAAAAAAAATATATATATAAGAAAAAAAATGGAAAACCTTTCTGCCTGGAATCAACAATATCCCCCCAGTCATGAAGGAGTTAATTGTAAAATAATGCAGAGCATAAGACATGGTAACTAAACATTCATGAATGCCTATTACTTTTTACCTACAAGATATAATCCATCTTCCCTCTCGGAGGACTCTAAAGAGAATGCGGCTTCGCAGGTGCATCTGCGTCAGCTGGGACGGAATCCACACAAAGCCATTTGTAGCTCTTAAAGAATTTATGCAAAGCAGGTGTCCTTTGCGGATCTGCACAAAAGGCAGGTTGAGGGATTGTATTTAATTTTTGTGCGTCAGCTTTCTGAAAATTAATTTACCGACAGACGCTCTTATTTGAGAAGCTGAGGTTCCACTATTGATAAATGCATTAACGAACAAAAAAAAAAAAAAACTTGCCCCATGAGGGCTAATTAGATTTGTGAAATCTGGATTCTTTGTTGATGGTTGCAGATGCAAGGGGGGGGGGGGGGGGGACAAAAATACTCACTCATCTAAAGCTTGAAGCATTTGTTCTGGTTCCTCAAAGACGATGATGTCAATCAAGCGGTCAGTCACGCTCACATCTTCAGCAACGCCATCAGCCGATTTGGCTGGTGATTCACTTTTTGATTCCCTATTCGTTTGATGCAATCTCCCCTGTGCACATAAGAGATGAAAACAAGGAAGAAGGCCAATATTAACTAGGAACCCGCAACACTTGCTAAATAAAACAATTAGCCCTTAATACCTACGTACATTGCCAATTATACAAATTAGTAGTATTGCGTATGCTGCATCTGAGCCGCTCTGCCCCCAGTTCATTATAACATACAGAAAAAAAAAAACTTTGGTGATTACTGCTTTAAGTAAACCTTAAAGCGGAGTTTCGGGCATATTTTTAATTTTTTTTGCAAACTAAAATGAATCACATTAAAGTGGAGTTCCACCCATTTTTTTATGTTTGTCTGTGCTGCATGCCCAATCTCATAGGGCCAGATTCAGGTAGATGGGCGCTTCTTTAATTTGGAGTAACGTTTCTCGTTTACGTTACTCCGCCGTAACTTTAGGAGCAAGTACTGTTATTCACAAAGCACTTGCTCCTAAAGTTGCGGCGGCGTAGCGAAAATGAGCCGGCGGAATTCAAATTGGGCGGGTAGGGGGCGTGTATTATGTTAACTATGCGCGATCCCACGGCGAACGTACTGCGCATGCGTCGACTGTCAGTGCGCATGCTCCAAATTCTTTCAGGGAACGTCAATGACGTCAATCCCCATTCACGGACGTTTTACGCAAACGACTCAAATTTTTTTTTTTCCGACGCGATGACGAAGGCCATACTTAACATAGGATACTTCACTAGGGGGCTGCTTTATCTTTGCACCGCGTATCTCTTAGGGAAACGTCGGAAAGTCACTGCGTCGCGCCCGAATACGATCGTGAATTTCCGATTCCCGCTGATTAACATATTCTCGGCGTTAATCAGCGGGAACGCCCCACGCGCCATTTTTAAAATTGAAGTTACGATACGACGGCGAAATACAATTACGTCGCTCGTATAGTAACTCCAACCCGGCGTTTCTTGTTTTCTGCTTACAGAAAACAGAAACGCCGTCTCAAAGTGAGAGTTAGGCTGGAGTATCACTGATACTCCAGCCTAACTCTACCTGAATCTGGCCCATAGTGTTCAGAATGGACAATTTTTATTTATTTTGTTGCTTGTAAATTCCTTTATTTTGTAGTCCTTCATTACCTCCTCCTCCTTATTAGCCTAGGCTATTAAGTCACAAGGCTATTTGCAAGGGTTTCTGGGATAGGCATCATGTTTCCCAGTAGTCCTTGCAAACCTGACTGAAACCTATCACATTGCTTGTGCAGCACTGAGCATGTGTGAGATATGCAAAGCTGAAATCCAGGAAGTCTTCATGATGCCCACACTTAAGATGGCCACGGTCTATTTCTAGATTATAAATCTAAATGCTGTAACAACCTAACAAAACAGATCTTAGTTTACAGACTAACTTTACTAGAATACATTAAAGCGGAGGTTCACCCTAAATATAGTCTTTCCCATGTGATCCAGCATACTGGCGTCAGCGCCAGTATGCTGTTTTTTTTTTTTTAAATCCCCCACTTACTGTGTAATCTTTATTTTTCATTTCTTTCCCCCGCGGTGAATGGCGCCTGTATAGCCCATCCCGACTTCCGAAAATAGCCGATTTTGGACTTGGGTTTTTCCGGTCCAATGCGGCACCTGCGCACAGACCTAGGAGCTGACTGCGCAGGCGCCGTATTTCTCCGAGTCCTATTTCGGCTTTTTTCGGAGGGCGTGACGCGCCATAGCCATAGGACTCGGAGAAATACGGCGCCTGCGCAGTCAGCTCCTAGGTCTGTGTGCAGGCGCCGCATTGCGCCGGAAATACCAGAGTCCTAATTCGGGTATTTTCAGAAGCCGTGACGCACTATACAAGCGCCATCCACCACGGGGAAAGAAATTAAAAATAAAGATTACAAAAGAAGTGGGGATAAAAAAAAAAAAAAATAGCATACTGGCGCTAACGCCAGTATGCTGGATCACATGAGAAAGACTATATTTAGGGTGAACCTCCTCTTTAAGCTTGTGTATTACAGGGGTTTTTATATTTAAAAAGTGAAATTGTGGGTGGAACTCCCCTTTAAATAGTCCCTAAAACATATTAATAGCTCCCCAATCGCAAACACTTGCCTTATATCCTCCAGCTCATGGTGTGGCCGTATCCATCATATGTGTGGGCATGTGAAGCCCAGTTCCTTTTTCTCCCTGGTTTTCAGGGAGAGGTGCATTCTGGGTGATTTTTAGGCACATAAATGCCCAGAGACTATTGGGAAATTAGTGTCATCATTTCCCAGGAGGCAATGGGGTCTTAGGACAGGAAGTTAAACAACCTAGAAAGAGGACCTAGCCAGATTACGAAATTTGCTTAGTAACAGCCAGATAGAAGTGAGTAAAAAAATGTGTTTATTTTTACATTAAAGGGGTTGTAAAGGTACCATTTTTTTCCCCCTGAATAGCTTCCTTTACCTTAGTGCAGTCCTCCTTCACTGACCTCATCCTTCGATTTTACTTTTAAGTGTCCTCATTTCTTCTGAAAAATCCTCACTTCCTGTTCTTCTGTCTGTAACTCCACACAGTAATGCAAGGCTTTCTCCCTGGTGTGGAGTGTCGTGCTCACCCCCCTCCCTTGGACTATAGGAGAGTCAGGACCCCCACTAACACGCAGCTTTTTTCTCTATCTGCAACAGAGAGCGTCCTGAATCTCTTGTAGTCCAAGGGAGGGGGCGAGCACGACACTCCACACCAGGGAGAAATCCTTGCATCACTGTGTGGAGTTACAGACAGAAGAACAGGAAGTGAGGATTTCTCAGAAGAAATAAGGACATTTAAAAGCAAAATGGAAGGATGAGGTAAGTGAAGGAGGACTGCACTAAGGTAAAGGAAGCTATTTTGGAAAATAAATTGTACCTTTACAATCCCTTTAGAGGCAAGCTGTTAATAGAAAGTTCATTTTTAGGGTGGAACTCCGCTTTAAAAGCAAAAAACTTTACCCACAACTTGATAAAAAAAAGGAACATACATTCCACATTAATAACTATGCAACCAAAAAAAGTGTTTGCTGTAAATTGTCTCCAGCATTGTTGCACTGTCTTCTTGCTGGAGGCTGCCATTTTGTTAAGACCCACAGCTCCCGAGCAGCAGTAAATCTTTAGGCTGTCAGGAGATCCTCTTCTAAAAATCCGGCACAGTGGCAAAAAGACAGAGAGCACTGAGCATGACCCAGTCAGTCCCCCCACAGTAAGAATCACCAACAGGGCACACATTTAACCCCTTGATCGCTCCCTAGTGTTAACCCCCTCTCTGCCAGTCAAATTTTTACAGTAATCAGTGCATATTTATAGCACTGTTCGATGTATAAATGTGAATGGTCCCAAAAATATGTCAAAAGTGTCCGCTGTAATATCGCAGTCCTGACAAAAATTGCAGATCACCGCCATTACTAGTAAAAAAAAAAATATATAAAAAAAAAATGTCTATCTATCCCCTATTTTGTAGGTGGTTTAACGTTTGCGCAAACCAGTCACTATACGCTTATTACGATTTTTGTTTTTAGAAGAATACATATCGGCCTAAACTGAGATTTATTTTTATTTTTAATTGGATATTTATTACAGCAAAAAGTAAAAAACATAGGGCCAGATTCAGGTAGAGTTACTCTGGAGTATCAGTGATACTCCAGCCTTACTCTCACTTTGAGCCGGCGTTTCTGTTTTCTGTAAGCAGAAAACAAGAAACGCCGGGTTGGAGTTCCTATACGAGCGGCGTAATTGTATTTCGCCGTCGCAATTTTAAAAATGGCGCTCGGTCGTTTCCGCTGATTAACGCAGAGAATATGTTAATCAGCGAGAATCGGCAATTCACGATCGTATTCGGGCCCGACGCAGTGACTTTCCGACGTTTCCGTAGGCGATACGTGGCGTAAAGAAAAACCAGCCCCCTAGGTGGAGTATCCTATGTTAAGTATGGCCGTCGTCATCGCGTCGAATTTAAAAAGTTTAGCGTAGTTTGCGTAAAACGTCCGTGAATGGGGATTGACGTCATCGACGTTCACTGACAGAATTTGGAGCATGCGCACTGACAGTCGACGCATGCGCAGTACGTTCGCCGCGGGATCGCGCCTAGTTTAAATAATACACGCCCCCTCGGCTCATTTTCGCTACGCCGCCGCAACTTTAGGAGCAAGTGCTATGTGAATAACAGTACTTGCTCCTAAAGTTTTGGCGGAGTAACGTAAATGACAAACGTTACTCCAACATAAAGATCCGCTCTCCTACCTGAATCTGGCCCAATGTGTTTTTTTTTCCCAAATTTTGCACGATTGCGCAATTATCATTCAAAGTGTGACATCGCTGAAAGCTGAAATTTCGCCTGGGCAGGAAGGGGGTATATGTGCCCAGTAAGCAAGTGGTTCAAATTCTCCAAAGGGGACGCTTTAAACTCCTTTAACTCTTTCTTGACTAAGCCTATTTCGGGTTATTGGTATTTACAAGTTAAAATCTGTATTTCTGCTAAAAAAATACTTAGAACCCCCAAACATATATACACACACACACACACACACACACACACACACACATATATATATATATATACACACACACATATATATATATATATATATATATATATATATATATATATATAAATACACATATATATATATATATATATATATATATATATATATATATATATATATATATATATATATAAAACAGAGAATGTAGATAATAAAATGGGGATTGTTGTAATATTTTATGTCAGACGGTATTTGTGCAGCAGTGTTTTAAACGCAACTTTTTGGGAAAAAGACACTTTCATGAATAAAAAAAAAAATGAAACAGTAAAGTTAGCCCAATTTTTTGGTATAATGTGAAAGATGATGATACCAAACATGTCACGCTTTATAATTGCACTCACTCGTGGAATGGCGATAAACGGTACCTAAAAATCTCCATATGCAACGCTTTAAAAAATTTGGTTACCAGGTTAGGTTAGAGTTAGAGGAGGTCTAGGGCTAGAATTATTGCTCTTGCTCCGCCGATCGCGGCGACACCTCACATGTGTGATTTGAACACCGTGTACATATGCCGGCTCAACTCCTGTATGCATTTTCTTTGCAGCGCGAGCTCGCGGGGACGGGGGCGCTTTACTTTTTTTTTTTAAATATTATTAAATATTTTATTTATTTTTTTAAACAAGAGGTGACAGATAAACTATTTATGGAAAGACCCCCAATCCCTCCTTTGCACTTCAAAGCATTCAGATCGGCAAAAACAACGAATTGGAATACTGTATATATTTTTAAATTCGGCACCATTGGCAGCCGAGTAAACCAGAAGTGACATTGCTTCCATGTTTATAGTCAGGAGATTGGAATGAAACTGCTTACGGTTTCGTTCCAGTCTGTGGCTAGCTGCCAGAAGAGGCGCATCATGGATCGGGTCTGCCGGTGGGACTGAAGGCCCGGTCAGAGCGGCGAAAGGATGGGGGGATGTCCACTCCCGCTCCTCCGGAATAACAACCGAGCGGCTCTTAGCCACATCTGTTGTTAAAGCCAATCGCCTGCTCTAAACAAGGGTACCGGAATGATGCCTGCAGCTGCGGGAATCCTCCCGGTATAACCACCGAAAGCCGAGGAAGCATATCTGCGTACGCTCGACGGCAAGGGGTTAAAGGTTACCAGTTTGGAGTTGCACCACAGGACTGGTGCTAGAATTATCGCTCTCGCTCTGATGTTTGTGACAATACCTCACATGTGTGGTGCGAACACCATTTACATATGAGTGCGGGAATAACATATACGTTCACGTTAGCGCGTAAGCACAGTGGCACGGGGTGCTTTAAAAAAAAAAAATTATAGGGACTGGCTTATTTTCGATTCATATGTGGACACTCCCAGGCAACCAAAGTCAATCTATAAATTGATTTCTGTCAAACAGGCTTGTTGAGAAATTAGTGTCGATCAAAGGCTGCAGCCCATTGATAATGTATTCCGAGGAGGAGTTCCGCTGTCAGAATACAATGGCATAGCGGGGAGGATTCCTTCTACCTAGCTTGTGTAGATGGAGGAATCAGATTGTTTTTTCAATCCGTCCGCTGGCTGTTCTATGGTCAGTCTAAAGTAAGAGCGCACAGGACATCACTGGATTTCCAGCAGGATCAACATGTCATAGTGTAACAAAGGTGTTCCCCTCTAGATAAGGTACATTGAGAAAGTAATCACCCAAGGGCATGAAGCGTGTTACTGCCAAGATCACCAAGTGAAAATTAAAGAAAAAAAAAATGAAAAACTGTCAAGCTGAAATGTGGTTTGTGATGACCTTTTCTCATGTATTTTCTTATTTACAGGGAGATGCAATTGTATCAGCCCCATGGTGATGATACAAGAATGTGGCACGCAATAACTTGGGGCTCAATTACAAGTGCTTCGAGCAACACACAATAAAGCGCCTACCGTTTCAGCATGCTTTTTTTTGATGCTTCTGTGGTGCTTCAGTCATGCTTTTTTTTATTGAAGCTTGGCAAATGCTCTATGGGTGCCCAGGTGTACCCCCACTCAG